>CAOKZL010000551.1:0-600000 GCA_948472985.1 Iguana delicatissima | reverse complement strand
AAGATTACAAAAACACTTTCGGACTGCAGACTAGATCTGCAAATACAAAGGTATTTGTATTGTATCATATGTGCTTTCTGTTCTAATGTTTTCCTTGCTTATTGCTTCACTTCTATTAGAAAAGATTTATTAAAACATGGACACATAGATCTTGTTTGAGGCTAATTCTCATTAGCCTCTAACAGAAACCTAGCTGACCAAGGTCAGGGATGATGAGAACTATTGTCTAATAACATCTGGAACAGACCTGGGCATTGACGGCCCCCGGGCCACATACGGCCCTTTGATTGGCTCTGACCGGCCCGTGTAAGGCTAATTGGAAATTACAAAATAAACATACTTTCTAAGGCCCTTTCCTCACGGGGGGGGGGCGAAACAGGGCCGCGCACGCAGGGGCAGAACTTACCTGTGAGCGGGTTGCTCCGTCCCTGCGGATAGCACGGATCCGCCGTTCCAAACGCCGCCGAATTTCGGCGGCACTTGGCGGCGCCCAAAATGGCAGCCGGTGGCTTCCGGCGGTGCTCCGCCAATCAGGACAGTGCACCAGCCGGAAGCCCACCCCCGGGCAGATCTGCAGGGACACGCTACCGCGTCTCTGCAGTTTTTCACTGGCGGCTGCTACGGGGCAGCACGGGTGAGTTTTATAAAAACCACTTGCGAAGGTGGTTTTTATAAAACACAGCGCCACCCCCGCGGCTGTGCTAGAGCAGTTTGAGGTCTAGAACCTCACTTTTTTTTAACTGCTCTAGCGCACCCCTCGGTGAAGAAGACCTCCAGGAGAGGTCGCTCTAGCGTGGGCAATATGCCCGTGTAGAAATGGCCTAACTTTACTTCATGCATGGTCTAAACAACTTGTCAAAACAATGCTATTTACTGCGTTTTATAAAGAAATACAATTAATATTATGCAGAATTGAGTTCAGCCTTTTGGCCCGGCCCTCCACAATATTTTTAGTTTCTCATGTGGCCCCATGGAAAAAATAATTGCCCACCCCTGATCTGGAAGGATACTAATTCCTCCACCCCATTTTATGAAGGGCAAGGCTATGATAAATACAAAAGCAGCCATTCTGGTTACATTTTTATTGAAACTTGCAACTCAGTTTTGAGCTACCTAAACATTTGAAAAACACACTCTCCATGGCTTCATATCTGTATCTGCAATAATCTGGTGATTCAAACTGTCACCAAAATTGCAATCCAATCACACATTCTTCTCTTTTCCATTCAGTTTCCCATTTAACACTAGCCACAGTTTGCTGTGACACACAAACTACAGTTAACTCTCACCACATTCAGAAATCACAGTTGAAACTGAACTCTAAAAGGGTTTCAATATTGGCAATATACAAAGAATTAAATTCAATGGTGTGCTAGTGCAATACCCTCAGTGCAACTGAACTTTCTCTTTTCCGCCCTAATACTGCCTGAGAATTTGTTTTGGAAAGTTTCCCAGTCTTGCCAGAGCATATTTTGAGGATGTACAGGGGGAAGGGGAATTGCTCTCACTCCAGCTATTAATCAGGGAAGCAGCTCTGTCAGCTGAATGACATGATAAGAACAAATCCTTAGTCTCCATATCCATTTTTGATATGCTAAGACACAAAAAGATGTTGCAAATCAGCAGCTTAGCATTACTGAAGTATTAAATGGAATAAATCACTTCCCACTAGAATATTTCCTACATTATATTGTGCAATCTTTATTCAGTCCTGATCATACTGCAGTTCAAAATGCTTGCTGAACATAACTAAACAAGTAGATTGAAAGTCTGTGTAGAACTCCTGAAGTTACTTATTAGAAGAGCTCTCTGACCACATAATAGCTTTGTTTTTAATTTCTAGGTACTAAATGGCAATTCAGCACATAGAGAAGTTGTGTACAGAGGCAACCAAAAGGCGGAAATCAGCTGTGGCAAAACCCTGCTATCTCATCCCAACTGCAGTGAAAATGTCTATGAGACCACATGTAGGTCTGTTCAGCAACAATAAAGTCTCATAAAGCAGTCACACATATTTCCTATTTAATAATGTTAGTGGTCATGAGGCTGAAATATGTAGTTATTAGAAAAAAATGGAGAGTGACAAAACTGAATTTCTTATAACATCCTAATATGCATTAGAAGATTAACACTGTTGTCTACAGAATGTTATATTTTACATTGCTTTTGTCTTTAGGTCACTGACTTAACTTGCCCATCTTCCAATGCAGTATAAGCTGAACTAAGCATATGTGCAGACCTTTAATTCTTACTCTTTTAACTCTCCAGTATGCTAACAGCTGTGAGTATATATCTGCACATGCTCAGGTCATTTTAATGCACAAGATGAAGTACCAGTTGCCAATGGAGACTGGGTACTGCTGAAAAGACACACAGATACACAAATTTCTCTCTGATGTTCCATAGTTGTTAGTGTTCTCCATTCTCAACTGCATCATGTCACCATATGTACTTCTGTTTTCAGCTTCTGAACGACCAGCCATCACTAAACTTAGCCCTGGTATTCCCATAAATAGGTAGTATCTGTAGATAGGATAGTGACCTACCGAAACAACAAAAAGCTAAACACTACATTAAAGGTTTCTTAATTTAGAATCAAATTATGTCAGAGATACTACAATAAGAAGAAAGCTCAAGGTTGGACTCTGAAAAATAAGATACATAATGATTCATAAAAAGTATAAAGGTTGATAGAACAAGCTGCAGCAATTCAAGGCAAAGTTACAAAGACAAAGTTTGCTACAGAAGAAGATTAAAAGTTAACAACTTACCAACTACAGATGCTCCTCTTTCCGCAAAAGCCAGCGCATATGCTCTGCCGAGCCCTAGCATGGATTAAAGATATAAGAAGAGCAGTTATAATGTTAACATTTTAAAAGCATTCAAGTTTAGGAATAGGGGAAATACCAATACTTATGAAAAATCTCTGTTTTTGTTCTACAGTTCACAGACTCCTCTATCCAGCATGACTATTGGTCAGGGAGTTGTAGTCTACAGAAGAAACTTTCCCAAGCTCTGTGATATATACAACTAAAGTTAAAAAAAATCATAGGCCATTTCCGCACTACACTCTTATAGCGCAATTATTCCACTTTCAACATCCTATGGAATCCTGGGATTTGCAGTTTCGGGAGGGGCCACCTGGCCCCTCCCAAAACTGCAAATCCTAGGACTCCATAGGATGTTGAAACTGGAATAATCGTGCTATAAGAGTGTAGTGCGGAAATGGCCATAGTCAGGCTAGTGAATATACAAAGTCTCATGTAACCATGCAATCTGAAAACTTATGTAGAAAGCCAGAAACAGATGCCCAAAGCTAGGATTGTTGGTATTCCAGGCTTACATGGTGGTCCCAGAAGGGCCATCACAGCAGTAGCTAATTGCTTAAGTCCTTCCATCTGCACATAGACCTCTAGTGAACTATACAACTGAACTATGCAATGGAGAAAACAAGTATCCAGTACAGTTCATTCTCGCATAACGGATGAAGAGAAGAAAAAACATTTGATTAATCTACTACATTTCAAGTTAATATAATAGTCTGTTTAAGTTTAACATCAGTGAACATCTGAGAATGTCTCTATCGTTAAGAATATTAAAGAGAGCAGTGAAAATGGTTTGAATGTATATTTTTTTCCTAAACACAAGTGCCTCAGAACATAACAAAGTGTGAGTTCTGTTCAAGCCACCACACTTTAGAAAATACATCTGTCTTCAACTAATAAAGTAAAAAAAAAAAAATTTGCTCCATATACTGTTTAAACACCCACATGTCATTTTGTACCAAAGAAAAGTCTTTCTTCACTGTGGACTGCATGACATGTTATGTAATACCCCCAAAAAGCAATCCAGTTTTGATATAACACACTATCTCAGACCTTGATCCCATGGCACACTGAGCTACAAAAGCCATTTTTGCAGGCAGAGATTTAACAATAGTTGCCACAAGCTTTTAACATACAAGGACAGAACTTGGTGTTCTTTTTCATACAAATGAAGTGGTTTCAAACAAACTGAATGGAGGCCTTGGTTAAGCAAAAGAGGTTATATATGACTTCAGAGCAGTGTCTCCACAACAAAGCACAGCATTCTTTTGTGCTCATTAATGAAATCACTATTGAGGTTCTCTTTTCTTTTTCCTTCCATAGGAACAACTCCTATGAATTTGAACTGGGAACACAATATTCCTTTACCAAAAGTATCAGGGCATTTAGAAATTAATCATTTACAATTTTATTTAGACATTTAGAAATTAAATTCATTCCAATTTGAGAAGGTTGGCTACCAAGCCACTGTATATAGAGATTACTGCAATGTATCTATGAAATTTCACTTTCAAATGGAAATTTTCTGTAAACAGAATCAATGCCTTGTTTTTCAATTAGCAAGTACAATATGATTCTGGTGGCTTTTGCACTGATGTGAGTCTTTGGGTATTTTACATCTTACAGATATCTGCATTGCAATTATTTGTTAACATGTCTCCCTGTATAATGCCCTAATAGACAGATATATAAAAAGTGACCACTTTTCCACAACCTAGTGCTATGCCAAGACCAAAGATCAAATGTAATGCATGGTAATAATGATTATTCAAGCTGAATGGGAACAGTGCTAATGAATATACTGACATACTTATTTATAAGTATTTGATCTAATGATTTGAAAGCAGTACACATTGTAAGATAAACAACACCAATATGTAACTTCAATATTCTTAAGGACAAACTACATGAGGAAGGCTGGTAAAAATAAGTATATCTTCAACACGCACCTGAAAATAAGAATTGACAGAGTATCAGATAAAAAAGAATTCCACATAGTGGTTGTTAGCACACTAAATGCCCTACTCTGAAGGACTGTAAAGTAGATCTCACAAGTGTGTAGCAATATCAGGAAGGTCTCTTCAGATGACCTCAAAAATGAAATGGTAAAAGGTAGCCTGAAAGGTACTACATATTGTGCAGTATAGTATTTGCAAATTTAAAATCATGTCCACTTTGAGATAACTTCACTACCTAATTAAGTCATGATTGCTACATTGTAAAAGAGCCAGATTTTAATTTGACTCCAAAATGAAGCCAATATCAGGGACAATTTGCTCTCTTACTAGATGGCATTCCATAACTGGGGCACCACAACAGAGAAGGCCCTCTCCTGTGTTTCCACATAATGCATAATTCCCACCAACAGGAAACAGAGACAAGCTACCCCAGAAGATCCAGAAAATAGATATAGATATCTGTTATATAGACATTTGTTTGTGTGTGTGTGCGCGTGCGTGCATGTGCGTGTGTCTGTAGGAAATATATATGGGGAGAGAGCTTCTTCAAAATGTTGAGGTCTCAAGCAATTAAATGTTATCACCAGCACCTTAAACTTGGACTGGAAATGTATTAGCAACTCATGCAATTATTTTAAAGCCAATCTACTACTTCAGCTTGTGTCACTTTCCAGAGCAACTCCATATAGAACACGCTGCACCAGTCCAACTGGAAAGTTCATAGTGCTTGAACTATGGCTGTAGTTAAAAATACCACAATTTGGTTTACAAAGGCAATTAACAGTGCAAGCTATACATATTTTATGCAGAAGTAAGTACCATCGGCTTGAATACAGGTAAGCTTTCAGGACTCCAACATAAATTCTGGGGTAGTTACATAATATAATAGCTGTAAAGGGTGCCACCCTAAAAAATGTACTACTTTGAACAATTTTCAAGTAGGGGCATATGGTAGCACCCAGAGGTGTTCTTACATGCTGACAGACTATAAGTTTTGGATTTCCAGTGCCCAGAAGCCCTAGCCAGTAAGCAATAATTACAGGAACTGAAGTTCCACACATCTGGTGGACCAGTTTGAGAATCACCAATGCAGATGACCTCAAAGACCAACTGGCTGTATCTTTTATACTAATAGGTCCAAAATTGATTAGGGTTATCAACACCAAGAATTACTCCTTAAATCTGGCCCACCAGCAAACAGGCAGCCAGCAAAATTACTTCAGTAGATGTGCTACATACTACATGCTGTCAGCCAGGGGTGTTAAATTCAATTTCATCTGAGGTCACATCAACATTATGGTTGCCCTCAAAGGGCCAGTTGTATCTGTAAGATGATATAAATGTATCTACTCTTTTATCATATTAAATAATTGCCTCTGCATTTGATTATTGCTGGTTTTAGTAATAACTAGCTCAGGAAAAATATGGCAAGCAGATATTCAGGTGTACAACTATTGTACAATCTATTGAAAAAAGGAGTTTTGAAAACAGAAAGTTTTTTTAATCATCAGACAAATATTACCTGTGCGTCTTTCTGCTCCTCCGCCCCGTGCTCTTTCTGCCCCCTGCTCCTCTCTGTACCTGGTGAGCCCGATCCCCACATTGTGGACCCCCAGCTGCCGGTATTCTGAAGAGGGGCCCAGCAGCCAGCACTCACGATATACTTCTACTTCTCACCACTCCTCTATCCAACTCTTGCAAGCTGTACAGAGCACTGCCATAGTAACCTGCAGCAACGCTCTGATGGAGAGACTTGGACAGAAGAGCAGTCAGAAGTAGAAGTAGATCGCATGTGTTGGCTGCTGAAATCCTCTTCAGAATACTGGCAGCTGAGGACCCGCAATGTGGGATTCAGTCTCGCCAGGCAGGGGAAGTGCCGCAGCTGCAGGAGAGGTGCAACAGTCATGTGAAATAGCCTGGCGGGCCGGATTTGGCCCGCAGACCTTGCGTTTGACACATGTGCTGTAAGCGGATCACCCCACTCAGATGACTAGCTGAAGGATTCTGTACCACCTCCAGCTTTAGGACAAGCCTTAAAGGCTATAGAGGTTTAATTCTCAGTGCAAATTTTGATGGGCTGAATGAGCATATTTGAATAAATGGTGTTGTAACAGCTGGCTGATTTTCAAAATGCTGCAATACAACTGGTGGGAACTTGACTTCGAAAGACATTCTTGCTAAAATGAGAAAGGAACAAACACAGAGAAAAAAAAATAGCAAAAACAAAAAGAGTCGTCTTGTAGATAGTAACATGGAAAGGAACCAGAAATTCTAATATGGGAAGAGCAGAATGTATTAATTCTAATTAATAAACACTTTCTTATGTATTAAGATAAAATTATTTTTCAATCAGTTCCTATACATTAGAAACATATGCTGTACCACTGTTATTTTAATTTTAAAAGTACCCAAATAATTTCTATCCTCTTAAAGTATTTTAACGTATTTATATTTAGTGCAAAAAATAAAATTGCGTTTGGAAAGTAGAAGAAACTAAGAAGCAATTTATGACATATTTTCCTGAGCAAATCTACTGAGATGCATTTATTAATTTTCCTTTCTGTTTCTGCCTATACCTTAGGTTTCTGCTTTCACAAAGCACAGAATAACAGTTTATCCTTTTATAAATAAAATGCATAAATAACTACTCTGAGAAGTCCCTTCCCTTAAATTAGAAAAGGTCCCCTTCCTCCTAACCCCTGTTTTGTACAATTTATCTAGTTATCAAACAACTTGTTCATAAATCCCAGTACCAAATCTATATTTCTACATCATGTCTGATTTTTTTTTAAATAAAAGCAACTTCCACATAAATTAGTTTTTAAGAAGACATTTTATTAGAAGTCATATACCATTTAAATACCACACTGATGCAGAGTCTCAACTGGGTAACATCCCCAATTTGGTGTTCAATTCGAGAGATCAGAAAATATTTTGTTAATTCTTAACTGTGTCTCCATTTAGCTTTGTTCACTTGAATACTATATATGTCGTTCAGATAACTGTCTGTATGCAAGAATATATTAACTGAAAAAGCATGATTAAAAAAAGCCACTGAAATAAAAGAGTGGGAGGCTAAACCTAGAATTAAAATGATTAGCATTCAGGGCACTTATATTTCTCCTTAGAAAGTCTGTAAGAAGTATAACCCATTATTTTGAACTGGCTCAACAAGTCAGTAGCTGGTTCTAGATTACGAAACACAGGCTAGGCTTGTTTTTCATGTTTGCTATCATCTTTGGTAGTTGCTTCATTCCAGAGTGAGCAGCCGTAGGAAAGCACTCCTTTGATCCACAACACACGGGAATCACAAGTGATGTAAACATTTGGCCAGCTGAAGTCAAAAATATATGCTACATACTTTGCATGATTCTTTCAGTCTTCAGTGCCTAGCACCAAGGTATTTTCATTTTAACCCACAGTGGGGCAAGGAATTGTGTGACTCTCCAGAAACTGTGGTCATTTCCGCACTACGTCGTTACAGTGCTATTATTCCACTGTTAACATCCTTTGGAGTCCTGGGAGTCTAGGGAGGGGCATTTAGAATTCTCAGCCAGAGAGCTCTTTGGCCTCAGTAAACTACAAATCCCAGAATTCCACGAGATGTTCAAAGTGGAATAATAGCACTGTAAGTGTAGTGCAGAAATACCCTGTGAGGCAGTAACTTTCAACACTCCTCACCAATGGCCACAGTTGCTGGGAACTGTAGTCCAACAACATCTGGAGAAATCCTCTGCTGCGAAGCAATAGTTGAAGAGAAAAGAAAGAGGCATTTTAAAAAAAAAAAACTAGAATGTCTTTATCTTGTTCAATCATACTGATAATAGTTGCTTCATAAGATATGCAGCTAATTTGTGGAATTCGGCGCTATAAATTAGAGGTAATTAGTAGGAATGACTTTATTTGCTATGTCACCATTCCACCAAAGGTCTCAGGTTAACTCCCTGATTTTAACCCCTCACAACGACCCTGTGAGGTAGGTCAGGCAGAAAGGTAGCAAATGTTCAAGGTCCTCCTCTGAGCTTCATGGCTGAGTGAGGATTTGACCTCGGGTCTCCCACAGCTCTGGTCCAACTATGAAGAGGCAGCAGCACTGACAGGCGCAAAAATTGGAGGAGGGCAGGATCCCGCTGGAACTAACGGAGGGAGTGGGTGGGAATTTTCTATATTCTCCGATTACGACTTTGCTAGAACCGGGCGGCCCGTCTGGAAGACTACATCGTCCATTTCATCCAAAAAGCAGTGCATTCAGACGCCACTCTAACTGGACATCATTTGCAAAGAAACGGCAAAGGTTCCCCTGCAGATCAGGCGATCTGCAGCCGCCGGGACCCTAATCATCCCAAGCCCCCTCCACCAGTGCTTACCTCCTCCCGCACCAGTTACCAAAACCACTCGCCCGTCAAACCTCAGCGGAGCCGACATTCTGCCTCCCCAAGTCTCAGCGACACTCCTCCGCAGCCTTTCCCGGGAGCCAAAGGTAAAGGGGAAAGAAGTTGGGCAAAGGGCGCGAGAGACTGCGCCTGCGCCAATTAGCTCGCTGCATTCTGGGAAGTATAGTTTATTCTCGAGGGAGTGCTTGTAAGCTAGGAGGGTCGACTCAATTCAGAATTTAGCGCACTGTTGATTGCAAGAGACCACGTAAAACTGGGAACTGAGTGGAAAGGTTCCTCTAGAAAGCACTTTTGAGAGATGCAGGGTGGTAATTCACTTGCCAGCGTGCACAAATTCTGCATTATTTCTGAAAACGAAATGTTAACAGCAAAGAAAGACATTCCCGCCCTTTCCACACCGCTCGCGTTTGAGAAAATGTGGGAGCGCCCAGATAGAGCCAACAACCTTTCTCTTTATTCCCCCTCAGCGGGTGTTAAAAGAGACGGCTGTGCTTCTTTCAACTCGGAATTTTTCAATCCAGTCAAGTAAATGAGTCCCTCCAGCATCTCTGTGAAGGCATGAGGAGATGCCGCAGGAAGGAGTCCTATAAAGCAGCAGACGATAAAAACTAAGGCCATTTCTGCACTAGCCTGTTACAGCGCTATTATTCCACTTTTAACATCCTATGGAGTCTTGGGGTTTGCAGTGTAAGGAGGGGCCTTGAGGCCAGTCCCTACACTGCAAACCCCAGGATTTCCTAGGATGTTGAAAGTGGAATAATAGCGCTATAACAGGCTAGTGCAGAAATCGCCTAGGATTAGTATAAAGTTGCCCTTGATTTTGAGTTTCAGATTCGGGGTAGCAGCTGTTGAACTGTAGCAAGAAGAAGCCAGGGTAAAACAGCAGAGACAACTGCTTTATTAAAAGGAAACAAGGTTGGACAGTTAATTTAAATACCTAATTAGCTACAGTGCCCTCAAAAGTACCTTGCCACCATTATAGTTACATATAAAGTGGACTATTTGCATGTTTTTTCAAAAGTAACTGAAATAACTGCATTTTACCTTTTAAAAAATGTGAATGTCAGAATGCCAAATGTGTTATTTCCTCTCGTTCATCTCTCTTTGACACCACGGCCATTTCCGCACTAGACTGTTATAGCGCAATTATTCCACTTTCAACATCCTATGGAATCCCAGGGCTTGCAGTTTAGAGAGGGGACTCAAAGGCCACTCCCTAAACTGCAAACCCCAAGATTCCATAGGATGTTGAAGGTGGAATAATAGCGCTATAACAGTCTAGTGCGGAAATGACACTTGACGTGTAGACAACAAAGGAGGACTGTGACTGAGCCTGAACAGGGATTATGCTTCTCCACTGAATCCCGTAACTATAAATGACTACGAAGTTATGTGCAGCAAGTTATTATCATACTGTGATGCAGTTGTACTTTTTTACTTTGAAGGATGGGGGTTAATTATAAGTACTCCTCATGTGTAATGAGCTTTCCTCAGTACAGGCAGACACCTGTAAAGTTGCTTGTACAAAACCTGTTTCTAACAATTTGGAACTGATTCAACACTGAAACATGGAACGTTGTTAGAGCCTTGCTACAATGCCATTGTACAAGTTTGCAGAGATACCCAACCTCTTCAGCAGTATCTTTTGAATGGAAACAAAGGCCTGCAAATAGGACTTGGGTGAGACTCATTGCAACAACAACAACAAACCGAAATCCTGTGGCATCTCAAAGGCTATTGTGGAGCTGAATTTAACAATGTGGGTAGGAGTCTGTGAAAACTTTTGTCAGATAAAACTTGTCTCTAAGGCAGAGCTTTCCAAACTTTTCACGTTGGTGGCACACTTTTCAGACATGCATCATTTTGTGACCCAGTAATTCAGTTTTTCTAGCAAACCGAAGAGATACTGACACATACATAAATTGTAATAACAAAATGTATGGGGACACAACATATCTCATGAAAACTCTTCACGTTTCTAAAAATATATGATTTATAAATAATAACATACATTTCCAAGATTGTAGGAGACACACCTACACACTTCAGGCAACACACTAACATGTCACGGCACACCATTTGGAAAGCCCTGCTCTAAGGTGTCCTGAGAGTCTGCTGAAGTCTGAGGCAAGCTTTACTATTGCAGGCAAGGTTTGTGACAGTGTGCCCGCCCCTAGAAGAGGCCCATCTGTTGCCCTTTGTAACACCGATCTCTAAGGACAGAGATAAGGCCTGCTCGCACTTTTCTTTCTTGGTTCTTGCTGTTGTTTGAAGTGTGCCTTCAAGTCAGTTCTGAGTTATGGAGACCTAAGGCAAACCTATCATGTGGGTTTCTTGGCAAGACTTGTTCAGAGAGGATTGGCCTTTGCCTTCCTCTGAGGCTGAGTATATGTAAGACTAATGAGGAGACAAAGGTCTTAAGGAGACAGACCCCTGAAGCAACCTTCTCAAATTCCATGTTCCTCAATTATATAACCTGTTTGATTTTCCTATTGGCCATCTAATGACGTCCATTAGAGAGTCACTTCTTGCATTGGTTGAAAAATGTCTTTGCAATGAACACACTGTTAGCCTTGGAAAATACAGTTAATTGCTCTCCCGCTTCATTTTCTGATCCTACGACAAATTCTCCTTCAGTGTTTGGTTCTCCTCTGTTTCCTATTTTTGCATTCCAATCAATATGATTGTGATTAAGAAGAAGTCTTGTTTTGGTGTGTGATCAATTTCCTTCAGGACTCCAGCACAAAATTTTCAGCTTCTTGTCTTTCTGCCTCTGTAGCTGGAGCACAAACTTGGATTATGATTATATTGATGGGTTTTCCCTGAAGACTTCTTGATATTAGTCAGATTTTGCATTATGTCTTTTTTGTTATATTCCTCCTCCCTACAAACGCCACCCCGTTTCTTCTTAGAATTTCATTTCTTGAGTAAAACACTGCACAACTATCTGATTCAAAGTGTTCCTTTCTTGTCCACTTTAGTTCTCTCATCCCATGTATTGCAAATTTAATCCATTCCATTTCTTTTTTTTACTCTGTCTACCTTCCCCTGATTCATGTTTCTCACATTCCACGTTCCTATGTGTTGTGCAACTTTGGACTTTCCTTTCACTTTTGAATCTGTCAACTGCTGAATATTATTTGCCTTGAGTCCCATTGTGTCATTAGCCACAAAGCTATTTACACTTGCCCTCTGCTGTATTCCAGTAGCTTGTTGAGTGCCTTCCAACCCCAGAATGTCATCTAACACTATCTCTTGTTTCATTTTGGTTTGTCTGATTATAGGTTTTTCATGGTAAAAGACAGTAAAAAGGGGTTTACCGTGCCTCTGCCTGCATACTACTGCATAGTTTTAATAAGTGTTAGCTATGGCGCCACTGCTATTGTCTCAGAGAGATCCTCCACCAGTCTCACCTCCCCACAATTGCTGCTGTGCAGTAGTTGTCTGGCAAATTTGGGCCCTTTCTGCACAGTGTTGTAGCTGCAACGGCTTGAGGAGACATGTATCCGCACGATGTCGTCGCTATTAAGTTGATATGAAGTTGCTGGCGTGCCCTCATGTGTTGCCAAAGCACCGTATTTGAACACCAGAAAAAATGAGTTTTTACGTTGCCAAAACCCTTCTACTCTGTTTTTACGATTTCATGCAGAATCGTTGATGCACTTTAATCCAGGCATGGGCAGTTGAAGGCGTGCCTGGCTTGTCCCTCCGTCACTTCCCATCCCGATTTGTCCCTGCCCATCAAAGCAGAGGTTGTCGCCATTTTTCCTCCATGTGAGAAATGATGGAGGAGGAGAAAAGCGGGGAGAAAATGGCAGGTAAGTTTTTTCTAATAAATCAATCCTTGTGGAACTTAGGAATCCTCTTCCCACTGGGCTAATTTTTAGGGGGAGGGGTGGGCTGGGGGATGATCGCTTCAGGCATTCTGGCTGTTCACACGGATGTTGAGAGTTTCAGCCCTTCCCCAAGTAAACATTTCCAAGCCTCATGGGAGCTGTGGTTGCACAGAACCTCCCTCCAAACACTCTGCTAACCTCCCCTCAGCCACCCATACCCTCCTAGAAACCGCCAAACATGCCCCACTGCAAAAAGGACCACCCTGCAATGTGCTCTGCCAGCCTCATGGGACCTGCAGTCACTCACACACACCCAAAAAAAACTTCCACTAACCTCTCCTCACTCACCCACCTCTTTCCCAACTGGAAACCGCCCAACTTGCCCAGCAACAAAAAGCACTCCCCCCTGCAACAGCCTATAAAAGCCTCATGGGACCTGCAGTCACTCAAACCCCTTCCTGAAAACATCCACTAACCTTCCCTCACCCACCCATGCCCCCCTGGAAACTGACCACCATGCCCTGCTGCAGAAAATCCCCCCAAGATGCACTCTACCACCCTTATGAGACCTGCAGTCACTCATCCCCCCCAAAAAATATCAACTAACTTCCCCTCACTCACATATTTACCCACTGGAATCTGCCCATCTTGCCCTGCTGCACAAAGGCCTCCCACTATGCGCTCTGCTAGCCTCATGGGACATGAAGTCACTCCAACCCCTCTCAAAACCTCCACCAACCTCCCCTCACCACCCCTCTCCCCCTTACAGACCATCCAAGATGTCCCTCTGCAAGAAGGCCCCCCCGCTATGCACTCTACAAGCCTCAAGGGACCTGCAGTCACTCCAAAACACAACTCCTTTGTGCCTTCTCCATCTTTTTAGGTACTCGGCAGCACCTCCTGCAGCCTGATAAGGGACTGTACTCTGAAGGCATCCCCCCACAACAACAGACAGCATCAGGGATATTGCAGTTGGGCAGGTAGGCCGCCCAGCACACAGATCACAGACATGATGGGAGCCACAGGCCTTCCTACCTCAGGAAACACTCTACGAGCCTAATGGGACCTGCAATCGCTTCAGCAGTTGCTGGGCAGAACTGAAAACTGTTCAGTTCGACTTCAGACCGTATCAGCTCAGGATGTTAGTGGTCCAAATTTAAAAATTTAAAGCCATCATGAGAGTTGGCTAATATGTGTAATGCTTAGGGTTATTCATGTTCTCCTTTTATATACTTTGCTAGTAAATGTTGCTGTTTGTTGTTTCCCAATAAAAGCTGATCATTACCCTCTCTCTGTGGCTTCTTCTCCCTTTCAGTAGAGGGGGTGGGCCAGCTGACAGGGGCATTTATTGTGTTGCAGCAAAGGTACTGCACAAACACTGTTACTGTGAAAAAATAACATCTTTATTAGCCATTAAAAACATGCTGGCGACAGTAGTCATGCCATGGGCAGACATCCTCCCACTGCCCAGCCACCCAGCGACTGCCCTCCCTCTGTACTTGGCCCTCCCGCGTGGCTCTGAGATGCCCCCAGAGTGGGCAGGGCAGCCAGCTCAGGCCCTCAGAGGGCACTGTGGGGGGACTGGAGATCCCAGGAAGTGTTTTACAAGGCCAAGGGCAAGGACTGTAGAGCCCATGGTGCTGGCGACAGTAGCCATGCCACGGGCAGACATGACATCCTCCCATTCCCCAGGCACCCACAGGCCACAAAATGCCGCCCTGCTGTCGCATTTCAAGCAGGGGCAAAAGTTCCATGATGTCGTTTCTAGACGGAGACGCTCCCACACAGAAACGTCGTCTGGTAAAGTTTTTTAAAAAATGAAGCATCCAATCAAAGGCGCAGGGGTAAAGGCGGAGCAGAGGAGTGGTCGCCGACACTGTAGTGCAGAAGAAGAAAGCGGTCTTTCCTGCCACAAGCGGAGGAGAGTGCAGAACGCAGCATCACAGAAGCACAGTTATAAACTACGCTCTTGCAACACCACGAAGTGTTTCTGCTGTTTTGTGCGGAAAGGGCCTTAGTCTGGCTCCTTAAACAAAAGCCTGCTGGACATGGGGGACTCTACCAGCAGCACTGCTAACCATCAGCATAGTCTCTTGCCTCACAGGAGCACACAATCCCACCACTGTGGAAAGGTGATGCACAGTAGTGCCAAACTACATAATTGCTAATGTTAAAGCCACCCATATTTTCCACTAGGGGGAGTACTGCATTCTGAAAAAGAAAACAGTCCTGCCAAAAGCATAATTACTTCAGCACTTTCTTTTGTGCCTGCCCCAGTGTCCCACTTAACACTTTTTTTCATATCAGTTCTCATTTTATCTTAATTTTTAGACAGCCTGCTTTATCATTGCAGGAAAAGTTGCTGAAACGCTTTCAAATTCTGAATAATCAAACATGGCTTTTTAAACTATTATGAGGCCTGTTGCCATGTCTTTTAATGAATTTTACTGTTTTTAATGTTTTAATTTTATGAATTGTTCAATTCTTTTTTAAATAACTCTTATATTTATACTTTTATTAATGACTTTTTATAGTTTTAACTTTTATTGTTTTTAAATATGTTGTTAGCTGCCTTGAGTTCTGCTATTGGGAGAAAGGTGGATATACAGGCACTCCCCCTCTCCCCCTTATCTGGCAGATTAAGGACCAGAACACTGTCAGAAAGTAGAACTGGTTGAAAAGCAGGATCCCATCTTCATCAGTTCTTCTCCTCTTGCCTTCTTCCTGTAGGGAACACGAGGGAATTATGAAGGTTCTCCAAGCATCCTCTTCCATGTTCCCTACAGGAATAAGGCAAGAGGAGTAGATCTGACAAATGAGTGGACTCTTGTATTGAAAGAACAGTCAAATGACTATAATTTACAAAGGTTGAAATAATGGAACACAAAAAAAACCCCAAGTTGTCTAAAAGCGAGGGACACCTGTAAATGAATAGAATGAATGAATATTCACTTTCTGCACTCTATTTGTAAGCATTCCTTAACTGAAACTGTTTTTCCATGTCTGCTTTTTGTAGCACACATTAATACTGCACCAAAGTGGGCAGAAAGTAGTTTGGAGTATAGAAACAGAAAGCTCTCATAGTCAGTGTTGCAACACCTTAGCTCTCAAGGCACCAGAACCTGATTTAGGACACCATGTGGTAATTTTCCATTACTCTCATAGTCCTTATTTGTCAAAAGCAATTGATAAAGGATTAACACATGCAAAACTATGGCATATAATAACACAGTGGTATAGCCCTCCCTACCCTTACTCTGTCATGAGACAACAGATTACATAGTCTCAGAGGCAGTCCTTTAATGTTCCTATATTCAGGCTGTAACATTGAAAACAGTTATAGACGTTGCACACGACAATGATTCTTGATTTTAATTACTGTGCTGACATGAGTCTTTTGGATTCTTCAGTGCTTTTCAATCCAAAGATGTAATCTGTTTTATAAGACCAACTGCCAAGATCAAACATCCTGCAAAAAACAGAAGAGATTGTTTTGCCGACAAAATCTAAAAAACTTCTAGGCGTTATGCCCCAGAGATAACTTCCAGACAAACTGATAAAAAGAACATGCGTAAATAGTCTTTCACTGAAGAATTGCTTCATTAAATTGCCCCTATGGATACCATGAAAAATGAAGAAACTCTTCTGAACCTTGTTATGTGGGTGTTCTACATCTCTAGCCTAACCTCGCCCTGGAACTTCCCTGAATGAAGGGGCAAACCTTTTTCTTTGTTTGAAACACAGTTTTGATATTCTTCTGCTACATGTGGCACAGGGCTAAAGAGGCATGAAGATTTATTTTTCTCATTTAGTTCTTTAGCCAAAGCCTACTTCTCTTTGATTTTTGCAAAACATTTTCTCATGTGTTTTAGTTCCTCAGAGTTGGGGACTTACAAGGTTTAGGTCACAGACGGAAAAGTGGCCATAGTCTTTTTGCATCCAGATGGTTTTTCTCTGTTCTCTAGTGAACACACAAAGGCTTGTCATTTGCCCCAAGGAAATGAATTTCTAAGTTCTTAACCCTAGGAATGATGCTGGACCAATGTGGAGATTTTTATGTTAAATAAAGTTGGAGAAAAGGAGACAAGATTTTAAGGAAGTGACAAAGGGAATAGAAGGACTGCAGGGAGGGAATGGATGATAATTGGGGTTTTCAGCATTTTTGCATCTGTTTCCTTCTCTTTAAATATCAAAATGGGAACTGGAATGCGAAAGTAGAAGAACGGGTGATATTGTTAATTTCAATGTAAATACAATTTAATTAGGGTTTTTTTTTTTTAAAGCTTATCAACATAATACTTACCTGGATCTGTGCAACTGATCTGTGCAAGGGAGGATAAAAATTTGATGGTCTCTATGTCAGACACCAGGGTGTGGTTGTGACTGGTGCTTAGCATTCAATCACAACACATTCCAAGGGCAGGACTTGGGCTCTTTTATGCCAGTCCATCCTGGCATGGGTCATTCTGGGTTGTTTGCTTGACCCACGCTCCCGCCCTTAGTACAGTCTGAGTTTATCTGGTTGCTCTGGGGCCGGATAGGATTCCCCTCCCCCTTTTACCAAGGTGTGTGTGGGGAGTTGCCTATCCCATACTACAGCTGATGGCATAGGGACAATTGGGTTGGGGTGGTATTTTCATTTGGCAGGTAGTGGGAGAGAATAAGAATTCAGTGTTCACATCTTGGCACACCTTTGGTGTAGAGTAGGACTCTGAACTCCCTCTTTAAGGCCCTACATCCCAGGGGGTCAGCGAAGGAGGTTCATTTGTAACTCGGGTTCTCACTTGTAGGGCCCTGCAGCTTGGGTGTGAGTCCTTTGGGTGGCGTTCCAGATTATGCCAGGCTGGAGAGCAACCAAAGCTGAGGTGTTTTGCCCATGAGAAGGCTGAGATTGTCATGTGGTGAGAACTGGCTCAGCTGGACCCAGATCAGGCTGCTTCCCCTTATTGGTCCCTCCCAGGCTAATGCAACTTTAAATAGTTTAAATAAAGTGCACTTTATTATACACTTTTGTGTCTGGTCTCATTATTTCATGGTTGATCATCAACACGCGAACTCATTACCATAAATGTCCCCAGCTCTGAGCAAGAGAAAGTCAGAGATTTGCAAGACACAGAATTGATAATCTGTTAACACCGTCAGCAGAAAAGCTATTTCCTGAATTTAGTGACAAGCAGCTCTTGACTATTTATTGTACAATACACGGTTGGCGGTTAGACACAAGCATTCTGGGAAGCACTTAGCTTTCCACTTTCACAAGAAAGCTATGTTCTCTTCCATTTACTTGCAAGAACTATGCTTTGCATTTGTAATATATAACTATTATTCTATTAAATTAATTATGCCTAAGCCATCAGTCCATGTTGCTGTGGTGGGTGGTGTATCTTTAAGTCATTTCCAACTTACAGTGACCATTAGGCAAAAGTATCACAGAGTTTTCTGGGGCTGAGTGTGTGAGGCACCCAAGGTCACTGTGGATTTTCATGGCTGAGCACGGAATCAAACCCTGGTTTCCAGGGTTGAGCAGGGAAGCAAAGCCTGGCTTCCAAGACTATAGTCCAGTGCTCAAACCCACTTCACCATGTTAACTCTCCATCCGCCCATTCTAGTATACTGGATTCTCTCATTTGGTTGGACCTGGAGAACACAACAAAAATTGTTAAGGCATGCAGGAGACCTACTACAGTTCAAGATACTGTTGTTTGAATGCTAAAGGATAGTAACAGTGGAATTCTACACATGCCTACTCAAAAGTAAGCCGCTGGTTTCAACAGAAATTGCTTCCAAATGAGTTTGTATAGGATGACAGTCTAACTGAGGAAGGATGGTATAATATAGTCATGTGTTTGACAATGATATAATTTGGCTCTTGAGCAAACAGAATTACCATGGTATACTACAACAGTTAAAGCATTACTAAGAACTGGTGAGGAAGAGGGAGGAAATAAGATGTGTTAGTTGAAAACAGAAGAGATTTTTAAAGTGAACTCATGCAGGCATTGTGGGACTGGGTTGTTTAAGATGCGGGGGGCATGCATATGCTGGGCTACAGAAGGTTGAAACCTCTGTGGGAAAAAATATTCAGCTAGGTTTGCCAACTTTTTCAAACTGTAACTTTGCCAAGTCATGGCTCCCCTTCTAGACTGTCATGCCATAGTAATTTTACTGGCTTCTCCCCACCCTTTTTTAGCCCTGCCCACAACTACTAATCACTATTGGCTAATTACAAGTCTCTCAGTTAACAGCAGCAAGAAGAAATTCAATCAATAATTTTTTTTCATGTAAAGACAGGGGAAACACATACACATAGGCTCTTATATTGGCCATATACTGCTCATGTACAGTTTTTGTGTTTATACTGTGAATATACAGTATGCTATAAAACCGGAAAACATTAACAAGATACAGGAATAGAAATCAAATGAATTCATTGGAGTTCTGTTTGCAGATGCTATGCAGAAATGCAGCTTGCATGTTCAGATAGAACATAACTCTGCCAGACAGCGAGTCAAATAGAGGTGAACATTGGCAGCACCACAGGTAAAAAAGTTACCACAAGACCAAGTTCTCTGGTAGTCAGATCTATTGTGTGACCAGGAGGAAAACTGTACGATTTAATGTGCAACTGACAGAGGTGGTTGAGAGCATATGTGAGACAAAGAGGACACTGATCTGCAAGTATGGCTAAAAAAAGCCCAAATCCTTTATTCTACCTCAATTTTTTAAAAATGGAATTTAGAAGCCTTGAAGATCAAAGTATTAAACTGCAAATGGGATGGACAGCTTAA
This sequence comes from Iguana delicatissima, assembly GCA_948472985.1. Classification (NCBI taxonomy): domain Eukaryota; kingdom Metazoa; phylum Chordata; class Lepidosauria; order Squamata; family Iguanidae; genus Iguana; species Iguana delicatissima. The sequence continues at coordinate 580,199 of CAOKZL010000551.1, read as the reverse complement.
CACTAATGGTGAGTAGGCATTGAAATACAACAAAATCAATTTACCACAATCGTTTGAGGACAAAACACCCAAATAACAGTGTCCTATAGCAGATGATAAACAGCCCCTCAGAAATCAATGCCTGACTTCTATTTAAAATCTTCTGAGGAAAAGACAAATCAATATTAATATGTGGAAAGGAAATAAAAGACAGTAAAAATAATGCCATTATCTTTGAGATCATGCTGAGACTAACAGAAAATGATATTGGGTCCCCTCAGAATGGAGCTTATTTTAGTACGGAGGAATTCTCTGCTTTTAAAATTGTGCCTACAAAGTTTAATGACTGCAATAATTAATATTTGGAAAAAGACAGTCCAAAAAGCAGAAAAACATTGAAGGGACAAAAAAGTTGTCGGAAATACAGCACACCTTTTGGTAATTTGTCTAACAACAAAGGATTTTGGTAGTAATGGTTGGTCTATTTATATTTGGCTGTTGTAGTTTTGTGCCTTCAAGTCATCTTTGACTTAGGACGAGCCTAAGGCAAACCTATCACAGGGTTTTCTGGGGCTAAGAGCGTGTGACACATCCAAGGGCACCCTGTGGGTTTCCACAGCCAAGTGGAAACCGAACCCTGGTATCTAGTGTTGTAGTCCAGTGCTCAAACCACTACACCATGCTAGTTCTCTCTATGTCACAATTCACTTAAGATATTTTAATATGATTTTGCCAGATAAAATGCAAATAAGGCACATAATAATGCATGGCTACTGAGCTGCAAGTTCCACTGAGGCAAACTGACTACTCCAACTAGGTGCTAATGAGGACCACTGTCGAAGTATGACATATCACCTACATGACCTGGATACTCTTCTTCAGAGCTACATAGCACCTGAGTATCTAGTACAGATGTTCTTAGCATATCCTGGTGCAATACAGTTGCTTCAACAGCATCTGAACAGTTCCTAATAGCATTAATTGAACCTTTGCTGATGAAGAGTAACCTAGATGTTTGAGATCTCCTCAGCAAGTCAGATGTCTTCTGACAACACTAAAAGCATGTATCTAGCAAAAGCATGGGTAATAAAGGTACTATATACTAATTAACAGAGTCTTGTCAAAGAGGCACAAAGCACATATTTCATTTTTTGATTTGCTATGCCACAAAAATCATACACAAAATTTGGAGTGCAAATATTCCGTCTACTTATAAAAGCATAAAAACTGCCAATTAAATAAACAGCAAAGATATTTATCAGTATGTAATTATTCTCATTTGTCTGACAAGGAAAAACATCACACTGTCAACATACTCCTTTGGACAGTCTTAATTTCACCCAAATATTCTTCAAAACCTTATTGAAGTTGGTGCAGTTATGAGCTGCTTCTCCTCAGATTTGCTATACATTTACCATAGGTTATATACACACAGGACTTCAGCTTTAGGGACCATGAGCACAATATCAATAATAATGTTGTGTTTTGTTTAACACATTACCATCCATGTTTTTTCCTGAAGGATTTCTGCATTTTGTCAGCTCGGCCTAGAGGTGCTCACATAGAAACAAGGCTAACATATTCATGTGCACTATCTGTGTAACTACGAGTGGCATGTGCATCTCCTTGTTACATTGTCTTCTCAGGCAACGGAGCCTGGAAATACATTTTTCTGTAGAAGACAGTAGGATTAACTCCATGAGCACACTGGAAGTCGGGGGTATTTAAGTTAGGGACCACAGCTTAGAAGATGTATCACATTACTCTGGCAACTAGTTACTTTGGTAACAAGTTATTTTTTACAACAATGTGCTGGAATGTTGCTTTTTCAAGTCAAAACTTTTCAGTTTTCTGCCTATTACTCCTTACTGTGTTCTGACTCAATGTGAGCAACAGCAGGTGGAAGAGGGAGGGTCACATGGACGGCGGCCATACACTGCCTCTTTTTAGGGTGTGGTGCAATAAGCAAGGAGCAGATGAGACAACAATAAGAAAGGTGTGAGCGATGGAAGGCGAGAGAGGAGCAAACACAATGAAAATGTGCTGCACCAGAATTTTTAATTTTTTTACAATTGTTCTGCCTTCCTCCATTCTTCCCAAAGAACAGGGAGAGAAGGAAGGGGAGATGGGGAGAGAGAGTGTGTGTCAGACAATTAGCATGAGTGCAAAGGAGGGCTGCCTTGCCAATCTCCAAGCAGTGGCACAGAGCACACACTTGGACTAGGGGGGTTCGCACAAGCAATGAGAGCATTTAGAGGAGGAGGCAGCATTTCTTTACACACCTGAGGCCACCTCAGGCATGAGATTTGGAGAAAATATTTGAGGGAGATGGTGAAGAAGGATTGAGCGAGTTACTGCTTCTGTGTGTCTGCCCAAAGCGTATGTGGGCAGTGCATGTGACAGCTGTGTGACTGGCTATGTTGTGCTGGAGGGCCAGGATGATAGGACTCCAAGCAGTGTAGTTTAGAATTACGATGATCAGAAATTAGAGGAATTAGTCAGCATTTTCTTATATTTTTCAATGGCACAATAACAATAATGGTAACATGTTAGTGATGAGTAATCCTGAAAGTTACTTTTTGAACTAGTAACTAGTAACAAATAATGGACTACTGATCAGAGCAATGTAACTAGCTCTTTTTATATAGTAAGATGCCATGCTCTGATGGGAATGACTGCCACATGTTTTCCTATCAGAAGAAGGTGATGGAGGGAGATACATGTATAAAGCTGCTTCTTTTGATCAAGCGCTAGTAATTTAGTTTTTGTGTCTACAGTTATTTAAAAGTAGCAATCATACAGAATCAAATCCATACTAACCACCTGATAAATCATGCAAATGTACTGTAGTACAGATTAGCCAAAAAATTAAATAAAAATTAAAATTAAAAAGACAAACATCTAGATGAGATGACTAAGGGCAGATTCATATGAGATAGCTCCAGTGCAATTGCTTTGCAAGTAAAATCTACCAGATTAAGAGACCTAGACTGAGCTTTTGTGGAAGTACTTTCCATGAAGAAGTCAAGTCATGAACATGAAAAATATATCCTGACAATAAACACAGGTTAACAGCTTGAAATGGTACTACCATTGTTATAGGATATTATAGCTGGAGATGTCAGTTCACACAAGAGGAGCATTTTCAGATGAACTTGTTGGTAACTCTGAATATTTCACTGGTGATCATATGGTCATTTGCATTCTCAAATGAGAACCAGCCTGAAGAAAAAGAGCTATTTTGACAGCATAATGAAAAGCATGTGACTTAAGCAATTATGTATAGCCTACATGATTTTAAATAGAAGAAAACAAGTTCTGTTTAATCTTAGCTCCTATTAAATCTTACATCCAGTTGTCATGTATGTGCCATAGTCATGTTTCCTGTATATAAAAATACAGATCTTTTGGTCAATTATAAATATTTTCCTACCTGTAGAATATGCTTATGATTACACAGTTTCTCTGCTTATTTTACAAAGCCCTACTTCACCTGAACGGTAAAATTTCATGGCTTTATTCCATCGTTTAAAATACTGAATAAGTGGAAACAAGAATAGGCAACTCCAAATAATGGGTCAATCTGCTAAAGAAATATTTTAGCATTTGGTTGGCTTTTAACATCTTCCTTACTAGCCATACATTTTTCCAGCCTATGTTCAATCCTTCATTCAATCAATCAATCAATCAATCAGACCACCAGTAGTCCACAGCCTATTTTAAAATCAGTCACCACAAATGCTGTTACTTATATATTGCCCTCATCTAACATTTTGTTGACACCATCACAAAGTCTCTGTAGGTGAGTCTTGTAAGATCCAAATGGATTGTACAAAGCAGCCAAAAATTCACAATCTGAGAAGTGATCAAACACATTGTTGACACGTCCATGAGATTTTGCAGTTAGGTGACGCTGAATGATTTGATGGAGCAGGTCTCTGCATTCATTCAACAATTTTGACAAAAAATTTCTGTCAAAAGTATAATCCACTTGATGGAAGCTCACCACAGTTTTAGCCAGCTGGTGAACCTTCTTTTTGAACTTCTCCATAAGTACAATCTCTTCCTGATTAAACTGATTATTCCTGTATAGGATTGCTAACTTGATAACAGTCTTAATGAGATTTTTAATTATCTTCTCTGCTTCCTTCTTGTTTTGTGTGTACTCCCTTGTCACTCTGTAGAGCTCATCCAACACATCACTGCCAGTGTCGTCTATCAAAACAGTTGCTATTGATTTGGATGCCATTTTCCCAAGAATCTTCTTTTGGGCCTGAATGGCCAAACTTTTGGAATTGAAGACATCTGTAGCCACTAGGGAGTAAGAGAAAATGGTTATGTGTTATTAATATCAGTACATCTGAAGAGACTAAAGGTAATTGAAAATACCACAAGAGGAAAAAAAAATTAGTTAAATCACTGATTAAGACCAACATTTTCAACGTATGTTTTAGATAGTTCTTATACCAAAATATTAGTTGTGCCAGACTTTAAAGTCCATTTAGTAACATTGAATTAGTATATTTATGCTATTTTGAGGAGTATATCTGATATTATAAATTACAATTATTAATGTTTTACAGAGAATTGTACACAGTATATTACTTATTTTATATATTGCCAGAATTTTTCAAAAGGAAGGACAACTATTATTAGACCAAGCAGTAGTTCTTAAACTGAGACAGAAGAGGATAAGTTCTCTTCTCTTCATTTTTCTACTATTCTGTACAAGCCTCCTGTCTGACCTACTTTAGCTGTTTTTCTAAACTAAAAGTCCAGAGGTTTTAACTTTACCAAATGCACAAGTTTCTCCAACTGCTTCATCATTACACCTGCTATTTGACTTGTTTTCTTCTGCACTTTTCCAGTTCTGCTTTAAGACAGACATGGGACAATTGTTTAAAATTATTCAGTTCAGAGTTGCTCCTTATTTATACTTTTGAGGCTCCAGAGGCTACACATACAAATTCTACCAGCCAAATTTCACATATAGACAAGTCTGTTAAAAAAAAATTACTCAAAATACAGTCTATTGAACAAAGAAGGCTCCATTACCGAAGGTTACATTCTATTACTGATACATATTGTTCCCATCTGAAAGTTGAGGCATATCACATCTACTTGATTTGCTTTCAGAAAGGTATTTGCCTTGGATATTGCAGTAGTTAAGTGGAATATTCCTTTGATTGTGTAAAAAATCTATCTAATAACATGGATTAACACAAGGCTTTACCTGTATAATCATGCAAGACAATATTTATTGAGCAACAGCTAATGAACAGGAAGGCTATACTCCCTCTTCAGAAAATATATCTCGAAGACACCTACAGATAAAATTCTAGAACATGAAATGTGTCCAAGACAGCTTACAAGTGTTCATAACAAATATACTGCCATTGTTCACAGTCTAAACAGTTTATTCTAACTCTCATTTCTTTAAATAGCCAGATTTTAACAGATGAGGCTACTCAGATGGCAAAGGAGCTACTGTGATCTATTTTAAGTGTAGCAACTGGTATCACATGATGAACGTTATGCGTCTTAACTACCAATGTGGCCTACGTAGAAGGCTTTTCCTGTGGCTGCAATAATTTAGTACTACTATCACAAGGTTCTTAAAAAAGACATTCTGCTTTGTTAAAAAAGTAACACAGAAAAGCTATAAAGAAGTTACCACAAACCGAAAGACAAACTAGATTAAGCACCTAAAAGGTGATCCAGAATGTCATACATGTTTATCTACATTTATTGCATTTATTGTTTATTCTACTACTGTATAACACAATAAACATGACATAAATGCACATCTCTTTTGGAAAGGCTTAGGGTAGAAGTTTGATGACTGGTGAATTACTTTGTGGCACTGGCAATAATTACTTGGGGGGGGGGCTTTCCTGTGTTCTTAGCATGTTTCAAGACTGAGTTTAGTGAAACTGGCTAGTGCAGCGGTTCTCAACTTGTGGGTTGCGACCCCTTTGGGGGTTGAACGACCCTTTCACAGGGGCCGCCTAAGACCATTGGAAAATACGTATTTCCGATGGTCTTAGGCTCCATTCTCTCCTCGGTAGTGGAGTACAAGCATGAGCCATGCGCTTGCGTCCTCCTGCCCCCTTTGGCAGGAGCACGTGTGCTTGTGCACCACCACTCCTGGGCCTTTTCCGCACGTTACCTTATCGCGGAGGTGGGGGGGTGCCGTTCGCGCAAGCAGGTTTTTGTGCGAGGCGCTTTCTTCGATGCTCTTTTGTCCCGCAGCTGGCTTCCTGGTCGCGCAACCGCCCCGCCCCTTCCTTCCACAGTGCAGCCTGCGAGCTGTAGGCTGCGCTGGGGGAGGAAGGGGCGGGGCAGTCGCACGACCAGGAAACCAGCTGTGGGATGAAAGAGCAGCGAAGAGAGCACCTCACGCAAGAACCTGCTTGCGCGAACGGCACCCCCCCACCTTCGTGATAAGGTAACGTGTGGAAAAGGCCCAGGAATGGTGGTGTGCAAGCGTGAGCCACGTGCTCGCGTCCTCCTGCCCCCTGTTCAGAAGGGACTGAAATCTCTCCCCTTCTGCACTACCAGGAGAACCTCCCGTCTGACAGGCCAGCTTGGGGGGGGTGGCAGCACGGAGGGCAGGCCCCCTCCTTGCCACGGCCCCTGCCCCACTCGCCATGGAGGGGGGCGCTGCGGAAGGCCGGGGAGCTGCAAGGAGGCGCTTTTCCAGGGGGGCAAGCTGCGCCCGGCGCAAAAAACAAAGGCGCTGGGATTCCTCCCCCCAGCCAGGGTCGACAGTCTGGAAACTTTTCCCACACTGCCCCCCCAGCGGAAATGAGAGCGAAGCAGAAGCAGAGCCCAGGGGGGTTCTCGGAGTTTTTTCCCGGGGGAGATGCGCGGCTCCTCTTTCTCTCCCTGCCCCCCCGTTCCTGGCTGGCGAGGCGGCCTTTCCCGGGGGGGGAGGCATTGTACATAATAAATAAATAATTTATGGTTGGGGGTCACCACAACATGAGGAACTGTATTAAAGGGTCACAGCATTAGGAAGGTTGAGAACCACTGGGCTAGTGTATATCGCTTTTCTTTTTTTCTTTTTTGCATTTTGATATAGCAGTTTCACTTCCTTGAAGAAAACGCTGCTAGGAAATTCCACCACTGAATAAAGCAGTGAGCTGTAGCAGCATAAGTAATCAACAAATGCAAAAGTTAAATAAACCACAGAGGAAAACAAGATTTTTTTTTTAAACAAACAAGCCAACTTCCACAAACAAGTTAAGAACTGGTCCTTAACCAAGACTTCAGCTCATTCACACATGTATCTTCTGTTTTATTATTTGCTATTTTAAATTATGTTACTTTTTGATCTATGCTTTTATTTTATTGTAATCAGCATTGACTGGCTTTTACAGAGAAACAGGGAAAAATATTTAACTAGACTGATAGTCTACAAATGATCAGTTGATGAACTTAATATTAGCATCTGGTGATTACTTGAAACATGTAAATTGCTGTAAAATGTTACTATCTGATTATTTAATTTATATACCACCCTTTTCCCCCATGTGAGACATGTTAACATGCACACATCCTTAGAGCAGATCTGGGCCAGATGCAGCCTTAGTGCTGCGCATGGTCCCCAAGGTTGTTTTTAGCTCTTTAGGTTTTTAGGCCAAAAAAGGATGAATTTGGTGTTCTGGAAGAATTGAGGAGTGGCAATTCACCTACATTTGGTCAAGAACAGGTTAAAGGAGGCAATGAAACAGTACAAATGAAAAAAAGGGGGGAAGGAGACACACATAGGAAATATAAAAGGGGAAGCAGGCATGCAGAGATTAAAGGAAGGACAATTACATGAGACAGAAACAGACATGGGGGCAACTGACAAAAATCAGAAGTGAAATAGGTGAACACACAGGTGGAAATGAAATCGTTAACTGCCACAACAGAAAAAACAAAGCCACAGCCAAACACATTGTTTTCCTCTCTCCCACTCAGTTGTCTGCCAGAAAAACAGAATGACCCTAAACAGATGCAGGCTGTTTATTTTAAACTGAATTCAGGATTATTTTTTTTTAACTCACCTACTTCATATCTTGACATCTAAGGTTTTTCTAAGAACTGTTAAGTATGAGACAATGTGCTTTAGAAAAAGAAGGCTTACATTTTCATAATACTACTTGATTTCAAGAATGTGATGGAACAATTTCAACACAGTAAGTTAAACCTATTCACTTGGAAACCAAACGTAAAAGAACCCCAATCGTTATATTCATGATATTATGCAAGATGGCATTTATTAAAGTCATTCAGTGTTGACAACACATACTTGCCAACTGAATTATCCTCACAGTGACCATTTTCCTTTCACTGTATTCTTTGGCATTTTAACAATTAATTAGACAAGAAACTACATATATATATATTTCAGCTCCTTTTTATTGCACTGAAGCTTAGTAGCAGCCCACCTAAGCCTCAATTGTGATCATTTTCAGGACCATAAAAACCCAAGCTGATCAAAATACATGAACATCAAGCATTCAACATGCATATCCAGTAATTCCTTTGTTACTACAGGCTAATCAGGGCTCAACTCTGCACTAACATAGCCCTTATTTAACAATACACTTTTATGCAAGAGGTGGTTGGCCGCCTCTCTGCTGTCTTTCCACCAGCAAGCAAAGACTTCTTTATCTATTTGGTTCTTAAATCATGTTGCAGAATGGTGTTTTCAATGTCATGTGTTGTGCTTTAATCTTTTAGATTATGTACTTTTCAACAGAATAAATTGTTTTTTAACTTTTGTAAAATAAAATTTTAGTTGAACTTTTAAAAAAATGTTGTGGGTTTAGGTTCTGTACCAGGAGAAAGATGGAATACCTACCACCCAACCAATCAACCAACCAACCAACCAACCAACCAACCAACCAAACACTGCTTTGTTGCTTGGAGGTTATTACCTGTCCTAGGCAAGTGGAAGTTGAAAAACTTTAGGGAAGATTTTACAAAATGTCCTTCCACACAGCTGACTCACTGAAAAGAAGTTACACTAATTGAATCAGAGTTACTATGTCTTAAGTATTCATATTCTACAGAAGAATATATATAGTCTGGAAAAGAGAATATAATATAGGAAGCCCCAGCCTTTTGACACTCTATTATCTGATGACTTGCTCTTTTGACACTTCCAAATTAATGACAAGTTCCATCAATTCAGTAGGGGTTCCATTCTTTCATCAGTTCTTCTTACCTACAAAGACTCACTTGGTACCACTCACACGCATGCACTTTTTGCCAAATGAACTGGGGGGAGTAAGGCACTATACCGGCTAAGAGACTCACAAGCAGCACACACCATTGGTCCCAAGTGAGTCTCCATAAGTCTTTCACACACCCTTCAGTTATGCTCTTCAACCAATTCCATATTCTGACAGTGGTTCAATCCCTAACCTGTTGATAAGTGGGAGAAGCCAGTATAAGCAAACTGGAAATATTAAGAGAATCTTCCAGGAGTGCATGTACAAAGAAATCAAGTTCCTCTAAAAGCTCATTTTTCTTCTTTCCTGGCAGTCATACTGAAATCTTTCCTTTATTTCTTCATCTGAAAGCCGTTAAGAGGTTGTGAAAGAAATCTGCCACAGGGTATGGGGTAAAGGTATATTGGGCAGAAAAAGCACTAGAACGATAGGCTAATTGGACAGTGTAATACAATATACAAGGGCTAGGGAACATGGAGCCCTCCAGATGCTGCTGGACCACAGTTCCCATCTGATCCAGCAAGTATAACCAGTGATGAGAGTTCATGGAACACCTCATGCCCTCTATGTACTAATGGCAAACTCACTTTCCAGCTGTGGATATTTATGCAGCCAGAAAAGTACCACCCATACACGAAGAGAAAGTATCAGCAATCTTGGGTAATCTCTTAAGATTTGCAAAAGTGACACAGTGTGTGTTTGCATGCACACATGCCTTCAAACTGCCTTTATGACAACTTTATGAATTTCATAGGGGTTTCTTAGGCAAGATTTTGATTTTGCCAGTTCCTTCCTACCTCCCCTTAAATGCTAATGAGAAAAAACAACAACAGCCCAATAAAGAATGAACAGTTAGAAAAACAAGCAGATAAATCCTTTTTAAAAATTGGGGGGAAAGTATTCTGTTTTGGAAGAGCTCACTGCTCGTTGGCACTCAGGATAGGAGCATTACCAAACTACAGCAATATTATTTTACAGGTCCTGCTTGCCAACAGTCTAGCAGTCACAGAATGTTCAATCACATCTCTGAACATCTGGCTGCTGGATCAGAACTAATTTTTGTTTTACACCATGGAGCTATTTTCTGTATGAAACATACAGAACAAGATGGAGGTTTAATCTAATCCAGAAATAACTTATTTCTCATTTTTATTACAAATCTGGAAAATCAATTTATCTGTCTAAAACCATGACAAAAAAGGTCTAGTTGAGCCATCACTCACAAGGCGTAGCAGGTAAACTGAGTGAAAAATGAAGGAGCCTAAATAACTTAAAGGCATCAGATCTGTCTGTTTGATCTCGGAAGCTAAGCAGAGTCAGTCCCTCGTTAGGATTTGGATGGGAGACTGCCATCAAATAATAGATGTCATAGGTTATATTTCAGAGGAAGGAACTGGCAAAACCAACTCTTGAGTTCTCCTGGCTTAAGAAAACCCTATGAGATTCACATGCTCTGAAGCCTAGTTTCATTGATACATGGCCCCATTTTCCCTTACAGTCTTGAAATTCACTCAAAAGATTCTGCAACAGAATTACTGGTGCTAACAACTGCAAAATGAGGAAGGAGCTCTTCAAGTTATTAGTGGTTAAAATGCCAGTCTAAGAAGTACGGAGGGTATTTAGAGCACTGGTAAAAAAAAATTTCCTATGCAATAGACACATCAATGATCTTTACTTTGCACCTCACAACTATAATAGGTAACAGTGAGTTATGAGAACAGCCTCTTTATGCACAGACTTGAAATTACTTGTTCCCTTATCCTAAAACTAAAATAGAACATGCAAGGATTCTTAAACACCTAAGCCTAGGCTTTTATATATTTTAAGGAAACAAATGTGGTACAAGAAAATGTGGTATGCTGATTCATGGTTCATTCCATCTTTATGAAGGAACACAGCACATTATTCTAAGCAGTGGTGTAACTGATTTCCTTCCTGTTTGTCTTTTTGCAGCAAGTACATTTTGCAGTTACTGTGGCTGCACTAGATTGTACACAGAAGAACATTAAAGTCTTAAGGTTGCAAAATGGTACACACTTCCTTTCTGTTGGGAGAACACACGCAAAAAAAAAAAAAAAGAGAGGAGAAATTCTGGTAATAAATAGTAGTAATTCAAATTTGGCAAAACAGCAGTTAATAGGCATGATCCTATCAGCCCCATTGCTACTGAATATTATACATAGTTTTCCAGCTTTTTAAAACAATGCAACCTTTTTTCCAATTAAAATTGAACACACACCTGAAAAGGTTTAGCCTTAGTGGACTTAGCATTTGGTAAAGATCATTTTTCCCACTTGTCACTTTATATCCTGCCTTTTCTCCAAGGAAACTTAAGTAAGCATTCTATTTTAAAGGATTCTTTTATTCCCATTTTATCTTCACAAGAACTCTAGGAAGTAGGTTAGGCAAAAAGACACTGATTGACACAGGGTATTCCAATGAGCTTTAGTAGATATGGGATCTGGATTTCCTCACCCACAAATACAATGGTCTAACACAGCTTATCCCAAACAAGTACCTTCTAGGCATGTATATTAGACTACAACTTCTATTAGTCCCAGATACAATGAAGATAGGTCTAATTACTACCCAGATTCTAGATGTTCTTCAAGATTAAAAGGCCAATAGCCAAGAGCAACAACTCATGTAGAGTATCAATGGTGATTCTGTAAGAATCAGCAATATTATTATCATCTCTACATCAGGAGTTACTGGTTGGTCCTGATGGAGACATGTGAAAGAAGCTTATCAAAATGAGGCAACAGAGAAACAAAATTCAGCAGACAACCTCCTTTGCAGGTAAGTATTTTAACAAATAAATTAAATCCTCACTGGAGCCTAACAGCTTTCTCACAATTCTCCCTCAGCAAGTATAATGCCTGGTCTGCAAGGAGGCTAGACACACAAACATCTTACCTCTTATTTTTTTCATTCTGTATAGACAAATTTAAAAATCGAGAACTGTGTTACATTGTACAAAAAATCTGTGTATCATAATTCAACCTAAATTTGGCTTATGTCTGTTGTAGTTTTTTCTATGAAGTGATGAATCAATGGACCAAAGCCATCTCAGTCTCAATGGGAACCATTTCCTTGAATCAAATAGTGCCCAGAGACGAACAGCCAGTCGAGATCAGATGTAGTCATCCCAGACAAAGCCCAGAAAAAATAACTGTTATGGACATAACAATCCCTTTGAGAATAGAAAATCAGCCATGAGAGAGGTCAAAGAACGTAAACATCAGAAACCTACCCCTCTGGCTGATGTATTGAAGGGGGCATGATGTCTCTGTCCATGCATTACTTGTTGGAATGCTGATGGGTTAGGACCCAGCAAATAAGCCACGCTGAGAGTTTGTGGAGCAAGAAAGTGTTAGACCCACGTGCAGGCTAATAGTATCAGATAACATTAGACTGGACGCATAATATTTTAAATAGAGCACATTTCGTACTACCAGTACAAGGATCTAGTATCTAAGTTTCTGAAGAAGAAGCCATGACACATTTGAAAATTGTTTCTTTACATTAGAAATTCTTTGTATTCTATATATTGTATGCAACTTTCTAGACATATAAGTGATCACCTTTTGGTGATCTAAAAATAAAATATACTTTTAGTCCCCTTTAGTATGCTTTTTTTGCTTTCAAACATGTTTTAAAATTCTAATTTATTTAAGGAATGAAATTTGCTTTACATATGCTATTCATACATTATTACATTATTTTTGTTTCAGTTACATTCTTTGAATCTGATATGTGTTAATTTATTGTTCCCATGTTACAGTTTTTATACATAAATATTCTCTAATAAAAGGATTAATCTTTTCTATGAAGCCATTGGTAATCCAAGGTTTCATCAAACTTGTCCACTGAGGTACTATTTTTTTTTACAGTTCATATTCACATAAAAAAATTCCCACGTGCAGTTTTGCACAGGAAAATGGCATATGACATGAATGTTAATGTGGGTGTCTGATTCTTTAGAATCTCTTTGTGTTCTCTCTCTGGGGGAAAATAAAATAAATTAAAGACAGCATGAACTTCTAATTCTAACATTATCTCCCCATAAGGATGCTGCAACAGTACAGTTTTTAGAGATGTATTTAGAAAGTGAACCAGGACTAAGTCTTCTATTTTAAAGTATAAGCAACTGTTGTTGAAATTCTCCCAAGCAGCATGCAGTTCCCAATTCCTACAACTATCACCATTTCCAGCTGATTGAACATTAAGCTCGTAACAAAGTTTTCAAAGAGCGGTCTAGGAAGCTGTGCTAAACAACATGTGACCCTAAGTATCAAGTACAGAAAAAGCTAAATGAAAACATAGACTTGACCTCTGCAAAAAAACAGCTTCATTCTCAGGATCTTTATGGCTGCACTCTGATTCAGTTCAATGAAAGATACAACTATTCTTTTCTCTATCAATGTAATGTGAACAAATGTGGTGTTTTTTTCCTTCTGTCACACTAATAATTTATACAGCAGACCAACAAGCAGAACTTGTTCTGTTCAGTAGCAAAGTCTAGCTGGTCTGCTCTTCTGCTTGTTCTGTTCCCAAATTCTGTCACTCTCTCTGCTGAAGTAAGCAATTATCTTCAATGGGAAAAGCAGAAAGCAAATCAATATATTAGGCAGCAGAAACTGAAGGCTCTGCAGAACTGTTCCCAAATGCAAAGTTCACACCAAACGATTTAAGTATTTTTTTATGTATTGAATGCGTACGTAAAAGCAATGTAGGTAAGAAGAACAGAGCTTTTATGGCATTGTAGCTTTCAGACCAAAACACTATGTTCTAAGGCAAGGACAACTGTACAGCCCCTTATAGATGCTATGAAACTGTACAGTATGTTCAGTATGTTCCACCAGCCTTAGTCAGTGGTGATCAATGCTGCATGCTGCAGTTTAACAACACTGAGAAGGCCACATGATTTTCACCACTATTCGAAGGAGAAATCTTTTAAATGTCCATTCACACATAAAACTTCCTTTTGTTATCAGAACTCTCATTAGTTCCTCTGGGGTTAAAGAAGGCAATTTCCAAACACAGGTCTCATTTCCACATATTTACTTTCATTATTTGTATAAATGTAGAAGCAGGCCTTTAACCAAAATCAGTGCTACGTATATCTCCACAACATCTTCACTGACAGGCTGCAGAAAAGAACTAGATGAAATGAATTATGGGGGTTCACCTAAGACAACAGTACACTCTGGATACTTTTTCCAGGCTTCATGAACAATCCATCTAATCCGTCTCTCTCACTGCCTGCTGGCCTCACTGCAAGGATCCAGGGATATGAACCTGAATTACTTTCCTGCAAGAAAAAACACTTGACTCTGATACGCATTCTCAGCTTCATAAACAAAGAATGAGCAGAAATTTCAGGTGGTCTAAAGTGCTGTAGCTGGACTGCTAACTGGATCAGGTAGAGGGAGCATGAGATGCGCTTATTAAAACAGCTCCACTGAGATCTTTTACTGGATACAATTCCATGTGCTAGCTATTATATACAAAACCATATCCAACTTGGAACGAGACTATATGAAGGGCCATATTCTCCCATACAACCTTCCTAGGTTTCGAGATCCTCCAGAGGTAGTTTTCTAGGTTCTACCACCTTTAAAGGCACCTCTGATGTGGATATAGGAGAAGGCTTTCTGGGTAGTAGTTCGTAGGCTTCAGAACTTTCTTCCAAAAGAGGTTAGGCTGATTACTCCCTCCAAGGCAAGTAAAAACTTGTCCAGGCAGGAAATTGACTGTTTGCTGGGAGAGGGATTTTTTACGGCAGAGTGGTGTCCTTGCTGTTATCTTATTTGTTTTAATTTGCATTTTAATACTGAAATTTCATTGTATTTTATTTTTTATGCTTTTATCTGTGTATCTTTTACTTAATCTTGTGGCAACCTATTCTGATTCTATTTAAGGATAAAGGTATGATGTAAATTGAGGGGGGCCACATGTATCCTCCTAAGGCCATTTTTTTGACTCCCAGGGGGTCAAAAATATTTTTTTGCCAAAAAGAAAAATAATTAAAAAAAGATTTTGCTCTAAAATGATCATCTAAAATGATGCATGGATGGCACTCCCACAATTCTTTTTTTTTTAATATTTTACCACAATTTACATTGCAAATACATTAATGTGCCATCTTTTCATCTACAAATTGCAATAGTAAATAGATATATATATAAAATTAAAACAGCATACAAATAATAATGATGTATAAATATATCTTCATGTGTAGTAATATACAATATATATATAATAATAATGTGTATTAGTATATAGTAGTATATAAATATCCAAATGTACATTGTGCCCTTATAGAAAATCCAACTCATATCCATCTTTCTTCGTACATTATGGCATTTGAATATTTCATACCTCATTTACATTATATTCCACTTCCTTACTCCCCTAGAGTTAATTCTTTTTAGTCCCATTCATGTCACTCTTTCAATACCCTCCTTTCACAGCTTCGCATGCCTTCTCTTAATTCAGTCTCCCCCATATCTTATGTTTTTATTTTAATGTCTGAACCTTAAGTTACATTTTCCTATATTCTTCTCTATGTTGAGAGGAGAAACTCTTCTACTTGTCTCCATTCTGCATCATTTGCTCCTTGATTTTTTCCTTGTATCATCGAGGTTAGTCTGTCCATTTCTCTGTATTCCAAAACCTTAACTTTCCATTCTTCTATTTGTGGGACCTGATCGTTTCCCCACTTTCGTGCGAATTCCATTCTGGCAGCTGTGATCATATAAAGAATTATTCTCCAAAGCTTCATTCTTTGCTCTTTATCTATTTTCTGTGTTATATTTAATAGAAATAGTTCAGGTATCAGTGAGATATTTATCTGTAATGTTTCTGAGATTGTTTCTTGTATTCTTTTCCAATATGTTTTAGCTTTGTCACAGGTCCACCATACACGATAGTGGGTCCCATTTTCTCGGCCACATTTCCAACATTTGTTCTCCCTTGTTTTATATATCTTATTAATTTTCGCAGGGTCGAGATGCCATCTATATAGCATCTTTAAATAGTTTTCCTTCAGACTTTGGGCTGCCATGAATTTTTGTGTTTCTGACCAAGTCCTCTCCCAGTGCTCTAATTGAATCTCATGACCTATGTTCCATGCCCATAGGATCATCGAGGGTTTTATCTGTTCCGTTTCTCGTTCTCTATTTGTAATTTGTATAGTTTAGAGGTCAATTGTTTCTGTGATTTGAATAGTATGTTTTCGAACTGTTTGTCATATTCATCTGTTTGGAAGCCTTCTAGTTTCTTATCCATGTTATATCTTTCTTTGAGTTGTCTGTAAACCATGAACACTTAAACCCTTCGTGTTCCAATTCATCTCTAGTTTTTAGTCTTGTTTCTTGATTCTTCCCAACAGTTATCATATTCTGATACTTTATTATTTTTTCTTGTGGTTCCCACCATCTACAGTAAAAGGCCTCATGCAGGGAAATCCATAATGGTATTTTTCTATAGTGTTGTTTCTTGAATTTTTCCAATTTGCTAAAAGAGCTTTCCTTAAATAATGATTCTGGAATTCTTTTATCTATTTTATGCTTATTGTACCATACATACGCGTGCCATCCCAGGCATTCCCACAATTCTGGAGCCATTTTGAACCTCCCATAATAAATAAATAAATAAAATTTTGCCAAAAACAAAAGGGGGGGAGGGAGGAGTGCCTCAAAATATCCCAAAATATGCGTATAGGGCCCAGGAAGATGAAAAGGAAAAACACCATGCCACCAGATTGCCTACAGGGCATTCTGGGGCAACAAACTTTATTTCTCATTGTTGTTATAGCAGGTGTGATGGTGGTTGCAGCCTTCCAAGGTCTCTGGGATGCCTAATGCTACCCCTTAGTCTTCCTCAATTGTCCACGCCTGAGGTAAATCATACCTGTATCTCTGAAACCTCACATGAGGGGTATAGAAGGAGCCCAGACAAGCTTTGGTTCATGTGCCTCCTCATCTCCTCTCCTCCTGTGGCACTGCTGTGTGATCAGAGGCACCCACATCCTTTTTAGATTTACTAGACTTCAGCACCTTGTCAAAATTCTGAACTATTAACTTATTGAAACAAGTCAACTTTATTAATCAAGGCTTACAACCAGTGTCTTTCAGTGAACCACAGTACTGAATAAATTTAGTTGAAACTGCTGGTAGTCAAACATG
This sequence comes from Iguana delicatissima, assembly GCA_948472985.1. Taxonomy (NCBI): domain Eukaryota; kingdom Metazoa; phylum Chordata; class Lepidosauria; order Squamata; family Iguanidae; genus Iguana; species Iguana delicatissima. The sequence continues at coordinate 562,801 of CAOKZL010000551.1, read as the reverse complement.
GAAGCAATACCTTCCAATCTCTGCCCTATAGCTGTGACAGAAGAGCATGGTAGGACAAAATGAGTTGAACACTTACATACCTTAATGATAAAACACAAACAGTCAGGGAAAGCCTGATATTCCTTATAAAAGCTCCTATTTGAACATACTCTATGGACCAATATGTCAGTTGAGTTAATCCCTGTTAACTCTGTGTTACACTATTTCTTTGTATACCCCAAAAAATTGTGCTGTATGATTTTACTGAGACTTCTTTGGCTAAGGTAGACTATCTGCTCTATGAAAAAGCACACAACACTTGCAACCACTATTTGTTGAAGGAATCTGGTAAGTACATTCTGTAATCTATAAGCATGTTGATAATAATTGCCTGAATTCAAGAGATGAAGAATGTCAAAATGGGAAATTCCATGCTGATTCAAGAGATGTACAGCCCTTGCCCAGCAGTCATAATAAAAAAATAAGTATATTACAAATAATGTTTACTTGATCATATAAACAGACATACAGGACATGCTCCAGGAGCCTTTTATTTTCAGTCCACAAAACTATGTGGATACCATGGTTTAAATTTTATTAAACTATGTACCATGGTTTAAATCTTATTAAACTCAGAGCTGCAGCTCATGGATTGAACCCTACTAGTAGTTACAATTAAAGTAGACCTCTTGAATAAACTAAAAGTATAGACTCACTATTCAGCACTTGATTTCTGTGGTTCCCAAACTTATTTCAAGATGTAATCAGACTTCTGCTCACAGAAGCACCAGCCAGCATTGTGCTGAAATTCTGGGAAAGGCACAACAACAAAAACTAGGGAAAAAAACCAAGCATATTACAAATATTACCAATTTCATATGCCCTGCTCATTGTGAATGCTTTCTGCAAAAAAGTTTATTTTATTGACTTTGATCTAACTAGGAATACCCATTCTTGAATGTTAATTCTCATAAATTATTTTCATATCCTGTATTACTGAACACATAGGAAACAAAATCCATTTTTGAACAACCAGAATAATATTTAAAGCCAAACTTGTACTACAGTCATGCTTAAGTAAAGAATCTGCAAATCCTGAAAACTGATTACAAAAGGGTTTTCTCTTTAATGGTGAATTTTTCCTTAGGTTGTTAGGTTGTTCAGTCTATTCCAACAAATGAAATTAGCAACGTTAAATGCAGACAGTGCAAACTCAGTCTGAATGTGACATTCCAGTACTACCTTTATAAAAAATGTATTTGCTAAAGTTACCAAATATTATCATATGTTGCTTGATAACAGTTGATCCTATACAGGCACATTTGTATTCGCTTTAGTCTATCTTGGAAACAAACAGGTAATACTTGCTGGCCCAAAAGACATGCATACCCATACTACTGCTATCTACAAGCCTGCCTTATATAAAAAGGCAAGTATTAAATAAGCTGCATAGTAAGGTGAACTAAAGAACAACCTCATTCTAATAAGCAGTTCAGGTAAGTTTTTCCTAGAAATTTTATCCTCCTCTTAAAGATACGTGTTTCCACAGGAGAGGTGAACTTTAGCTGCTTTTAAAGGCAGCATGGAATACATCTAATGGTTTAGTTCAGTGGTTCTCAACCTGTGGGTCCCCAGATGTTCGTGGACTTCAGCTCCCAGAAGCCCCAGCCACTATGGTCAATGCTCAGGGCTTCTGGGAGCTGAAGTCCATGAACATCTGGGGACCCACAGGTTGAGAACCACTGGTTTAGTTTATGCTGTTTCCCAGTCCTTCCCTTGTGAAACATGAATTCTCACAACCACCACGGTTAAGCATTCCATTTCACAAATGATACTATCATGGCAACCTGAGTTCTGCTAAGTTTGGGTCTGAAGTTGTTTTTAAATCCATGTCAAGCTTTTAATATACTTAGAGATCAAGGCAAGGTAAGGCTTAACAGGTTTAAGACAGGCTTTAAAGATGGTATGGAAGCTTCAACCAACAAAACATTGCACTGGTTGTCTGTCAGGAACTGAATTCACACACACAGATGGTACAGTGCATAAACACTATTTATTTGGAGTGCGATACATCGTACGAGACTTCAGTGAGAAGACTAAAGAGCAATCAGCAAAGGCAACTACATAAAATCCCAAGACGCTTCCCTCTCTCTTGCAAGAGACCTTGAAGTGGTGAGAGCCTGGCAGGGCTTATCAGTGCATTCCTAGCTTTTGTTTATCTAACGGTCTCTGGTTCCCATACTTTCGTTTCAAGCAACCAGCTTCTTAAATCCTACTACATATCCCATTACTATAACATGGAGGGCATCCCAACATTGTCAGTGCTGCTTCTGGGCCCAACTTGAAGTGCTAGTAACTACCTTTAAAGGTACCAGAATCCCATCTGATCTTGGAGGCTAAGCAGGGTCAGCCCCAGCAAACAAATAGCAGGTGCTGTAGGCTATATTTCAAGGGAATGTTTAAATATTTGAAGAGATGTCATGTTGAAGATGGAGCAAGTTTGTTTGCTGCTGTTCCAGAGACTAGGACACAGAGCAATGGATTCAAACTACAGGAAAAGAGATTTCGCCTAAACATCAAGAAGAACTTCCTGATGGTAAGAGCTGTTTGGCGGTGGAATGCGCTGCCTTGGAGTGTGGTGGAGTCACCTTCATTGGAAGTTTTTAAAACAGAGGCTGGATGGCCATTTGCTAGGAGTGCTTTGAGTGCACGTTCCTGCATGGCAGGAGGTTGGACTAGATGGCCATTGTGGTCTCTTCCAACTCTATGATTCTTTGGAAGGAGCTAACAAAACCACTTCTGAGTATTCTAAGAAAGTCCAATGAAATTCATGGGATCACCGTAAGTTGACAGGCTACTTGAAGTCACATGTGCACGTGCATGCATGCACACAAACACACACACACCCTTTATAGCTCTAAATGGGTCAGAACCTGGTATTCTGAAGGACTGTCTACACCTCTTTAAACCTGGCCAAGCCTTAAAACTGGAAATGCTGTGCACAGGCCCATCATTTAAGTTCTTTAGGATGCTGGGCATGAGACACAGATTCTTTATGGAACTCCCTTACCCAGGATGTGCATTTGGACTTTGAAGAACTCGTTGCTTCTAACTCCTTTTAAATAAGTAATGAACCTAATCTATATTCTTTAAAGCTACACATTTAATTGTCTTGCTCCAATAAAAAATATTATAACATATTAGTTGAATTGTTTGGGGTGAATTGTTGGTCTGGAATGCGTTTATGCTGTCTTTTTTCAATTAATTGTATTTTATTTGTGCCAAGAGAAGCAGACTCTAGAAAAAGAATACAGATTAGGAAATGTAAACCAGGGCCCTTCACATCTTTTTGGACTTTAATTCCTATTATCACCTATACTAACTAGCTCTGATGTCACATTCCCATCCAGAAAACAATTATTGGAGTATCAATCTAACTGATAGACATAAAGACATAAGGAAACCTCTGTTAGGATCTGGATTAGACCAAGGTCTGTCTAGCCCAGTATCTTATTTACCATAACGCTTTTACATCCTGTGAATATATACTGTAAACTGGGTTCTGCTCTAATCATGCTTCTAAAATCTTGGTATCTGCCAAAGGAATAGTGCTAAGGTATTATCTTTATATAATCAATTCTTGTTAAGCAAGATTTTTTTGACTGAGCAATATGTTAACTGAGAGTGAGTTTAAAGAGTCTTACTTCACGATTCATGAGCAGACAACTGTTCCCTAAAGAACTAGAATATAGCACACCTAAATCCAACATTATACTGACATTGCAGCACCAGCAAGAGAAATTCCTTATCTCCACTCCACTGCAGCTCTTGGAGCTGCCAAAGTTTCCAGGTTTCCAGGTTAGCTAGACCCTGCCCCCAAAGAGGGCCATGGGTCACTCCAAATCACACATCCCTAGAACCAAAAGCCTCCCCTATCATATGGCACTGACGCTCATCCAGCTCAAAATTCTATATGCACACAAGATGCTGCCAAATGTGCCAATCCAAACCAATATTCCTTATTCTTTCTTCCCTCAAAATGCATTACTGATTTTGGTTGGCATGCTTCGACAAAAATTATTTGTGATTTAGATGCCTTTCTCAACACTGCTGAGCATTTGTGTGAATTTCCAAATTAAGCTTAAATAAGGAAATAGGAATAAGGAACCAGCTTCAGCCTTGTGAGATTCTGTGCTTCTGTGTGTTTCTCACTTAACAATGTGTATTATGAAAGCGTACAGAGAAACAGGAGGCTACAAGCCTAACAAATTCAAACTTAAAATAAAAAGTGTATTGTAATAAAGCTACTTGTAAAGTTGGATAACTGATTTATATTATACTTATAATTTTGAATATGTCTGCTCAGAAAAAAAATCTGAGGAGGATTGCAGGTAAGTACATACAAGATTGAGAGCCAGCATGGTGCAGTAGTTTTGAGTGTCGGGTAATGACCCTGGAGACCAGGTGATTCCCTGCTTGGCCACAGAAACCCACTGGGTGACCCTGGGAACATCACACTCTCTCCGTCCTAGAAAACCCTGTGATAAATCCCCTTAGGGTCACCATTAAGTCAGAAACGACTTGAAGACACACAACAACGACTGCAGCCTCAGCTGAGTAAGCTCTCCTTTTCTACTCCATCTGCCCCAAAGCCAAGGAAGTCGATTCTGACCTAGCCGCAACACCACCATGTTGTGTAATAAGCAGAACCAACCAACCAAAATAAAAAAAATAAAAAATCCCCACTAACATTAAGAAGGGTGAAGGGCAGAAATTACCACTTCTGAATAAGCTAGAAAGCAGGTTTTCTGATCTGGATAGCAATTTCCACATTAAACTCTCCAAGCCACAACTAATATTTATAATAATATGGGTCCCAATTCCAGGAGAAAAGTGGCCTACAAATACAATAAATAAATAATAAATATTAGAGAATACGCTGCATTTTAGCCTGGATATTTGTCCAAGACAGAGGCCACTATAAATAGTTTGCGGACTAAAACATAATGCAAAGTATAACAAAAACACATTTCTATCGCTCTAGAAGACAATACATTGTGGTTTGGAAATCAATTACAAGGTTCTAGTGTAACTGCTCCTTAGCAGCAGCACTGCACTGTATTTGGCCTTGGTTATTAGAAGCCCAGTATGTGACGAAGCAATCATCTGGAAATTACAGAAAGCAGTGACAACATTCAGAAGCTGCAATGTTGTTGAAGAATTACACTGACAACATTTTCTCATTACTTGAAAGATTGCTAACCCACAAATTAAGAGCCCTGCCTCCTTAGTTTACATTATATTGTACCAATTAGTAAAAAAACACAAAGAAATGCTTTAATTTTTAAATTTTATATCCTGATTACAGGTATACCTCAATTATTGAAGTAGACGTGTCCCTAGACATCACTTCTTCAACAGAAAATTTGGTACTAGAGGTAGAAATAATATGGAAATTTGGTACTAGAGGTAGAAATAATATGGAAAGAATGGGGATGGATTCCTGTACCACAAAAAAGGGTTTTACTGGTTTTCATTCAAAACATAAGAAATTTTTCAAAAAAAGGTCTTTGCATAAGTAAACAAAAACATTTTGAACCGTCTACAAACCAGTAGAAAACTTTCAAAATTCAGCCCAGGATGAGTTTTTTCTTTTACCACCATCCACTTTTCTTATGAATTCCATTTTAGTGGGCAGACTCATAAAACTATACTTTTTTTTTAACATGCTGGGGTTGGCTGTGAGGCAGGCTAATTCACTTTCCCACTTTCTTTCTGTTTTGCCATTCACTCATGCTCAGCTAGGGATTCTAGAGGTAGCTTCTGTTATTTTGCCCGTTGTAGGTAGGAACAAGTCAACTAGAGTAGGACTGGCTGAGAAGTATCCCATTGTTCCTCACCTCTAGCTTTAATGCACTGTTTACTACTAACATGCTGGTGCTACTTAACTGAATGGCCATTTCCACACTAGACTGTTACAGTACTCTTATTTCACTTTCAACATCCTATGGGATCCTGAGGTTTGCAGTTTCGAGAGAGGCCTCAGGATGTTGAAAGTGAAATAATAGCACTGTAACAGTCTAGTGTGGAAATAGCCAATGCCTGTGTTTCACCAGTCCTTCACCATCTTCCAGATGCTAATGCTGTGTTAAAAAAAAAAAACCTCCAAGTAGATAGAGGACAAGGAGCAAAGGAGGGCAGAAGAAGGCTTTGTAAAAAGGAGCTGTTTTGCCAGAGGCTTTGTTAACTGGGAATGCATGTACTTCAAGGGGTCTCAAGCACATTACAACACAAAATCCAGCCAATTTTAATATATAGATCCAAATCTAAGTTCTAGTCACATCTAAGGTAGACTTAATCAGTTACAAAAACCAGCATTTATATAAGTCCCATGGATTCAGTGGGTTTACTCTACATACTACAGACAACTATATTTAGGCCATAGTATGTTAAAATTGACTTCATTTTAACACAACTATTTTGTGCAGTGCTTTTTAAATACAGACTGATCGGATGAATAATCAAACCAGAATCAGGAAGAACAGTAACTAATGGGCAGAGTATTGTTTAAACAAAAAGGCTTAGACTGACCAAAAAATGACAGTAAGCAAGTAGGTGAGATAGCTTTTTTAAAGCAGTGCCATTTCTAAGAAGGCACTGTTGCTTTCCTTCTCAGGAATACAATACTATACATACTCACCTACAGGTAACAGAGCACAAAAGGGCTTTTTTCAAAGTAAAAATGCATAGCATTATTTTCTAATTTACCAGGAATAGCATTCAGAAAAAAGGAGATCTCAACATCCACTGGCAACAAATGAAAAGGGAAAGTTGAGTATAGGAAAGAAGGTAACAGTACCATTAAGGTTATCAGAACCTAAGAAATTATGCTTTTGTATAGTAAAGCCACCAAAGAATTCGACCAGTAAACTTTCCTGTTAATTATAGAATTTTTAAAATGAATTGGAAAGTTGAATAATCTTTTATGTAACGGCAACAACATCAACAACAGGTGGGGTGTTGTTCTTTCTGTTTTATTAGTTTCTTTTTTCTCAATGTTATTTTCATCTTCAGTGCATAAGCTACGGACACAATTACCTTCTCAAAACTAATGATATATAACAATCTTATTTTTATTTTTAAACAAAAAATGCATATGTAAACACAACATAAGCACAATTTTAGCAGTTCCAAAATAGGCACTCGAATGACTTCTTTTCATTGCAACTTTAAAGCAACTACACCATAGCTTGTGTAAAATTCAGTTGTGAACAAAAATAAGGCTATATTGATCTCACAAGGTTTCTGCAGAGGCACTGTCTCCCTTTAGAGAAACAGTCTGGATGTGTTGGCTTCAGCAACTGAACTGCGCGTCAAATTAAGGCCACTTTTAAAAGGGTTTTCTCTGAGCCTTCTGTCATGTCATGGCATGCATGCTGCTTACTCATCTACTATACAAAAGGATTGAAATGAACAGGCTGCTAGAGGAATGCTGTGCTCAGGAGCTGCCATAGGAAAGCAGTTTAGTCCAGCTTACAATTGTTTTTTGGGACTGTCTTCACATTCATACCTTTCCTCCATGTGGAAAGCGTAGCACATGGAAACTCTAAGCATTACAATTAATTTAATTCCTTAAACATTCAACATGTAGTAGACTTCATTTTGCCACGCCATGTTTTGCTGTGAGTCACAAACACACATTTCTTCAACTCAGTCTATAAAGATAAGATCTACGCTGGAAACATTCACATGGAGGCATGTCAGAAGCACTGGCAGAACAAGGAAGCTTTCTGCAATGTTCTGAAAAATTTCTTGGTTTGCTAGTAAACATCACTGGACTAGTTTAGCTTAAATATCTTTATTCAACAGAGTTTTATCACATTCTTAACAATTCAGGAAATACCAGTCTTTTATAATATATCCATATTTTTGAAAGCATTCTTCTCATTCCTTCTCCGTATCTTCTGTTCAAATGGACTTTGTATTAACATTTTAGAAAGCCATTTCTTTCATAACTAGATATATCCCCCTCTCAAATTTACACAGATAAACAATTGGGGTTTCCATGCAATATTTCCAGTTCTTCCATATTTCTTCGCACAATGAATGTAAATGAAATTTATCCTTGTTTCAGTCCAAGTACGACCAGTATAAATACACATACATCAAACAAAATGCACTCACACTGGGGGAAAACTGTTGTTAATGCCAAGAAAACTCCTTCCGAAAAACAGCAATCTTTCAGTTCTCTGAATTACACAACTTCCTTTTAGAAAAGGAACAGTAAAACGACATTTTAAAATATGTATCTTCCCCTTTCAAGCCTTTTGAGCCCTTTTGCCTAGCTCTTCTACATTATTAACACTCTGAACAGTATTTAGTTATCACTACACAAAAAACGAAACATCCCTGGCGTCCAGGCTTTAGTTGCAGCATTTTCAGTGAAATTTGAACAGCAGTCTTCAGATGCATTTGCTTTCTCTCCTCCCCTATGAACAGTGAGCACAAACCTCTATTCATCATCTCACACTGCTGCCAGAAAAAGCTCTAAAGGCAACATTATTTTGAGCTTTTCTCTAAAGCAACCCCTCCTGAAAAAAATGTTTAAAAAGTCATACCTTCTTTAGATTCATCTGCTTCGGAGCTCATGGTATCAGACTAAATCTCTGGAGATCACAGATGACGTGCGTGTCTGAGAAGCAGCAAAGTCAACTTCTCAAAAGAAGGAAAAAAAGAGGGGGCTGGGATTAAAAGTGGAAAAGTTCTGTGAAGTTGACGAATCATAGTTCAGCTGCACTAAAAGATTCCGCCTCTTTCTGAATGGCATCTGAGCAACTGTCTGAGAAAGAGCACCTTTACAGACACTCATTTTATTTTGCTAGAAATTGCAGTTTACACATTCTGTTCTCCTATCCCAGGCTTTGAAATGGTGGGTTTCTTTTACTTGTTACAGCCTGTTGAGCAGTATGTATGCATACACATGCAACCAAACAGTAAGCAATTAAGACAAAGCAGTGGGAAAACTGCCTAATTTTAAAAAATATATTAAGAGGGTGACAAGCAACATGGACCTACATCCTCCCAAGTATGATGTATCTTAAACCTAAAACAACATTTTCAGCTATCAGGAATTAATTTTATGATACCTGAGACCAAAATGCTTCACAGAGAAAGCTGCAGGATTTTTAAAAATGTACTAAGGAGAAAAAGGCAATGATTTTTTCAACAATAAGACTTGGTTGGTCTTTAATAGCAAGAGGATCAGCGCTCCTTGCCAACCCATGAAAGCCAAGGGTACATAACTGCCCTCACCAAAATCTTTTTGCTGCTGTTCTATTCCAGAAGAGAGATGAGGGACCTAGCTTGAAATTTCTAGCCAGATGAGGAAAAAACTGTTGAAAAAACAAAAACCTTTATTTCAGCTGGGCTGTTGTGGCCCCTTGGAGTGCAGCAAGACTTGTTAGGTGGAATAACTTCCTTTTTTTTAGCTGTATATTTTAATTTTTTCAAAAAAATCTGTCTCAATCACAACTACACAAATCAAAAGGACCATCCCAGATATGTAAACAAAACACCAAAAATGTTATGGAATATTGTAGCAGTAAATAATGCAAATATTTACAGCCAGTGTAAATAATAAACAAACACGAATACAGAACTGAATGGAGTATTACAACTTACACATGAAAAATAGTACATGGAGCAATGCCAAAAGTAATTTTACAAATTATGACAGGAAATCAAGATACACAGAACACTACTCAGGAGCACAGTGAGACAAAGAAAATCAGTATGGAATAAATTAAGTTTATGTCCTAAATCCTCTTATTAGCTCTGACTAGAAAAGACTGACTGAATCAATGGGATTTACCTCTGTGTTGACTCACCATGCAACAAATGATTTAATGTGTCAACTCTAATTGAAGTTAACCAAAAGGACACCAAGCTATAACAGTTTGCAGACGTGCATAGTCAAATTTGTTTCTTCTTATAACATACTATCTCTAGCTGCATTTTTTCTTCCACATTTAATGTTTTTGTTTTACATCTTGATTATTTTGCTGTAATACTAAATATATCCTATGTTTGTTGAAATATTATGTTTTATTTTAATTACTGATATTTTGTATAAAATGCATTTTTTCCAGAGGTGATACATTTTCATACGTTGATGTTTATTGTGAGTCACTTTGTGCTCAGCTCACACACGAAAGACAGCATATGAATAGACCAAACTTGGTTTTGCCCCTTTCATCTGTATTTTAAATGTCAGCCTATGGTCTTTTGTTCCAACATTGGGTAAAATATTTTGTGTTCCCACTACTGTTATGTGTGTTTCATACCTCTAGTGTTGAATTGTGCTAAATGCTAAACTTAATCCTACTGCTCAATTTCTCTGCTTATAGCTAGAGTGCTCCTATGATCTGCCCTACAACAAAAGAAACAAGACCACTTGCTGCTATGAAGAATTTGCATGACACCTTGCATATAAAATCACTTAGATCAGATCTAACTTGGGTATTGTTATTGATGCAGAACGTATGAGGCAACTTTGGCTCCTGTTTGTCTTCTGTTATTGTATATAATTCAATTTGTGCAGCCTGAACATATGTAGAGAATTCTTGGAGAGGTGAGAATCACCATGCATCTGTTGGAACCATGCCCTTCATGGTTCATAGAAGCAGCCATAGGGGAACTGGGTAAGGGAAGTAGAAAACTCCTTGTTGGAGCAAGGCAGGGTTCTGTCCTTCTTAAAAGAAGCTTTGAGTTAATGAAGAAAGAAAACTCTGAACCTTACCACACTGGATAATACTGGTCTATAATATCCCTTTGTTTGGTAAGATTCTGAAGTACAGGTTGATTATCTAGCTCCAGATGTTCCTGGATGAGATGGATTATCTACATCCATTTCCATCTGGCCTCAGGCCTGATGGACACCCAGTTCAATTTCTTTTCATCCAAACTAGATCAGGTAGTAAATGTAGAAGTGAACTGCTCCAGATCAGCTAAATGTATTCAAGAACAGTGTCTATTAATCTGTAATGGGCTGAGGAAGGCTACAAACAAGGTTCAATCCAGGCAAGATGGACTGTTGGTGGAGAACTTCTTTGGCCAAGGAAGCAATACATGGTCTGCTATGAAAGGTAATGCACACTTGCTTGAAAAAGCAACTTCATAACTTGGGGGTGCTTTTGAACATGTCAGTGTTTTGCATTGGTAAAATCCACACATCATCACTTTAAGAAATAATATATAGGGATGGATTTGAAATGCTGAGAAACTTCAGCTAGTTTAGAATACAATATAGATTAACAAGGCTTTCTACAACAGTTGGTAGATGCTGAAACATCTACAGTGGTTTCCAGTATGTTTCTGAACTCAGATTTATGCTCTTGAGCTACTTTAGAAGGATACTATCATCAATGCAGGAAACCCTTGAGGCCTAGGCCAATAGGAAGTCATGTATGAACAGCAATATATCTCTGATATCACCTTTCCCTATATGAACCTGCCTAGTTGATCACCTATAGAGGACCTTTCAAAGGGAGGCTATCCAAGATCTATAATCTTGTAGACCAGTTGGCAGCAAGAAGAAAGACATCCCATGAAGATCCTTCCAGTGTTAAAAGGTGGAGAAATAATCCTCCCCAAGAGAAGGAAAATCCACTTTCCAATGCTGGAGTCTGAAATCATTCACAAGGCTGATGACCACTCAATGGAATGCCCTTACAAGTTTCCTCTTTCTCCTCATGAATGAGGCTTTCCTTAAGAACATGACTTATGACAAAATGCCAGCATCTAAGATCTAGGTAAGGCTATTGATGTGTTTTTAGCATTATTGTTAGTTTATATAATAGTTTTTCTTAGTTGTTGCTTTAGTTTTGTTTTTTAAAAATAATTTATGAATTGCTTGGAACTTGAAAGATAGGATGACCAATAGAAATGGAGCTTGCCTTCAATCAAAATCATTGGAATTACAACTGCAACTAAAGAGGAGAAACATGTGTGTGTGTGGAATTGGTCCTCTGAGAAACAGCTCAAGCTTGAGTCAGCTGGAAGGACATTGGTAGTATTGCTGAAAGAGTTCAAGGAAAGTTTATGGTATGAAACAAATTAATCTGAGAGAACTGTGGTGCAAAACCATGCTGGAAATGTTATGTTTGGAAGAGGCTTGTAAATAACCATTTCTGTTCCTTTTCTGTGTTAACCCACTACCTGACCTTTTTTTCTCCACACAGGGGACTTAAGCCATCCTGGCCATGCTTATATAAAGGCAAAGGCATACACATGCTCTTATATATTTGTATCATCTTATTAATTCAGTATTATGTTTGGATGAAGGGTTGAGGTAAGACAGGTTGTTCCAATGTGAAAACAGGCACCAATTAATGCACCCTGAGAGTGTCTTCATATAACTGCACTGGACTGCAAACTTGGGTTAGTGACCCCATGAACTTCTACAGAATGAAATGAGTCCATGTTTTTCATTTGGTGAACTGGTGGTGATTTTTTGTTTCAATGTTAAGCATATAAGCTGCACAGAAAACAGACTTGTCTTTTTGTTTGAAAGAGAAGGGGGATTCATCCTCCAGAAATAAAGGAAGGTACACAAGATCTGGAAACACAGATCTTTGTGTTTCTATCATCTTATCACTGATAAGTCTGTACCTCAAATCATAAAGAATTTTATAATAGAATCAGAACATATTGCCTCATAATGTATTTCATATATCATCTACTATTGACAACTACAATATCTGATCTCTCTGGTTAAGCGCAGTGGGCCCTCCATTTTCACAAGGATTTGGGGTGCAGGATTCTTGCAAAAGTGGGAAAACCCTGAATATCTTCTCCCCACACCCACCCAAGTGAGTGAGAGTGCCTCCCCTACCTCTGATCTGCCCTCACATTCCCATGTCATTTGCAACAGTGTGGAAAGAAAACACATATATGCGCCCTCCCTCTCTGCGCACTCCTCTCCCCTGGTCATTTGCTCAAGTGCAGAAAGGCACACACATGCCTTCTCTCCCTGCGCTCTCCCCTCGTCATTTGCCCGAATACCAGGAATGGACATACATGTGTGCCTTCCATTCCTGCATTCACCCTCTCATTCTCTTGTCATTTGCCTGAGCTGGGAGGTAACTCATGCATGCAGCTCACAAATAAACACATTCATGAAGGTCAGACTCACAAATGTGGAGGGAGGACTGTATTAACATAATTTCTGAGCTTTCCTACTTTTCTGAACAGATACAAGTTAGAACTGAAAAAACAGTCCCTATTATTATTAGTTCAGTTGTATTAGTTCAGCTGTATTTGTTGATAATGACTATTTAAAAACTTGCTCAAAATTAGCAGTGCAACTGCTGCCTCTTTCAAGATTTCTGTAGTAATGCATTCCAACCATATAGCATTGCCAATACGATCAGAGTGAGAAAACTAAATTCATTAGTATAATCTTTGATATATTTCCATATCTGTTATGCAATTTTCTCCTCAAACATTTTAATTTCTAGATATCCCACGCAACTCTATAAACATTTAGTCAAAATTAAGCCCTGCTGAGTCTGATGAATCTTATTCCCAGAAAAAATGGCAGATAATACAAGGTACGTCATATTTACCATGCAAATTAAATTCAGATTAAATTTTATTAACAAAATTTTGCATTACACAGGGTAATCATGAAAGCCAGCATCACTTCTAATAACTGACTTCATTTGAAATTTTATTATTAAGCTTTTCCTTATTCTTTTGCTGTGTTTGTAAAAATAGCACTCTCTAAATTTCAACTCCAGTAAAAAGAATTTGTTAGCATTCACTTTTGTTTGTTGGATTTGCTTTTTCTGCTTTGATCATCAGGTATTTGTAGGCTGTAATCAAAACATTCAGTTTACTTCTTTAATATGAGTATGCCATAGACACTTACATAAACAATCCCAGAATTCACATGGGCAGCTTCTGTAAGAAAGACACTTTATCTTGGTTAGTGACTTGTTCCTGGAAAGACAATCTCATGGAATAGGATATCAAGTATTTCCTGCTCCAAAACCAGAAAGGCCTTCCTTGGACAATAGTGGAGCTTTCCCTTGCTACAGCCACCCAGTTGGCTGTGCTTGGGTTTGTGGAAAGGCAATAAGAAGCTATTCCAGGATTGGATTTTCTCAAGTCTTCCTTTTTCTGAGATATGCCCCTGGAATACAGTGCTGTGTGAGTGTGGCTCCTACCACCTGGCAAATGGGTTTTAAAATCCATGTCAGCATCATAGACAAATATTTAACAGTGGTATAATAGCATGAAAGGGTCATTTTGTGTTCAGTAAGTCATACTAGATTGTTTCACTTGAGCTTCATGGCTCAAGGACACAGAAGCAGCTTGGAACAGAATGAAGGAATAATGCTTGTATAATTCTCATGTCTACTAGGATGGGATATGAGTCACTCTTCTTCAGTTCCATTTCTCTTGTTTAGTTCTGCCTTATAAAGTCTGCTGTAACATTTATCGCTAACAAAGTTTACGGCAGTTATGTAGCTCAGTTTTCAGTATCAAACAAAATTTGGGGGAGGCTAGAATTGTAGCCAGTTCCAGCTCAGAACACGGGTGGGGACATCAGCCTGGAGCTACAAGAAAAAGGGGGTTGGGCTCCATCGTCCTTGTGACCTCTTCCAGCAGTATGATTCTAAGAGAACCACTAAGGCAAAACTGACACCAGTTTAAAAAAAAATAGGGAGAGGAGGGAAAGCTGCTCCTTCCACTTGTAGCCTGACTGATATGAGCTCAGAAGGGCTTTTAAAGTTTTGCCATCAAAGATTCTCCCTTTCCCAGTCTCAAAGGATTTCTAGGTAAGTGTCTCTTGAGTCCCCATCTGTACATACAGCCAAAGGATGCAGTCGAGAGCTGAAGAGGACGAATGGATTGTATCGCTTCAGAGTGCAGCTCAATATCACTGTTTTAATGGACCTCTATATGAAAGTCATGCAAAAAAGAAAAACCTCAGTCAGGCAAGACAGATTTGTTCTTCCTGCTGTGCTATTTTCTATTTGTAGGAAGTATTTTTGCGGAAGAGCTTCAAATCCTGCACTTACAGTCTAAAGCAATAATGTACTCTCCCACCTCATTCCCCCATCATCTTGCTGCATGTGCAGACTTGAAGTAAAAAAAAACAATTTTCATACTGACTTCTGTATCAGCGGTTTTTAACCTTTGCTACACTCTTTTCATCACACATAAAGGTAATTTGTGTTTCAATTTTACGGTTATTTACATGGATGTAAAACTTACAGAACTCAATGGGACATACATCGATAGAGATATAGAAAAACCACAGACAGAAGATAATGGCATTTTAGGATGCAGTTGTGTAGACACTGGAGAGACAGATCCTCTTCCTTCCAAGGCCTATTGACAGTGGTTTGTTAATTTGAATGCATCTCAGTACGGTTCTGAGGACCAGGTAATATCCAGAAAGAGTTGCAATTTCAGGTTAGAAACAAACCATTTTTAGGATGCTTTCTTCAAGTCAAAATTCGAGTCTTATATAGCTTCTTATCTATGTTAAAGACAGATAAACAGACAAATAGGTTGATTTTATTCCTTCCAAGGGTAGGGCAGCATGAAGTTTCATCTGTGAAATATATTTGAAAAGAGGTCAACTAAACTTGCTCTTAAAATACAAATGATATTTGACCAAGTCTGAGGCCAAGGAACATTCACTAACTAGTCTAAGGATTTAAACTCACCCAGTGGGTTTAAAAAAAACCTTTCCCACTCTCTCTGACAAACACGCAAACATTAGGCTCATACACTCTCCAAGAAAGTCTCCACAGGCTTCAATACATATTTTTTCCATACTGACATACATATGTATGGAGAGAATCAGTTGATTTTATAATTTCTATAATTTATACAGATTTTATAATACGTCTAAATGTACAAGTCAATAGATTTAGGTGCCAATTAAAATTGTAAGAAATAACCAAAACTAGAAATTCTTTTTGTTCTTGGAAAAAAAATGTATTCAAGGATAGTTTTGTTGGCTATGCAGGTAACCAAGAACAGAGAGATACAACAAAATCCAAAATCTACAATCAGTGATACCTTTATTGGGCCAATTCCAAAACATAAAATACATTATGCAACCTTTCAAACCTCACTGGCCACTTTATTAGGCAAAGATGCTAAAAATCATACAGGAGAAAAATGGTGATGATGTTAGAGTTACAGGCTTACATTCAGCCTAAAATATTATCAGTTAAGATGGTATTGAGGGACAGGTAATAAAATTTCAACTCCATCAGCAACCTACCTTTTATTACTCTTTTACAAATTATTATTATCTCTATTTTACAGATCTTTCTCCCTAGTCCTAACATGGTCAATAAGAGGAGTGGCCTCTGCCTGCACTGAAATTCCTCAGTGTTGTCTTAACTGACAACATCTCAGACAGAATATAGGGCTGTGACTTTAATATCATCACTATTTTTCTCTTGTATGATTTTTAACATCTTTGCTTGATGAAGAAGCCAGTGAAGTCTCAAAAGCTTGCGTAATGTATTTTATACTTTGGAACTGGCCCAATAAAGGTATAATTGCTTATGGATTTTGTGGCATTTCTCTATTCTTGGTTTCCATTTTTATAAATGAAATAATATGAACATGCCACTAGGTGGCATTTGCTCACTAATAAACGATGTGCTGTTAACAGTTTCAAAAAGATATCTGTATTAATTTGCTTCCATATAAAAAAAGAAGGCCAAGGAGAGAGAGAGGAACCTAGTGGTGCATTTAAAACTAACAGATTTATTTTAGCACATGCATTTTATGCATTTCAAGCCGCATCTTCAGATACACCGGAATGCAGACAGATGCTTGCAGTTGCTGCCCTCTTCATTAAACTTTACAAGAATTTCAATTTTATACTGCGCTTTACAAGAATTCCAAGTTTTGTTTTGTTCTGTTTTGCAAAAGAAAAAAATGGCACTCAATCACTTGAAGGTGCTATGACAAGAAATGCTGGTTTTTCAGTTGTCACAAATGTTAATACATTCTTTCCTTGCTTTCACCATATCAGCTAAAATATTACATTTCAGTAAGGTTAAGCAAAAAGGCAATCCATATAATTATATTATTCAAAAAATATAAGAGAAGACATATCATTTTTAAAGCCACACTCCTTAAAAATATAAAACAATTTGTATCAATTAAAAATATCTACTATTTAAACTATTTAGAAAAACATTTAGTTACCATCTATCTAAGGATCAAATTGAGTTCTTCAAATTATCACAGTCAGAGGCTATCCTACAGTTTAAGGCTTAAAAAAATTAATTAAGCATAATAAAAAAATTATTTCTGTACAGTTACTCTCCAGCAAATGGCTTGCATCACATGTGCTGAGAGATGAAGTTAAAAGGCTGAGCAGTTAACAAACAAAGCTATTTTGCAGGCATTGCATCTGATCTCAGTATTCAACTTTTCTCTCAAACCAGATTAATCTAATCCCCATGTAACAAAGCTTGTTCATGGTGAAAACAAAGACAACACAAGCTTCAGCAGGAAATCTAACATGTATTTAGGCAACAAAGAAAATAAAAAGGTATTCACTTGTTTATCTAGATGTTTAGATTCCAAACATATTAGGAGTTGTAATTTTAAACTTGGCCCAACCTTCACTTTTGTAATGGAATTGCAATATTTCTTGAATATCTGCAAGATATCCAAATACATGGGAAATTTCAAAGCTAAGGTGCTACATGAACGGATGGTAATGGCTTTATATATACACCAGGTAGTGATGGGTGAGTATTGAAATTGCATCTTTAGACACTAGGTCATTGGAGAATTCTTCCACCCCACATCCATTTTGGATTGTGATTCCCACGAAGTCCAGGTTTAGTCCAAAATATATTGCACTTTCTGAGGGTCTCCCCACCTTTCCCAAAATTACTAAGGTGAGGACAGTGAGGAAGATTCCCAAATGAACACTGGCTAATTTGCAGTAGCATCCAAGAATGCTGGGGACCAAAGGAAATGCCATTCCTATGGATTTTGGTATTACTGTAACAGGCTTGCACAGCAGCATCTAAGTGTCTTAGAAACCCAAGCTCAGGTTGCTGTTGTAAACATGTGTTCAAGAAAGGACTGTCTTTAGTAGTAGTAACCACAACAAAGTGCCTGCTGGCAGAGTGACAGCAAGACAAGAGCCAGTCTAGCCTCCCTTGGCAGAAAGTTCCAAAGCAGGGCAGTCACCACTGGGAAAAAAAAAATCAAATGTGCACTACATGTTCTTCAAAAGGCTGTGGAAGACAAAGGCCTCCCTCAAAGATCTCAAACCCAGGGCAGGCTTTACAAGAGAAGACAGTCTTCCAGATGACTTGGACAAAATCTGTATAAGGCTTCATAGGCCATGGCCCAACCACCTTAAATTTTGGCCAGAAACAGACCAACAGTCAGTGAAGTCATCATAACAACTGAATTGAGTACTCTTGGTAGCCTACAATGGTCAAAAGTCTGGCTTTAACATTTTGGACAAACTGAATTTTCTAAGCACTTTTCAAGGCATCCCACACAGAGTATGATAATTAAAGCAGGCGCCAGACATGAAGTAAAAGTTTTTAGTTGAATATATTGGCAATTTCCTTAGATAAATGTCCTAAATCAGTCTATTCATACATAGAGCTCACGGGGTGGGGGGTCTACCTTCCAGTGTTTTCCACTTCTACCGTTAAGTGGACAGTGAGCCTCAGTTGTGGTGCTCCATCTGCAGAATGCTCTCCCAAGGAAAGCTTGCCTGGTATCCGCTCTGATCTGATTTCCATGTGATGTGAAGGTCTTTTCTTTAAAGACTTGTTTATCTTCTGCTGCTACCACTCATAGATTTCGTAACAAATTATATTGTTTCAAAACTGTCAACTGCCTTATATGAAAGAAAGTTCGGAACACAGATAAATAAAAATCCATTCCATTTCAGCCATTACATTTATATAATACTAGCGTATTTACTCGGCGTTGCCTGTGGTTTTTATTATCCTCTTAAGAACTCACCAAACTGTGTTCTCCATTTTCTGTAACTTTGCTCCATATTTCCCATACACAGTTTGGATTCCTGAGGGAGTACACTGTCCTCCTCCTTGCTGCTAGGCCTCATCTCCATAGCAACTAGCCTATTCCAGTACCTATAATTTATCCCCATATTCCCCAATCTAATCTGTACTCATAGTTGTTAACATATAGATGTTGGGTTCCTGCGGGAATACACTGTCCTCCTCGTTGCTAGACATCATCTTCATAGCAATCAGCCTATTCCAGTATCTGTAACTTTTCCCCATAGTCCCCAATCCAATCTGTGCTTTCTGGTGACATTGATGTACTGGCTTTTTTTTTCTTTGCTTTGCTTTGCTTTCGGTTGCATTTGTCCAATGGCTTTATGTTTTTCTGGAAGCATTTTTTGTTTTGAATTTCAACTTTATGATTTCTCACATACGGAACCCATACGATATGCTGTGTGAGGCAAGAAGACCTTGTAACTATGTTGTGTGTGTCACTTTAATTTTTCTCACATATGCCTCCCAAATGTTTTCTGGCATCCTTATTGATGGTAGGCCTCATCTCCATAGCAACCAGCCTGACACTGGTTCTAAATTATTCTAAATTCTAAATTCTAAAGGCCCCTCCCTAAACTACCAACTCCAGGATTCCATAGAATCTTCACAGCCAGCCAATCATATGAGGTCTTCTCGCCTCACACAGCCAATCGTATGAGGTCTTCACTTTTCTGACACAGACAAACGCACAGACAAAGATTGATTTTTACATAGTGGACTAGACACAGATAATCCACAAATAACAAAAACCAACTAAGCCAGAACGAGTTCTGTGAAAGCTGAATGCAACACTGTTGTTGTTTTTTTCTGTTATGTTGAAACACGGACAAGAAAGAATGTGCATAAAAAGCAAACTGAGAAAAAGACCTACAATACTAGAGTGAGAAGAAAGATATGAACCCACTGTTCATAATCCATCTAACTAACTGGCAAGGGCTTACCAGCGTTTCAAGCAGGATTTCCTTCCGCCCGCAAGCTCTACTGAAAATGTCGGGAATTCCAAATGCAACCTTCTCCATGTAAATCATATGTTTTTCCACTGAGCTATGACCATTCCTTGATCCTGATACAGGATCAACAAGAAACTCTGAAACTGAAGAAAGAAAGTGCCCTGCATCCTTTCCTAGCAATGAAGAAAACCAAATCTCTCTTTTTGTAAGAATTCCTTCATACTTCCTACCCTCCCTGAGCATCTTTGTGAGATTCTGCTATTCCTCCCACACAAAAAAAGACAAGAAATATTTGGCATAATGTTAGTTACAATCAGGTTCAGAAAAGATTGATCAAAGACAAATATTTTATTGTACAAAACAAATATTCATTACAAGCAAGTTCTGGATAAAAAAATCAGCTGGCATTACAGCACAGAACATAAATCAAAATAATACTTATCCACAGAATTAACTGCAGTTGGCATTCAGCGTGACTGCACAAATATATTTCATAGCCTCAGCAAAGAGGGCTGTTTGACTGTAACACAGACTCAAGATCTGATAGTTTTTATGTAAATATCTTAACATAATTATTTCATCCTGCAGTGATGATTAGATCTTCCCTAAAAACTTCTCCCTGGGTTTTTGACAAATGGGGCAGGTGCAACTTATCCTCTACCTTTTCCAGATGAAAGCCATGGGTTTCCAGATAGAAATATGAATCAGTAGGGTATTCTACACATGAATTTCTCATTGCAAGCTACCATTTATATTAAGCTTAATTTGAAAACAAAACAAAACAGAAATAAATCATCCTAATTATTATCCTAATTAGGAACAATTAGCAAAAGTCGTCATAACCTTTCTACTGGTAGACTTACCATTCTAAATATTAATCTACAGACACTTTTTTCCCTAACCATTCTGGATCAGCATAGTTATCTTGAGTTTTGATTAATACAAGAAATACTTAATAGTATTTATTTCACTATGGCTTTAGAACAGCGTGCTAGTCTAACACATTCCTATATCTAAACTTAAATAAACTCACTCTAGCGATCCAACTTGACCCCATTTATTATTTTTAAATGCTTGCTGGTATCAAGGGTCAAGATCCAAACATTTACTTCTGCTGAATTCCACTGCTTCATACAGAATCAGTAATTCCACACACACAACCATACACCCAAAACACCTCCTCTGGAGGATAGGAAACACTCCGGAGAAGGCTTTTAGTGATGTGGGCTGAGCTGAGAAGGGGTGGGAGTACCAGTTTCACTGCTACTGGATGTTAAAGTACATCAGTATATATGGAAGTACACCATTGGATCTTACACACATTTATAGGCAGACAGATGAATACAATGACCAATTACTACTTAACGACCTATCATCCCTTTACATTTAAAGGATTATTTGACGTGTATTTTACCCTAAAAATAAAAACTATTAGGTAGCCAGCAAGGTCTAATGACTCCTTTCCTTCCTGTACTGAATTATAAAGGAAACCACTAGCTTGGTGAGAAAAACTGGAAGTTGGCAAACCGCATCAAGGAGGGCAGAACACTGCCGTTAATGGAAATTACAAAATAATAAAATAAAAGAGGGGAAATAAGAGTTGCCCCTCCTCTCTGACCTCATTTGGAAAGTATGCAACTATGGCCTTTCTGTTCATATCAATGGATGATGTTCATCCCTTTGACAATCCATGGATACACACTGCAGTAAGCTCTATATTGTCTGCATTTCCCAGTTTAGCATTCTGCAAAAGCCACCCTTCAGCACAGTGTCAGCTGGTGGAAAAATACTACCAAGCAAGCAAGCAAGCAAGCACATCTACATCTACGCAACATATGCTAAAAAGAGAGTGAAAGCTAGAAAGATTAAGGGTGATAGGTGTCAAGACCACTTATTTACTATAGTAGTTTGCTTTAACACAATCTACATGTTATATAATATTAAATAAGCTTTAAGGTAAAAAGTTTCTGATCACTTAAAGTACAAAGAGTTACACTGAAAGTGTAAGTAATATCTCTAATGTATTCTACATCTCTGGGTCAAATGGAGAATATACAATTCATTCTGTTCTTTCAATAACTGGACTAGATGGTGGCAATTATTTGCATTATGCATATTTTTCTGCCATAAAACTTTTCTAGAATTCAAACAAACATATTTGGTTTTCAGACAGTGTTCACTTTAAAAATAACAAAATAGCTTTACAAGTATATACCTCCGTTACCAATGCCTCTCACAGAGAAGTCCTTCTTACAAAGTCTTTTTGTGTCTGCACAGTCCTTCTTTTCCTCCTCATACTCAGTTAACTGAAAGCTTTTTTTAAGCAGCATCAGCAGCTGGAGGACCAGAGAAATTTCAGTGTTTAGTTGCAGCAGCATGTTTGCAATAAACAAGCAAGCTTGAGGTGGGAAAGAATGAGATTCTATTCCGCAGTTATATGTACAGGCAAAGTAAACAGCAGCTGCCGCCAATGTTACTTTAAGAGATGAGGGATGTTGGGGTCCACCCACAATGCCAGAATCTCCTTAGAACTGGAGGAAATTATAGCTCAAAGGAGGCCAGTGAGAGAAGGATAATGACAGGATCTTCTCACTTATGTATACCAGTACTAACTGTAGAGAGGACTCTAGTTAAAGTTAAACTAAGTAGTTTATTTGAATTCACAAACATACAAGAAATCACACACTCTTAAGAACTATACAATGCTATGGGAATGTGAGGCGAGAAAGGTTGGATAGAGAGAGATTAGGGGTGAAGAGTGTGATAGTTACAAGTCTTGGAGAAGAGGTCACAGCAGAAGGATTCAAAAAGCATCTGAGGGTAGCACAGAAGAACAGCAGTCTAGGACACTACATACTATGTACTACAATTGGCTGAGGTTGAAGCTAGGGGGTTTTATGTCCTGTTTCACATCCTGAAGAGGTGCATTGACAAAGCTGTAATGGCTTTCCCACGGTACCGACAAAGGGGTCTGGAATGAGCTGAGTATTTGACTCCAGAGCGAAAAAACATTGAGAGGACTCATAACGATCTCTTAATGTTTGGTCAGGTAGGGTAAGATTGAGGGATAGTCTCTGACTGCTCACCAATCTGGGCACTTGGTCTTTTGTTGCATTCAAAAATGCCAAGAGCTTGAAGTGGTGAAGAGATTAGCACAAACCCATTAGTGTTGGGTTTTCAGCATAATCCTATCTGGACTTTCATGACCCTGAACACGTCTCCAGCCAGCATAACTCTGAACACATTCTCTGGTCACCATGACCGTGATCGTGTCCTTCAGTCATTAATAAGTTCAATGTATGAAAATCACATATCTCATAAAAGGGGTGCTAAGGTATGGTAATATCAGAATCCCTTACTGTGGGCAGAAAAATAGAGATAAAAGAGGACAACAGGTAAGCCTGCCTCACCAACTACCTCAAGTATGTTACAAAGAGTACGTCTGTAAGTCTGGCCACCACAATGGAAATCATACGAAAACTGGAGAGTTGTGGAAAGAAAAATCATTCTTGGATAAATTTTGAAGAAACTTTCAAGTGGTCTCTACAAAGTTCAAAATGTTTTTGTTTACTTATGCAAAGCTTGTGCAAAGAGAAAGAAAGGACTGGAAATATAAAGAATATATTATTTGCCTTGGCTCACTATTTCTTTCCTGGGTCACTGAAAGACCGTCAGATTGTACAAGTGTAAGAACATTTGAATGAATTTATTATCCTTAGGTAGCCCAAAATCATTTGGCCATGATCATGTACATTATTTAATCCATAATCACATAAAATTCAGTGCACTTCTCCACGTTCTACTCTACTAATAGGAAAAAGATTCTTCTGTTTTTTAGTACATTATAAGCCTGTACCCACTGCTCTTAATGCAGCATCCAATGCTCATTTTCTAGGATCTACAGGAGGTTTT
Source organism: Iguana delicatissima (assembly GCA_948472985.1). NCBI lineage: Eukaryota > Metazoa > Chordata > Lepidosauria > Squamata > Iguanidae > Iguana > Iguana delicatissima. Next base: position 538,857 of record CAOKZL010000551.1, on the reverse strand, counting down.
TGCCTGTAGCCTCTTACCTGTATAAAAAAACCTTACACTTCTCTTATAATCACCTGAACAGCTGTCTTACAATATAATGAACCCTTGGTCGCCACTTAGGTTTGGTTCCAGGCTCCCTGGGAGACCAAAATCCAGGTATGCTCAAGTCCCATTCTTGCAATGCTGTGTAGTAAAATGATGTCCCTTACATAAAAAGGCAAACAATACAAACAACTGTCACAGAGAGCCTGAGGATCTGTGAAACGGTGGGAGGCTATAGCAGGATATGTCTACACATAGAGCTCAGGGGGCAACAAAATCAAGGTTCGCTTTTGGGATTTTTATTTCATGTATTTTTGAGCCATGATTGGTTGAACCTGTAGATGCAGAACCCATACATTAGTTCAATATGCCTCAACAACATGTAGCAAGAGGTCTTCCACAGAAGACTGATGGAGTGGCTAAAAACACAATATATGTCTTTCAAAAAAATTTTCAGAGAATAGATGGTAGCTCAGTGCAGTATGCAGAAGATCCTAGGGAGCAGGTAGAAGAAAGATTCTTATCCAAGATGCTGCAGAGCACCTTCAAGACAAGTGTATTGATAATATTGGGATAAGTCAACAAACTGTCATGTTTCTTGCTATAATGGAAGCTTTTTATATATATGCACACAGCTGAGTGTTTACTTTGAAAATTAATATACCATATTTGCCTGAGTTAATCAGTGGTGAACATAAAACATCTGTTCCTATATCCAAGTTTTTAATTTTTTAATTTATCTATCAAATGCTAATATGTTCTCTTTCTTATCTGTTGACTCCATTCCTATACTTACATTTCAGCTGCCTACTTCTGCAAATGCAAGAATAATTTTACTGTAGGGAACTTAAATAGACATACAGACTTTGAAAGGGCTTTGACAGTTCTGTAAGGAAGACTCCTGAGCAAAATGTAACAACCACAGGTTAGAAAGAGGGGTTGTTGTTGTTGCTGCTGCTATCATCAACATTATTATCATTACTATTAAATGGTAACTGGTTAAAGAACAAAAATAGAATAGGAATAAATGGTAAACTCTCAAGACGGAGGAATAAAAACAGTGCCTTTCCAACTCTACGATTCTATGATTTATGATTATATGAAATATAATGTGATATATGTTGGGGCAAAAAAAAAAAAAGGGCAGGAAAGTCAAAATTTTACAGATATAGTAACAATGATCTGTGCATGTGGTGACCAGCCAAGAAAAGAAGTTTGGGACTAGCATAGGTAGCTTGATGAAAATGTTGCATCAAGTGTGTAGCTGCTGTGAAATGAGCAAATGTCATGTTTGAGGGATGATAAAAAATGGTTGCCAATATCATCATACCTTTAGAAAAAAGTATGTTGTGACCACAGTTGAAATACTGTGAACAAGTGTGGACAGTATACTCCAAAAATAATTATTGTAGAGATGAAAAAGGTACAAGAAAGCCAAAAGAAAAAAGATCAATGAGTTGGAGCAATCTCCCATTACAGATTACAATTCTGGGGGCTTACTTAGGAAAAAAAAAGATAAGCTAGGAGGGTCAAGGCAGGAATATGAAATTGCCCATGGAGCAAAAACCATTTTTTTAAAAAAATTTTTTGCCAAAAATCTCTTTTTTAGACTACTGCCCTAATGTGCAGCTTGATGGCCTCCCACAAATGCTTAACTGAAGTCTAGATTGCTGGACTTCATAGTTTGACCCAGAATGCTGTTTCTTGAGTCTCTAAGTATCAATCAATCTTGAATATCCTTTCTATATAATTTTCTTCCTTCCTATACTGAAACCAGCTTTGCTTTCTCTTTTTATTAATCTTCTTTGCCAGGGGCTGGAGTTGTGCAGACATCTAGCTGTTGTGGAACCACAGCTGCCAGAAGTGCTCTCCATTAATTATGCAGCTGGGAATTGTAGTTCAATGACATTTGCAAGACCATGCCATTTCTGCCATGTTTTGTCTCCCAGTACAGAATTCAAAGCAGCTTCCAAAAATATTAAAAATAGCAAAAGTGAAAAATATAATAAAAAAGTTAAAATACAATTAAACATGGTATTGCATTAAAATCCCATTAATATGTAAAAAGAGCAAAATCATTTAAGAACATAACTATAAAGACACCCCATACATCCTATTAATCCATCCTATGATTCCTTTCAAACAATTAATCACTAAATGCCTGTTTGAATAGGAAGGTATTTGGCTCTTAGCAAAAGGAGAACACAGAGGAGTCCAACCTAGCCTTTCATGGAAGGGAATTCCACAGCCACTGAGAAGTCTCTGTTCACTGTCCTCACCCAGAACACTGTGATAGTTGTGGACTCAAAGAAACCCCTTCCCTCCAAGGATTTTAAGACTCTGGCAGATTCATATAGAGAGATATGCTCTTTCAGAGAGTCTGGACCTAAGCCATATACAGCTTTATTACGTCATAATCAGTATTCCAAGTTTTGCCCAGAAATAAATTCGTAGCTGGTGAAGTTGCTTCAACGAGGAAGCTATACGTTCCCTGTAACTGGCTTCTGTTATATAGCTTTGACGGGTCTGAAATCATTCTTACTAAGATAATGACTTGCTTCTGGCCAAAGCCACAATCATCTTCCAGGCCAGAAGGCAACATGCAGGTTAGACATTGCTGAGATGATTATTTCTATCAGTCCCAACCAGCACAGCCAAAACTGAAGGATCATGGGAGCTATAGTCCAAAGACATCTAGAGGGCAACATATTACCTATCATTGTCAGATAATTATAGAGTGTTTTACTCAGGAAATGAAAGTCTAAGAAAAAAGGGTGGCATTAATAATGAGGAGAGATGTAGCAAAAGCAGTCAAGGAATATAATACAAAGGTTGACTAAATAGTATCAATAAGACTTCAGTGAAAATCCATCAGTATAACTATAATCCAAGTTTAGGTTCCAACTACAGAGACAGAAAAGGAACTGAAAGATTCTAAGCTGGAGTTCAGGAGGAAATTAATCACACACCAAAACAGAACTTCAGGTTAACCATAGGTGACTGGAATGCAAAAGTAGGAAACAAGAGTAGAACCCAATACTGTAGGAGAATTTGTCTAGGATCAAGAAATGACACAGGAGAGTGACTGATTGAATTTTTCAAAGTAGTTTGTTCACGTCAAAACATTCTTCAGGCAAACAAAGAAACTATTGTATACATGAACATCACCTGCCTATACAGAAATCAGATTGACTACATAACTGGAAGCAGAAGACCAAGAAACTCCATTCTCTCTGAAAAAACACAATCAGGAGCAGATTGTGGCATAGACCACGAACGGTTAATATCAAAAATTAGAATAAAGCTGAAGAATACAAAACCAACCATCACGCCAAATTACAAGCTTCCCTGCTTCCCATGCAAGCAAAGTGATACTCAACATTCTACAACAAATACTTTTACTACATATGGAGCAAGAAATGTCCAAATTGGGTTTGAAAACAACACTAGAGATCATGTAGTACATGGATAATGGATAATGAAACACTGAATAATTTCATAAGAAAATCAATCTGGGCTTTATACGTTATAGCAAAACGTGCAATTATGTAGATCATGAAAAACTATGGCTTAAAGAAATGGGTGTATCAGAACATTTGATCATTCTACTGTGTAACCTGTACTCAGGACAAGAGGCCACTTTTAGAACAGAATATGGAGAAACAGAATGGTTTCCACCAAATGAGAAGTGGGTCAGACAAGGCTGCTTTTATCACTCTATTTGTTTAACTTGTACACTGAATATATGTATGCTTTGAGATAAAGGCATGAAAATTGGGAGGAAGGAGCATCAACAAAATTAAAGTATGCAGATGACACCATACTACTAGCAGAAAACAGCAAAGACTTTGAATGACTGCTGAAGAAAGTCAAGAAAGTGCAAAGCAGGTTTACAGTTGTACTCTAACAAAAATAATGGCCACAGATGATTTGCATAACTTTAGAAGACACTAAGATAGTTAAATTTCCTATGTTGTTGTTGAGTCCTTCAAGTAGTTTCTGACTTACGGCAAACCTATGACGGGGGGTTTGGGGGCTGAGAATGTGTGATGCACTCAAAGTCAGCTGGACAGTGAAGAAGGGTAATAGTGAAAGCTAGACAATGAAGAAGGCTGACAGTAACAGAATCAACTCATCTGAGATATGGTGCTGGAGGAGAGTTCCGCAGATACCCTGGATTACCAAAATCACAAATATATGGGTCCTAAAGCAGATCAGCTCTCCGTGGAAGCCAAGATGACTAAACTGAGACTTTTGTACTTCAGGCATATCATTAGAAGACATGCCACACTAGAAAAGACAATAACGCTTGGAAGGTGGACGATAGTAAGACAAGAGGAAGCCTGCATTGCAAATGGTTAGACTCAGTTAAGGAAACCACAGTGCTGAGTTTGCAAAGCCTGAGTGGGGCTGTTGATGACAAGATGACTGAAATCTCACAGGGTCACTGTAAGTTGAAGTTGACTTGACAGTAGTTAACAACAAAAAGCAACTGCTGATGCATCTAGAAAGATACCACATGAGGGACGTATCAGCTATTTGGGAGGACTCTTTGGTATTCAGAGGCAAAAAGTTATTTAATGTAAAAAGCCCTTTAAGGCGAAAGGAGGGGGAGAATGACAGTCTTATGAGCACATTCAGAGGAAACTGAATGTTGTCTGGGGAAGAATCCCCCTTCCTGAAAACCAGGAAGGGAACTAAGTGGTGTACCACCGAGGAGAGCGCTGAAACAGTGAACAGAACATTCCATGTTGTAACATTTTCTTACAAGTCTCATTCACATTATAGGGTCTAAATACCCTAAAGGCACCAGATCCTGTGTGATCCTGGAAATTAAGCAGGGTCAGGTCTCATTAGTACTTGGATGAGAGACTGCCAATGAATACCAGGTCCTGCAAGCTATATTTCAAAGAAAAGAAGTGGTAAAACCACCTCTGAATATTCCTTCACTTTAAAAACCCTTTAACCCTTTAAAATTCATGTGGCTGCTATAAGTCAACAGGCAATTTGAAGGCACATACAGATCTACGACTTGTTTTTTCCTTTCAAAACTACTATTTGGACCTGAAAAGAGGGAGGTCCATTATGTGGGTCACTTCAATAAGCTGTCCACCCCTCACCCAGTCATTCCCCCCACACCAGAAATTTTTTTTTTTAAAGAATTCTCTTTCTTCATCTCAAAATCAAGCTCCTTGTTAGCTGCTATTTGTCATAAGGTCATGTTCCACTTATGCTGGCCCAATGAACAAGATGTTCAAGAACCCATCATCAATAGCCTTGTCTTAATGCTTAATATCTTCCAGTTCTGCTCATAAGAATATCTCCTCTTACTGCCCTTATATTAGGAGGACCTCATGTGTTTTAAAAGATTATTCTAGAACTCAGACTTTTCTTCTTTAGAAGCAGGAATGTTTTCTAAGTGCCCCTTTCTTTGAAAATTTTATTTGTTATTATCTGGTTCTAAGTTTAGTATAAGGAAAACTGCTGTGAAATAATTTAAGATAACGATTACAAGAGAGGAATTTGGTTGAAATGCTATTAACATGCAAATAACCAAAGTTGACTATTTAAGCTAGAAGAGATCTTCCTTTTCTAGACTTCAGCAATATGAGTAGAATCCATACTTAATCATACTTAGAACAGACACAAAAAAATCAATAGGATATCACAGTGGCCCCTCCACTTTTATGAAGATTCAGGGCACAGAACCCTCATGAAAGTAGAAAAATGCGAATAACTTCCCCTCACACTGCCCCTCCCATTCCCTTATAGGGCTCCCCCCCCCCAAATTCTCTTGCCTTTTGCCTTGGCACACATTCTCTGTGTAGGGGCGAAATGCATGGGAATGGGTGGGGGAGCTCTGCAGATGAGAACAAAAGTGCATGCGTGCCATCACCTCCCCATTCCCTTGCCTTTTGCCTCAGCGTGTGTGCTCTGTGCTGGGCCAAAATACATGGGAATGGGAGGGAGAAAGGAAGGCATGTGTGCCTCCCCTCAAAGCTCTTATGTTTTGCCTCAGTGTGCATTCTCCGCTCTGGGGAAAATGCATAGGAATAGTTGGAAGGAACTCCAGGGGGGAGAAGGAAGATGTGCACATGCCCTCCATTCCCTTGAGATTTGCTTCAGAAGGGGGGAGTTACAGAGGGGAGAAAGAAGGTGTGAGTGCACCTCCCCCCATTTCTTTGCTTTTTGCCTCAGCACGTGCTCTCCATACCAGGGCAAAATGCATGGGAATGGGTGGGGAGAGCTCCAGAGGGTGAAAAGAAAGGTATGCACATGCTTTTCCCCACTCCTTGCATTTTGCTTTGGTGCACATTCTCTATGCCGGGGTAAAACTAATGGGAATAGAAGGGGGAGCTCTGGAGGGGAGAAAGAAGGCTTGCATGCCTCCCCCCACCATTCCCTTGCTTTTTGCCTGGGCATGCCTCCCTTCCTTCTTGGCCCCCATCAAAACATAAGAGTATGGGAAGAGGAGTATGTTGGGGAAGCACGTGTGCACCTGGCAAATAACCAGAATTCAAAGTTCAAATCCACAGATGTGGAAGGAGGACAGTAGTTATGACTATTTAAAGTCCCATCATTTTCAACAATTTCTGCTCTGACCATGACTAAATCTTTCCAATCCTATCTGTATAGTATCCAAGTTACTACTTATTAATTTAGAATGATTAAAAAGTGCTGTTCAACTAGTCAAATATAATGTGACAATATGAAGTGCCACATATTCAAAGATTTAACAGGGACTAATAACTAGAGTATTCCAGATTACAGCAAAGCCTTTGACTGTGTAGATTATGAGAAACTATGGCTCATTCTTAAAGAAATGGGTGTGCCACAACATTTGATTGTCGTGATGAGTAAACTGTACATAGGACAAGAGGACAGAATATGGAAAAAAAGAATGGCTTCCAATTCACAAGGGAGTCAGGCCAGGCTGCATTTTATCACCATTTTTGTTTAACTTGTATGCTGAACATACCATATGTACAGCAAAACTAGTTTCAAAGGAAGGAGGCATAAAATTGAGAGGAAAGAACATCAACAATTTAAGATATGCAGATGACACCGTACTACTAGAAGAAACTAGCAAAAACTTAAAAACAGGAATAAAAGGAAATCAAGAAAGAAAGTGTAAAGTGAGGTTTACAGCTGAACATTAGCAAAACAAAAATAATAACCACAGATGATTTACATAACTTTAAAGGAGACAATGAAGACACTGAGATAGTTCAAGATGTTCCGTACCTTGGCTCAGTCATTAACCAGAATGGACACTACAGTCAAGAAATCAGAAGACTAGGACTTGGAAGAGCAGCTATGAAGGGACTAGACAAGATTGTCGAGTATCAAGATATGTCATTGAATACTAAAGTTAGGATTGTCCATGCCATCATATTTACAATTTCTATGTACGGTTGTGAAAGCCGGACAGTGAAGAAAACTGATAGGAAGAAGATCAACTCCTTTGAGATGTGGTACCGGAAAAGAGTTCTACAGATACTGTGGATTGCTAAAAAGGCAAAGTCCTAAAGCAAATAAAGCCTGAACTCTCCATGGGAGCCAAGATGACTAAAATAAGACTGTTCTACTTTGGCCATATCATGAGAAGGCATGACTTCCCTAGAAAAGACAATAATGCTTGGCAAGGTAGAAGGCAGTAGGAAAAGAGGAAGACCATTACAGAAGGATAGATTTAATCAAGGAAGACACATCCCTGAGTCTGCAAGACATGCGCAGGGCTGCTGATGACAGAGTTGCTCAGAGGTCTCTCATCCATAGAGTCACTATAAGTCAAGATCAACTTGATGGCAGTTAACAACCACAAGCACAACAATAACTAGACACTGAGGCACTGCTAGCTATAGGTTCTACGGATGCAACTTCCCTCTCACTTTTGTCCCTGCCTGCAGACTGTCTATTCAGTCTTTTCTACCCTCCCCAGTTCTCCACAGCTGGCTTATAAGAGGGTAAGATGTAGAGGTGCTGCTTCCCAATGGCAAAGGAGAGGACTGGATCACTTGCTTGTTTGACTGCATAAGCCACCATACCAGATGTGGAGGAATGGAGTAAGATGGGAAGATGTCTCAATCTGCCTCTAGTTTCAAAGGGCGACCACTGGAACGAATGAACAGCAGAAATGAATAGAATATTTTCTGGGAAAGAGAAAAAGAAGTAGGGTTTGAGGGTAGAGAAGTAGGGTTTGTCCTTGGCCTAAATGTGCTGGCATAGACATCTATGTGAAAGCAGTCTAGAAATTACACAAGATATGAATTCTATAAGTATAGGGCACAATCTATTTTCATTGCCTGCAAGGTGTAGTAGAGGTTGCTGCTAGCCATCCACTGCTCTGGATGCCACTTCTGTTCCACACACAGTTTGGCAACAGCAGTATCAGATCTGTTCTTACTGCCTCCACTACACTTCCCCACAAAGCAGCTGTTTTTCAGTCCCTTCCTTCAGCTGTTCTCACATCCACCCAGAGAAGACCTTTAAAATTTCAAAACAATCAGCCTACCTACAAGACAATGCAAATTTTTCAGCACAGTGGCTGATGAAGTCACTTACCAGGCTAGGTCCCTTTACCTCTCTCCACAATCCTATTTTGGAAATCAGTGCATTTTTTTCTGAGCCTGGCTGAACGCTCAATTTGAGCAACTGTTTACCCTATATCTCAAAATGCCTGTAAATAGACACTACCCAGGTACTTCTTTTTAAGCAATATGCCAGAAATGCCTCAGTCTACTGTATAACTAGAATCCTTGACTACAACTATCACACACACTGTTTTCCCTTTGATACTATGCCAGAGTTCTTGCTATTTCAAAAATCACATCTCACAAGTACAAACACTGGTACTTTGTTCAGAATTCAGGATCTTTTAAAAAAACTAATCTTCCTCTTTAAACTGAGTTTCTAACCCATAAGGCTATAAAGACTAGCTTGAAATAGTACGAGTTAGGACTGGTGAAATTTCAGAACTCAAAGACAGCAGTGAGTAAGATTTCTAGTCATTAGAAGATACACTTTCACTGCCTTTCCTCTCCACTGACATGTAGAAACAGATAACATGAACAAGTATTTGAAAAATAGCTTAGTTTGCTATTTTGGGCAAAAATAAATTCAGTTTTTCCTGACAAACAATGAGTTATTGGAGGCAGAGATTTCCTTTACAAGTGCAGAAAACACACAGCTTACTGACAAGCAGGTAAACATGATTCTGGTCTTGACTCAATTTTTCCTTAAGTGAAATTTTCACTGAAGTTTGGGGCAGTAGTCTTAAATATGCAAGGTAAGACTGATTGGAACCATCTATTACTACATCAGTTTACTGCAAAGATCAGGATACATCTTCTTACTTCCTGCACTACACCCACCCAGACATGAATCACACATATTAAATGGATGTATCAACTCATGCTTTAGAAAGACAGAGACAGCAAATATTTGCTTTAGGTCACAGGAGGAACAAGAATGTGGTTAGTCATTCTAGTTTGCTTACAAATAAATGTTTTACACACTATATATACACACCAATTATTTAAAAACAATTCTTTCAAATGTTACAATAACCTGTTTCACCTTCAGAACAATTCAAGTAAATACACTTTATGAAGGCAACATTCAGTTTATACAGCCGTGGCTTTCCCTAATGCAACAAAGCTGATATAAATTTGTGAAATCTGATTCTTAGATTAAAATCATATCCCCAATTTAAAGATTTATATAAGATCAGACTTTTATTCTTAATGGACTATATACTATTGCACAGCATTGTGAACGTGCCTTATTCACAGTTAAGAACATCTGAGTTTGAACTACTCTCTGAAGGCTAGTTATTAATTCCCATTTTTGTTTCAAGTCCAAGGCTTAATGAACACTCTTTCCTACTTGAACAATATATTTTAAAGAAGTCAGTTAACTCATATATACGTTCATAAAAAGAGGGGGGGGAAGCAAGACATCTGCTTGTATCTTCTCTCTCACAAACAAAATTCACATACAGGCTATCATTTACATTGATTATAGTGTGTTGTATAGCACTGAAGTGTGAGTACTGAACTCCTCTGAACAAATGAAAGTAAGTGACAATCCTGAGGCTTTACATTCTCATTTGACGCCTTTATCTTACAGCATAACTTCAAACCACGTATAATATCGAAATATCTAGGTGTGCAAAAATGCACATAAGTCTTGTGGCTTAGATCCCACTGACTTCTACAGCCATGCAGAGTCTTCATTAGTTTCCGAGGAAGACAGACAGGAAAATACAGGAAAGCAAGTTTCTAGGATTCCAGAGAATAAACTCAGGTGAAGTACAGAAAAAGGAATAGAACAGAAGACTCTCCGGCTGCTAACTTGTAGATATGTCAGATGTAAATATATCTTCATACCCACATAACCTCAATGAGAAAAACCGAGCAGATCATGTTGCACGGTGCTAACTTCGGCCACAAAATATGCCAGTTCTAATGGGATAGTGATCTACTTCTTACCTGGAAATCCCGATTACTCACTGGAAATTTAGTCACTTTGCACATGATCTGACACATTCGTATTGTTACCCCAAAACACCAGTAGCACATGAATTCCCTCTTTCTGAGTTTGTTGAACATGCAAGTTTGCAGAGCAGTTCTGCCGCACGCGAAAGCTTCCTCCCCTCCCACCTAACATTTTCCTACGGCCGCCTCAAACTTAACGGGAGTCCTGGGTCCAGGTGTTCGGGGCATTCGCCATGACCAGAGGCGCTTTTGTGGCGATTGAATCTACTGCCTAGAGGCCACTGGCCCGCCGCCTGACGGAGCGGAGAGCTGAAGGTGCGCATTCATCGCAAGACCGGCTCCCACCCCGGGCCAAGCGAAGCGAAGCGCCGCTCCCACCTCCTGGAAGAGAAGGGCAGGCGAGCTACTTCGCGGAGCCAAACGCGTTCCCTTTCCTCCGGGCTGCCAGGGAGGGAACGCGAAAAAGCGCCGGGGAGGGCGGACGCCTCCCCTCAGACGCGCACCCCCTGCCCTCGCACAAACATGAAGCCGTCCCAGACGCCGCCGCATTCCTTCTTCCCTCCTCCTCCTCCTCCTCCTCCTCCGTTCTCTCCTCGCCCCGACACCCGGCCGTCCCCGAGGGTCCCTCTCCTCCTCACCACCACCGCCGCCTCCTAGGCTGTAGAAACAAAGCCACTCACTGTGTACCCCGTGGAGCAAGAGACACACCACAGAAAGAAAACACAGAAAAACCCGTCGGCAGCAACACCTTGCCGACTCGGCGCCTTATCGCTCCGGAGGCACCAGAGGGAGGACTTGGAGAAGCTCAGGGCGGGAGCGTTGAGGGCAGCAGGGGCGGCGCCTGCGACTCCGCGCTAATGGCAGCGCGGCGGGGAGCGACAAGGGCGGGCGGGCGGGCTCGCTGTCTCTCTCCGAGCCGCCGCGGGGAACGCAGTCGGGGGGCCGGGGAGGTGCGCGCCCTGTTTCTTTTGTGATCTCTTGAGTTGGGGGCGGGAGGGAGCAGCCCTGTCAAAGTTTCGTTCCGAGCCCGGAGTGAGGAAGGGGAGGGTATTTTTGAGGAGATGGCGCGCAGCTTGTTGCTGCCGCTGCCCAAGTGGAGTCTCAGAGCCTGAGGTACTTCTCAAAGAGTTTCCTTTAAGGAAAAAAAAAGAGGGGGGAGTAATGCACGTGGGCCAGTTCCGCACTTCAGTGTTACAGTGCTATGATTCCACTTTCAACATCCTGTGGAATCCTGGGCTTTGCAGTTTAGGGGGGCTCCCTAAACTGCAAAGCCCGGAATTCCATGGGAGGTTGAACGTGGAATCATAGCGCTGTAACACTGTAGTGCGGAACCGGCCCGTGGGTGGGTGAGCCCCGCCGAAACGGCTCTGCTCGGGGCGGGCTGCCGCTCCTCTTGCCTCACCCGTTCGGTTATCGGTGGGGGGTGAGTCACGCTCTGCCTGGGTCTCGCAACTCTCCTGAAAAAGCCCCCGTCTCTCGAAAGCCTAGCCTGCCCCGCTGGGCTTCCTGTCTTCATTTTGCAAGCGCTCCTCCCGCCCCCACCTCTGTCTCCGGGCTCACATTTCCTCCTTGATACGTTTATTGAGGTTGTGTTTGTGTACGTCTGTGCAAGTCCTACGTCCACAGACACAGAGGGCCTTATTGAAAGCGCGTGGCTAGGCTTGCACGCCTTCCAAAGGGGTTGTGGGTCTTATCGGTTGGCAAGCGACGTGGGACCACCCATGGACGAGGCCTGGTCAAGAGGCAGGGAAGTTATCTTTCTGAATACAAAGAAAACAACGCCTTAAATCCAATTGCTAGTCTCAGCCAGAGTCGACCGCTTGGAACAATGGGATTTATGTCAGTGTTGATTTACCAAATGAGCATTTATTTAGTGGTTCAACCTGAGATTTGTGTGTGAATGTATGTGCCTTCAGATGGCCTGGTGAATTATGGTGACCCCCTGGTTTTCCTTTTCTTGGGCAAAGAATTTGCAGAGGTAGTTTGCCATTGTTTTCCTCTGAAATAAAGCCTGCAACTCCTAGTATTCCTTGGTTGTGCCCCTTCCAAGTACTAGCCACATCTTCCCCTGCTTTGCTTCCATTATCAGATGGGATATGATGCCTTCAGGGCACTCAGGCAAAATGGTTTTAGGGTACATAAACCAACAGTATTAAGAATATGGTGGTAATTTCAGGATGGGGATGGGAGGAAGGAGAAGAAAGAGTATTCTAAAGGGCAATTTACGGTGTTGTTGAGGGGTCACATTCCTTATAGGGTTAACCCACCTGAAGCTAGCTTGTAACAGTGGGCAAGGCAATCTCTGTCTATCTTCTTTTTCCTTTCCATAAAGTCTGAGCAGGAATGCCATTTGAAAACAATTCCAGAAGGAATCCAGATCAGGGGTTTTGTTGCAGTGTTACCTACAGTTTTTTGGCAAAAACTGTAGCAAAAACTGTTGCTCTGTCCACTATTGCAATCCAGACTGGTGGAAATGAGGTACTCCTATTCATGATTCTCCCCCACTTCAATAAATAATATATGTGTTGCCTTGCTATATCCCCGCTGTGCTCAAAGACTTTTCCCTCTCCACCCCCACCTCCTGCTTATGGAAAGGTGATGGTGCTTTTGAGAGAGAGAAAAAGTTAGAAATCTGTAGCAATGGAAGAAGGAAATGTGGCCATGCACTGTGATGTAGAAAGCATTACTATCACAATCACCCTCACTTCTGTAGCCTTTCTAGGTTTTCTAGGTATGGCCTTAGAGTTTCCCTGATAATCCAACCTAAATACTCTGGGAAGCATGGGAGAAAGGAGAACATGATATTGACTTCTTATCTTACCACTACCATGTGCCACTGCATTTAACTTTAATAATTTGGGGCAATCAAAGTGCTATTGTGCACTTCTGACATATCCCAATGTTCCATTTCTACATTTGATTTGCAATTTTTGAATCTGTAACTGCTGATGAATGAAATGGTTTAGAAATGTTAGTCCTCTTTCCACTGTATCCCCTGTTTTAAGCCTATTATATCCATGGTGGTGGATTAACAAGTTGTGCATTGTGTGGTTTAATGCTAGATGCCATCATGAAAGTAAGTTGTCATCTTACCAGAATAGATTGGAGTAGATCATTCCTGTTAGGCTACCAAAAATAATACCAAATTGGGGGAAAGGGAAGGAGAAACTGGTTAAGGAGGATTTCACCCACAGTCATCTAATCATCACTTACAACAGGAGACATTCCCCAGCCTTGAAAGGTATAATTCAGGGCTGGAGAAAACACACCAATAAAGAAGATTACATCAACCTGTTTTATCTTAAATTGAAAGGTTTATCACAGCATGAAAAATGCTGTGATTGATGTCAGGAAATGAAGCTGAACAAATTAGGACAGGGAGTGTGTTGTTTCCCAGAAAGGTGATGTGATTTCACATAGTACAAACAACCTTCTGGAGTGCAGCAGGTCCCCCACCTGGTTTCTCTTTCTAAGTGTTGGGTTTTCGCTGCTGAAATCATGTATCCAACTGAAACTTTGGATCCAGCTGGGTTCTCTTTGCTGTGGAGAGGGACCTGGGAGAGCAGGGATGCCCTTTGAAAATGCTCTGCTTTTGTCTGCTTGGTGTGAGAGGGGGCTAACATTCTTGAATCCAGGCGTGAACATGGTTTTAGTTGAATCTGTGCTTTCAAAGTTTTTTTGCGAGACCTGGTGTGCAAGGAGGTAGGGGCACAGTGATCACCTGGGAATCTCCAGGATTTGAGTATGTATACCTGGTAATAAGGCAACAAAACAGGATTGAGATTCTGTTGGTGTACTGTTCACACCACTGTCTGGTAGAGATGGCCCTGGAGATGGTGTTGATATCTTCCAGAGTTACTGTGTTGTGGGGGCTTTCAGCATCCATGTCTGTGGAATATGGAGACAACCAGGACAATTGTTGTGATTTCTCCTTGGTGTCCTCTATTTGAATGCAGAGCACCTTGGTTTACTGAGATGCTCAGGGCAACAAAGAGTTTGAGTAGATCACTGAAGAGATGGAGGAGTACTTGGGATGACTTTAACTGAGCACAAGATATTCAGTATTCAGGGCATCAAAGAAATAGTTCTTTGCTGCCTCTGTTACATTGACACAGTCTCATCCAATGCAGTTGTTCAAGTAGTTACTACATTCAAGACCTTAAGACTGCAGAGAAAGGGCCTCAGAAATGTGCTGTGACTAATTAGCTAAATATTTGCAGAGAAAGTCACTTGTATGCATTCTGATTGTGGCTCCACACTGAAGGTAGAAGGCAGGGGGGTAACTGAAACATCTACTTATTTGGTTTTGATGGGTGAGTTTCAGTTCATTCAACATTATCATATGGACAAGTTGCTTGGTAAAATGAAGCTAGCCAATTGTCTGTTAGGCCAATGTCCATCCAGGCTGATTAAAGCTGCGCATGGAGGGCTGGTGAGTTAAGTGGCTGAAATTGTAACTGCTTCCTTGAAAAAGGGCTATGTTCTAGTCCCTCTATAAGCAATTGTTGAAGAAACCTTCACAGGACACCACCACCCTAATTATCTATCCAGTTAATAATTATTGGACTCTTTTTAAAGCAAGTAGTGACAACATGACTTCCTGGGTTTGTTGGATGAAACTGATTACCTGAGCCCAGTCTGGGTTA
The DNA here is from genome assembly GCA_948472985.1 of Iguana delicatissima. Lineage (NCBI taxonomy): Eukaryota > Metazoa > Chordata > Lepidosauria > Squamata > Iguanidae > Iguana > Iguana delicatissima. The sequence goes on along the minus strand of CAOKZL010000551.1, from coordinate 523,691 downwards.
AGGCTTAGTTATGAGATAGAAACATGTGGATGGCTTACACCAGGATCTAGACCACATGTGTCAAACACAAGGCACGTGGGCCAAATCTGGCCCGCCAGGCCATTTCATGTGGCCTTCACACCTCTCCTGCAGCTGAGGCACTCCCCCAGCCTACTGAGCCCAGGGGCAGAAAGAGGCACACCTCCTGGGGAGCAGAAAGTGGCACATTTCGGATACATTGACCAATTCTGTATCACTTTACAGAGGTATAGGGACCATAACGTATGATCAAATAGCCCCAAAATGTCCAGGAAAAGAAAAGTTGATGTAGAGGGAAGGCAATTTAAAAACCAGTAGGAATCGAATGCAGAGGCAATTCTTTAATATGATAAAGGAGTAGATACATTTATATAGTCTTACAGATACAACTGGCCTTTTGAGGGCAACCATAATGCTGATGTGGCCCGAGATGAAATTGAGTTTGACACCCCTGATCTAGACAGAAGGAGTGTGTCTCTTGGTTCTGCTGGACCTCTTAGCAGCATTCAGTACTATCAGTATCATTCTGAGCCACTTGTTTGACTTGGGTTTTGGGAATGCTGTTTTGCAGTGGCTATGATCCTTTTTAACTGAATGTTTCCAGAAGGTGATATGAGGGAGAGCTTGTTACTTTGGTATCTCGGTCATTAGAATGTGGAATTCCTCAGGGCTTAGTATTGTCCCTTATGCTTTTAACATCAGCATGAAGCCACTGGGGAAGATCATCTGGTGTTTCGAGGTTGGGTGCTATGAGTTTGCTGATGCTGTTGCAACTGCCTTGTCTCAGCATGGACCCCTCAGGGATACACAATAATTAAAGCATATTATTCAGTGCTAGGTGAAAAACCTCTGGATAATCTTATAGCTGAATATCTTAGAAGGAAGAAGCGGTCTTTCCTGCTGAGACAGGAGAACCAAAGCAGCTCCAGTATATCAAGAATGGGAAGTCAGAGAACCCATTTGGTCAACTTGTTCCAGGATGTCATCATACTATATGAGGAAGCAAAGATTTTCCAAGGAAACAGAAGTGTGGGAATTAAAAGAAAACTACACACTAAAACTTCAGTGTTTTTGATTGACTGTCTTTGTCATGCAAACCATTAGAAAAAGAATTTCACAATGAGCTCAGTATGTCCAATGGAACCCAACACTTTCCTTGAAAAACACTTTGTGAAGTTTACTTTTTTAAAGGGGGGAAGTGTTTCTCTTTAATATGTCTGGAATGGTGAAATTAAGTCCAATATAGATCATTAGCTTGAAGCCAGTAAGGACTCTGATTCTGAAAGAAAGTATGGGTTTGGCCACGATTTGTTAATACAGTGCACCTTGTTCTGGCATGACCTCTGCATGCATGAATTTGAAGTTGTACAAGTGTCGCATCCGATAATAGTCAGTGGACACAACAGGTGTGCATTTGTGTAGCTACAGGCATGCACATGTTGCACCCTTTGACTGCAATGGGATATGGCACTCACATTCTTTGTCTGGTGACTTGATCAGAGCTGCAGAGAGGGAAGATTCCCCTGGAAAAGAAGCACTTTCTTTGACCCCATCCATCCCAGGAATGTGACTCCATAGAATTTCTGTAAAACTGAATTCACCCTTTGGTCTGAAAGGGGTTCTGCATCCTCAGATCATAGGTATGAGGAGTAAATATTTCCAGGGGCTAAAAAATTAGAGGAGAGAGTTTTGTTACTCTGACTTCTGGGGGTCCCCTTGGGGACACTTTGATTAGCTCTAAAAATGCCAAAGTTGGGGAAATTAGCAGAGCACTTGCTTTTAACAATACAGACGGCAGAGCAACAATTAGCAAGATCTTTTACCCAATGTCTGCAGAGTCAGATCACAAAAGAACCAGCTTAAAGTTCAATGAAGATATTTTATTAGAAACTATATTCAAACTCAGAGGTAACCGCTCATGCGGACACACAAGGACTATGAAGATGGAAAGAGGTGAAAATTGACAGGGAAAAAGCAGAGGAGATGTGAAAAGAGATGATACTGCACCTGTCCAGAAGTCTTTGGCTGGGGAAAAAGACAAATGGAGAGAAAAACTCAGTGTAGGGAGGGGGCTGAGGGGAGTCTCAACTGTTAGAATGACAGTCTGCTAGTCAAGTGTAGGAGAGCTCCAAACTGGAGTCTCAAAAAGGGGGTCTAGTTATAGGGCAAAACATACTTTGGGGCAGACCCTCTTCCTGGAATGGATAATGGTTGTGTGATAGTCACCAGATGGCAGCATGATAGATGCCTGATGGCTGCATGATGGTCACACTGTGTAACTGGACCTTGCTTTGATATGTTTGGGGGAATCAGGCAGTCTCCCCAAAGTATTGCTGTAGCTGATGGCCCATTACCTGTGCTTATGTTCCTTTCCGAGGTTTCCTATGGAGACGTGACAGGGGAAGTTTCGGGTCTTTGATCTTTTGTCCAATCTCTAGCCTGACTGTCTATGCACCAGCCACCTCTGGCTTGGATACATTTTAATATTAAAATTATACTCCCTGGGATGGAGTCTGCTAGCAGAGGTTGCACTTTTATTTCATTATTTACTGAGATCTGGGAGGTTAGCTTTATCAACTACACACCAGAAGTAGGGAATTTCCCTTAAAGATTATGGATGACTAATTATTATTGCTTTTAAAGTATACTCTGAAAAGGGCAGAGAAAGGCATTAATTGGGGAATGAAGTCTGGTGATGCCTTGGTAGGTCCCCTTGTGCCTTAATTTTTAAAATACAAAATAATAAAAATGGAGCTGGGTGGAAAGATGGTGAGTGAAAATTGACTTTATGAATTGAATTCCCTGGATGAGGTAGCAAGACAGGAATTTTTACTTTGAAAGAAGTCATTTTTAAAGCTTTAAGGAAAAAAGCATTCCCTCTAGAATCAAGAAGGTGAGGGGTGTTTTAAGTAATTACTAGGCTTGTTGTAGGAGGTGATTATAAAAGTGCAGAGAGGGATGAACAAGGTCTCACTGCAAGTTCTGGAGATAGGACCCTAATCTTAAAATATGCCCATGGATTTAACAGTAATGGCATGACACTTTCCCTGTTACTGATTTCAGATTGTCAGCTAGAGGAGTGAGCAGGAGGGAGGCCTCTGCATTTTCCAGTGCTCTCTATACCTGTGGCACAGGATCAGATTCCCCCCAATACCATTATGTACATCAAAAAAGGACAACCCAAATGTGTGTGCTTTAATGCTTAGTATGCCTGCTGTCCAGAGCAGCGATGCTGTCAGTAAAGGTGTGGCCTGGTGCAAGACATGTTTGTCCAGGATCCCTGCTACGCTTAGGTAGATGTTGCTGGTAAGGGCTGCCTCCCTGAGTGTCTAGCATGTGGCTGAGGGACTGTTGGAAGACGTTCAGGATCCCCTGTGGAGGTAGTGGTGACTCATGCAAAATGGTTTCAGCAGTTCCTTTCTGAGAAGGCCTGACATGTGTCTGCACATTCTGGAGCTGCAGCTAAAAATCATGGAATGGAAAGAGAGGAGGTGGCAGTATAGAATAAATGTGGTGTGTCTAGGGCAAGGCCAACGTATATGGCTGACACTTTTGCCCCAGAGGCAAATGGCAGGAAGGCTGAATCTCTTAATAATACGTGTCATACAAGTTATATGGATTATATTGCACTCTATTTTATAGGTAGCATATTAGTATGTTCATCTGGTGTGCTTCTCATGGCTGAATATAGAAGTTATCTGAAAACAACTTTCCCCAACCTGGTGTCCTCCAGATGTTTTAGACTTAAGTTCCATAAACTTGGAGAGCATTGCTAATAGCCATTATGACAACTGTAGTGGAAGATGTCTGACTGGTAACAGGTTGAAGAAGGCTATTCTGGGGCAATTGTTCAACTTCCAGATGAAGTCTTAAAGAACCATTTTTAGATGATGTTACAGATATAATCTAATCAGACTAATTTTAAATATTAGGTTTCCATTATATTCCATAATGAATAAAGTTACCACAGGAGTGGAAATCGGCCAGCCTCCAGATTTTGTTGGACTGCATTTTCTATCAGCCTAGTCAACATGGCCAATATTAGGGAATCTGGGATTTGCAAGTCAATAACAACAGGAGGGCCAAAATTGTGTACCATCTTAAGTATCAGTATTGAAGCTGGGGTGGAGGGCAGAACAGATAAACAATTGTTAACTATCACAACAAAATGTTTACATATAGCATATATGATCAGGCAAAAATGAAATTGCTGGGCAGAGAGGGCTTGGTTGATGCCAATAATGTTTCTTCATATGGCTTGATGAATCTTGAGGATGAAAGCATAGCTTGGTCTTTGAGAACAACTGATTACATTTTCTTTAGTGATACATTATAAGGCAGCTGTTTTTTATTAGCTACTAAACTGCCTCAGGGCAGCTAGTTCTTGAGTAAAATGAGAGGTTGTGTTACAAAAGTACTCCACATTGTGTTAATAGAATTCTTAGATCTGTATAATTGCCCTCACATGCAGTAATATAGAAAACTAAAGAAAGACTGCAGGATTCCTTGGTAATTTATTTTAAGTGTCATAAGGGAGGCCTGCACTACAGAGAAATACAGTAATACTGAATTTGTAGGGAGGCAAACTGTTTGAAATGTGCCATACATTAACTTGGGAATTACTCAGTATAATTGAAGTTTTTAAAAAAGGAAATGAATTTTAGGAAATATAATTTCTTAGTGGCTTTTAGAAATTGCTGTTCTATATCTATCTTTCTTTTCCTTTGATTGTATTGGTTCTATAATGAGGGCAAAGAAGTAGTTATTACTTCAGTAAGCTAAACGTCTCAGGCTGCCCTGGTACTTTCAGGTGTTTACCATCACAGGTTTAATCCAACTGAGATCAAGCTAGACAAGAAATTTAGCATGTTTTTAAAAGAGGTGCTCCCTCAAGTGATGAAAAATATGTCATAGCCAAAAAAAAAAAAAAAAGAGCCAACCTTGGATATCTTTGTTTTAGTATGCTTTCTTCTGTGACTGATCACTGGAAAGCTAACACGAGCTTAATGTGCAAGTTGGAGTAAGTCATCAGGTTAATTAGAGGAACTTAGCATTGCCCTTAACATCTGTTCCAAGACTCCAATACATCTTGATGGACTGAAAGGCCTCACTGGCGTAGTTACTCTACAGCCTCCCAGCAGCAACTGTTTCTGTACTGAGCAGGTTATTTCTTAAAAAGCACAGATGCCTTTTCAAGCCATCCTATCTATGCAATTTGGGCTACAATAACCTGATTTTACTGTTTGTATTTATTGTCGAGTTGGCTTTGGTTGAATGAGAGATCTCCAAGAGCTCAGATCCTGCAAGCTCAAGTCTGTTGGGTCTTTTGTTGAATTATTCCATCTGAAAGGTGGTCTTCCTCTAGTAATTAGCTTTATTTAGAGTTAGTTGCTGGCTAGAGGTGCCACCTCTAGTAGGGTTGTACACATGCAACAGATGGCGTCTTGTCTTTAGTAAGAGAAATACTTCAGTCTGTGAGTAGTGGAAGTGGTTCCACTGCTCACACTACAGCTTGTTGTCAGTACGTGCCCTAAAGTCAACTTGGACTTACGACAACCCTATCAGGGGGTTTCTTTGAAAGATTTGTTCAGAGGAAGTTTGTCACTGCCCCTCTAATGTTGAGAGAGTGACTAGCCCAAGATCACCCCATGACTGAACAGGGATTTGAACTCTTGTCCTAGTCCAACACTCATTCCATAATGGCTCTCAGTAGGTTAGTACGCAACCACTTTGACATTATAGGATTCTTATCCATATTTGAACTTGTTTTGAATAATTATATATCTTTAAGCTGTTTCTCATTCCATCTCCTTTCAGCTGTCATAAAGATTTTATGTAAGATATATAGATTAACCTTACTATTTTAAACTATGAGGAGATATTAGATCGTTTTAAATATTTCCTCCAATTGGACCAGACTCACAATTGTTCATATGAAAAGGACAAAGGATTTACTACAGATTGCAAAGAAAATCCATAGTATCAAAGCTGATGTGATATTTCATATCACACAACTTTGAGACTTACAACAAAGTGGCTTTTGAAAAAAAATGAGGGAAGGACTTAATAAAGTAACAGGAAGACAGAGTGAATAATGTTCTTTGTGTAGGCGTATGCGCTGTTGAATTTTCCACATTCCTATCCTGTAGAAAACAAAATAATTAAACTTTTGGTCCATGTTTATGTAATACTTCCATCTGAATTACTTTTGGAAGTAAATCAGAACTGTAGACTTAGGAGGTAGCCCAAAAGTCATTGAGTCAAAATCCTACCAGTGTAGAAATCTACAGCTAAAGCATCCCTGCTAGCTGGTTATCCAACCTGTTTAAAAATCTACAATGAAGGAGTCTACCACTTTTAGTGGTAGTTTGTCTCACTGTTGAAAAAAGCTCTTCAGAAGTTCTTCCTAGTGTTTAGGCTGAATCTGCTTTCTTACAGGGGAATCCACTCCTTTGTGTGCTACCTACTGGTATGTCAGAAATCAAACTTGCTCTGTGTTACTGTTTTTCAGATATTTGAAGATGGCTGTCACACCAGCTCCCAGTCTTCTCTTCTAAACGTAGCAAATTCACTTAGCTCTTTCTCATGCGGGGTTGATTTTCAGACCCTTTGCAGTTTTGTTCATGCTTTTCTGGACATGTACCCTGTTTGAATCAGATTATGAATTTATATCAGTTTCCAAATTAAAAACTGGTGAATTGCCACTGTTGCAGATCATACTAAAGAATAAAATTTCAGTCATTTGTGATGAAATCAGAACATCCCAGGACATGGGTATGTGCTAATGAGCAATGCAGCTGTGGTTATAGTCGCTCCTCCAGGTAAACAAAGGGTTAATGATGTGATAGGTTAGGTTACGTTTATTCAAGGCAGCGTCACTGTAGAAGCAACAGACAATTGCCTAGTAATGATGACAGCTTTGAGAAGTGTGGAAGCTTTGAGATGCTTCCAAGAGGAGAGGTTATAAAAACACGGTGCATGGGAGAGACTTATGACTGATGAAGAGGTAGAGAAGGTGCTTCCTGCCTCATCATCTCTAAGGAAGCTTGGTCATAGGCTGGACGGAGAGGTCCAGAATCTCAGTTTCCCAAGAATGTTCAAAGACCTGGAACATCATCTGTATTGTGAGTAGCCATGTTTAGCTCTTTCCATTAGGACATTTGTTTATTTTTAGCCTCTTAACCTGAGGTCCACAGACCACTGCTGCTGAACACAAACATCAGTGGTAGCAACAGAAATGCAGCAGCAGGGGTGTGTGCGTGTGCTGAAACTGCTCCCTTGTTTGCAAACAAGGGAACAGTTTGGGCATGCATGCACTCCTGCCACTGTGTCCTTTTTGTCAGGGATGGGACACCAGGGAATATGGGCACTGGGAGACACAGGAGCTTTGGCATCCACACCCCCACACTGCCATGTCCCTGATGAAGGGTGGCAGGCATATGTGTATGTCCAAACTGCTCCTTCATTTGCAAACAAGGGAGCAGCTTCAGCATACACACACACACACACACACCCCGCTGCTGCATTCCTTGACATTCCTGGGTGTGCTCATGCCCAAACTATGATTCCGGAGACTTTCCTATAACTCTGTGTTTGAATCCCCATTGGGCCATGGAAACCCACTGGGTGACCATGGACTAGTCACATTCTCTCAGCCTCAGAGAAAGGCAATAGCAACAAATCTTTCCAAGAAAACCCCCATGATAGATTCGCCTTAGGGTCACCATAAATCAGTTTTCAAAGGGGTGAGACAGGATGGTTAGAAAGAACCTCTCCCTGTCAGTGGTACTTTGTTGTTGTGTGCCTTCAAGTCACTTCTGACTTATGTCAACCCTAAGGTAAACTTGTCACAAAGTTTGTTTGTTTGTTGGCAATATTTGCTCAGAGGGAGTTTGCCTTTGTCTTCCTCTGAGGCTGAGAGAATGCAACTTGAGTAGGGATCTGAATCCTAGTCTCCAGAAGACCTTAATAAACAAACAAATATTTGAATATTTAAACAAATATATTAATATTTAAATCTAAATATTAAAACTTAAGTCTTGGGGGTCCCCAGCAACAAATTATATTTACAGGGGTTCTCAGTATAGAAAACGTCAGGAACCACTGTCTAAGACTGTTTTGTAACTTTGTAGCTACTCCTAAGTAATGCCTGAAAGAAGGTGCCTTCATGTACAAGCTACCCTTTGGCTAATGTAGGATCTCTTGCTTAGAATAAAACCGTTCCTTAAACGATCTCTTCCTTTCCACTCTTTCTTCATGTGCCTTTGCTTGATGTTTGAGATTTTGTGTGTATAGGTTTCCCATCTCCTACATGAGGAGAAGGCAAAAGATCTATAGTGTCAGGTATAGGAGAACTGCAAGTTAAACTCCTTGATACCTGTGCTATTTTTCTGTGTAGGCTGTGTGATAGGAGGTTGGAACATTTATTAGTACATTTAGTAAATAAAATGACCCATGAGGTAGCTAATAAATGCTACAATTAAAATAGCTGAATTAAATTATAAAACAGATTAGAATGCATTCCTGAAAACCTGCCTGTACAAGAATCTGTTTCCACCATAACAGGTGCTGGATGGTGTCACAAAGAAGACATTTATTTAAAAGTCATAATAAGGAGTCTTCATATTAAGTGATTATGCTCAAAAAGAGCTAGACAATGAGATGTTTCTTTCTGGTTTAGTGCATCATCTTGGTTCCAGCTACAAGCCCTTCACACTACCCTATTACAGCATTTTGATTCCTGATTACCCCTCATGGCAACATCCTATGGAATCCTGGGATTTATAGTTTGGTGAGGCACTATAGCTCTCTGGCTGAGAATTCTGAATACCTCTCCCTAAACTGTAAATCCCAGGATTCAATATAATGTTGCCATTCCAGTTATAGAATCATAGCATTATAATTGTATAGTATGACAGGGCCCTTGATAAAGTAAACAAGAGGAATGCTTTCAAAACTTGACTTGGAGGTGACCGATGGGAGTACAAGGTAACAAGGAAGAAACAGAAGAGAAAGCAACACAGAGTCAACAAAAATAAATTTTCTGAAACACGCAGGAAGTAGTAGAAGCGGTTCCCCAGTGAATGAATACAGTTCTTGGCATAGAGACGTAAAGCCCTGGGAAAAGTCGTAAAAATAGAGAAAAACAGTTTCATTTTGAAGCCTGTTTTTCTCAGGAAAAAAGGGAAAATCAGGGAAAAAATGGATTATAGAATATTTCATAATGATGAGTAAAGTGTTTAATGCAAGATGCTCACTGACAAATTAATGTAATAGTATCTTGCATGTTGTAATTCTGGTACTTGGTTCCTTTTTTAATTTCTTTTCATGAGTATGAGTATTTTATGTATGCTGGACACTATGCAAAACTGAAGGAGGCAAAATAATTTTCTCTGTTTTAACCATGTTGATGGTTTCTTCTGGTTGTTTGTTTTATTTTTAGCCTGCTGTTATTACACTGTCAAAACCAAACAGTTTGAATTTTTTTAGCTTGCTTTGTAGCAAAAAAAATATGCAATTTTGAAAAAGAAACTTGAATAAAATATTATTTTCATGATATTTTCTTGCCAATCAGAGTTGCATGTAAGACATTTTATGTTCATAAAGTACCAAAGTGGCCTCCAAACTGTAAGTTTGTTAAGGCTGCTAATACTTTTATTTCTCCAATTTCCTCCCTGGTTTCCATTTTTTTCCTGGAAAAAGGGAGGGGGCAATCCATGGTTTCAAAATTTCCTGAATTTTCACATTCTCTTTCCCCCAAATTCATGAGAAATAATAAACCAGTGCTGCAAGTTTGCACTGAGTGTGTTAACTCTTGTGCCAGATGAAAGTCAACTTGGAGCCAATCAAATCCTTATGGTATAATTTACTCCCTGGGATCCAACAAATACTCTTGCAGTGCTTTGTTATTTTGTTCTACAGTACATGCCTGATCAGTAAATAGGAAAACAACTGCTATCCATGATTTGATCCTGGATAAGCGTGCTGACCTGGCATGTATCACAGAGACTTGGCTGTTTAAGCCTGGGGTGAGTGGGGCGGGGGGGGGAGGGTTAATCTCAACTTTGTCCACTGAGGTACTCTGTACAGCAACGGGTGACACCTGGAAGCTGTGGTGGTAGGGCTGCAGTGGACTCTTGGAATTTCATCCCTTTGACTTGTCCCACAGTATTCTGGCTTGGAGTGTGTGAACCTGAAGCTGGGTTGCCAGGATACATTAGGGAACTTTTTTTTATATACCACCCACTCTGCTGCTCAACTGTCTCCACTTCTGAACTAGATGGGGTGGTCTTGGGGCTGGAGTCCCCCTAGCTTGTAGTGGTAGGGAACCAGCATCCATGTTGAGACTATGCTGTCAGGAGTGGTTCAAGACTTCATGTCTGCCATGACAACCATGGGTCTGTCCCATGTAGTATCTTGCACTACTCATGCTGCTGGACAAATTCTGGACCCCCAGGTGGTGAAACTGACTGTAGCTCTGTTATCATGGACAGATCACTACTTGGTGTGGTTTAGAATTGGTGGGACTCAGAATTTCTGCAGGGGTTGGGGACCCATTAATATGTCCTGCTCCAGGAGGCTTATGGATCTGAATGGATACCTGGAGGCTCTTGGGAGGTTTCCTGCTGCCTTGGTAGGTGATACTGTTGAATCCCTGGTTGACTTCTCAAATTGGGAAATAGCCAGGGCAGTGGGCTCAATAGGTCTTGAGCATCTCCTGTCATAGGTGGAGCCAAACTGGCCTGTTTCTCCAAGGAGCCGGCAGCAATGAAACAAATAAGATGGTGACTAGAGTGAAGTTGGCAGAAAACTGAGAGTGGGTCCAATCAAGTACAGGCTACAATCTGTTTAAGGGCCCATTCCAGGGTAATCCAGGCAGCAAAACCAAATATTTTCTCTGCTACCACTGAATCTGCAAAAGGCCAGTGGAGCTGCTATGTGTGGTGAGGGCCCTTTTACACAAAGCCCCACAAGAGGAAAATGTAGGCCAGTCAATAGTCCACTGTGAACAACTTGCCTGGCACTTCCCTGGTAAAATATCTTGGATCCACTCCGTGTTGAATGCTGTGATTGATATTAATATGATTAATACAGATCAAGTGGATAGAACTTTGGCCCTTACTTGTCCAATGTTAATGGATACTTTCAATTTGAACACATGGAGGATGTGGACAGGATTCTTGGAGAGAGTCAGTACATGTGTATTAGATCCCTGACTTATCAAACAAGCCAGAGGAGGACTGGCTGAATGGGTAGATGGCACAGCTAATGCTTGTGCACCAGCTGCAACTGTACCTTGAGATGTAAGATCTGGCCATGGTGGCACACACCTTAGTTGTATCCCATTTGGATTATTGTAGTGTGCTCTATGTGGGCTTGCCCTTGTGTTGTGAAACTGGTCCAAAGGCCTGCAGACAGATTGTTAACTGAGGCAGTCTACATGAAGTGTGCAAGTCCCTTGTTGTGACAGCTCCACTGGCTGCTCACTCATTTCTGGACATAATTCAAAGTGCTGGTTATAAGCTATAAGGTCCTGTATGGTTCAGGTCCAGGTTGTCTGAAGAATTACCTTCTCCCCTCTGAGCCTGCCCATGTTTTGATACCCTCTGAGGAGGGCCTTTTCTCTGTCCCACTACTCTCTCAGGTACCTCTGGTGGGAACATGGGAGAAGTCCTTCTTGATCGCTTCTACCAGGTTCTAGGACTTCCTTCCCAGACATGTCAGATTGGTGCCTTCCTTGTTCTCTTTCTTCAGGCATGTTATGACCCCTCCCCCATTTCAGAAGCTCTTTGAAGACTGACTGCTCAAGGTGACTGGGCCTGGCAGAACTGCGCTATATTGTCTGTGATTTGTGTGTTTGTTCGTAATCTTTTAACAGTTACATTTTTAACTGGTTTTAAGCTTATGGATAGTTTAATTACACTTTTAATTTTTGCATCTGGTATATTTTTAGCTATGTCTCTTTTAATTGTTGTAAGCCACCCTGAGTCCCAAATTAGGAAAAGGGTAGGATATAAATATTACTAATACTAATAATATACAAAGAAATGTATATGATTTTTAAATTAAAAAAAAATCCTCTTGTGTTGCTGAAGTAGCATTACCTGATAAAAACAGAAAAATGCCATGTTTTGATAGCCATGTTTACAGAGATTGCTTGGGGACAGAATAATGGGTTACCAGACTTACCTGGTCTCCCATCTGCACCCAAGCTGCAAAGGAAGGGGCACTGCTAGTGTCCTAAAATGGTGCTGGGGGCCAGTCTGTTCTTTCCAAGAGCCTCCATGTTTTGCAGGCTCCTGTCAAAGGGCGGAAATAGGGGGCAGGAATTACAGGCTGACCTGATTGAGGAGGATTTCAGTCAGGTCTGCCTGTTAAGCATAAAATTGTTGTCCCGGGCTAGCTCCAGCATTCTTCACTGGAGAAGCTTCCCCACCCACCTTCACTCTAATTATAGTTATTTGTTTCAATAATGATTGTAGAATTGTGTGTTGACTACATCTGTCACAACTTGGTAGGCTGTTATAGGGTTGGAGTGGATGTTGAGCACCTGCCATCATCCATGAGTAATGGGGTTACTCTTAAAGGGATCTTGCGATGAGGCTTTCAGGGCACACTCAGCTTGGGGGCTGGCTTGGCATCAGTCCCTTCTAGCAGGAGCAGGCATGGGTTTGTCATGAGGTCACATTCAAGTCACCTGATACCAGACTCCAGTACCTTATGCCAAGCCAATCTTCCCTCTGCTGTAACCAGTAAAAGTTGTGGCTGGTTTTTATTCAAACCTGGATGTGTGATGTTTTCATTAGTGTAACCTTCTCCACCTGACTGCTGAGTTATGCAGCTTGAGCTTCCCATTAATTTCAGTAGGTGTTAATCTAACCCAATACCTTTGTAAGTTTACATTCAAAGTGAAAGTTCTGATATCTTCCCTTAGTGCATCAAAGAAAAGAAGGGAGGAAAAAGTTCATGCATCTGAGACATAATTTAATTTTCTGCTTCAGATACTGGGGAAAGATAAACGTGTACAATTATCTTTAAATTGGTCTTCATTGAAGAAGACAATGTGTCTTAATATAAAATATATTAACTATGACATTTTCAAGCCATGAACCTCTGCAGGATTGTTTATTAAATGTTGTGGGTATGTACTGAATACAAGACAATATTAGAAAATTTTAATTATTAGCTTAAGAGCATCCCTCATGAAAAACACTCATTCACCCATTTTTCTAGTAGAAATGCAGAACTTTATATAGATTTGAAATCTTAACAAATGTAAAGTGAAAGATCAAAAAAGGTTATATAGTACCTCTCAAAATACAATTTTCTTTCTTGAATATGCTTGAAAGTTATTGAGCTGCAAGTAACTTGAATTGTAAAGTTTTAGTAAAATTGGCTGTGTTGCAGTTCAAATATAAAACACAGCAATGGATAAATTAGGGTTTCTATCTGAAATACTACATCTATCAATGTTGGTCTTTTGAATTTAAATGGGATGAGTAACAGTATTTATGAATCAATGCTTTAAATATATAAACACAATAATATGGCCCAAATGCTAAGACTACAGTCTGCTTCTAGATACTTGTGCAAGCTGTTTGTTGTCAGTGTAATTTACACTTATCAATACATTGTTGATAAGTCTGACATGGTCCTACAGTGAGCACATGCTTTCCTAAAGACAATCAGCATGTCTCAGGATCGTGTTATTAAATACGCCTTCCAAGGATATGGCTGATCAAACATGGAGCAGCTCTGAACATGACAGAACCATTTTCACCAAGTCAACATTGCACCCCTGTCACTGTGATCTAAAGCTAAAAATGTTGATTAATATGCAGGTAATGCAGAAGAAAACTATTTTTAAATCATTGTATTAAACAGCTGCAGGAGCTCTTCCAGATGTCTTTTCTATCCACAACAGAAGTTAATGTTATTGCACAAACTGAAATTCTGATCAGTGATTAAAAATCCACCCCTCTAACTACTGCTTGTGCAGAAATCTACTAATATTGCATTTAAAAGCCTGTACAATTTACAAAAAAAAAATGTTTCTTTTAAAAGAAGTATCCTGAGAATATTATAAAATCCATTATACAAGCCCTTCATTTTTTTTTTATTTACCGCAACCATTCCCAGACAGATTTGGTTTACATGAAATTGTATTTATAGTTTTTCACAAAATATTTTAGCAAAAAGTATATCATTTGTATTTGAATAACCAGTCTCTTATCTATTTAATGTATGTATTTTCAAGCTTTCTACCCTTCTAAAGTAAACAAGTAACTCAAAATAGTTACATTACACACTTTTAGCACATAGAAAATGTTGAAGGCTTTGTGCATTTTTATGTTTTGGTCAAAATATTTACTGTATATCTTTTATACATTTTGGCAAAAAGAAACTTTACACTCTTACTTCAGTATACTTTGATTTCTGTTATAAATCTATATTGATACATTAGAATATTAATTTTCTTTTGCAACATTTTTCTAAATTTGTTTGCTTCAGAAAGGCAATTACAAAGCTAAAAGTTGATCTGAGTGTTGGAAGAAACCAGTATCTTTGGAGCTGAATCAAAATATACTCACTGGAAAGAGTAAGCAGTAGTATTTGTGTATTTCCTGTTATTTTACAGATGCTTTAAATCAGTGGTTCTCAACCGGTGGGTCCCCAGATGTTCGTGGACTTCAGCTCCCAGAAGCCCTGAGCATTGGCCATAGTGGCTGGGGCTTCTGGGAGCTGAAGTCCACGAACATCTGGGGACCCACAGGTTGAGAACCACTGCTTTAAATGAACAGAATTAAAATCCAGCAGCATGCTTGTGGAAATTCTTCTCTGCCTCTCCACCTCCGTAGTAGTCTTCTATATCACCTGAAACACATCTCATCATGACCTCAAGCACATTTTCACAGCATCTGGAGGGAATGCTGTGGGGAGAAGAGTAGGACTCAACATTTCTCAGTTCCAACGACGGAAGCCGTTCTGCCAGCAAAGTGACCATTAAATTTAATCAACAGAATTTTACAAATAAATTCTTACTTTGTTTTCTTATTAAGCATTCTATGCAATACATTCCTATAATTCTTTCCATTGAATGTAATGCTTCATGGAGTAAATTTTTAATATGCTCTTAAAATGGTTTTATGAGGGAATTAATCACACAATATTTGCATATTTTTAAACAGGGCTCAGTTAAATATATATATTCTATTTATATCTTGGTTAAAAAAAAAGACTGCTATCCTGATAGCAGCCATACCAGTATGGAAAGTTCCAAGATAAGTTCTATCCATCAGGTTTTTGCTCTGTAAACAGAGTTCAGATTGCAACCATGATCAATGTAGATCCTAGAAATCTGGTATAACTGGTGGTTTACCCATTAGATTGTTTTCCTATAGCAAGTCCTAGAGTAGCATGAATATCTGTTTAAGGTGAGTCTTACCTTACAAAAACACACACATATTCATAGCTAGCTCAAAAGAGAAATTTGGCAACAAGCAGTTTTGTTTATCAGACTTGGGGGAGAGGGTGGCATTGTAAGGCTTCCTCATGGAATGGTCTTTAGAGAAGAAATGAAAAAGACCATGCTTACCTACATGGCATAAGTTCATATCACAAATGAAAAGCACAGAACACTGCAGCAATATACATATTATAAATATTTACTGACTTGTGTAAGATTGTTTTTAGGCAAAATCAGAAGGAACTTAATCATATTTAAGGCATCAGTGCATCAAGGACTAAAGCTCCAAGAAATAAATATAAACATCAGAAAATGTTATTGTGGTGCTACTGTACAATCATCAAATTTCTTTTACATTTGTTAGCCACTTGTAAAGTATTTACCAGTACAGGATACCACTTTAGAGCATGAGTCTCACATCAGTTTTCAACATGTCACTGAATGAGTTAAATCGGTCTGGCAAGATTCTCATCTTTACTGTCCCATCAGCTCCACAAGAAAATATGTGATTTGCTGGTCCTGTCTCAATCTGCATGACGCCTGTCCCAAGATTTCTGAAAATGGACTGTCGGGAATGTTCATTGATGAAAGTATGAAGAAGACTAAAGTTAGAGAGACTCCATACCTAAAATCATAGATAAAATCAGTGAGTTGTTTTGGTGTGCTTTTTCCTGGAGAAGTGAAGGCAACACTGCTCATTCATCAACTGTTAGCTGTATTCTTACATTAAAACTATTTCATGAATATCGTTACTCACATTTTCATTATCATCTGGCTACTATTCAGTTGGCCCTCCACATCTGCAGGTTTAGCATTCATGGAGTTGATTATTTGCAGATAATTTGCCTCTGCCTCTGATGCTGCCCTGTGCCATTTTTAACAGAGACTAACAAGTCTCACCTCACATTCACAGTCTTTTTCCAAGCCTTGCAAGACTGAGAGAATGTGAATACGAGGCGAGACTTATAAATTCCTATTAAAAATAATGCAGAACAGGAAAGGGGCCAAGTTCCCACCAAAATGCTAAGCCTAGAGCTCTAGAAGGTTCTGAAAGCAGTACTGCACAGGTGCAGACAACTCATTTGTGTGAATCACAGAGACTACGAAGAAGAAAATGTGAATATGAGGCGCGACCTATAAGTTCCTATTAAAAATCATGAAGAGCAACAGCAGGGGCAGTGGCAAGCCCCACCACCTGCCTGCTTCTGCCTTGCAAAGGAACCTCATCACCTTGAAGGTGAGTGGCTAGCATGCTCCTCCCCATCATGGATGCAAATATATTGTACTTTTTTCTGTGTGTTATATATGGTGGTGGTGGTGGGAGTTATAGATATTTTCAGTTCTTCCACTTTTGCAAGTGTCCTGCCATCCCTACCCCCTGCAAAGGTGAAGGGACAACTGTATTTTATTTCACTGTGTGGATTTTATTAAAGGCTATCTTCAATGGATAAGAAAAGCAGATACCAATAATCAGTACTAATGCATAACAGAACATCAACTAGTGAATCACCTGCATTTTGGCTATGACTCTTCTGTCTCTGAAACTCCATCAGAACTGACATCATTGCCTGATCCTCTCAGGGGGTTATGACCCTACTGTGTGGCATCTGCATACATGTCAGACTCATGTTTGAAGCAAAGAGACCATGAAGAAAAAACAAGTTGCTCACATATTACTGTGTTTCTTCCAGTGGACATCTGTAAACTCAAAGAACATGCCCACTTTCAGAGTCCTGCCTTGTTTTTCCTTTGTGGCAGATTGCACAATTGAGAGAAATAGGTCTGAGGGGCCACTGTCACTGTCTGAAGATCTATGATCATATACAGAACAGATACTTACTTGTGTAAGCAGCTTTTGTGTGCCTGAACATGCACATGCGTAGCACAGGAGAAGGGCTCTCACCCAAAGCTACTCAGCTCTAGAGCAAGCAGACCCACACATATCACAAAATCCATTAAAAATTGTTAGAAATTTAACCTAGTATCAAAGTATAACTGAATTATTAATGTATTACCTTTATATTTCCTTCTGCAGATCCTGTAACAAAATATTCTTCTGTAGGATCCACTGCAATTGCTTTAACCGGAGAATCATGACTCTGAAAAAACTGCCGTTGTTGCTTTTGGCGAAGATCTATTAAACACGTATAGCCTTTTCTGCCACCTGATATTAACAGCTGATGTTTGGGGGCATATGCTAAGACAGTTGCTCCAGTATCATGACAGGTAAAAGCTGAAATACAAAGATTTCAATATTGAATAGATACAACACTATGTATTGTTATTGTTTCATTAGTTCACAAGCAGGTCTGTCTTACCTTGAGAACACAATGTTTAGCACCAATTCTGAGATGCAGCAAAAGGCAGTTATGCTGACAAAAATGCTCTAACATAGAACCATAGCATTAGAAGAGAAAAAAAATTCTTTATTTTTTGAAACTAGCTAATTAATCCACAAACCGGGAATTTTCCCCTTTTCCCCTAAAAATCTAAGATTATGTTTACCCTCTTAAACTATGGAAAATGTCTTCAAATTTCTGCCCTAACCTTTTTCAGTGATTCAAAACAAAATGAGAAGTTGGTACTTACGTGACTTTTATTCTGGGATGACAGGAGGAACAATCCACCACGCATGGGACTTGGTCCTCGTGCCAGCTGACGAGGAGTCTTTCGCGAGCTGTTGCCGTAAAAGGAAAAAAAAAACGACTCCCAGTCCCTCTCTCTTCAGTTACTTTCCTAGCGTACAGCAGTATAAAACTCCTATCCTTCAACCCAGTGGTGGGGGAAATTGTCCCCCCTGCACCCAGAATGAGCGTTCACGTAAGTACCAACTTCTCATTCTCGGGCTGACAGGAGGACCAATCCACCATGCAGGGGACTTTCCCCAAACTGTTTCCGGGGTGGGTTTCCCAAATACAACACGCCTTAGCACCTTGCGTCCGAAAGCCGCCTGTGCTGACTTGTATTTACCCAACTTGTAATGCCTAATAAGGAGATATTTCCCTTTCCCACCCCGCTGCCTCACAAATCTTTTCCCAAGGAACACGGGGTATATATACCACTGAAGTTGCCAGGGAACGTGTAGAATGTGCCCACACGTTCGCTGGTCGAGGCTGTTTGGCGAGTCATAGCTAATGAAAAAATGTTTTATAAGATGTACACTGTTTTACTGTCCGCTGCCCCAATGTTTTATCTTTGAAAGATATCAGCAGTGGTCTTTTTCAGCTCTTTAGTTTTCTTAATGTAAAACTTTCCCACGCGCAATAAGAGTATGCCATTTCTTTTCTAATTTATGGACCGGCTTTGGACAGAATGTTGGTAAGTGTATCTCATGTTTCTGGTGTGATGACAAGCATTTAGGTTTAAATGCTGGGTCAAACCTCAGCGTTAGCTTGTCATGGTCGAAAACACATAGATTTTCTTTTACCGACAGTGCTGCCAGCTCTGACACCCTCCTTGCTATGTTATCGCCAAAAAAATGCTGTTTTAAAGGATAGCAGTCTAAGGGATGATTCCTTTAACGGCCCCTTTGGGTTACCGTAGCGTTTTAATCCCGGTTCAGATCCCAAGAAGGGAATCTATGTACTGTTGGACCCAATTGAAGGTTGCTCCCCTCAGAAACCTTTTTATATGTGGGTGGCTCGCAAAGGAGGTGCCCCTTTCCAAGGACTGCTGATAGTGCAGCCACCTGTCTTTTCAATGTGTTATGCCTTAGGCCTTTGTCGATTCCATCCTGTAAAAAATCTAAGATTTGTGAAATCCCATGTCTTCCAAAAAAATTCTTTTCCAACACCAAGACTGGAAATTTTTCCCAGCCTTTCATAAATTTTTTGGGGTGTTTTTACCCGAGACCCAAGAATGGTGTTTACCACCTTCTCGGGTACCCTTTGGGCCCCCTAGACTTTTCCCGTTAAAATCCATGCTGTTAGCTTCAGCCATTGTGGATCTGGATGACTTACTGGACCCTGCTTTAAACAAATCCAGTCTGCACAGAAACCTCCAAGGTTGCCCTTGGACACCCCAGCAACATTGGAAACCAAGGCCTTCGGGGCCCAAAAAGGGCGTATGAACACCACCGCAGCCTTTTCCTGGCAAATTTTCGCTAACACCTTTTGTATAATCCTTATCGGGGGAAAAACGCATAATGCGTGCCTGGCGGCCAAGGCACCGACAGTGCATCGTATGCTTCTGAACCTCTGTCTCCAGGTAATAAAAAATATCTTCTTAGTTTTGTGTTCTGCGCAGAGTAAAAAATCTATCTGTAATGGTCCAAAAATGTTGTTGACTTCCGGGAAATACATCCATATTGAGGGACCATTCTCCTGGATGTAAGTAATTCCTGCTTAAGTAGTCCCCCTGGGGTTTTTTGATGCCCCTCAGGTGTATCGCCATAGACTTTATATGCCTCTCTGCCCAGGTAAATAGGCGATCTGCCTCGCTCCATAGTAGCCTTGAATGCAGCCCTCCCTGCTTGCATACATAGGCTTTGGCTGTCATGTTGTCCGTTGAGACTAATACATGATGCCCCTTGACCAGATGGGCACATCCTTGAAGTGCTAGACAAATGGCTTTCAACTCCAGATAATTGATGTTGCGGTGACTGTGACTTGCCGTCCAACGTCCCTGAATGGCCATACCTTCGCAATGTGCCCCCCAGCCGTACAGGCTGGCATCTGTTGTTAAGTGCACCATGTTCTGCACTTGAAAAGGAATTCCTGATTCCACATTCTTTGTTTGCAGCCACCAACGCATGCCGGACCGAACATGCCGTGGTATCTCTACTGTGTAATGCCTCTTCCTTGCAATTGCTGCCTGATGTACATCAGCAACCTCTGTAGAGGCTTCACATGGTAGTTGCCCACTGAATTAGTTGTGTTGTAGATACCAAAGTGCCTAGTATCTGTGCCAATCGCATTATGTCCATAGATTCGCTTTTCATTACCCTTTTGGGGCACCCTGCTTTACTTTCCTCACTTTTTGCGGAAAGGTACATCATGCCCTTTATTGTACTTATATGGGCTCCTTAATGTGTTAGTTCTTTTGTCGGATTTAAATAACTTTTTCTTTTTTAGTAAGAAGCCATACCCGAAAATTTAGATTGTCAACTGCACATCCTGCCGTAATCTGGCCTCTGACCTTGCTTTTACCAGGATGTTGTCTAGGTGGGGGAAAGTTGTACCCCCTGCGTTCTGAGAAATGCAATCAGGGGAATTAGCACCTTGGAAAAACCCCTGGGGTGCCATGCTAGGCCGAACGGAAAGCTCTGAACTGGTAGTGACTGTTTTTGTAATTGAATTAAGATCCCTGTTTTCCCGTACACATGGGTATATGTAAGTATGCCTCTTTGAATCGATTGATGCCAAATAATCTCCAATCTCCAAGTTCTCTTTTATGGATTGCAATTTTTCCCATTTTGAATTTCTTGATTCCACGAATTTGTTGAGATACCTGAGATTTAATACTGGCCTGTGTTTTCCGTTCGGCTTGGGTACCAAAAAGAACAAGAGTATCCCCCTTTTCATTATCTGCTCTGGTGGTACTTGCTCATGGTCCCTATGTCCAAAAGATGTATATTTCTTGCAGCACTACCTTTTGCTCCTCCGGATCCCTTGGCATCAGAGGGAAGATATCTGTCTTTGGGAGCAGAGTGGAAAAATATCTTGTAACCCTGTGTTACACCTTTAACACCCACTGATCTGATGTTACTTCTGCCCACCTGCTTCCAAAAGACAGAAGTCTTCCTCCTACCTTCCGTATCTTGCAGTCAGTACTGTTGTTTACCTTGTTTGGGGATTCGCCCCGCTTTCCTCCTTGCCCTGATCTGTTATCCCTGTATTGCCTTGCCCCCAGGCCTTGGCCTATTCCACTAAAATCTGCCAGACCAGTAGTTCAGATCTTCCGGAGTAACCTCGAAAGGAGTAGTTGTAGGGCCTGTAACCTTTCCTTTCCACCTTTCGTTTCTGAATGGGTTTGGGATGACTTGTTTTTTGTCTTTAGTTTCTACCAAAATGCTCTCTAAAGCCTTGGGCCCAAAAAGGTCACCCTGATAAGGAACGTATGCTAATTACTTAAATTCTGACTGCCTCCCAATGCCTAAGCATAGGGAACGTCTTGCCACCGTCACGAAGTTAACGTTTTTTGCTGCATACCCGGTTGCATCGAGTCCCGCATCTCAATGTATTTTAGGGCTCCCTAACCGCTCCACAGCCTTCCTTATCTCATTCCCTAAAGTTCTGAGTCTCCAAAACTTCCTGGACCAAAGCACCGCTGCTTAGCCACCATTGATGCCGCTGCCGAAGCTTTAATTATGTTGGATGCTGCTTCATGGGCCTTATGAAGGCAGGACTCCGCTCTACGCTTCCCTTTCCTTCAACTGGGTATCTCCCTCGGGGGACAGTTGCACCCGACACTAAACCCCCAATAGGGGCGTCCACGGGAGGGGCCTTAAGCATCTTGACATCGTCCTCCCTGAAAGCATACGGCCTATTTACTTGTCTATCCCTTCCTGATATTGCTCTGAGTATTCCACTCTGTTGTGATCATTTCCCTAAACAGTTCTGGGGGGAATTCATTTCCCTTTTCGCTTTTCCTTTTCACTGATGGGGGCGCCAGACTTTGCCTCACTGTCTTTATCTGACTTATCATCATAAATAAAAATTGCAGTACTCTCCTAAGAGGCTTTTGAATAGTCTGGGCCCAAAAATCCTGTTGGAATCCATCCCACCTCCTCTGCCTCAGAAAACATATTATCTGATCCCCAATTCTGCTTCTTCCTCCACTATGTCCTCATCCATGTAATCTATGTCATCCCCTCGAGTGTGTTCATCTGTTGAGAGGTCACGTGGTGCCCTACTTGTACCCCTTCCGGAATAATTTGTTTTTTCCCTCATGGATTGTGAAGTGCCAGCCTGTTCAAGTCTTCTTTTCTTTTGACTGTGTTCGTAGTGAAGCCCTTTGTCCATATGACCCTCATATATGTCACAATTTAGCTGTCTATCTCTTTGTATGGGCTCCTCTTGTAGAAAGCCCCAGTCATTAAATATCACTCTGTCAGAACCCCTTTGGGAAGGTGAGGGCCAGAAAATATTGCTCAAAAACATCACGAATTTAAGCTGAAACTGTGTCTTTAATTATAGAGTGAATCTCAGAACGGAAAGAGTCCCTCATCCCCGCCCTGTGCCTTTGCTGTTCACCCCAGCCTAGCTCTCCCTGCTGCTGTGAGTCAGCTTCTTTTGCAGCGCATTCATTAGCCACGCCTCAATAAACTGCCTCATATCTGCACTCCAGGCTCCACCGTCAGCCGTAATGGGTCTACCCGGGTCCAAACCCCTTTTCCCGACTCATCGGTGTGTTTGCTCTGCCTACCTCCACTGTTGTCGCCCTTTTTGTCTTAGGTATTTGCGAGGGGCGGCCACACTCAAAATGGCGGCCGTGTGCCCGGAAGTGTGGCAACCCCCCAGACGCCATCTTAGAGTTTTTGTTTCCAAGATGGTGTCCGGACGCTTCTGCGGTAAGGTGTTTAGATTATGGGTTTTTGTCGTTTTTTTTTCTTTCCCCTTTAGACTGTTTCTCTGTCGGATTTTTTTTTAACGGGTTTTTTATTTTTCCCAAATTGTCCTCGCCACCTTGCTCTCACTGGAGGAGAGGAAAATGCGCTGGAGATCTGGAGCACGTTTTTTGTCCAACTGCTGTCCCTTATCTGTAGTGTTACTCCAGCTCCTTTGTCCAAAGCCTGCCTTGCGGCGGTCTTCTGGACTACCCGGTTTTACAGTGACTGAGCCCATCCCTGTGGTGCTGTGGTTCACTTCCTCTGCCATCACGTGTCCCGATTTTTTTTGCTGTTTCCCTATGGAAACTTGTAATTACTTGTCTTGTTCACTATTCTATTTTCCCTGAGAGAGGGATCTTAAATGCGTCTTGCTGTAACGCAGGAGAAAAAATAACTGAAGAGAGAGGGGCAGGGAGTC
The DNA here is from genome assembly GCA_948472985.1 of Iguana delicatissima. Taxonomy (NCBI): domain Eukaryota; kingdom Metazoa; phylum Chordata; class Lepidosauria; order Squamata; family Iguanidae; genus Iguana; species Iguana delicatissima. Next base: position 500,240 of record CAOKZL010000551.1, on the reverse strand, counting down.
GTTTTTTCTTTCCATTTAACGGCAACAGCTCGTGAAGACTCCTGCGGCAGCTGGCACAAGGACCAAGTCCCATGCGGGGGATTGGCCTCCTGTCAGCCCGAGAATGTCCTGGTGGCAACTGGGTGAAAAAAGGAGGAGCCAATTACAAGGGAGAAAGGTTTGGTATGCAATGGATAAAAAACAACTGCTCCTTTATGACAGATCTAACTTTTTTCTACCTTTTGGATCCAAGTTTGTCTTTTTGCTTTCACTTTAAACCCTCCATTTCCCCCCTGGATCTGTCTTCCTGGCTTAGGTCAGTGTGCCATAACTTCTACCACCCAGTCCATAGTGAAATTGTGACACAGCTGTGAATGAAGTAAGCTTTAACAGTATGGCCTATTGGGGGAAAAAAAAGTGCTTTATCAGTATTATTCCATTTATTTCTACTTTGCTTTCTCTTTAAAAACCCCCACATATCTTGTCCTTATATTGATATTCTACTGTTTATGTATTTACATGTTCACATCTCCAGTTGTACCATATCATTGTATGCTTCCGTGTTTCCATTTACACACTGTGTTCATATCTCAGTGCTCAACATGCATGTTGTTTGATTTGTGATTCAAAAAAACTTCCAAATGTATTTTCTGACTGTTTTTCTCTGGGTTTCCACTAGATCAGTGAAACAGGTATGTCAAAAATAAAACAACTGAATATTTCTTAACTATGGAGTAAACTTCCACAAGAAATTCTCCTCTTTCTCTTTCCCCATATCCATTATGCATTACATTTCATCTTCGTAATACTACATTTCATATCTTTTTGCACTTGGTTTTTAATAAACTTATTTCAAATAGGGAATAAGCTCTCTACAGTTCACTAAATAAATGTGTATGAAAATCAAATTTCAGGGTGAATGGGGATCTATTTGTGAATGGGTTTTTTTATATCCAAATAGGAATATTTTCCAAAATTTGGAAAAAAAAATGTTATAAAAATGTATTAAAGGTAAACAATGTGTTGTTTTTTTATGGAATAGCTTCCAACAACGGAACTAGGGGTTAGGTAAGACATCTCTTTACACTGCAGTCCCTCACACACCCCCAGTACCTGCTCTGAAAGTCTAGGAAACCCCCCAGAGCAGATTTTTGGGAAGAAGGCTGTAGAGGAGAAGGATGACATGGTGTGAGGTCAACTAATAAAAAGCTGAGTTTAAATCAGTATATTTTATTCAGTGTCAGGAAAGTTCCTCTAAAAGACCTTGCCCTATAATTGTCTTGCACAGGTTTTAATAATGTATTGGCCAGTTTTACTTATTGTCTTGTCTTCAGGTGCAATAGATAGCTGTAATCTGTTAGAAAAAGTAAAGAGAATATAACTAGACTATAGTCTATTTTATATAAGAGTAAAAAACCATATGCAGAACATCACTGTTTGGAAAATCTATAGCTTAACAAATAAATTAATATATACGTTTATACTTACCGTGCACTAAGCTACTTGTCGGTGCAACCAGAGTATCCCACAGACAGATATTTCTATGAAAAGAAAGATGAAAACAATCAATTTTTTTTTACTAATAAGAGATTCTTATGATAATTAGCTTTCATCCACAGTATGGATTTACCGGCTCAATTATTATGAATTAGAATAAAATAATTAAAAATTAATTTGAAATTATTGTGTAAACATGATAAGACTCCACCCTTTTTGCATGCTTAACAAGAATAGCTGTGTCTGCGAACACAGATCATAAGCCTAGAGGGGCGACCTCAGTCCTTTAACCCATTTGAAACTAATTTCTCATCATTCTTAGTGCAGCCAGTCTGTAAGTTTAGTGCTTATGTTTTTGAAATAGCGTTTTTGTGGCAATTTCTCTCTTCAGCCAACCAGAACCCATTAACTTTCCACTCTCTATGCCATGCTTATCCACAACATATTACTTACCAATAGTTAACAAAGCAACAAAAAGCAGATATGCTATGACACACAACAAACAATACTGAATGCACTGCATCCTCTTCTCTGTTCCAGCCATGAACAACAGCAGATTTGTCCCTTTTATACATGAGCTACGGTTAACACAATGAGCTACACACACCATAATGATTTCTGTAAGGGTAAAATGCCTTTACATAAATTTAGTATTAATTAATTTTTTTCAGAAGAAGCTTTTGCGAAAATACATCAAAACGCCAAAATGTAAATCTCATGCAATCAAAAACATCTTATAAAATCTTACCACCTTACCATGTGGTAGGCAGAAGGCAGATATGGATTTACTATTTGCATAAATCCACTGATGCATGTAACCCAAAATAATCAGTAATTTTTCATTATTCCAGGTTTACCATCGGAAAACATTTTAGTACCTGTTGTCAGTAGACTGCCCAGCTGTAGCTATCAAAGATGAAGAACTGATAAAAACAAAATCACTTGCTGTTTTGTTATGGCATTGCCATGTCTGAAAATTGAAATGGACAATGAGTAAGTAAAAGTAGGAAAGATAAATACTGGATTTTATTTTACACAGTCATTTGTATTTGAGATTCTATTTTATCAGTTAAAACACAGAGGAATTTTATATAAAATTCAGTTCCAAAAATAGCCAGGACTCAAAAGAGCTGGTTCAAAATATGCTGATGTTTTTATCTCTTTACTGACTAGCAATGAAACCAAATACAATGTAAATTGCTATTCGCTGAACAGCAATGAAAAACTCCTTCTGAAAACCCCTTCAGTTTTAGAAATCGTTTGCTGTTTAGCATGTGCTTTAACTATTTGGAAAAGCATAACCCTAATGACCTCTTGACTGAAATTCTCTTTATTTGGGGCTGCTTTTTCCTACTGAAGATAAACGCAGGACTTAGAACTGTCTTTGCTGTTTTCCCCAAGCATATCATAACACCAAAAGTTTAGGAAATTAGAAATGTTATGTGTGGGACTGAAAGAAACCATACTCATTTCATAATATGAACAGCTTATAAAAATGAAAATACACATGAATGTCATGGGGCTGGTAAAATAAAACAAAAACATATTTTATACTTTAAAAAAAAAAGAACTGGCTCACCAGATATGGCTTGGGTGTACTTCCATTTTGTAGGCTACCTTTCCAATTCGTTTGATATAGACTTATATATCCATCTCCATCAACAATTCCAAACTGAAAATTGAAACACAGAGTGCATTTTAAATAAAAAACATAACTGCACATACAGTATCTCCCAAAATATATTAATATTTGTACTACTTGGCTTATTCATATTTAAGCTGCAGCTTACACAACCTTCCATAGGCTTGCCTTTTAAAATAATGCCTATATATTAAAAGTTGCTAAAGATAGTGTAGGTTGCCTAATAGCTTTAACTTTGGTCCCTCCAGATGTTAATGAACTATATAACTGGACAACTGGATCTGACAGAAACTGGAATCTAACATCAGCTGGAGGACCACTGGTTTACCAGGCCTGCTGTAGAAGGAGCAAACAAACATTCTTTAAAAAAAGGTAATAATAATCTACTGTACTCCAAATGAAAATGAAATTGACAGCATCAAGAGCATTCTCCTTTACTTCCATATCAAGATCAGTATTAAGTGTACACCAATGGGTCATCTGTGCCTGTGCAGTGCATTGTTTGGAAGCTCCTAGAGCTTGGTGACAAGTGCTTTGGCAGGAACCCCGCCCCCATCTCAGAGGCTATAAACCACCTTCCCTCCAAAACCCTCTGTTCCGTGGCCACCTAAGGCAGCAGTCAAAGAACCAAGAGCAATCGCAGGTTCAGAGGTTTTAGGTACCCGTTGCTGGGTTCTCTCCCATGAGTTATGATGAGATGAGGTGTCCTTAGACCTCTTCTTTTTATACTTCTTAATAAAGGCAGGTGGGACTGACTTCCCTATGTAAGGGGGAGCTGTCTCCTCTCTATGGATGCTGGCTGGTCTGAATCTGGAGAGCTGCAACCTTGCTAAGGCTGATGCTGTGGGCATGATGAAGGCTTCTGTTCAGGTTGGTTGGGCCACAACTGTACTTAGGTTGATGGGTGCAAAGGTATCATGGCCAGCTGAGTTAGCAGGCACAAAAGCAGGCGATCTGCCTGAAGCTCCCCATTCGCAACAGCTGAGAGGATGACCTCAATAAAGAGGAGGGAACAGCAGAAGCTGAAGTTCTGGAGATGGAGTGATTCCCTATTTGTGTCACTGTTACTGAGGTGGTACAAAGAGGCCTGTTCTAAGAGGTCATGTCAGAAGTGCTCAGTACCTTCAACCAGAGCAGAGCATTAAAATCTGGCCACTCTATTACGCTCAATTTGCAGGGTGAAAAGCTAACAGTGAGAGCAAGACCCAATGTTGTAACCCTCACCTAGGCACAAAGGCAATTTGAGTGGCCATCCTTGTCAGGTATCTTGCCTCCGCAAGAGGAGCAGTGTTTGAAGACTGCTGCTGAGGCCATAACCTGAGGGAAGTCCGTGCCAATAATCCAATGTCAAAAAACTGTTTAAACGAGACCAAAGAAATCCAAGTGAGACACAGGCAAAATGCAAGACAAGAATCGTAAATTGTAAGAGATGTCCAAGTCAATAAGTCCACTGATCTGAAAAAGCTCCTTGAAATGGCTCCTAAAGTACTGCTGTCAGAGTGGACAAAAAGGAACTGAAGGTTTTGGTGGGAAGGTGGCTTTACAGCCTCTGGGGATAGGGATGGGGTTCCCACCAAAATGCTTGACAGCAGGCTCTAGAAGTTTGCAAACAGTGCACTGCGCAGGTGCAGATGACCCATCTGTGAGCATCATAGAGACCATGAAGAAGAAGAGTAAATAACTCAAAAACAACACCATAACCTAAAGCATTCCTCCATGTGGCAGAAGTTTGTCTCCACTGATAGGATTCAGATTAAAGTCTAACCTAGCAGCTGGCTTTGTTCATATCTTCTGTACTGGGAAATGAAATTATGTTTCTTAACCCAAGTATAATCTCACATATCTTTATAAATCTGTGTCACGCTGCACATGCAATAGCAAAGATCTTGCCTTAGTCTCCCCTGCTAATCAAAGAATGTTAACAGATTCAGAGCAAGTCACACACCAAGTGAATATTGGAAAAGTAGGCAATTGCAAAGATGAAACACAAGGAGGAAAGGATTCTTTTAAAATACTCATGTTTGTAAATGGTGGAAACATACAACCTTTTCTATATCTGTAAGATACCTTGTTGCCTTGATAATTGAATCTCATCCGTGTAATCCTGGAGTTACCACCTGACCGGAAACATGTAATTTGCTGAGAATGACCCCATTCAAACATTCTCACACTGCCATCTTGAGCGCCTGTCAAATCTGCAGTAGGGAAAAAGAAAAAAATGGGCATGTCAAGACATTTTCACTATTGTTGTATCCAAAGCTTCTATTTTTTTTAAATAACTCTAAGATGTAGTTTCATCTCAATACAAACCTAGAAGTACAGTTTAAATCCGATTTAAGTCTTCTGGAAGAATTAAAAAATTATTTTCAAGAGAATCTTGGTAAGGGTACACCTATTTACACGGTTTGGGAAGCAAGTAAGGCAGTAATACGGGGTTTTTTTACCCAACAGGATATAATATATAGAAGGGTCAAAAAGGAAAGAGAAAAGAGTTTAATGAGTGAAATTCAGCAATTAGAAAATGATTTGAAGGTTACACCAAAGAATACTAAGACACTTGACCAATTAAAGGCATTACAGAAATTAATATCTATTCAGGATACCCAAGAAATGGAAAGGAAATTAAAATTTATAAAACAGAAAAATTTATTTTTTGCGAATAAAACAAACAAATGGTTGGCCTATAAGATAAGAAAGGAAAGAGAAAAGCGTCTTATATTCCAGATAAATGAAAATAAAAAGACGTTAGTAAAACAGGAGGAAATAAAAAAGGCCTTTGAAAATTTTTATAGGAATTTATATACAGGCCCGGAAATTAATCAGATAAAACGGAATAAAATAGAAAGGTATTTAAATGAAGGTGTGTTACCGAAAATTACAGAAGACCAGAGGAATTTGTTAAACCAGATTATAACCAGAGAGGAAGTTATTCAAGCTATTCAGAGAAAGAAGATAGGTAAGGCACCTGGGCCAGATGGTCTCATTGCACTCTATTATAAAATTTTCTTAGAGCAACTAATAGGCCCACTCTTAGATGTCATTAATGGAGTAACTAGGGAAGCGAGACCTCCTTCTTGGGGAGAAGCCAATATATCGGTAATTCGAAAAGAAGGTAAGGATCCCAAGGAACTAGGTAATTATAGGCCCATCTCTTTGTTAAACGTAGATTATAAAATATTTGTAACAGTATTAACGGAGAGATTAAAGAAGGTCATGTCTACTATAATTCATATTGACCAAAATGGCTTTTTGCCAGGTAGATCATTGAAAAATAATATAAGAATGGTATTAAACATTATAGAATATTTCCACAGGCATAATGAAAAGAAATTAGCGTTGTGTTTTTTAGATGCGGAAAAAGCTTTCGATAGGGTTAATTGGAGTTTTTTAGAACAAATGATTAAAGGTATAAATTTGGGCTCCTGTTTCATAGAGTGGGTAATGGCTATTTATGACAATCAAAAGGCTAAGATTATAATAAATGGTGAAACATCACAATTTATAAGCATAAGTAGGAGCGTTCGACAGGGATGTCCCTTGGCTCCTTTATTATTTATATTAGTATTAGAAATTTTTAATAATAAGATAAGGGAAGAATCACAAATTAAAGGAGTTAAAATTAAAAAAGATGAGTATAAGCTCAGCGCATATGCTGATGATTTAGTGGTTATATTGGAAGATCCTAATAATGGTATTGATATGTTAATGAACAAATTAAAGGAATTTGGTATATTGTCAGGATATAAAATTAATATAGAAAAGACTAAAATGATTGTCAAAAATCTTCAAGGGCAAGAAGAACAAAAATTAAAGGAAAAATCTGGATTTGAGATAGCAAAGATGGTAAGATATTTAGGAATTAACATTATGAAGAATAGTGTGGACTTATTTGATAATAATTATAAAAAGCTGTGGTTAGAAATAAGGGATGATCTTAAAAGATGGCAAGAATTAGAATTATCTTTAATGGGTAGAATAGCTGCAATCAAAATGAATCTATTGCCGAAAATTAATTTTCTATTTCAGAATCTTCCTATACTTATTAATGAAAAACCTTTTAAAGAATGGAGTCGAGATTTAAGGAAATTTGTGTGGAAGGGTAAACGACCAAGAATTAAATTAAAAGTATTAGAAGATAACAAAGAAAGAGGTGGTTTTGGATTACCCAATCTTAAACTGTATTATCATGCAAATTGTTTAGACTGGGTGACGGAGTGGATAACATTGAGGAACACCAGGCTGTTGAATCTAGAAGGAGAAGGTTTGTACTTTGGTTGGCATGCATATGTTTGGTACGAAAAAGCGTCGATAGATAAAGAATTCAGATCACATTTTTTAAGGAAAGCTTTATTGACGGTATGGCAAAAATATAAAAGGAAATTGTATTTAAAAATTCCACTCTGGGTCTCAGTGCATGAGGCCTTCTATAGGAGGAAGATCCCTAGGATTATTGGATAACATATAAAGATACGTTGTATATACATAGGGGAATTATTACATTTAAATCTAAAGAGGAACTTTCTGTGCAGGGATGGTCTACGCACTGGCTTTTATTTATGCAGTTAGTGGATAGATTTAAAAAGGATAGAACAGAGGGATTTGAGATTCATGAAAGGGAATTTGATAAAATTTTAAAACCCAATGTTAAACATAAAATTAACTTATTATATAGTATTTTGTTAGAATTGGAAAATGAAACAGAAGTAATTAAGCACACAATGGTAAAATGGGCCCAGAATCTGAATAGTGTAATTACCATTGAGCAGTGGGAAAAGTCATGGGCAGACACTTGGCAATTAATAAAACCCGCTAGTTGAGGGAGAATTATTGTAAGATGCTGCACAGGTGGTATGTTACCCCCGTCCAGATCGCGAAGATGCAGAAATCTTCAAATGACATCTGTTGGAAGTGTGAACAGAAAGGTTCATTTTTTCATATATGGTGGAATTGCGATAGTGCGAAAAACTTTTGGGTTGGGATACATGAGAAAGTGCAAGAGACCTTAAAAATAAAATTTCATTTATCCCCAAAAATTTATTTGCTTAATATTTTGGAAGAGTTACAGATAAATAAATCAAAAAAGAAAATTGCTCTTTATATGATTACAGTGGCTAGATTGTGTTATGCACAAAGGTGGAAACAGAAGCATCCCCCAAGTTATGAAGACTGGTTTTTAAAATTATTAGATATAGTGGAGGCGGATATTACAATTGAGTCTTTAAGGGGTAGAAGGAAAAGAGAAATTTTTGATGATTGGAAATTATTGTCCCCGATGTGTGAAGAATTTGTAGGGAAAAAGGGAATAGTTTTTTTGGAATAGTTTTGGTAAGAGCGACATTTAGAGGATAAGTTTTTGAATAGATGTTTGGATTAAATTTGGTGTCCTAAAATGAGGAATGATTAAGTGATATGAGATTGTATTACATTATGAAATAATAGGAAGGCGTGTGTTAAAGAAGCTATTTATTTGGTATAGTTAAGGTTAAATGGTCGGTATTAATTTTATTTTGGATTATTTTACTTTTTGTATATGTTCTCATATATGGATCAGTAACTATATATATTTATATGTTGATTTATTATTGTATATAAATAGTATATCTGTAATCCGTAAATGTTAATTTTGTAATTTTGTAATTGTAAACTGACTGTTTCTTTTCATGTATACATATAATTTATTTAATTATTAGAAGGCATTAATAGATAAGGAAGCATATGTTATTAGGTTTCAGCAGGGGGAGGGGGATAGAAGGGGTAAAGGGATAAAGGGGGCAAAGGGAGGGGGGAGGTTGGGGCAATTTTTAGTAGAGGTTAGGGTACAGGCACTGGGTGAATTACATATATACTGTTTAGTTGTTATTGTTGAAGTACGTTTCACATATGTATCATGTAAGTATGTTTTAACTAAGAAGCTATTAGTTTGTATATAGGTTGGTACGTGCGTTTGTAATATGTATTCAGTATGTATGTGTGTATATATGTAATAGTTAATGCACAATAAAAATTTAAAATTTAAAAAAATAAAAAAATCCAATTTAAGTCTTCTGGAAGAAGTAAATTAAAAAAAAAACACTAGTGCAATTGCAATTGCAATGAAAAACCTTTGTGCAAAACAGTTGCACAATAGCTTTTCACAGCCTTTTGCACAACTGCCTGATCATATGATTTTACTTTAGAAAAGGCACACCCAATATTTTGGAAATCTTGTTTCAGAGAGGGAATGCAATTGGCCCCAACAACACTGCTTAAGAATGGGGTGGGGAAATAGCTTTCAAATTTATGATCTACACTGCCAAAAGTTTACAGAGCCAACCACTGGTGCCAGTGGAAATGTTACAGAATTTATTTCATAGCATCATGTAATTTAAGCTGCCTAAAGAAAAGGTATTGCCACTTTGGGGAATTATGATTACTTGGAATGTCTATTCTGGCATAATGGTGCCTCCACATTGTATCAACATCATCTCTGAAAGCCTCCCTAAGTGCTCTTCTATCTGACTTCTAACAATCGTACTGGAGAAATGGCTTTCTGGGTTACTTATGCATTCTTTGCCTTCAGAGGCACCTATTATGAGAGGTGTCTTCAGTGCAACTATGTAGGATATAATATAGGTCCATGGTCCTACAGTTCCATGAATAAGGATGGAAATGGAAAAATCACAGAATTATACAGCTGTACGTAATGCACTGAGTGTGTAATGAGGGCACACATTAAGTCTCTTTCTCCACCATTTGTACACATTTTCTGTACCTCAGATTGCACATATTAGGCAAAGGGCCTCCAGATGTTTTTCAAATACAACTTCCAGCATCCTTACACTAGCCATCTTGGCTAGATGCTGACAGAAGCTGCAGTTCAACATCTGGAAGCCCATAATTTGCCACTCATAGTCTACATCAACCTCATAGTGTATACAGTTGCATAAGGAGTGTGTCCATAAAATGAAATTTGGGACTAAAATGAAACTTAACATTAATCTAATTAAGATTTTTTTTTTAAAAGAACCCTGTCATTAGCTCAGCCAAACACATCTTACTCAAGATAACTGAATTTACAGAATGCTCGTAGCAGCCCCTGCACCTCAAAATTTGATCCCAGAAAATATTTTGATTATTAATTCCTTTCTCTGCTTCATCTTGTTCAAAAATAGATGGTTTTCTTTCCTATGATTTCCTCAAGCTTTTTATGTAATACAGTACAATAATGGAACTGTAAACCAACATTCACATGGCCCAGAAGTACAAAACATACAATAAGGAAGTGTTGGATGTGAAGCCATTCTTCGGACATTGTTGATAGTTTTCTTGATCATCTGTGAAATAAGAAAATGAAGAGAATTGCTACAAAATCAATCAAAAGCTTACTTAAAAGTACTTAGTGATATAGAGTGCTACCATATTCTTCATGAATTTTGGACAGCAATATCTATGGAAGTTAATGAAAGCAAGATCCTTCCCTCAACTTTAGCGCACATTTAATACCAACAGATTTCAACCCGGTGTGTGAAAGCTTTTGTTCCATGTGTCTACAGTTCCCAACAGAGACACTCTAGACTGCAGTCTTACCTCTTTTCGTGCCAATTATTTTCTGATTCCATTAAATTTATTGGAATATTCCTGTATATTGTAAGGTAAGTAAGACAGAGGCAGAAGCATGTGAGAGAGAGAGGTAAACAAACTTTTACAAAAATTAAGTAGGAATGAGGAAATTAGGCTCTGCATTTAATCAATCACAGCAAATTTAGGTGTGAAATATTTACATTAGTTGGAAATGATTTAACTAGTCCTTGGATAAAGAACAAACATTGCAGCAGATGCTAAGGCTATGAGTTAACCTATTTTAAAAAAAGTATTATAATATTTCTCATTTTAATTTTTTTTTTTGCTCAGCAGCAGCAGTACAGAAAATCCAAAAGGCAAAAATGGAATGCTATAATATAATTGCTTTGTGATAGCTCCTCTGTAGCAGACACCAGGATAAACAGGATACCAGTTCTAAGACTGTTATTCTACACCCATGGAAAACTTAATTACTATTGTTAGGATTTTTATCAGACAGTTATTTATACGAAATAAGAGAAGAAAATAGAAAATAGGCTCTTTGCTTCAGTGAAGTCTTCAGTGAAAGAAGAGGCAATTTTTGCAAATTATTCCACTTGACTGAAGAGTCTTCCATGAGCAGAAGAACAAACTGGAAAATGTTTGCTGTCTTACTGTTATTTTGGGGACTACTACTGCAAACCCAAAAGTAACCCAAACCCCAAAATAAAATAGCAAGGCAAGACAATCTCTCAACCTGCTCTGCCTGCCCCTTATGCTCTGCAGGTATAATACTGACCTGTTGAGTGGCTGTAAGGATTACAGTAGGATATGTGAAATAAAATCTTTGCTCTATGAAGGACAATATAAATGTTTGTAGTAGTAGTTGCAGAAATGAAGCAGGAGGAGTGTGGTAAGACAATAAAAAATACTAGACGAGAGCCAGAGTTGCAGCAGGAAGCAGAACACATTAGATGTGGGATGAAAAGCAGGGTGAAGATGTATAGAGCTGGAAAAATGTTTTTTAAAAAGTCTATGGATTAACATCACACAAGGCAGGTCTGCTTTTAGGTGGGGGCAAAAGTACTGTGCAACATACAACACTGTATTTCTAAGCTGAGAAACGTCACAACTGTTTCATTCCTGCCTGCCAAGCAAAACTATGCGTAAAATGAATGCAGGGTACAGAAGCTGTAGAGGAGAGTGTTACAAGCACTGCTTCCATCTATTCTAGTATAGTTTAAAACCAATTTGGTTTAAATAAAGGGTAGTGAAAGTCTTTTTAGCTAGGGGACAAAAGAAGCTTTGGTGAAGCTTTGATTACTTTACATCTTCATTCAGAATCCCACCCCTGCCCAAAAAGTGACCACAATACCAGGAACAAAACTTGGAACTCAGAAGACTATGGTCAGAAAGTACAGACAGATGAGGTTCCTGTATCCTTAAAAAATATGTTAAAGGGAAAATTCTGTAAGGTACAACTTTCCTCACCACTGTACTGCCATGATAAAGAAAACCACAGTTGGTGATGATCTCAGAAATACAAAAGTAATTTCTCAAAGACCAGACTTGGAAACCAATCAAGCTCAACTTACAATGAAAAGTAGAGATGAATCTGTCAATTTGAAAAACGGTAACATTAGAACTAAATGCCCATGTCTATTTAGGAAGGAAGACAAGGTAACCTGTGTGCGTCTCACTGTTTCACCATGGTAAAGCAACTAGTCAATCTGAAATGAAGGAGATCTGCTTCTTTAACAGTAGATAATGTAAACAATCATCTTTAAACTGAACTGAGTTGATCAAATCATCATCATCATCATCATCATTAGTATTTACATGGTATGGACAGGCTAACTTTATAATCCTTCTACCAAAGGAGGGACATTTTTGTGAGGAAAAAATGAGGCAAATAGTGCAACACAGTAACTGGATATAATATTATCAGTCATGAAGGTCTTGCTGTGACCTAGGAACATTTTGACTAGCACCTCACAATCACTATACTGTACTATTTTTAATTTTGCTTTTGTTTTTATTAGATTTTCTGCACTAAAAAGAATTATTAAAGCTGCAGATTCAACAGGAAAAAAAAATGGTGAAAATTTCTTACATGTTCCTACATATCAAATGTATACATCTTTATTTAGAAGTGCATTTTATGCACTAACACTCAAAATTTCATTATTAAAAGTATAGTTAAAAGATTATCATATAATAAGTAACTCACCACAGCTGCACCTCTGCCAGTCTGAGTACTACCAAGCCAAGGCATGTTGATTGGAGTGCCAGGATTGCTGTGAGTATAAGGTGTAGTTCCCTGAATGTTTCCCAAATCATCACGAGCATGTATAACTAAGAAGTCATCAGCTCTATAAAGTAAAATGTTATCATGAGAATTAACAGTCCCTTACCAGCTATTAGGTTTTTTTCCCATGAAAGGCACAACAATTGCTTAGCCAGGTGCATTCACCAAGTCTCTTACAATACATGTATTTGGTCTGCAGAAGAACAGGTTGCTTGCCTGAAACTGTGGTTCTTTGAGTGATCATCTGTAAATTCAAACAAATGAGTCATTTGTGCCTATGCAGTGCACTCTTTGGAACCTTCTAGAGCCTGACAAGCATTTTAGCAAGAGGCCTGCCCCCATGTCCGGAGGTTATAAAGCCACTTTCCCGCCAAAGCCCTCAGTTCTGTGGGTGTCAAAGGAGGCAGCCAAGGGACTGAAAGGACATAGCAGGTCATGAAGCGGAGAGGTTGGGTGGGGTTGTGTTAGTTCACAGATGACCACTCAAAGAACTATGGTTACAGGTAGACAACCTGTTCTTCTTCAGGGTCTCTATGTCTTACACAATGGGAGACTAGCAAGCTACTAACTAAAGGAGGTGGGTATGTGGGTATCGAGGGAAACAGCACCACTCTCTCAAACACGGCATCACCTCTTAATCTATTGTCCAGTTTGTAGCAAGAGATGAAAGTGGAAGGCTGCAACCATGTAGCAGCCCTGCAAATTTCATGCAGTGGCACTCCTTGTAAGAAGGCTGTGGAGGGAGCCAGAGTTCTCGTGGTGTGGTTTCTCAATTGCATCAGAGGGTGTTTGCCAGATAGTTCATAAGCAAGATGAATGGTGAATGCCACACATTTGGACAGTCTCTGGCAGGAGACTGGTAGGTCTTTCTTAGCTGATGAGTAGCGCAAGAAGACTCTTTGTGACTTTCTGAAGACAGCAGTGTATTGCACATAAAATGCTAAAGCACAATGAACATCAAGGCAATGAAGGTTGCACTCTAGATCCAAGGATGGGTTCTGCACGACGGCAGGAAGTAAAATGTCCTGATTAGGATGAAATGTTGAGACAACCTTTGAGAGGAAGAAGATGTCTAGTCAAAGTACAACTTTTTCTTTCATGAGATAGAGTTGGTCCACACTCAAAAGGGCATGTAGCTCACCAGCTCTCCTAGCAAAAGTCACAGCTACCAAACAGGTTGTTTTCCAAGATGACAGAGGCCCAAGGTGATAGAGGCCCAAGCATGGTGGAACTTGCTCAACCTGTCACCGAAGGCAGGCATTGAAGCAAAAGAAATGGTACAGTTGACAGTATCGAGGACAGATGATGTAGACAGTGTTGAGAACTGGCACTGTGGTAGTATGGATGGTATCTGAATGGAAATATCATCCATGAAGCAGTCAAAGGTGGCATTTTGAGACCTTGGGCTGCCTTTTATTATATTGAGCATTCCTATAGCACGACATTGGTAGCCTATGGGCAGAGGACCATTGTCACAGAGTCTAAATTGGTCTCTGCTGTCTAGCTGAGGTCGGGCTGTATGTGTACCTTGTACACAGGAAGAACCTGCAGTACCTGTATCTGGATGACTGCTGAGATGGTTGCAGTCCAAATTTCTTGGCGGTAGGCCTCATCCTTTGTGCATGTTCTAGTTTCTCATCAGTGGCTGAAGTGAACATAAGCCCAAAGAACTGAGCCACGCATTACGATGGAGTGACACTGCTCCTGCCAATGCCCTGACACTACAATCTGCAATGTGACATGCAGTCATTATCTGTTAGGAAGCTAAACCATGGGCTTCTCTGTACAGGACTGTCACCACCCTTCTGTCTTCTTCTGGAAGGCAATCTAAAAAGGGCTTCACTCTGTTCTATATAAACTCTTGGTAAGCCCCCACACAGCTACTATAATTAGAGATCTGAAAAAGCAGACATGCATTGAATAGAACTTACACCCATAGAATCTAACTTCTTCCTTTCTTTATCCATGCCAGTGGAATGTAACATCTGTGACAGATGGAACTGTGCTGCCTCAACAATAATTGAGTTGGGCTTGGGATGCTGAACCAGTCACTCTGCTCCTGACTCCACTATTTTATAGAGAGCCTACAGCTTCTTACAAATGGTAGGGATGGAGGAAGGTGAAGCCCAGAACTTTTGAAGACATGAAGAAGATAAAGCAGCAGAGGAAGTGAGGCAAGAGTTGGGGCCTGATCTTGAAGCTACTGAAAGATTGGATCCTGAATATTTTCCCTCTGCTGTTCCACCTCCAGATTCAGGGACCAAGCCATATGCAATATCTGGTCAAGAAATGACTTTATATAATTGGTGGTAGAGATGGGATCACAGTCTGCTACCCAACCCTCAGGAGATACCTGAGCGAGGTCTGGCACTGATTCCAGACTGGAGATTGAACAGTCTAGGAAGGAAGGTGTTGGTGGTTGATGTTAGCGGTGAGCAGTCAGTACCATCTGGGCTTCATGAGCCACTTTAGTAACAGGCAGGGGGAATGTTAACTGTAACGTCTGTGGTGTGGTCAAGGCAGCATCCGGCTCACAGTGATGCCTTTTCCTAGGCGGCAACCTCAAAGACATGGAGGAATGGGACTGGTAGATGCAGGTGAATATCTACAGCAACAAGTAGTATGCCTCCTCTTCATAATGATAATGGCACCCTCCACAGTATCTATCCCTACAGTATTCCTCTGACAATGGGGAGAAGTCAGCAGTATCATAAGGGGAAACACTGGAATATGTATAGTCTCTACTGGTCTCTATCTCTATGTCAAGAGACATGGTGTTGATGGACGCTTGCCCTTGGACTTCTGTAGTGAAAGCAACAGTGGCACCTTTCACTCCTTGGCCTGGATCTGGAGAAAGAAGACAATTATGTATGGCACAAATGGTGATAAGGAGAAGGTGGTGGTTGAGCCCTTGTTTGGGGTTCTGTAGCAGTAGTTTTCTATTCCAATTGTTGCTGAACTTAGGATTCAGAATGATCCCGTGAAGATCTCCTGGTTTTCCCCTGGTGAAGAGTCAACAATTTTGCTGTCAAGAGGCCACTCACGCTTCAAGTAGTCTGGGTGAGTGAACTGGGCCCCTGAGAAGCTGCAGGGGAAGGCACCTGTACTACTGGTGCTAGAGCCTCCTGGGGAGAGGAGTGGAACTCTATCAGTTCTGAGACCTCCAGAATCAGTAGACGTTGTTGCCGCTGACACTCTTGTGAAGTATGACATCAGGAAAAGTCCCTAGACCTCTTCTTCTTGCACTTCTTGGTCAAAGCATGCGAGACAGACCTTCCTGGCATAAGGAGAACCAGTCTCCTCTCTCTCAGCACACCATGGTCAGGTTCTGAAGAACCTTGAGACTGTTGGCGATGTTCATGTCTAGGCCTTGACATAACTTCCCTTCAGTCATCCTCCTCCATCTGTAGCTGCCTTGATGTCGAGAAGTGTTGAGGTGGTACCACTGCAGGCAAAGAGGTAGGGGCTGGTCTCCTTGAGTCTCCCCTTCTCTTGACAGCTGAGAAGCCAACCTCCTAACTGATGAGGCAGATAATACCGAGGGCGCTCTCAGTGTCGTCTGTTGCTTTGGATGAGTTACAGTCAGTGAAACAGTGTGCAGCAGCCATTTAGAGGCACTAATTACCTTTACCCAGAGCAAAGCCTTGAGTCTGGCTACTCTATTATACCTTGCTTGCAGAGTGAAGAGTTGGCAATGAGAGCAAAATCCAACATTGTGCCCTTCTCCTAGGAGAGGGATCTTGCCTTCCCAAGAAGAGCAGCAAGAAGAGGCCATAAAACAAGGAGATCTTAGCTGTTCACCTGTCAACCAAAAGCAAGTACCTTAACCAGTCCAATTTGATAAAATCACCAAGCCAAAATGCTGGAAAAGTGCCATAAACCATAAGACAAGCTGAAGTAAGTATGAAGACTGTGAAAAACAGTCTGAGAAGGCTCCAAATGATGCTGTTGCCACAGTGGACAAAAAAATAACTGAGGGCTTTGGTGGGAAGGTGTCTTTATAGCTTCTAGGCATGGGGGCAGGATTCCCTACCAAAATGCTTTTCACCAAGCGCTAGAACAGTGGTTCTCAACCTGTGGGTCCCCAGATGTTTGTGGACTTCAGCTCCTAGAAGCCCCAGCCACTATGATCAATGCGCAGGGCTTCTGGGAGCTGAAGTCCAAAAACATCTGGGGACCCACAGGTTGAGAACCACTGCTCTAGAAGGTTCTGAACAGTGTGCTGCACAGGCACAGATGACCTATTTGTGTGAGTGTTAAACGCGGAGAACCCACCGCCCATCAGTGCCAAGTGCGAAAGGCGCACCCATGCCTCGCACTGAAGACCTGCCCAGCCTGATACCTCTTTGTGTTCAGGTCTGAACAGCCAGGGAGATCTCTGAATCAAACCAGGGCCAGGACAGATGGGTCTGCCTCAGTTCTCCCTCTCTGAGAACACAGTCCCTTCCTCACTCTTGTCCCCCCTTGCTTCTTCCTTTCAGGACTCTCCCCCTTTGCTGCCTTCCCTAAATCTGCCCTTCTCCCAAATGTAAGGATCAGCAGTGGTTTATATTTTCCAAGACTGTGGTACTGTTGGCACTAAGGTCAAGATAATATTATTGGTAGCATGTATATTCCAAATATTCAAAATAAGACTCTGTGACACTGTTTTTAAGGACCACAAAACTTCAAACATTTATTGTAACACTGTTACTTTAAATTTGTTTTGTATCTCAATGTTTACAAACAGCACATCATTCTTCTCTCTCTCTCTCTTTCTCTATCAATTCATTCACTTTCTTTCATACACCCAATTTCTCAGTTCTCTCTCCAGAGAGCTCTTCAAATCTCCAACTTCTCCCAAACATACCGCTAATCACACTCCCCCTTCAAACACACACCAGACAGTTAAAATCCATTATTTTCTTCTTTCCACCAGCCCCTCCCACCAGTTCCATTTCACCAGCCAATCAGGTTAAACACTCTCAGTTGCCAAGGAGGCTCTGTTGTTAAGACCCCCTCCTATCAGGTTTGTCACAGTGAGTCAAGGAGACCACAAAGAACTCAGACTCTAAGATCACCAGTCTCTGTATAATCACTCAGTCAATTAGGCAAAGACAAGACAAGCTTTTGAGATACCAGATGGGCTACCAGGACAGAGAAGGTCACGGTGCCCTTTGTCAACACAGATGAATCTCAATACACAGCAAATCACTTCAGGAAGGACTATAAGCTAGGAAGAAAAGGAGAGGTTGCTTACTTGTAACTGTGTTTCTTTGAGTGGTCTTCTGTAAGTCACACAAACGGGCGCGTAAACCCATTTGTGTGACTTCACAGAGACCACGAAGAAGGAGGACAGGTTGCTTACCTGTAACTGTGTTTCTTCAAGTGGTCTTCTGTGAAGTCACACAAATGGGTTTACGTGCCCATTTGTGTGATTCACAGAGACCACGAAGAAGAAAATAATCTAGTAGCTGAAATGAATAGGCAGGATGAGCAAGTCTGAGGTGGTCAAGGGAATCTGATAACATTCGTATGTAAATATTTTAAACAGGCTTTAGAAGTTAGTAATATTAAGAAAATAATAGTCTGTAATTATAATGTATCAGTCAATGTTAAGTGATACAGTCGAAAGATAAAGATTAAATTAATACCCTTTAGCTTCCACTTCATCATCATCAACCCAAGTGTAGAACTGTGTAGCCAGAATTCCAGAAACATCTAGTTCTTGAATATCATGACTTGAAGCTATTGCAATACAGTTTCTGTTGGCCTAAGAGACACAATTGTTAGAAAAAGAAATATAAACTTAGGGCAGGAATTATACTGTTTAAACATTCTTCAGTTTTAATACCTCTTCTTTGGTGAGACAAAGGCCACATTCAAGTACATAGGAATGTGTGTGACGGGATGTTTCAATAAGTCTGCTTGGACACAGTTCCATACAGTAGGCTGTCTGTATGGTCTGAGTTATTTCATCCAGCACAAATCTCTCCTCTTGGAGTGGAAAGTGAAGCAGGTTGTAAAATATTGTTGTTTTTAAAATCAGTCAGCCAGCTGCTCCAGAAAATCCAACAGCAGAGATGCCAACTATTTTATGCAGCTGGGGGCCTCAAGTCTCCTGAAGATCATAGAAACTACTGAGCTGGGCAACTCTAGAGGTACTTTTCACCCCTGTGGATTAACAGCAGGCTGCACTGCTCTATTTATGTCCAAATAGTGCTTATAAGAAATCACTTCTGGTTCAGATGTCTGTGTTTGTCAGGGCATTCTCGAGTCTGGAGGTGTTTAAAGGTAAACCAGTGTTCTTGAAGGCCTCCAGGGGCAGTGATGTAATGTTTGAGCAGGGCCTCAAAAACTGAGAGGGAGAATGCAAAGGCTTTTGAAGGGCCCAAGCAAGCCTTCAGGGTAGAGAAAACCCCATGAGAGCCATATGCATTCCAAAGCCACCACTTTGCCTACTCCTTTATTACTGTAAAGGGTCATCATAGCAAAACCACTAAAACAACGTGTATGCTCATCAGCTAAGGTCTGGCATTTTTAACTGCCAATACTACAATAACCCATCCGTATGCACCTGTAACAACATTTCAAAATATTACCAAAAACTGCAAAAACACAATTTGTATGTATACCTTGTTAACAGCAAAGGCAGTAATAATGTCAGACTCCTTATGGATGATCCTTGCTTTACTTCCAGGGTAACCCACATCTGTCTCTATCTATATTAAAAAGAGAATTGAGGAAGAAGAAAGACACTCATTCCATGAAAAGGGTAAGATTTCCTGTGCCATACTGAAATATAAAGGCTAAACATTGGGCAGAAAAAGGTGTATTACCCCATATTTTTTACTTGTTTATTTATCATCTCCTGGCTCCCAAGGTGATGAATAAAAATTAATTAAGACAATACTGAGATAAAAACATTTTAAAACACATTAATCTTTTAAAACTCCTAAAAGCTATCTAAAAATAATACTAGAATCCAGTTTTAAAACAGCAATTTCAAACACTGAATACCCTGTGAAACAGCATTGTCCTGGCTGCCCTCTGAAAGACTGAAACAGATAGCACAAGCCTAACTTCCTGGGGTAGGGGATTCCAGTTGAGCTGCTGCTACAGAGAAAGCCCTGTTACATGTACCCCACCAACCTAACTTCACAAGGTGTTGGGATATGCAACAGGGCTTCAACTAAAGATCTCAAATTTCTGGTAGACTTACATAGGAGGAGGTGGTTCTTCAGATATCCCGGCCCAAGTTGTTTAAGGGCTTTGTAGATGAACACCAGAACCTTGAATTGAGCTCAGAAGCAAACTGAAAGCCAGTTCAGTTCTTGCAAAACCAGCATTATATGATCTCCAAAATGTACCCCTGACAACAGTCTGACTGCTGCATTTTGCACTGGCTGCAGCTTCTGGATACTTTTCAAGGGCAGCCCCATATACAGTATATTAAAGTAGTTCAACTGGGAGGTAACTAAGCCATGAACCACTGTGGCAAGATATGCCTTCCTCAAGAGAGGCTGCAGTTGGCTCACTAGCCAAAGCTAGGCAAAGGCACTCCTGGCCTCTGCAGCAATATGGATTTCAAAGAGCAGCGTTCAATCCAAGAGCACCCACAAGCTATGAGCCTGATCCTTCAGAGGGAGTGCAACTCCATCCAGAACAGGCTGCAATCTCAATCTCAGGTTGGTTTTCCTACTGACCAGTAATACTTCTGTGTTGTCTGGATTAAGCCTCAGGCTGTTCACCCACATTCAGCCCTTTACTATATCTGGTAACCATTCAGTACTACCACAGTCTTCTTGGCATCAGTTGTAAAGGAGAGATATAGCATACAGATGGCACCCAATCCCAAAGCTCTGGATGACCTCTCCCAAATGCTTTATGTAGATCTTAAAAAACACAGGGGACAATACTGACCTCTGTGGAATCCTACAAGCTAGTGTCCAAATCCTGAACAGCAGTCCCTATGCATCAACCTCTGGGTATGTTCAGCCAAGGAAGACTAGAACCAGTCCAAAGCAGTGTCCCCAAGTCCCATATCATCCAAACTACTCAGAAGGATACCATGCTTGATGGTATCAAATGCCACTAAAACATCTAGGAAGACAGGCAGAGATGCACTCTCCTTGTACAACTCCCAGTATAGGTTGTCCACCAAGACAAATTTCTGTCCTATAATGAGGCCTGAACTCAGGTTGAAATAGATCCAGGTAATCCATTTTATCCAAGAAAGCCTGAAGTTCTATTGCCACCACTCACCCTAGGACTTTACTTAAAAAGGAGAGATTAGAGACTGGCTGATAGTTACTTAGAGAAGTGGGTCCAATGAAGTTTTTTCAACAAAGATCTCACAGTTGCTTCTTTTAAAGAGGTTGGAACATAGCCCTCTTTCAAAGAAACATTTACAGGTGCTGTCATCCAACTGGCCAGTCCTTCTCTGACAGCTTTAATTAGCCATGATGGACATGGGTCTAATAGACAAATACTTGACATCACCTCTCCAAGCAACTTGCTACCTTGTCATGTGGAACAAATTGAAACGCATCCATCAAAATCAGACAAGTACATGTTATTTTCATTTCAAGATGATCCAGTAAAAATAAAAAAATAAAGATAGCTGTGTCAGTAGTGTGTTAAAATGTAATTCTAAAAAATTAGACTCACAAAAAAATGTGCAGTGTTTCAAGACCTTCAGATGTGATGGGTTTCTAGGGATGTGATGGTTTTAAGTTTTTACACGAAGTCATGAGATATCAGTTACAGTGAGAGGAAAACCAGGAAAATTGGGTTTATACACATGCATACACACAACTGAGTCATTACTCAGTTCTCTTCATCTTGCCCACTCATATTGACCTTTTGATTGGCCTAATATCATGGACATTCCAATGAGGATTTTAGTTTTCTTTAACGGTTACAGTTTTGGATCTTACCAGCTTTCATCAAATTAATTACTAGTTAATCTAGAAAAAGTAGTAAAATTTCAGTTAAAGCTGAACCATGTCAGTGAACCACAACTACTATGAAAGACAGTCCTCCCTCCATATTCGTGGGTTTGACCTTCATGAATTCAATTATTTGTGAGGCTCATGTGTGCTTCCCCCCCCCACATTCTCCTCCCATTCCCTTGTGTTTTGCTGGGTACAGAGAAGGAAGGAAAGTGCCCAGACAAAAGGCAAGGAAATGGAGGAGGGGCATATGCTCCCCTCTGGAGCTCTCCACTCCTATTCCCTTGATTCTGAGTCCTGGTACTGAGAACTCACACCAAGGCAAAAGGCAAAGGAATGGGAGGGAAAGGCTTGTGCAAACCTTCCTTCTCCACTGCAGAGTTCTCCCCTCCCATTCTCTTGCCTCTGGCCCCAGCACTGTGAACTCATACCGAGGCAAAAAGTAAGGGAATGGGGGGATGAAGGCACATGCGCACGCCTTCCTTCTCCCCCATAGAGATCCCCCCATTCCCTTGCAACTTGCCCCAGGATGCAAAGGGAAAAGGAATGGGAGGGGGATCATGGGCAGGAGTTATTCAGGGTTTTTCCAGTTTCACAAGGGTTCCGCGCCCTGAACCCTCACGAAAGTGGAGGGGCCACTGTATCTGAAAATGAAGTAGCTGGCATCCTGTTGAAGACATGTGCCTCTGCATGTCCCTTTTGGGATGTTGCAAAGGAGATATACCAATAACTATAAGCCAAGAAAGTATTGGCCACAACTTTCTATATGGTTTCTTAACAGGTAGAGAAACACCAATATACATATTACTACACACCTGCCTAACATATTAGCTTACTAAATAATATCTCTTAAGTTTGCCTATGTAGCTGGTTTTAACCCTCAGAGATAATGAGTTCTAACAAGGCTTGCAGAATCCATTTGGTCCATGTATCTGCCCTTTCCCTTCTGAAAATGTTCCTTCAAGAGTTGCCACTTAAAAGCCTCCTGAAAGTGCAATAAGGACTGAGTCGGAATTCTTTTCTCTCCTTCAGCATCCATTACCAGTCTATTCCATTCAGAACAGTCACCTGAACCACAAAGGAAGGTTTTTGGGGGCAGGGTTTTGATGCTTGACAGGGAGAACACAGAGCTAAGGAGTTGGTTTTTGGTCACATCTAAATGCATGTACTGATCGCAAATAAATCTCAACCACAAATGTATGAGTGACACCACTGACTTTTGAAAAATCTGCATTTAAATAATTTCTTTATAACATTTCTTATTTTTTTACTCTCAAAGATCCGAAACCTAAATACAGCTGAGAACTCTTGCCTTTAGGTTACCCAGAATTTAATCGACTTAAGAGGTAGCAACAGGCTTTTCAATATGTTTTCCAATTTTCTTAAAATAGGTTTTGAATATAGGATGTATTAATTTTTCATTATCACTATTTTTATTACCATATATACCTTACTGATTCCACTGTCTTCCACTGAAGTACTTTTTATATGTTCACTCTGGTCTTCTAGTGACTATACCAAAGAGAAAAAAAAATGTTACAGAAAATGAGATTGACATGCAAATCTAAGTGGCGAGATTAGCCATTATAAGTTAATTTTATGAATATGCAATAATATTTAATTCAATAGAGCGAATCTCTAAAATGTTTTGGTAACCTAGAGTATATTTCCATGTATAGGCTTATTCAGTGATAAATTCTGCTTCATCACTTGAGTGACTACACTGGTCAGTGTCCATCATACTTAGGGCTCTATAAACTTAAACAGGAACGATAAGACAATACTCGAAAAATGGGTTAAATGCCTGAACCAAGGAAGAGACCTCACTTTTAAAATGTGTGAGAAACATTGGCTCAGATACACAGTTAATAGTATTTAACTTCCAAGTAAACGTTTACTACAGACCTCATTTAAGCACCTCTTCTTTGTAAATATGTTTCTGATGAAGGTTTCCTGGACCATTTCTTGTTTAATGAGATACTGCCAGAGTCTCTTCACAGAAAGGGCATGATGACTTTTAGACCTTAAAACGAAAGAAAAATCTTTCTTGAAAGCATGCTAAAAGTTCAGAAGCTATTACTGAATAAAATCACAGGGGCATCGGAAATTAAACAAAATAAAGTGTTAAACTGAAAGACCACTGCACCAGGAAATAGATTAAAATCCCTTGCTGTGCAAAATAGGCATGAAGTGTAATAAAGTTAGTATTTGTTGTTGTTGTTGTTGTTGTTGTTGTTGTGTGCCTTTAAGTCATTTCCAATTCATGGTGACCCTAAGGCAAATTCATCTGGGGTTTTCTGGGGTTGAGAGTATGTTATGTGCCCGAGGTCACCAGTCGGTTTCCATGACTGTGCAGGGAATCAAAAGCTGGTCTCTAAGGTTGTAGCCCAATGATCACACCATGCTAGTAAGTATATGTGCCCACAAAAACCCAGGAAAGTATGGAGTCCAAAACTTGAAACAACAGATGCATTTGCACAGAACAGTTTCTCTTGTACTTATCTACTTGAATGGAATTCTCAGAATTGCTGATAGCACTGAAAATGTGGTTGAAAATACCTAATAGATAGTCTTAAAGTGACTGCATGACATTATGTGCTGGGAACTATCCATATATGTGTGAAAGCATGAGGCATGCTTTTCTATTCTCAAATAATGGTTTCAAGTGACTTTCCTTCTATCACACTGAAGACTCAGAATTTTGAGCAATGCAAAAAACTCCAATACATGTGTTCTGATGGAAAACAGGAGAGCTGTGAAACTACAAGAACCCAGAGTACATCTTCTAGGTTTGGTGTACAGTCTGTGTAAAGAAAAAAAGGAATACTTTTTTTTTTTGGTTTGGTTTGGTTTCATTTCAAGGCTTCATTCTGTCAAGGCTGCAGCAGTTAGCTAAACTTTTGCAAAGGGATATCAGCATATTATATAAATAATAAACTATTTATGTTATGATTGAACTGCAGATGAGAAGCAGTACAAGCAAATTTCTCACACTTAGTCCAGCAAGGACTAGTATGGTATCAAATTGACATACTTGGCTATTTGTAGGGAGACTGGCTGAAACCATGGCCCTTAGCACAGACCACTTTATTAATGGGAGGACCTTCTACTTAGAATTTGTACTGCTAATGGTAGTGTGAATTAATTGACATACAGCTTGTAGAGAATGAAAAGTGCCAAAATTTGAATCAAAAGTATGCATTTGAGAGATTTTACACATATTACTAAATAACTAAACTAAGGCATTAGTGAATACCTTTGGCACAAGGTGGTGTAGAATACGCCTCTGGAGCTCACTCTTCTGGTCGTCAGGCAGGGGGAGAAGGGCAAAGAAGGAAGGCATCCTTGGGGTGGGCCCACATACTTATGCCCTCACTTCAGGGCCCAGCGGCACGTGGGGGGCTATTTCGTGGGGTCTGCCTTCAAGAGGGGGTTGCCGAGGTAGCAATCTAGGATCAGGGGTTTGCCCTCAGGACATGGTATCTTGCTATCATGCACAGCTCCCCGTGTGAGGTCAAGTTCAAGTTTATGTCGAAATAGCAATAATAAAATTGCCTATATTCATCCCATTTAGTAACTAAATTACTAAATAAGGTATTTTAACACCACTGGTTCACTGTATACACATACCTGAAAGGTGTATTTGTTGGTTCCAGCAGAGCTTTGTGGCGTAACAGTGCAGGTCCTGAAGAGGCTACATCTTGTGAAGTATGAACAGAAATGAAATTTTCTGGAGGGCCACCATGCATCTCAAGTCGTCTGAGGAGAACTTGCTCCCAACGCTGAAGTATCTTCAGGATGGCATGACATAGTGGGGAACTAACAGGAAGTTCTATAATAAGAAATAATATTTTCTTCAATGACAGTCTTCCATTAAAGAACATTACACTTTTGAAGGCATTTTATTCTCTAAAACAAGGATGGATAGTTTTGTAGGAGATGGATAGCAATTCCTTGAACGATGAACAAGTGCTTCCTCATGCATTCCTGAGGGACTCAGAGCACCTTGGATGTTCAAAAGAGGAGTTTGGAGATTATGGTTCGCATTCACCCATGACCACTCTAGAAGAAAAATTAGGCTTTCAATAAGAAGTCATACAAACTTCAGAGTGGGCAAATGCTCTGGAAGAGGTGAAATACCCATGGCGTTTTGCAAGTGCTAATGACGGAAAGATTACAAGAGTACTTATTACAGCAAAACAAAAGTCTTTTAAAAATATAACTTGCTAGTAAGGGACGTTATATATTCTTCCAAGAGAGACTCTGGTTACATTCAAATTTCTACTGTTTTACTCAAATAAGAAAGAATCTCTGAGGAAAATGACTTTGCCTTTTATACTAGTAAGAAACTATGCCAATGCCTTGCAATTTTTAACAACATAAAACTACAGTTTTAACTGAATAAAGTAGACATATCAGAATATTCTGTAAAAGAGTATCCATTAGTATTGTCATTCTAAATCAATCAATCAGTCAATCAATCAAAAGCCCTTATGGGGAAACTTACCTGAAAGATCATGCCCAGCCAAAGGGTAGAAAGTCTTCAAGTTACGAAGAACCAGCTGAACCATAGCTAATCGCATAAGTGACCAACTAAAGAGAACATATAAACATTATCTTTTTCATAAATGTCCACACAGAGTACAATCCCAAAAATATCTTTATTTTTCTGCAACAGACCAATATTGACTAATATTGGTTCTCCTTTCCTTCTTCTTATGAACACTATGTTAGCATGCCAGTCTAAATACTGTAGGAATACTTGATTTAATATGAATGTTCATTTTTTTGCAATGGATTCAGGGTAGTCTAAAATGTTGCACTCTAAATTAGTGCTACTCAAAGGGGTGGTCTATAAATCAGTGATGGGCTGCAAGCTATTGGTTGCTGGCTTATGGCAAGGAAAGAGAGAAACAATTGCTGTTAATGGACAGAAATATGAAGCCAGTCCATGGGACAGGAAGGAAGATCCATGCCGGTCCTTCCACATCAGATAGTTTAAAAAGCATTGTTCTGGACTACCTTTCTTTAGTCAAGCAAAATAAAATTTCAATCAATTCAAATCTAGTTCAATGTTTAGAGTAGTGCTGTAGAACTTACCCTCAGTTTTAACTTGAGCTAATATTATCACAAACTGTTTCTAGTTCATTCCACAGGCTTTCAGGAATTACTTAAAATCACATCATTAGATAAATTATTAAATATAATCACATTGCCTTACATTACTGAAATAGCTGTTTGAGTCCTTTATCTTCTTCCATCAGACAAACTATTCTTTTGTCAATCTCTGGATATTATATGCACTCCACAGAAGCACATATAACTATCTGCAGAAATTATTAGAATTTGTAGAACGCATATTAATCCTGATTTATTATTCTTCAAATGTGTAATTTTGCAGCAGTTTCTCCTTCCTCTCTCAGGAATACTAATAATTCAGTAGGTTTCAATGCTTATTTATATATAATCTTCTCAGCTTTTTATTATGTTTTCTTTATAACACAGACACTACAGGTACATTTCCAAGATTCAAAGGAAAGTACAGTTGGCTGTCCACATTCACTAGGGTTAGGGCTGCAGGACCCCACAAAAATCATAAATATCAAAATATATGTGTGTGTGTGTATGTTGGAAGGGGACCGAGGCATGGTGGGGAAGGTCCAAACCAGGTCAGGGAAAGGAGAGAGAAAGGGGGTGGGTTGGCATGGTGATCTTATACTTCTTCTTTCACACCCATCTCACCTTTCAGTGTGGGCGGGCACTGGGAGAGGGTTTGTGGTGCTGAGAAATCAGGTTGCAAGCCATCCTTGGTGGGCTAGGCAGCAACTGATGGGGGAGGAGTAGGACAGAGCCAGATTTCTAAAAGGCTGCACTGCCTGAATGGAGCTGAGAGGGAAGGTTCTCTTGGAAAAGAAGTGCCTGAGGTAGGGAAGCAGAGGTAGAAGCAACTTGCTAATAATCAAATCCATGAAATCCAAACCCACAAATGTGGAAGGCCGACTGGACAGTTAAGGTCCAGGAACACTGAGACTTCTAAGGGTCACCTTTGTACTGTACTCTGTTGTCCCAAGTCAGAATTCCTTCTGAAAGATAGGGGATGTTCAGAATCAGCATGCTAAAAAGCATGAACTAGAGAAAGAAAATGAAAAGTGGACATCCCAGTATGTACACAGAACTATCTTAAGAATGTAGGGAGATTTGATGAGAAGGTTTATCCTTTTTTTAGAAATCTCCTACTTCACATAGAAAGAATAATACAGTAAAATAAATGAAATTTCACATTATTTCATACCTATATGAATTTGAATTAGAATGTTCCTGATATGTCAAGTCTGATGAGAACGCTCTATCATCATCTTCATCACTGCTGTCCTGACTCTCCTCTGAGTCATATTCAAATTTAGTTTGTGATGAGGGAAGAAATGGCTAAAATAACAAATTGAAAGCTGAAATATTTCAGTCCAAAACAGTAAACAAACAACAAAACACATGCCAGAATACTTGATTCAAATACTGATTTTTTAAAACATAATTTATACTATTAAAATTTTAAGTTGTTGTGTTTATCTGAATTTAGATGATTTAGTAGCACTTTGCTTACAAAAGGAGAAATTCTTTTTTCTTTCAACCTCAGCAATGCAGGCAGGAAAAGGTCACATTTCCTTTGATCTTTATGTTGCAGTGGTATTTTACACACCTTTTAAATGCTTTTATTTACATTTAATGCTGTTAGGTTTCTTTCCCATGTTTTAGCTTAGACCTTTCTTCCTATCTAGCTTTTCCAAATCAGATTAGTGATACATAATTTTTTATTTATAATATTAATTGCTCAACTGACAATATAAGGATAACAGAAAGGATAACTGGTGATACAATATTGTGTGCCAGTTTTTTTTTTCCTCATCACATACCAGCTGTGCCCATAGAAACTAGATATGCAGTTAAGATGATCTAGACAGACAGAAATGGTTCCAAGTCTGCTTCACAATGGATGACTTTCCCACTGAAATGTGTACCACACAGCTTGCTGGTTTTGCTTCATCTGAACCCATTTTTGCCATCTAGCAATGGAACATGACCTCAACTTAGCCAACATGTGCTAACACTTATAGTATTGTATTAGTAATAGGAGGAGATGCCAAAAATCACTCCCCTTTCTGAAACTGTAGTTGGGCATATCAGTGAAGGGAGTATGGCTTGATCAATGCTCCAGAATTATAAGGTAGAAGTGTATTTCAAAAGCCACAGATAAAGAGGCTCCTTTTTACAAAGTCTTTTTATGCCTACAGCTTCTCTTTTCTTCCTTGTCCTCTATCTAGCTGGAGGTATTTTTTTTGCAAGCATCAGCGTAGGTTGGACCATGAAACAGATTCCCAGTGTTAGGCTGCAGAAACATGCCTGCAGAAAACAATGCAGTAAAGCTTGGGGTAGGAAAGAATGGGATTCTACTTTAGCTGGTCCTGTTGTAGCTGTGTTTGCCTGCCCACAACAAACATGGCAAACAGCATCCTTCAGTGAGCATGTATGAACTGGAAAACTGAGAGAAGAGGGAAAAGCAAATATGCCTGTTTCAGCAGCTTCCCATACTAGGATCAGCCTTATTTTATACTGCAGTGTTGGAAAAGTGAGGCTCGTGAACTGCCAGTATCCTGCAGGGCTTTTTTTGTGGCGCGCATGGCTTGTCCTAACCCTCCAAGTACCAATAATTTCCATTAAAAAATGGGAAGGATCATCCCTAAATGGACAGAAAGCAAACGCGAATGCCTAATCACCACTGCTGACACATTCCAGGAGTAGCCTTTACCAATCCCCAAAACTGGCCAACACCCCCCCACACCCAACCCTACCATGTTTTCAGGTCAGTCCAGGTCTAAGTTTTAGCTGATTTTAACCTGTTCAGAAAAAAACTCTATGTCTTCAAAAGTTGCTAATGAAATGCCAATATATGTCCTGAAAACAGATGATATCTTGGTTTGAGTTAAGTATTCTTTAGCTCAGAATCATCCAATATCCTTGTTGTGGGAAGGCAGACAGGATTAGCAACTCAACAGAGTCAGAACAGTAAACAGAGCCAATAGGAAATGAAAAAAAGAAAATGAGAAAAGTAACCAATGTAAAAGTGTATCAGCAAGATCTCTTAGCTTACCTCCCTCTAACAGGGAAACAAAAGAAATGTGTAGTAATTTTATCTAACAATTCATCCAACTGGAGAGATTGATCTAGATGAAGTTCTAAATGAGTGTCTTCATCTGATTTAATACACTGACAAAACATTCCAAAGTAGGTATGCTTCCACTCTTGTAACAGCCTCCCCTAATAACCTGTAATCACTTGTAATCTTCTTTTGCATGGCTAGAAAAAGTCAGACCTTTTCCTCTATGACTTCAGAGTTCTGCAGTAGTTGTAACTGGTATTCCTTTTGCCTTGTGCATTTGCATGATAAGAGAAAAGATTACTACTTAAATTAGTAACACACTGAAAAAGAATACAGGGCAGGAGAGGAGATTACACCTTTTCTAAGGAGGCATCCAGGGACTGAAGCCTTGTTTTCTGAAGAACCTAGATGTTAGAATACATTCCCTATATGTTTCTCTTATCTGTAGCTGAGGAGTTTAAATCACAGATCTCAGCACTAGTTTGAAGCAAGAATTGATAATAGATGACTTCAAATCAGACTCTTATCATCTCAGATTTATGTTAAAAAATTACCTTAGCTATGAAGTAGTCCCATATACTAAGTTCGGGAGGAATGAACTTCTCTTTGTAATTTGGAGTGTCCAACTCTACAGAAGGTAAAGTAGTCTGTGAGCCCTCTTTTGGAGATGATTTTGATGATAGCCTAAATCGTTTATGCTGCTTTTCGCCATCATCTACAGGAGGAGAAGCTACAAAGAGAAAACAAAGCACATCTCTATAGTAAATAAATTAAGTGAAATGATATACATCACCTTCATTCTCAATTCATTCTTACAGTTCTCTTTTCAAGAAACTGCTTCATTACAAGTTGTCAAAATACACTAAGTCTCTGTTACATTCAGTATTAGACATATATAAAATTAGAATTTCTTGCTTCCAAATCTGACCATATTCCTGCCTTTATGCCTCCAGTGTGTGGTTTTGCTGTGCATACCTAGCAAAACTTCTTTCTCCTTAAAACAGGATTAAAATCACTAACAATTATAATAAAATGTATACAGTATGATCTTTTCTGTTTATTTAAGACAATACTTCATTGGAACAATTTATAGAAGTTATCTTTAGGGATGTAACTTACCTTAATGATAAAAAGATTCTGTTATAAGTCTTTCAGAAGGTAAAGTTCTTTTAACCAGCACAAACATGCCACATGCATTGCATAATATGGAATATTAGTTTTTGAGCTCAACAGAAAATAAAAGCTTATCCTTTTGTTGAAATGAAGGCACAGAATAATAAGCTTATAAAAATTTTACATGATACAGAGGTTCAAAAATATATGAATCCTTTGAATTTCTGCTTCCCCTCATGTGCCTCTAAGCAGTACCCACTGTGTTTAACATAACAATCTGATTTGGATTCTGATATTTAGGCCTGCAATACTAGTGATTATTTAGTTATGAGACTATTAATCAATCCCAAACAGAAGGAATGATGCCACACTGATTCTGAAGGAACTTGGGTGGAATATACTTTATGATTGTTACCTTAAAAAAATTAGGAAGTCTTCTTGTAGTATGAGATACATCTTATTTTCAACAGTTCACAAGCATTCTAGTATGCTTTTTTTAAAAATAGCACCCACCACATACTGTATCATGTTTTGCACAAGTAGCAAAATTTTGAGCATTCCTTAGCTTGCAATGGAAAACTGCAACAACCCAGCACACCCAATCTGCATTCCATTTGTCATCTGAAGCCCAGAACAGCTTAGAAGAAGTTTGGTAGGCTGCTGTGATAAGACTACTTTGGCATGACACGTTTTTGTTTTTAGAGCACATGTTTTTAGATTTAGATTTAGATGTTTTTAGACACGTTTTTGTTTTTATACTGTCAAGCAAATGAAGAAAAATATGGATTTCTAGTAGTTACTTTTTAAAAAGTTGGTATTTTCCTCTGTAGAACTGCATTTCTCCATAGTATTCAAGATTACATAGTGGGTGTTATAAATAAGTGTATATTTCAATATGGGTGTGCCACATCTAAATCTAGTATTCCTATTTAGTGTATCCTACAAGCTCACAGTGTAACACAATCTCTTCTACCCTGCATCATCAATCGCTTTACAAATTTCACCCGTTTTAGGATAAAGTGAGGAGTACAGCTTTGTTTACAGAACAGTGCCAATTAGTTTACATATTCATACTCTTTTTCTAAAAATAGTCAATAATAAGAATATCGTACAAAGAGTTAAATAATCAGACTTTTTTTATTTTCAGCAGAAATGAAACTATTACCATGCCAAAAGGAAATAGACATAAATAAATAAATAAATAAATAAGTCTGCACTCATACTTAAGGCAATGTGTTAATTTGCAGGAATTATACCAATCTTCCTACAGGAGAATAAAAAGATCAGGAGCAAAGTGGTCATTCTTATGTCCCATTCCAAGGTGGCATGTGGTTGTCCACAATTTATTTGTAAGGACTTGAAGGATCTTAAGGTTGCCCTGTATGCCGTCACAGTTACTTATTTGTGGAATTCCAGTGCTGCACAATTAATCAAATTCTGTGGGCAGCTTACTGAGATTTAAAAATAAAACAAATAAACAAACAAACAAACTATATTTTAGTTAAAAATAAGATCTGAGCCCAACTCCCACTTCATATATTGTATTTCATATTTGATTCTAGAAAAAAAAAGATTTTGCATAACTAGAACTGGAACAATAGCACATGTCCAATGTAGTGTATAAATATATCCATATAAACACAGTGAGAAGGAAAAGTTGTCATAGCTTTCTGCCATTCTTGTATACACTTTCCACCTATGTGTGCCTATCAGCTGGACTGATGAAACTGAGTACTACTAAGCCTAATGCTATACGCCCTGGTGTTTTCCTGAAGTCATTAATTATTGTGGGCTTTTCAGTTGGCCTGAAACGATTAGTTCTTTGATTACAAGTAGGTTTCTTGCAACTCAAGCTAAAAAAAAAAGGGAGAGCTATCTGATTTTACCTCTTAGAAAATTGAATAGTAATTTGTATAAGCCAGTAAATAAAACTAAAAATGTACTCCTTTTCAGAACAGATGAACTCTTTGTATTATGCTTTCAATTTGTCTCCTCAAGCTCAGAACCACTACAGTTCAGATTAAGTGTTCATACCAGTTAACCTCACACTGCCTTCTTCTTTGAAACAAGTTGTCCAATGAAAAGATGTTAGTCCTAAATTATGTAAGCAGATGCCAAGTTCCATGGAAATCAAGTTAACTTCCAAGATAAGTACACTTCAGAAAGTATAACAGACACCTTGACCTAAAGCCACAAAAGTATCCACTACTGGACTATAATTGAAATTCAGGTTCTCTCTGTTGACGTATGTCTGATCTAAATGCTACATAAGTTTAGTGCACACTTAACATTTACTTGACCCTACCAATACAATTATCTGTGTTGAAATGTGTGCAGCCACCTGAGTAAAGAACAGCATGTTGCTGGAGTTCAGTAAATGGGATATGGCCACGGTCATTTTGTGTCTTTTATGCCAATCGCAAATTAATTTATTATACAGACAAAATAAAATATTAAGCAGAAATCATACTGCCAGATCATCTAGAAATGCCAAATGTAATATTTGTCTCATTTGCTATCTTATACTAATTTTCAAGGGCTACCAAATTCATTTTCACTGTTAACTAAAGAATTCAATATAGTAAATTAACACTTAGAAATCCACAGCCATATGGACATAGTCATGTGACACAAAACAAGCAATCTCAATGAACAAAAATGTATTGGAAATATTTCTGATAATTGCAAGCCATGGTCTTCCATTAATATTAAAGATATTTAATATTGAGTTAGTAGTGAATATACCAAATAAATGAACAAACAATATAGTTTTTTTTCTAAAATCAGATTAATTTAGCTAGGCAAACAGAAATAATGTGGAAATGAATGTTTATGATATGACTTGCAAACAGAAATTTTTCTTTATAGTTTTATTTCTACATATGCAAGATCACATCAGCACAGGATACTGAAGCCTAAAACTGAAGCTAGTATCTTGCCTGTAGGTTTGGTAGGACTATGAGTACTGATGGCTGTTAGAGATTTGGTAAACCCCACGCATTCCATGGAGAATACTACTACCTGATGTGGGCTAGGCATAGGAAAGTGCCTTCCTGCCAAAGAGAGAAAACAGACCGCTCTTAGATAGCCATATTCTGTCAGACATAGGAAAAATAAAGTTCTACGATTCATTCTTAGTCTTTATTTTTTTCAAGAACTCAACATTTGAGATGCTGCACAGAAAATTATTTTAGTCTATTTAAAAAACAGACCTTCTTTTTTTAGAAAAGCCTATCATTTATATTTCATGTATAATGTATAATGCAGCCATTTCAGTTACATTAGAACAAGTCAAGGCACAATTCTGTTTATGTTTACTTCAAAGCTAAACTCCTCTGAAGTTCACTTTCAAGTATCCATGAACTATGAAATTATTTGGTTGTATTTGACAGATACGAGGAAAAACAGTGAGAATATTCATAGGTGACTCTAAACCATGTTTTAGCATTAGACGTCCAAGCAGAAAGGACCTCACGCAAAACCTCAGGGTCCTGCACTTTTCCTTCTTCCTACATAACTAGGAGGAAGAATAAACCAGAATTCAGTTCCACTTTAGCAACATTGTTACTCATTGTTTGATACATATTAGAAATCATGGCTTAAAAAAATTCAGACCACTGGCTACTGATGCATTTGATGAGCAGAGCTTTTTTTAAATCACAGTTCCTTGTACCCAGATAAGTGAAGAATCAGCTAAAGCAAAACTGGATGCTTGTATACATCTTGCATGTGGGAGCAGGAGAGGAGGAACTGCATGCATGCGCCTTTCTGTTTGTGCATTTAATGCTAACTCTGCCAATGTTAAATAGACTAACTAGTTTTTGCAGCAGAAAAGGACTAACATCAAAATGTTTTTGCAAGGGAAAAGAAATGAGAGTGAACTAACCCATCTTTGTTGCTTGTTGAATTTGTCCTTTCTTGGGAGTCTTTGCTCCTCCACCAAAGACAGCAAACCACATTTTGTCATTAAGAGGATGGGCCACAATTCTGTACAGTTCGTTGCTGCAATGTGTTGCTAGACCATGGATGAAAAGACTAAGATAGACTGCTGTCAGAATTTCACAAAGTAAAATTGTGATTCCAGACTGAACATCCTCCCCAGCATAATTCAGCAACTGTATTAAAGCCACTACTCCTAGAAAAAGAGAAACCACCATTTAGTTTTTAAATGCAAGACATGAAATATGCGTTTCTTCTTGGAAACTGTGAGATAAGTTGATAATGGGCATCTCATTGTGAGTTATCTAAGGCTACTGATTATTTCTTCAGACACTACTGCAGCCTATCCTAAGGCAATGGAACAGAGTAGTTACATCCTCAAGGATGGCCCTGATCCCAGTAATATTTTAACGTTTGCGAACCCAGGACTAACTTCTAAAATGGGTGCTCCATAAAAAGCAGATTATCATATATACATTTTGTTATAAAATAATGCTAGCAAACAGATAAAGCATATGTGTCTGAGCTATGGTGCCAAGTATACATACATGGAAATTTTAAAATGTATGTACATGTATGCATGACATCTATACTTCATATGCTTTAAGTGTAATGCTACTATACTTTCAACAAACATTTGATTCATAAGACAAAATGGCCCTGAAGTAGTCTTAGCTTTCATAAAAGGGTGCTGGAAAAAGGGGCTTACCTGCAGTTTACTTATATCAAGAGTATTTAGGAAAAGCTACAGTTTGTCCAGCTTGTAAAATGTTAGCATTTACACACAAAAAAAATCAAGTTAAGAGCACTAATAGACACCTAGCTTGATGCTGGCCAGTTTGGATATAACACTAAGGCCCTTTCCGCATGACGTTGTTTTCTCGTTTCTGCCACAAGATGGAGTGGTCGGCAGGTCGTGCTTCCACATGACGTCGTCGCCATCCCACTGCCATCCTGTTGCAGAGCATCACGCTTGTGCAGTTTTCGCAAAACAGAAAAAACCATTTCGCGTCTGCAATCGCGCAGCTCTCTAATCACTTCTGGCCATGTGGAAGCTACGGAAGCACATTGGCAATGCTTCCTTACATAGCGCAGCAGTTGAAAAAGTCCAGCTGCACTGTGGAAGGAAGATATGGCGCCACTGCGTTCTCTTCCGAATGGACCAAGCGGGTGAAGAGGGGAGCGCTGCTGGCGCGCTCCCTTCTGGACCGTGGACTGCAGCAAGATGATGTGGAAGAGCATCGTTGTGAGGAAATGGCCTAGGTTACATCCTAAGCTACACAGTTTAGCATTGTGAGAATAAACCTATAAAAGATTTGGGTTCATATATTCCATTCCTCCATCCAGTGTAGCCAACAAGATTATGCCTTCATGTTTATCTGAATCTAATTTGGGCAGCCATATTTATATGAATCTAAATCAAAATAATTACCTTAACTATGATTAGTGGGGATGGGGGAACAATTTCAAATTATAGTTCATGAGGGTAACTCATGCGCACTAACTATAATTAAAATGAATCGCACTCCAGAATTTAGACAATAATGTTCTAAATTTTGGATGATCTGAACCAGAAGGAATTTCATGGCGGCACTAGAAAAAGAGAGAGGAAGGGGAGCAGAAATGCCAAGTCTAGCCTATGCTTGTTTTAATAAAACAATAAAGTATCATTTAAAACTATGACCAAGAGCAACCATACACACTTAGTCCTCTACACAGCCAAGAAGCAAGTCAAATCATTACTACCTGGCCATTGAGCAGGTGTAGTATTGGGAGTTACTGTTTCATCAGAGCTTGCTGTTCTTAGAGAATGTCGGTGAGAGAGCAGGAGAGTCTGATACACTGTTCCAGTAAACTGGTTTGCTTGCAGTGAGCTATTTAAAAAAGTAAAATTAAATAAATATGGTACATCTCATGCTTTCAGGCGTCTTTCGACTTATCGGTCTGGTTTGGATGTAACACAAAACCAAAGTTTGCTCAGTTTAACTAAATTTTGGAGGGGAACATTTGAATTAAACAAGGACTCACCACGGATTGGGAGTGACAAGCCAGGATCATAAAAAAATCAAAGCATGGCTTGAAGTTGGGGTGCAGTGTGACTTTTTATTATATTAAAACTTAGTTTTCTCATTTAATCCAAGTTTGTTGTGTTACCCTATATCTACTGCTCACCTGATTAGAGATGTAAGGGAAGAATGGATGGAAAACTAAGCTGTTCATGTAGTTGTCGTTCTGCCCTCCTTATTCAAACTGGAAACAAGCTCCTTTCTTTGTCCACTACTAAAATTCCCACCTTCTATACAGATGCTACTTTTGTATCAATTCGTCTTGTAAAAGATTTTTTAAAGAAAGTTTGGGTGCTTTTATTCACATTTGACAAAAAGAGAGAGAGAGAGAGAGGCAAAAGTACATCTAGTTCAACAGATTCAAGTGCTTTTCGGCCCAAAAGCCTTGGCCAGCCAGTACCATCCATATACTCACTTCTTGTTAAACTGTTTCAGCGACAACTCACCCAAATCCTATTCTCTCCTACAGGTCCAAGTTAAGTCTGAACAATTGTTCATCTACTTGTTCATTTGCTTAACAAGGAAAACAAGGATTTTTTAAGATGCATTCACAACGGATTTGTGTGCATGAGGATTTTGAGGAAAAGATTAACAAAGAAGGCCAACAAGTCTTTGTGGGTGACTTGAAACAGGAGAAGGGAAGGTTATGTTAAGATTGGAGGTTTTTTGGTCAGGGATATGCTAAGAGTATCCAAAGAGCTCAAGGTAGGAAAGAGTTCAAGTCACAGTGCTATTTCTTCAGCCAGCCAATGGTAATAAAAGTGATGATGTGGAGATACCATACAATTCTCAGATATACCAAGAGTTTGGGCATAATAATTGGGTATCAGAAGAAACAGCAGTGGGACAATGAACCAAAATTAAGAGAAACAAGCCAGACTATGTTTCAGCATCTGCAAATCAGACTATACCTTCTTCACAAAATTATGGTTGGAAGAACAAATAAACTATGGTTTAGTGTTACAAATGAACCAGGATTTTAAATCCTTTCTGTGCTTGTAGAAATCATTTAACTTCAGCTTGCATTAGATCAACAGACCCCAATAAGTCAACCTTTAAAAAAAAGGAGGGATTTTGAATTGTTATAGATTATTTATACAACAAAGTATAATCATGCAGGGGTAGTACTGGAGATCTGTGATGCAAAAACTGTTGAAGGCATAAGTTTAAAAAAGGATAATTATCTTATCATGACTGCAGTTATCATAGAACAATTATTGTTATTTTCACAGTGTTGGGGAAAACCTTAAATCACCGTAGAACCACCAAATCCTTTATCACAGTGGCATAAGCTGGGAAAAGTTTGGTGTGTTTTAATACCTCAAAAATGAATCCAAATCATAGGGATTTTGAGGGAGATAAATAGCTTCTTAAACCTTTAATGATCTTTACCTGCAGTTATGACCTCCACAGAGAGACTGGTATATGCAAGCTGACAGAGATGCTGCTAATGTATGCATTACATGTATCTGGAAGAAAAGTATGTGAGACACATATAACCTTGTAATTGCCAGTCTTCAGAAGTATTTTACCAAAACAAATACAAGATGTCACAGTTTATTATACATCAGGATCTAATTCAGCCAGGTTATTTATTCTGAACATACATAAATGCTCTAAAATGGTTTCCTTTAAGTAGTTCAAAAGGCAGACTTTTGTGCAGCTTAAACCTTATCTATAATTTTTGAAAAATCAATATGCTGGTGACACAGCACACCTTATCTCCAGTCATCTAAGCAACTGCACAGTGTGCCGATTAGCAAATATGCAACACATTTGATAGATAAGTTAGAACAAATCAGAACATCAGATATTGCAGTTAAAGCTGGTAGATAATATAAAGGAGTCACACTGTATCAACACGTACACGTTGGTACAGGTGGCTCCTGCATGGACCCTGCATGGACCCCATGTGTAATGGATTGGTCCTCCTGCCATCCCAAGAATTATTGTAAAACAACAAAATGAAAGTTTGGTT
The DNA here is from genome assembly GCA_948472985.1 of Iguana delicatissima. Taxonomy (NCBI): domain Eukaryota; kingdom Metazoa; phylum Chordata; class Lepidosauria; order Squamata; family Iguanidae; genus Iguana; species Iguana delicatissima. The sequence continues at coordinate 461,091 of CAOKZL010000551.1, read as the reverse complement.
GTTACAAAATACTTGCCTTAGTATTCTGTATATCTGGATGGGGTGGTGAGTCAAGGTTTATTATAGCATGTAGTATGTCATGTGTTAAATTACTAAGATGAAGCAGTGGATTGGCCACAACAGTTTTGGCACTTGCAGTACAGGCAAACAGAAGCGGTATTGAGGTCTGCTCAGATACAGCATTCATAGGTGATTGTGCTGACAGTTCCTTTGCAGAAAGAAGAAGAAATGAAACAGAAAGTATGTTTTGATGGCTGACCTTACAGGACTGAATCTCTACATCTCTACTGGCAGGTTTGCCTTCCTGCTCCCTTCTTCCTATGGTTTTAATTCAGAACAATGCTGTCCAGGTTGTTTGAAATCTGCCAAAATATTCACCTGTTTCTTCTTCCCATAGAGCTCTTCATGAGCTACCAATTCGGGCCAGGGCCTCAAACTTTTGGTCCTAGTATTAAAGCTTTGTGTTTTAAGCTCCCTCACTACCTTGCAGCTTGGCTTGTGTGGTGCGTTTCATCCAGGACTCTGAGGTCTGCAGGCAAAGCATTATTGTCTGTTCCACCAATGCACACAGCTCTGCCAAGGCTGCAAGAGTTTCAAGATCTGGCTCCACATTTGTGGAATGGGCTTCCTTTGGACCTCCAGCAGGAGGAGGATCTCACCCGTTTTCATAAATGGTTGAAGACCTTCCTCTTTGACACTTCACCTTAAGTCACTGAGATGTGTTTTAAGGTACTGTGATGGGTAGTGACTGTTGGGGTACTGGGGATTTTTATGCCATGTATTGTTATGGTTTTCGTTTTGGTGCCTTTGTCCCTGATCGTATATGTCATTGTTCTGCCCTTTGGTGTAAAGGGTATTATAAACAATCATCATCATCATCATCATCATCATCATCATTATTATCCTAGAACTAAGCTTAATGGTAACTGTGCTCCAAACATCACCAAAGGTAAAGGAAAACCAGAGTTTTCATGCTGACCTCCAAATGTTACACTGCAAGTCACAGCAATCTTAGCCAGCATAATCAATGCTGAAGAATGCCGGGAGCTGCAGTTCAACATCTAGATGGCAATATGATTTCCACTTTTGGGTTTAATGCACAATTTGACCTAGACAGAAGTCCTCCTCCCGAAATGAATTGGATCTGTCCTCACAACTAACATGAATCCCACTTATTTCAATGGTTCTATTCTAATAAGGATTCATGTTGGATTTATGCATGGAATCCAAAATGCGACTATGTCCACAGAATACTAGATTTATAATCTTGGCTGGAACGTGGCCTAACAAGCTACCTAAGACTAGTTCAGCAACTGGCAGGCAGAATGAATTCTCTGAATGAGCAATAAATCCTACAACTTTTTTGTTTCTGTCTGATCTGCACTCAGAGGTCCAATTCAAGCTCTAGCTTCAGCAATTTTCTCGAGGGACCGAGCTACAGAACTCTCATTGCATGTCTCACTGCAAATACAACTACCTCAAAAGTAGCTCTTGAAAAATCAGTTCTAGTCATATTTTGGTAAGCTTAAATATGACAAATCCCTCCTTTGTTTTGTTGGCCTTTTTCCTCTGCAAGGAAACATGGTGAATTGGAACATTTGTGTGGAAGAAAACATTATTCGCAATGGAAAAATCTAAATGTGTACATTTTGAAGAGGAAATTATATATACATTTCTCACTTCTTTATATGCTGAACTAGAAATATACCACTGAGTGGTATTAGCTATATAAAATATACAGTCAACCTTCTACATTTGCTGGGTTGACTTTCACAATTTGTGATATTCTTCAACTTCTGCTCCCCCCAACCTCAGGTGCTTCTTTTCTAGGGGGGAACCTCACCTCTCACTGGCTCTGATCAGACCACGCAGCCCTTTAAAAACCTGCCTCTGGTCCTCCAGAGCACCACAAACCTCCTCTCAATGCCACTCCACACCCAAGGAAGGAAATGAGCAAGAGAGAGGAAGTACAGGGCCACCTGCTTTTCCTCTCCTTTCCCGGACCTTGTTTGGACCCTGGGTGTCTGCTCTCCCTACTGTGTCTCAGCTCCCTTACCACAGACACATGCATACATTTTAATATTTGCGATTTTTTCCACTTTTGCAAGGGCTCTGTTCCCCTAACCCTAGTGAATGTGGAGGGCCAACTGTATTTTAAAGATATGCCTTTATCAACACGTCTCTTAACTATTATTAACTATTTTAATACCACACTAGACAATGAGAAAGGAGTGCATGCATACCTGCTGAGATTCTTGCAGAAGCAGAATCAGTTCCATCCTTACAGATGCCAGGCCTCCACCATGAGATCCATGAAGGATGCAGTAACTCAGAAACATTCGCAAAAGGGACTGATATTTTACAAGCCACTGCCTTCTCTGAGAAAGTATATTTTGTTGTGTGTCTGAGAGTTCGTCTGTCATTTCACTTAATGAAGCTTCATCCATTACTGGGCTAATTCTTGACTGAACATCTTCTACTTCAACACTGTAGTCACAGGTTTTCTGAAGAGCTACCACTTCTCTTTCCAGCCAATGATACAACTGGTATCTTAATTTTCCACCATCCACTTCATAGCCAGTTGATAACGTACGAAGCTCCACTGTAAGAATCTTCAAGCATGCCCTAAATTTCAGCTGTGCAGAAATGATGTCTTCTGATAAAGTTAAAACATCATTTTCAATCCCTGAACTGTATGTTTCTGTGTAGCTAGAACTAACTTCATTTGGCTTTTCACTCACTGTCTTCTGAACAGGCTTCATTACAAGACAAGAATCTTCGCTATCTTCATCCTTGTCACTGTCCCACTTTAACTCCAAAGGCTCATCCTGGAATACAGTACTTGGTTGACTCCAATCAAAAAGAGCAGAATTTGATTGTTTGTCTGATGAACCATTTGAGGATGACTCTAAACCATTTAGTACTGGTTGTGACCAGTCAATGTTGAAAGATTTGTCATCCTTTGTTTCCATCAGTACTGGAGAACAGGGTGAACAGCCTTTACTAGTGTCTCTTAAACTAGATTTTCTTTCTAAAGGTTTTGACTTTTTGACCACTTTTGGCATTTTTGATAGCACTTCTAAAGCCAACATGGGACAGCCAGCCTTTAAGTGAGCATATGCTGTAGTAAAGAACAATCTTCTTTCTGCTAAATTGATCTCATCTGCCAGTGGATTTTCTCCTGTTACACAAATTCTTGTGGAAGAAAAATCAGAAGATCCAAAATGGCGTCTCAGTAAGAGAGGGTGTGTCCTTAAATAATTATAAAAATTAAAAACTGAAGGGTTGCAGCTTGAAATCCTTCCTTCATCTGTAAAGACATCACATTACAGAACACAGTGAAGAATTTGTGTCAGTTATAATAAATTAAATCCCCTGAATGCCTCAATTATATAAATTAGCACCATGTAATTATATTTGCAATCTGCAGTAAGACTCAAAAGGTCATCTTAGGAACAAAGAAAGCTGCTTTATATTTTCTGTATAATATCTCCTTCTGTACCTTAAGAGAACATGGCTGATCATTATAAACATGATCCTATGCCTCACATCCAGCTGGCCACAAGGGGGGCTTTAACTTTCAATTAATCAGATTTTCATGTTTCATCTGAAACATAAACTGGTTAATCTTAACTATGTCTAGTTGAAACAAGTCAGATTCACAAAGTATATTTTCAAGTTACAAGGGTTTATCTGAGCTAGGAGCACATCATGCAATTAAGTCTACAGTATAAATTATATTTCCCAACTCCTCTGCTCTGGAGGACCGTAGCACAGGAAACAAAAGCCCAAAGGGTTCTGCCAATGATTCTTAGAATAGTAAACCATGTTTTACTGTAGCAGTCAAACAATGTCACCAAGTAACAGTGGTTTTCCAGCCCTACCTGAGAAGAACCCAGAGACTTGAACCTTGGACATTTTGTATGTAAACTATGGCCATCTCTCATTTTGGCAAGGACTACTAATATAAGGTAGCAATCTAAAACAACCTAAATATGATGCAGCACACTAAAAAAATCTTCATAAGCTCTGGACTAATCTAACTAATGTAAAATTAGTTTTAGTGTGAAATTGTTCAAGCACATTTGGCCAATAATCACATGCATACAACAAAAATGTGATTTAATATTACATGCAACTGGCCAATAACTATAATGTCAGAATAATCAGGCTCAAGGTCTTCGTTTATAAACACCCTTTTCCTTATCCAGAACAAAACTATGGTAGCAAAAATAAAGATATGGCAAGAATAGAATCCTGTTCTTCCCACCTATAGTTTTATAGAATTGTTTATTCCAAACATGCTGTTGTAACCCAATACTGAAAGTCTGTGTTTCTCCAGCCCTCCTTCAACATTCTCCCAGTACTGATGCCACTAAAAAACTTCCAGTAAGACACAGGATAATGAGAAAAACAGGAACTTTTAAAAGACTTTGTAAACAGGAGCTTCTTTGTCAGAGGTTTTGTTAAGAGAGGCATGCCTGCACTATAATCATAGAATCATAGAGTTGGAAGAGACCCCAAGGGCCATCGAGTCCCACTCCCTGCTATGCAGGGACACACATCAAAGCATTCCCAACAGATGGCCATCCAGCCTCTGCTTAAAAACCTCTAAAGAAGGAGACTTTACCACACTCTGAAGCAGCATATTCCACTACCGGACAGCTCTGACCGTCAGGAAGTTCTTCCTGAGGTTCAAGTGGAATCTCCTTTCCTGCAGCTTGAATCCATTACTCCTTCTCCTAGTATCTGGAGCGGCAGAAAACAGGCCTGCTCCCTCCTCGACATGATATCCCTTCAAATATTTAAACATGGCTATCATGTCCCCTCTTAACCTTCTCTTCTACAGATGAAACATACCTAGTTCCCTAAGCCATTCTTCACAGGGCAGGGCTTCCAGACCCTTCACTATTTTGGTCACCTTCCTCTGGACATGATCCAGCTTGTTGATATCCTTCTTGAACTGAGGTGCCCAGAACTGGACACATATTCCAAATGAGGCCTAACCAATGCAGAATACAGTGGTACCATTACCTCACTTGATCTAGACACCATACTTCTATTGATGCAACCAAGAATTGTGTTGGCTTTCTTGGCTGCCTTATCACATTGCTGACTCATGTTCAGCTTGTGATCTACCAAGACTCCTAGATCCCTTTCGCATGTATTGCTGTTCAGTCACGTGTCCCCCATCCTATATTTCTGCATTCCATTTTTTCTGCCTAAGGGTAGGACCTTACATTTGTCTCTGTTGAAATTCATTTTGTTAGCTTTGGCCCAGCTCTCCAATCTGTCAAGGTCATTTTGAAATTTGATCCTGTCCTCTGGGTATTACCAACCCCTCCCAGTTTGGTGTCATCTGCAAATCTGATCAGCACGCCCTATATTCCTTCATTTAAGTCACTGATGAAGATGTTGAATAGCACTGGGCCCAGGACAGAACCCTGTGGCACCCCACTAGTCCCTTCTCTCCAGGATGAAAAGCAGCCATTGGTGAGCACCCTTTGGGTTCGGTCGGTCAACCAATTACCAATCCACGTAGCAAAATGATCATAAAAATATATTATTAAGGTGATGCTTTGTAATGATCATTCTCTTTCCTGGCTCTGCTCTGCCTGTCATCCCAAGAAGTATTTCTAATTTTACTTTAGATGTAATTTTTTGGAAAGTATTGTTTGAACATAACAAAGTTTTGATTTCTATCATATATTTTCACTACCAGAAATGAACATAAGAAAAGCCACAAGGAATTAGACCAAAGACCTATCCATACCAACATTTTGTTCATACATTGGCCAATCTGTTGACTATGGAAGAGGATGTGAGTGCAACACCCCTCCTCTACTCAAAAAACAAAACAATGGGGGGGGGGACAGACAACAGCCAGCCAGGAAAAAAGAGTGAACTCTGAAATTTTACTCTGTTCACAATCTAGATAGGACACACACACACATCTTGAAGGGGGAAGACGCAGAGACTTCCTCAACATTCTGCTGCAAAATATGGTTGATGGCATTCTGATTGATTACAGAAGTATTTTTTTTACAGAGGAGTTTTTCTCAATATATATTCATATTGAAAAAATATATATTTAGAATGTCTCAGCTTACCTTCCTCATCCAAAACGGGTTGGCTTATAAGAGTATCAAGTGCATGACTATAGTCCTCCAAAATCCAGTAAGCCATACTTCGAAGGAAAGGATCTAAATGTGCATTTGATGGACTTTCAGTAGAATGAGATCTATTCCCCAAAATTCTCTTCTGTAGAATCGATTTGTAAGTCTCAGATATTTCAAACTCTGACTCATAAAGTCTTGCTATTACAAGAGCTAGCTGAATGTCATTTAGTTTTTCTAGGCAGACCTACATGAAACAGACATAGGACTTATTTTAAAATGTGATTAATTCAGGCAAAAGGAATTTTGATTGGGTTTTGTTCTTAAACTCTTAAAGGAAAGCAAGTACTGGTTGATTACAGCAAATCTCACTGAACAGTTTTCTAAATTCTCAGCCTGTTGGCATTTTGTACAGTAACATCTCAAAACATTACCCAATTTATCATCCAACCAGTTAATTAAAGGCAATGTAGGGGTAGGTGTGTATCTTTTTAATAGATATTCCTATACCCTGTACCTAAAGCCAAAGATACTTCATCGAAATTACAAACTTCATGTTTGAAAAGTTAGCAGAAATTAATGGTTTGTCCTATATTTACAAAAAGTTGCTATTAGAACAAATGCAGCCAAACTAGTTACCTGGTTCAGGTATAAAACTAATCTATGCTAAAGGAAACTTTATGTTAAAGGCTTCACATACAAATGGATGAGTCAGAGGTAGTCAGTGAGCAAAACCACATCAAAATCTGGGAAGATCCAGAACCAGGAGTGGGGAGCTGCCCCTCATTTTTTTTTATTTTTTTTTTTGGTCTTCTACTCATTCTTTTCTCTCTCTTTCTCTTTGTCTTTTGACTAAGTTTTAGGCACAGAAAAAAGAGGTCTCATTTATATGAACAATTGTTTTTTCAAAATGCTTTAACGGCTATATGCAGGATGAAGACTACAGCCTCGATTCAAATATACTATGAGTTACCTGAGTTTCCACAACTTTGTGCTAAACCAGAGTTTTAACTAGTATTCCATACATTAGCCTGTTCTCCACTCTTGTCTTCCTGGGCTTGGAGATCAGAAACATCTGCTTCTCTTTTCAACCAAGGAAGTTTATTGTTTCACCCTTATTCATGATTAGATTCAAGACTTGTCACCATGTCTAGCCTCAATAAAGAATCTTCAAAGGCTTTTTTTAGCTGACCTTCAGTTTCTGTGTTTTTTTTTGAATCTTTACCACAACTGATTGTGTATATCATGTTAGCCCCTCATTTCAAATACTTCAATGAAGGACATTTCTACAGTAAACTTTCTGCATCTGTAATAGACTGAACTCATCATACTCCTGCTTTAATGACAGCTTCGGGCCAGCTACAGCATCATGTGGTCTATTTATCCACCCCTTCAATGTCACATGTAACATACCAAATTCCATTGTTTAAAATTATAATCCACATTCACAGTAAGTGCTCTGACACATACCAGAAATTTGCAAAATATGGTCAGAAGTGAACTCAGTTAGCACTAACTACAGCTGAGGTTAGAATGGATATCCTCTTTTAATTTTTCTTAAGTGCAATGGAAAGAAGGCTGGGGGAAATTCAAGCACAACAAGTGCTTCAAGGAAGGAAGTACTTCTCAATTAATACTAGCAAAATTTGGTCAAGTCAGAATTAGTCATTCATTCCTATCCTGCTTCTTCTCCACAACTTGGATCCAGCAGCTTACAATTCTTTTTTTTTTCTAAGATGAAAACATATACAAAGACATAAATAAAATTACACCTGCATTTTAACAATCAAAAAGCACAGAGTAAGTTATGGAGAGTTACACCTGAACTGAGCTAATATAGTCTAGATCAGTGTTTCTTGGGCTATAGGATGTGAAGGACCAACAATTACTGTTCTTTCCCCCCCTCCATGTGCCAGGAGCCAGCATTATATGCCCATCAGAGACAATTGTTTTCTCCCCCCACCCCCGAAAACTTATCAGGGACTAGTAGTCAGTGCCCAGGGATCAGAACTGATCCAGGAATCACAACTGTGAGTAGCAATGTTCTAGATATTGCTGGTTAAAAGAGAAAAAGGCAGCTCAAGTGTCACTGTGGAGCTAGGATTGTAACAGATCACACCATGGTCCCTTTTTTGATTCTACGACCATCTTTTAGGCACACACTAGTAAGATGTATGGTAACTGTGATAAGCCAAGCAAATAACAGATTTTTTTTGGAATTGCAAACATAACTTTTTGTCTTTAAACCATACTAACAATTATACCACAAGGAGGCCAAAATCCATATTCATACATACCCATCAGATTTGCATTTGCACTTATGACAGATGAAGTACTGTAATATCAACTGACACCTATCTGGAAAGGCATGCAGCTGCCGCAATATTTAAATTCTGTACTATTAAAACTGACTTCATGCTGATTTCACATGCATAACATGTTCAGGTAGGAAATAAAACAGAACTTATAAAATAAACAAAGCAAAATGTAGAAGCAGTAAGTACACATTAAACATTTTCAGAAATGTACGTTTATTATCACTCAAGTTACCTCAATTGCATCCTTTAGATGATCAGCCAACAAAAAAAATGCTGCAGAATGTTCAAACCGTTGTTTGCCTAGCAGAGAAAAAGCATTCTTCAATGCAGCTTTACGCCACCTGTCTTCTGTGAATTTTTGTCCAAAGAACTGCATCATTTTGGTGTCTTTTATGGATCTGCAAATGTAAATTTTTTTATACTCATTATGTTATAATGAACAATTCAGCTATATGTTGATGTGTAACTACAAAAAATCCCAATCTGAAATACATAATAAAATATATGTTAAGATCCTATTCAAAGATCAAACAGCATGTATATTCTACAGAATCCAAGAAGAATACAAGATCAAACAGATATCAAAGCAGAAGGCTCTGGACTGTGGTGGACCACTATGTGAACATGACAGCTTAGGAGAAGTTCAACATAGAAGCGTGCATGTAAGCAGTGATCAAAGAACACTAGGGGGAGCTCAAGAAGAGGTCAAAAGGAGCAAGAATGAAAAGAAGGCCGAAGCCATACTTAGTCCAGCATTTTGTTCTCAGTGTGAATAACCAGATGCAAGCCGGATGCAAGCGCAACACTATCTCAATTGTCTTTCAATGCAATTTGCATTCAGGCTCTCCCTTTAAAAAAAAAACTAACCTGATGATCATCAACACATTTTGCAGTAGGAAAGTTTCCATGATTAACTATGTATTGTATGAAGAACTGCCACCATAACAACAACCACAACCTCAATAATAATATACAAATAAAGAAAGATTTTTAAACAGCAGAAGGAGAAAATGGCTGTGAAGTATTGGGGGGTGACCTAATGAATGTCTTGAAAGTGGAATTACAATACTAAAAACATGTCAAGTTCTTGGAATCAGAATTAAAGACGCCCCATATCAATATGTTGATGACACCCAACCCTGGTATTTCTTTCCACCCCAATCCAAGGAGGCTGTCCTGATTCAACATCTGTCATCAGTAATGGATTGGATGAGGGCACGCAAATTAAAACTTAATCCAGACAAGACTGAGGTGCTCTCGGTCAGTTGGAAGGCAGATCAGCAAACAGGGATTTACCCTGTGTTAAATGTGGTTACATTCCCCCTGAAAACACAGGTTCACTGTTTGGGTGTACTTCTGGATTCAGCACTGAACCTGGAGGCCCTGGTTTCTGAGGTGGCCAGGATTGCTTCTACATATTTAAAGCTTGGGGGAAGGAGTAGGATATAAATAAATACAGGAGTAAGAATATCTTTCAGACACCTGAGTCTCTCAATTATTATTTTCATTTAAAAAAATGAAATGAAATAAAACAAAAAAGCTAAGCTGGCTAACGCTGCACGTACAAAATTAGATCCTACTATATAATTGTATAATACGTACCTGTACAATCCCCAAATTACAGTCTTCTTTTTCATTGCAAGATAAAAAATGGCAGCGTCAAGTGGGTCATTGTTTCTTTGAAAGGCAGCTTTTGCGACCTGTAAAGATAACAGAGTACTTAATCACTGCAAACTTAATACAGTTTTACATAATGACTGAGAATAATATTAAGCAATTATTTTAAATAAATCTATTCATTTAATTTCACTGGACTATCAAAGATGATGTCAATGCTCATCACTGTATACGCATCTTAATGTCCTACAGTAAAATAGCCGTAACACCTTTGGTAAATAAAACATTACTAATCTACCGTGGACAGGCTGGATTTCCATACTGGGCATGAAAGAGGAGGCTTTCACACATCCATCAAGTTGACATCAGCAGTTAACCGAGGTGGACTGGACTGCTCCTTAAGCCTACCTTATGTATTACGGCCCCTTAATACTTGATTATGCAGATTTATATATATATTGTTTCTGTTTGCTACATTTTTCCATTTACAAGTACCCAACACATTTCATACAGTTAGGGGCACAGAACCACCGCAAAAGTGGAAAAACCACAAGTATCAAAATGTGTGCACATATCTGTGGCAAAGAGGCCAAGGCACGATGGGAAGAACAGGAACCTAGGGTCCACAACATGTCAGAGAAAGGAAAGAGAAAGGGTGTGGCCCTTTATTTTCTCTCACCCATCTCCTTCTTTGGGTGGGAGGGGGCACTGGGAAAGGGTTTGTGGTGCTGAGAAATTGGGCCGTGAACCATCCTTAGCTGGCCAGGAAGCAGCTGGTGGAGGAGGAGGATGACAACCAGGGATTGGTTTTTAAAGGGCTGTGTGGCCTGACAGGAGCTGCCAAAAGGGAAAGTTCCCCCAGAAAAGAAGTACCAGGGCAGGTGCTGGAGAAACTCACAAATAAATCCATGAAAGTTAAATGTGCAAATATGGATGGCTGCCTGTATGTTTATTGTTTTCAGCTACTCATACCAGAACATTTTTTTTTCTCCTTAAGAATTTCCCAGTTGAACTGTACCATGCTGGAATACCAGAATGAAGGCTTATCATTATAGAAGCCAGTTCATTAGAAACTGCATTTACCTTCTCAATGCATCTGCGCAAACTATGGGTATTTCGAACCCACCATCCTATACCCATAGCTCTGAGTTCTGACCATGTCGGATCATGTTTTTGCATTGCAGGTAGAACATTTAGCAGTTCTTCTTCTGCTACTGAGTGAAATGCCCAGGCAAAGTGACTTGAAGACAAGCCTAAGTTATCCAAAAATATTATTTTTAGCATGGTATAGTTTACATTACTTGATAACTGCTTACAAATTCTTATTTTCATGTATTAGAGTGATTAACAATCAGAACTTTATAGATCAGCAAAAGGTCTTGGCTTCTGCCTTCTTCAGTTTATAAAAACAAAAAGTGAGCTGCATCCAAAATGGAAGTATAGAACACTATATTTTTATGATTATGAAGTGGATGACTGCGTTATGTATTATCCTCTAGGCCAGTGGTTCTTAATCTTTTCTTTACCACAGGCCCCGCTTAAATATCTTCTGTTGCCACAGACCACCAAGGCTTAAGTGAAGATTTAAAACCCTTAAATGCATCAAATATTTATTTAAATGATATCTATAAGCAGCAAAAGACTCCTGGTGTTTGAATTCACTGTATGGCTGTCTGTCTGTCTTCCTTCCTTCTTTTCATTCATTCTTTTTTGTATAAAAGCTCCTAACATTTCTTCAAATCTTTGCAGACTCCCTGGTTCATGGGCCAAAAGTCAGCTTCTTCAGGTGAACAGAACAAGTGCACCGGGAGCTAGTCAGGCCATGAGGGCAGCAGCCTGCATAGTAGCTGGAAGCTCTGTGGGTTGGTTCCAGGCAAGCAGAGGTTAAAGAGGCCAGAAACAGTGGCTGCCCATTGCCAGACAAAAAAAGGGAGAGCTGGCAGAAGGCTGTTTTGGCAGACAAACTGAGACAGCTTAAACAATGCAATGGAGCTTGCCTGTTTAGGGTTGAAGAGAAGTGTATTAAAAAAGTTGGTCCTGGAGTCAGGAATCCAGAAAGGTCAGACAGTCTGAGAGTCAAAGAATCCCAGCAAACAACAAAGCAGGGAATCTGTAGCACACAAAGGGTAAGGGCCAGCAAACACACAAGTTGTTTCTAGCATCAGACCATCGCCCTCTGCCTTCTTTAAAAAGGCTGAGGCCAGCTGGCTCTCATCAGCCTGCTGCTTTCATGGCCTCACTAGCTCCTGGTGCATTTGTATTTGCTTGTCTTCCATTGAGGCTGCTGTTAAACAGAAGAAGCTGACTCTTGGCCCATGACGCCCTGTGAAGACATTGCATCTCCCTACAGAGTTTTTTGGATAACAGGTTAAGAACCACTGCTTTAGGCTGAGAACATGCAGAGATAAGGACTTAAGCCTGTAGATTCAGAAATTTTTCCTTTAATCATAAATACTTGAAAGAGATGTCAGCTGAATTCCTGCACACACACACACACACAGAGAGAGAGAAAAGAACAAATAGCATCCAACATCTCACATTGGTTATTACAATTTAGATTTGTAATTAACTTAGATCTATAAATTATAAAATGTGTATACAGGTATTTGATTAACTGCCAGTTTAAGTAGCCAGAAAACCTGCCTTGTACAGCCACATACAGGATATATAGCTGCTTACTGGAAAATAAGATCTACTCCTGAGCTGCATGCTACCAGACCTCCCCAATCCCCACAGCTCACATTCCCCCAAAATAATCCTATTTCTATCTATGAAAAATAGTTTCCAAGAAAGTTGTCCCATATAGCATTGAAATAATACAGAAAAAAGAAAATGCATTACCTTGATGAAGTAGTTGTGCTCTGTGAGCAGGTGGTAGTGAAGTTGTCATAAAAGTATGAAGACGGACAGCCAAAAGAAATTTTAAACCACATTCATCAAGTGTTTCTCCTCCTATGAATAAAAAATAAGTCTATGTTATTTAATTCTCCAAAGAGAAATATGCAGTTTCATTCTCCTGTCTTTTACCTTATTCTACGTGATTTAAATCTAAGTTCAGTCTCTTATTTGGCACATATGGATGGAAAGATTCTCAGAGGAAAGAAACCAAACCAAATGTGTGCACTAAAACTGATTTCTAAGAAGCTAAAAACTGCTGGTATTTAATATCATATGAGTACATACACAGGCAGTAGGCAGAATAACATCCTAAAGAATCTTATGGTGTTATTTTTCTGTAGACATTTGTTATATTGAGAGGAATATATTCTTGACACAAAAAAACTGAAGGTTATCCCATCACTGCAGTGTAAGACAACATGAAAAACTGCACAGCAGTGTAAGACAACATGAAAAACTGGTAATCAGGAACTGCCAATTCCGAGTGCCAAGAACTTAAACAAGAAGATATATTTGCTCTGTTTGCTTCACAGGGTTAAAGACCATCTCTGAGGGTAGCCTAACTAAAAGTTTTAGTAGGAGCAACAAACTACTGGAAGTGACATTTCAGAAGAATTAGAAGAAGCTTCCCATGACACTGTATAATCCAAGAACCTAATTGGGAAGTTCCATTCCTCTGAGCAAGTGAGGGACATGAAACCTGGAGACCCTCAGCTTGGAGACCTCCCACATCAGTAAGAATTAAAATAAGAATCAGATTAAACTTACTTTAGATCATCAGATACTAACTTCCTTTTCATAATTAACAGATCTGGTGTATTACTGGTAGTACTGCCTATTTAACTGTAAAATATTAAGCTTCATAATTAAGTATGTTTATTTAATATCAGTCTCTGAAACTCACCCTTGCTTTTGTCTCTGCTTTCTCCTATATCAGTACTAGTAATGGCAATTGTATCAGCCAGAGCCATCAGTGACATCTGCTCCATTCTGGTGAGTCCTGGTAAGCTAGAGTGAAGCAGGTGACGAGAAAGAACTTGGGCATGCTCTGGGCCAAAATAAGTCGGACTGTATTGGGAAAGATCAATAACTGCTGGCTTTTTATCTTCTTCCTCTTCTTCAAATATAGTCAGATCATCTGCATGTAGACTAGAATTCTGGAAGAGATCCTCATAGTTTTCATCTGGCAAGACATTTTTCTTAAGGTTTTTTTGGTTATTAGACTTTTCTGTACAAGCATATGAGCTTTCTTCATCTGCAGCAAGCAATGCATATAAAGGTAGCGGTGGAACAGAGTCTATTTCTGTATAGTCTGTAATCACACTTCTGCTGAATGTCATAGGGTCTCTCGTACTGCTCCCACTAGCACATATTGAGAGAGATCGGCACCGCTTTTCATGGTCAGGATCATTTACAACAATAACTTCTCCAGCAATACACTTAACTAAGTGAGATAGGATGGCCTTTGCTCTACGAACTTTTCCTAGATCCATGAGTTCCAGAAGTTGTAGGGGATGGTACTGAGGTAACGTAGGACTTAATGAATGAGCTGCTTCAAAGAGACCCGAATCTTCCATCTCCAGTGAAAGATCAAATGCAGTTCGTTTCCCACTAAGTTTCTGAGCCAGACTTGTCATAGATCTAGTTAATGTACGCTTTGGGGGGTGAATACCAGGTGACTGACCTTGTTTCATTAAGCTTACTATGGATGGTGTGCTCCCACTGTAAGAGTCTCCAGTAATGGATTCCTGCTTGGAAAGGGGTTGCCACTGAGAATAAACATGCATTTCACAATCCATCCCAACTACAAGGATGCCATCACGAACCCAAGATAAAGAAACAGGTAAAGGGGGTGAACCTTCTACTGATGAAACTAAATCTACACAACGTAACAAAATAAATCTGGATGCACATGAAGTTTTAGCATTCTCCCAGACTGGCAGTGCAAACATCTCCTTACCACTTTGTTCTTGTATCTTTCCAGCCAGCTGACCAAACATATGGAGCTTTGATCCTATACCAGCTGTTAGGATATGGGAACCATCTTCCCTAGACATCCAGTCTAAGTGAACCAGATGCTTTGCTCTGGGCATTAAATTCTCATTTCTGTTTGCTGAAGAACTACAGTCAACATCCAAGCAGTCCAGAGTTGGGTTTAGTTCATCTAAATGAAGTGTCTGTTCTAAAATCCAACAAGCGCCTCCTGTAGATTCACACTCAAAAATGCCAACATTCACCAAAAAGTCTTGAGAACACCGACTGTTTTTGGGTGGTGTTCGCTTGTATGCCACAGCTAAGCGATTTGTATGGGCACAGCTGATTTCAAGAGGTATGCCTGGAACATTAAGAGCGCTACTGCTAAGAAGTCCATCTTCAATAAGTAATGGCCATTCTTCCCATACATACATACCACTGTTTGTTGTACATTCTGATATAGAAGATTCCTCAGATTCTACTGCCACTGTGCATCTCCAAAATCTAACCTTACCATCTGAGCATAAAGTTGCAAGAAGATAAGGAGCATGGCAGACTGGATAAATGGAAGAAGAACTCAAGTGACCTAAAATTAAAAAGAAAAAAGTATGAAAAAAATAAATGTTACATACATTTTTCAAACCAAAAAGTCAGGCCTTTAGAGAAATAACTTTCACTAAAATCCTAAATTTCGGTGCTTGCTTTAATTTATGCTATGACTAAAACCTAATTCTAATGCTATCTTTATATCTATTCTTCCTTTGTCAACCATTCCATTTAAAGTTATTATTGAAACATAATGCCTACAGTGACACAATACAAGAAACAGTGGCCAATCTACCTTATCAGTTAAGAGCAGCATGTCACTGCATACTACATAATTACTCTTAGCCTGCAGTGGGGAGCAACTAAACAAACCAAGGGATATTTCTCTTCTCTGGTTTCTTGTTCTCTCAACAAACCAGAGGTTGGAAAACAATAAATAATCACTGATTTTCTTTCTCCATTTGCTGTGAGAGAAGTAAGCTGGGGTAAGGAACATGAATTCAGACCGCACATTAAATAACCAGAGTGAAGCCTGTCATTTCTTCAGCATCTAAACCTTAGTTTGTCCCTCTGCTCATGCAATACTCTGGCTTACTTTCTTGTGTGACCAGAGTCATGAAAATACGGAATACAAACCAACAGGTTAGCAAACACAAGTAAACTCAAATGTAATTCTCTATCCTCCTTTTTGTATCTTACAAACCTGCTGATGGTTTAACGCTTATTATTTCCACTCCTTCTGGTAAATTCAGCCGTTGGCTATAGACAATTTCTGAAGAGAGCGCAAGTTGGCTGGTACTTTGAAGGTTCTCTTTGCAGGCCTGGTATTTCTGTGTAAAGGAACACTGGGCCTTTTCTTGATCTGGAGAAGAAGAATAAAGCTCTTCCTGCAAAAATAGTTCAGATTCCTTGACCTCAATATTTTCATCTAAAAAATAAGAGGAGGGAGAACTGTACTTAGAACCTTTACCTTCTGTTTTATTTGTAAAACTATTTTATTGGGAAATGTTTGTAAATTGGAATTGCAGCCTAATCCTGGCATTTAGGATGACCTGTTTTTTCTCTAACATAGGCTTAACATGTTTGTGAAATGGTCATGCAACAACTAGCATGCATAGAGCATAAATTTATCAATATGGATTTTTATTACTGAAACTATATTGGCAAGGCAAATGTGGATTTTCTTCTTTTAAGCCTCCCAGCATAGCAATTGTTTACTTTAACTACATAAAAACAGACTATAGAGACAGTAAGTTTTCCTTTGTTCGTTGTCTAAGTCATATCTTACATTAACAGACAAATTACTGGAAGATCATTTCTTATAGACTGAAAAGATTCAGGAAAAAGCAAGTGAAATTATTAGAGAACAGTACAGAGAATTTACTATGTAATCTCCTGGGCAAAAAGTGGGTATTCTGTCCAGGCTGTTCAGCCCATTGTGTCAGTATACTTAATGGACATGGAGGGGTACCATCCCCACTCCAGGCTGATTGATGTTAACTAATGAGCCTGTGTTGTATGACTTACTTGACAAATACAAAACAACCTACCCACTGAAACTGGTATGGACTTCAAATGTAATTTCCACATATGTAACAATGAGCAGTTTTGAGCATATTCCACTAAGATTAAATAGAATTTTTCAGAAAACCCATTTTTCTGGTACCCTGTAAAAAATAAACAGATTTTGTTTTCACTACACTACACTACAATTGGAACAGTCATTACTGCAGAAGTGAAGTACAATCCTTTGCATGTTTACTCTGATGCAGCCAAATGCACAGTATAGTCAAACACTGATGAGTAGTTTTCAGCTTGTAAAGTCTGAGCATTTGTACAAGCAGCTTGGAGAACTGAGGTGTAACATACTCCCTTTGGAAGTCTGTCCACCTAGACAAAAAAAAATTAGGCAGGACCAAGTGTTACAGTATAGCTTCCAAGGGGATTAAAATTTCCTTGAGAGAGGGGACATCTCCTAGCACAATAAGGGAAGGAATAGTTTAGAGAGCTCCCCAACCGGCCCATCTCCTTGAAGAAACCCAGATGGGATCCAACCTTTTTGAACAACTTCCAGCCAATATATAATTTAATGCTTGGGGCAAGATAAACCCAGCAAGCCCATATAGTCTTGGATAACTGCATTATTTAGATGTATCACATTCATCCCTAGGACCACCCTAGCAGATGACTTGCACTAAGGAACAGATGACCAGACTGTAACCCTGCTGGCTCTTCAAGACCTCTCAGTAATTTTCAGTCACATTGACCATGGTATTCTTCCAGGATATAAAACTGTGCAGGAAGAACACCGTCTTATGGATGACTACTATTGCACCTCATGGTCACTGGCCTTTGGAGTGTATAGGGACTTTATTTCATATTCTCTGTTTTTCAGTATCCATATGAAATCATTGGGAGAAGATGTCCAAAAGTTTTGGCTGACTTTTTACCAGTATGTTGCTGAGTCACACCTATTGCTCTCTTTTCCATCTATTCAGGGGTGTACAGAACTACTTAACAGTTGCCTCGCAGGTAGGGTTTTTTTTTTAATAGTCTGCTATTCTTATGTACACTATTCTTACTTCAGAGTAAAATTAGTGAAATTAGTATGACTGTGCAGAAAATTAGAGATGATACTAAGCATATTAGCCATCACATTGTAGCTATGTCTTGTTTAATTTAATTGCTGGATGTGAGAAGGGTTTCTGGATCACAAGATGTAGGGAAATTCTACCTTTCTTCCCCAACTTAATTCAGATGGACTCCACCCCCTAAAAGTAATTTTCTTTTGGGTATGTGGATGAGTCAAGTTCAGCTGAGCCAGAAAGATTTAAATCTCCTCTTTCTGCGTGCTGCATTCAGTTCTCCTCTCCGTGCTGTTCATGTTTGAATTTGGTCTTTACTTCCAAGTAAACATGTATGGGATTGGGCTGCACTGCCTCAGTTCTGTTTGACTGCACTTACACATACTATGAAATTTAACAATAAGTAACAATAATTCATAGTAGCTTTGATCTCTATATGTCACCAGCATCTTTACATTCAGAGGAATTCAAATGGCAACAAGAAATGGGCAAACAATTCTGTGGTTCGTAAAAAACTAACAAAAGCACTATGCATTTAGTTTCCATTTATGTTTTTCTGGACCAAAACCTATATTGGGACTGATCTACACGTGCAGCAGAATGATGTAAAAATGGAGAGAAAGTTCTATGGTGACAAAACAGACTATACTATTTCAAACTGTAGTAAATATTTAAAGTTTTCCACACACAATAAATTTAATGGAAATTGACATGGAGCAAGGAGTGAGCAAGCCATGAATATTTCTCCCTTGACATGACAGCTTGCAGATAACATCAAGATGCATATATGTATTTAATTGAGATACAGCTTTTAAAAGAGCCAGCTGCTATTTCACAGTTCACCCTAAAACCTCAAGATTCCACCATTTCATTCTGCTGCATTTTGTATACCAGTCCTATACATGTTACTTTTCCTATTACTGGCAACAGTAATTATTTGCGAGTTCTCACAAGATAGCATCCTAAAAACTAATTTGGATTTCTTGAAAACTGAGCCAGCATAGTGAATAATATTGGGATTTAGGATACAATTACCAATTTTTGAAACAGTAATAGTGACACAATGACTCATAGATACAAGTCAGATCTATCATGAAATTTCCCATGCCAATTGACATTGAAGACAAAATTCTGCCACTAAAACATTTTGAGGGTGTTAGCATAAGCCAGTGGCTTATAGGACAGCAATCTATTTTCTTAGCAGATCCTAGAATTTAATCACTACTTTAGGCTCTGCATTTTAGTAAGCTATTCATAATATCAAAAGCAATGCTACAAACTATACAGAAAGCTTGTTACATAATCATTTCACTGTTCTGAAAATTTACTAAACATATATGTGCTTTACCAGAGTCAGGTAACATGGTCTTTTTGTCAGACAGTCTATTCTCATGGTTATTCAAAATGAAATCTTCTTGAAAAACATGAAGTAACTGCATTTCCCTCCATGCTAAATTAAAAACAAACAAACACACATATAAATATAGTAGAGTGACTACAGTGTCACTCATTGACAGAGAGACCAACTTTTGCTAATATATTTAGGTGTAATTCATTAATACTAATTTCTTTTAGATTCAATTTAAATAGTTTCAAATAAGAAATCTTGAAAGTAATACTCTCTTAACAGGGATCAAGAACACACCGTTCTAAGGAGAACAACTCATATGGATCAAATCTCCTACAGTTGATTCTGCTTCTATTATTGGAATCAGGAGGGGGACAATTCCCATTGCTTCTTGCTCATTGTCAAAATTTACCTTAAATTTTCAGGGAGAGATGCAGGTAGGGGGTGTGAGAAAGGGAGAAAATTGCACTGCATGAGCAGATTTCATCATGTGATCTTGCTTTCTCCCCTTTGTTTTTAATCAGATAAAACAATGATAATTTCATCTAAGAAGTATAAAATCCTTACCAGTTTTGTAATGGCATCCAATTCTACAATGCATCCTGGTCTAGCTGTGGATTGTTGACTTATGATGTTAAAAACTTCACCAACATATTTCTGTAGAGTTAGTAACAAGGGCCAGAAGTTAACAGTCTTGTAATTATAAAGTTAACTTCAGTAATCCGTTATTTCATTTTCCGTTGTCCAAATACCAGCATAGTTAGCAAGAATCTTTGGGAAGGCATTGTTCTTTCCTTTGCCCTGATACGAAAACCACATCCTACAAAAGTAGACTTCTTGTGATAATGAAACTGTAATATTTGTCTGAGGGGTTTTTAAAAAATCTAAGATAGTCTTCTCTAAGTTGGTTGTTGTCTGTAGTTGTAGGTTGTGGCAGCTGCAGTCGAACACATTTAAAGAACACCAGACTAGGAAAAGCTAGCTTAAGGAATGTTTGATATGTATCTAAAATGTTCAATTATTTCTGAAAGCTAATTTTACACAAAATGAGAAAAGGCACACATTTATAAAATCTAGGCTAAAACTGGCCTATATGTCTCAAAACCTCAAATAAAATTAACTTGAATGCAACAGAGATAGGGAAGATTTACAACTCTTGTTTCTTTTGATAAATGTTTTCTGTGCTCAAGCTGCTTTCTCATCCATTGCAGGAGCAGTCTTGGTAAAGAGAAATCAGCCAGTGCATCTGTTTATTCTTTTTAAAAGGGATCCATCCTATGAACAAACTATCTTTCCATGTTCAAATTTAGACCCAAACATCAAAACACAAAAAGAAGAGCCAAGAGTCTTCTCATCAGGTCTGGTTTGGTTTGAAGGTTTGCACTGTATTACCGACAAACTGTGAAGATGATACTTGCATACTGTTTTTAAGACTAAGTAATTAAACCCACAACTAGTCTTAAGGATTTGTGCCTAATTTTAAGCTAAATCAATTTATTACAGAGTTTAGATAATTCTTGGGCCACCAATATGTTGTCTGAAAAACCTCAGTTGGCATTTGCTTGTCCTTTCAAGAGTTTCTGTGCTTACTGAAATTAATATTACAGAAAAGTTTTATTCGCTGACTAAAGACAGCTTCATGTGTGCATCTTCAGGCTCTTTTTTATATGCATTGTGCACTCTCCTCACTACAAAATGATGAGGGAATTGGTTGTGGTCATAAAAGTTATTATAATGAAACTCTGTACCAATGAAAAAGGGTTCAAAATGGCAGGTAATTTAGGTCCTTTATGCTTAGAATTCCTTAGCTAATAGCAACTGGCACAGGTTACTGAGACTGAGCTTCTAATTCAGATATTCTCATCCAAAATGAGGTAGGTGGGTATTCCATGTACAACAATTAAATATTTTATAGTGCTACACCAGCATAAGATGGCATAGGCTCTAAAGCCTAGAATGTGTTCAAGCAGTGGCATAGTGCTAAACCCTAGTATGTGTTTCATGCAGTCATCTCAAAGTTTCCATTCAGTTCCATCTCCCTCAACAAATACAGGACAAGTTGGTGAACTAGCAATATTGTAAATCAAATTAACAAATTTTTGAATAGCTGCTAAAGTGACCAGGCTGAATTTAGCGGGCAATCAAAATTCACAAAATTATATAACGGCCTTTACTTACAGAAATTCCTGGATTAGACAGTTCACAGAGAAGCTTCCTGGCGTCTATTATAGCTTGATACAGCCTCAAATATTGTCCATCACTTGCAACAAAGCAAGCACTTGGTGAATTACAGTATGCACCTAAAGGCAATTATCAACAGTCTAATTTCAGAAAAGTATGAATACATTCATCCACCGTTCTTATTCTCCTGTCCTTAATTACTGTGTTTCTGCTGCAATTCCAGCATTCTTATTTACAAGGAAGAAAACTTACCTAGGCAATAACTAGGGATAAGAGTAGGCAGCCATGCCACATTTGAAAAAGCAGACACATGAAGAGAATTTATTCGTGCAAGTTCTGAAACTCCACCAGAAAAAGACAGTGGTCCAACTGGGTCAACTCTCCAGAGGATAAGTTCACTGTAAACAGTATTCAGATCCTGTGATGTGTTTGTATTGTCTTTACTATGAATTGTTGATGGTATCTCTTTTGTGCTGTCAACAGCTGGTGTCCTTACTGCATTATGATGAGAAGTTGTAAGCAGCAATGGAAGTACTGAGTGGCAAGCCAAGTCATTAAGATGGAAACGATGTCCACAATATCGTGATTTGTGAGAAATACTGAGTACAACTGAAAAAGCAGATTCCTCTGCAAAACTGACTAACCATTGGTTTAGAGATCCATCTGCATGTTTCGAAATCATCATAACATGTGGAGTGAAGATGCTTAACTTCAAGCTGTTGGATGATTTACTATGGCCAGAAGAGATTAACATAGAACAGGAACGTCCAAGGCTAGAAGGTTTTTGTTTGCCTTGTTGAAGAGCAAGGTCAACATTCTTTGTACAAGCATACATCACTATACTTCTGCAAAGTGAATTTGCATCGCCAGTGGGAAAGGCTACAGGGATCCTTGAAACAAATGACACCTGGTTTTTTAACAGGAGAGAGAGCGAAATATTGGAATTATATCAAACTTCTGAACACAAAATAACAATGATAATGATGGTAGTTTACTCAAAACAGCCACTGTACCTGAACTTGGCGAAACATGCCTGGCTGGTATTCATCTAGCCAGTCTACATGCCATACTAGTAATGATCCATCCATAGGATGAATACTAAATAACATGTCTGCATTTTTATTCCATTCTGACAGCCGTATTTCAACTTCATGATCAATAGCAGCAGGAGACAAGGGAACATAGCTTGAATTTGAAACTGTTTTTTCATCA
The DNA here is from genome assembly GCA_948472985.1 of Iguana delicatissima. Classification (NCBI taxonomy): domain Eukaryota; kingdom Metazoa; phylum Chordata; class Lepidosauria; order Squamata; family Iguanidae; genus Iguana; species Iguana delicatissima. The sequence continues at coordinate 438,296 of CAOKZL010000551.1, read as the reverse complement.
GCAAATTCTCTCTGTTCTTGATTTCCTTTCTGATCTTGTCTACTGTCATCAGTTTCTGGCAGAACAAAAAAAATGTTATAAAAACATCTGCATGTTAAAACCATTGCTAAAATGATAGGTTACATGGCTTCTTAGAAGATTTTCTAGAACTCCAGCAATTCTGACAAAATATTAATCTCCTCTAACCATACAGTTTTTCTTATGATATATATTCTCAATATTCAGTAGTTTACATGGCTTTTTCATAGAGACTCAGAATAATCAATTTTCCTGACAATCCCAGATGTGTACCTTTGAAAAGTGAACCTATGAGTCTCTCTTGTTTGAAAGAAGCCAGATATACTCCATGTAGAAGTCCACTGTAAGAACTATCAACAGCAAGAACAGAATAGTATTCAAAACAGAGGGTATAAACAGCTTCATGTACAGGTAACATATAGCTCAATTCTTATACATGTCTACTCAGTAATAAACTGTTGTCATCAGCTGGTTTTACTTCTAGGTAACTGGATATGGACTTAAGCAACAGTTTACAAAATTCTGCAAATGGAAATGAAACCAATTTTGCTTACAAAACAAGTAAAAAAAGTTTATTGCTCAATGCAACTTCTTTGTGGTTAGCATTTATTATACCTTGAACTACCAAGCCTGGATTGGTTGCCCAAAAACTTTTAAATAATCTGTGAATTCAATCATTTAAGAACAATAGCTTCAAAAGAAACTAGAGTCCTTAATGTTAGATGTACATGTGCATATATTTGGGCACCATAATCATTTGGTCTCTAAAATCACAGACATCATAGAGGTGGAAGGACCCTTATGGGCCATCAGGTCCAAACCCCAATGCAGGATCTCCAGCTAGAGCATCCTCCACAGGTAGCTGTCCAGCCTCTTTTTGAAAGTGTCCAGAGATGGTGACATTACCTTTCCAGGCAATTGGTTCAATTGTTGAACCACTCTCACTGTCAGGAAGTTTCTTCTCATGTTCAATCAAAATCTAGCCTCCTATAACTTCAAACAATTAGACCCAGTTCTAACCTCTGAGGCAACAGAAAGCAACCCTGCACTTCCAATTGTGGCAGTCCTAGAAGTATTTTAAGAATGGGATCATGTCACCCCTCAACCCTCTCTTCACCAAGCTGGACAAACCAAGCTACTTCAACCTCTCCTGATTGTTTTGTTCTCAATAAAGCTTATCATCCTTGTTGCCCTTCTCTGAACCCACTCCAACTTGTCTATATTCTTCCTAACACAAGGCTCTCAGAACTGAATGTATACTCTAGATGAGGTCTAACCAGAGCAGAATATAGTAGGACTGATGCCTCCCTCAACTGAGAAACTATGCTTCGATTATGCGGGCCAAGATAGCATTTGCCTTCTTTGCTGAGTCATCACTATGCTGGCTTATGTTCAACTTAAAATCAATAATATTCCCAAGGTTTTTGCACAGATAGTACTGTTGAGCCATGTATCCCCCATCTTTACCTGTGCATTTGTTTTCTGTTGCATAAATGTAGAATTTTGCACTTGTTTGTATCGAATTTCATATTATTAATTTCTGCCCAGTTTTCTAGTTTAGCAACATCTTTTTTGAATTCTGTTCCTATCTTCCAATGTATTAGCTACTCTTCCCAGTTTTGTATCACTGGCATATCTGAAAAGGATTCACTCCATCCCATCATCTACACTGATAAAAACATTGATGGGTGTTGGTCCCAGGACAGAACCCTGTGACATTCCACTCGAGACCTTCCAAGTTGAAGCATAGCCACTGATGGCAACTCTCTGAGCACAGTTTTACAACCAATTATGGATCCACCTGAGGGTACATCTATCTATTCCCATGTCAGGTTGCTAATCAAAATATCATGGGGGAATCTTATCAAACACTTTGCTGAAATCCAGATAAATGACATCCACAGCATTCCCCCAACATCTACTGAACTAGTGATCCAATCCAAAAAAAAAAAAAAAGATATTAGTTTGGCAGGTTTAGTTCTCAACAAACCCATGTTGGGTCATACTACTCACTGCATTGTCATCAAGAAACTTGCAAACAGACTCCTGTGTAGTCTGTTTTAATATTTTTCCTGGTGTTGAAGTAAGGCTGATTGGTCTGGAGTTTCCTGGATCTTCTTTTTTGCCATTTTTGAAGAAAGGGACAATGTTTGCTCATCTCCAAACCCCTGGTACCTCACCTGTTCTCCAAGATTTCTCAGAAATGATGGCAAGTGGTTCTGTATGCCAGTAATTTGTTTCAGTACTCTGGGATATAGTTCATCTGGCCCTGAAGATCTGTGCTCATTTAGGTTAACTAGATGATTCCTTACTAACTCCTTATCAATCTTGATTTGCAACCCAGATTTCTTGTTAAGATTTCTACTAAGGGGAGAAAACTAAAGCAAAATATGTACTGAGCAATTCTGACTTTTCATTATGTTCTTTTAGCAATTTACCATCCCTGCTGAGGAGTGCATCTCACCATTTCCTTCATTATTCTCTTACTTTGAATGCATCTGAAAAAAACATTTTTGTTGCTCCTTGCTTGCTTAGCCAGTCTCAGCTCATTTTGTGCTTTAGCTTTCCTTATCCTATTCCTGCAAGTCAGGACTATACATCTGCATCCTTCCTTCCATTCTTTACACATGCTCTTTTTCCCCCCACTTCCTTGAGTTAACTGCGCAGGCACATTGGCTTTTTCAGATGTTTCCCACTTTTCTTCTTCCATGGAGTTATGACTGTGCTTTTAGCAGTTCCTTCTTGAAATCCCACCTGTGGTGGGTGACTTTTTCCTTGAGCATGTCTAGCCATGAGATTCTACCCAGTATTTCCCTCAACTTGATCAAATCAGCATTCCTGAAATCATCTTTGGCCTGTCCTATAATCATGAATTTTACCACTATATGTTTACTCCCTCTTAAAGTACTTACTGCTTTGAGTCCAATGACCAACTCTCTTTCATTGGTCAGGGGCAAGTCAAGGACTGCTGATCCCCTTGTTCCTTCCTCTGCCTTTTGAAAGAAGAAATTACGTGCAAGACCAGGAGCCTGCTGGAGAGTCTATGCTTAGCAGACTTAGTCTCCTAGCAGATATCAGGATAACTGAAGTCCCCCATAACCACCAGTTCTTGCTTTTTTGTGGATTTCTAGGACTGCCTTTTAAGTGTAACTTTTGCAGAAACAATCCAAATAGTTAACTAACACTTTTTAGCTACATAATGTTTAGCATGTAAGGTAAAGCAGTGAACAGTTTTAACAATTAGCTATTAAACAATTAACAGCTTTTATCCAAAAATTTACCAGGTAAACCAAGGCATGCACATTACCTTCATCAGATTTTATATCCATCTGGTTTGATTCTTCAGTGCTAGCCTCTGAAGAAATATGCTCAACACTCTTTTTAAGCTGTTGTAAGAAGACTTCCATTGACAAGGTAAAATGCAGTTCTTTATTATTTAGCCAATGAACTACAAAAGGTCCACTTTTTTCTTCATTTTCATTAAGACTCAGAGACATGATGGAAGGGAGCAAAGGAATGTCTGCAAACAAAAATGTGAACTTATGTTTAAGTAAATAAGATTATTTCTTCTCTTCTTAGTCAAATTTAATTTTATTAAAGGGTTCAACAGTACCTTAATTCTAGGTGTTCAAATTATAAGGTTAAGAATACACATGAGACATGAGCTGCTAATCTGCAGTGACTTTTCAGGAGACTGTGAATATGATGATAATATGACACAAACATGGTGCCAGTCCTTATCACACTGGGGGAAAAGTCCTACTCTATTCCATCAGATAGCACGTAAAGCACTGTATTAAATGAAATATAATGGCCTGAGCCAATGGCACACAATGCAGTGAATCAAGCCGTAACCCAAAATTAAACCTATATGACTTTCCCTCAATCCCTAAACAAGAACATCCACTTGAGAATATATCTTAAATATCTTAAAGATGCATCAATAAAATCCTTAACATTTTTTAGCTCCACATGGAAAAATACACACAGGGTAATACCAATAGCGCATTTCTAACATTTTTTTTTCTTTCAACAGCAGAACCCTGTGCCTCAGAGACATATTTTGGGAATTCCCTATTTTCAAAAGAGGTTTTTCATAAGGCACAGAAGGGGAGTCTTGTTTGAGGACAGAAAAAAAATCCTCCTGGGTATATGTTTCTTTGAGTATCAAGTATCAGAAGTAAACCACTGTTAAACCCATATGGTAACATTAGTAATAATTTTAATCCTACTTTGTTTCAAATACTCTACCATCTAATCAACTGCAATATATTATGCCTCGGGGCATCTGTAATGCCTTGAGCATTCACCAAATGAAGGCATGATAAAAAGTATGAGTAATATTTTAACTCCATTTCCCAGTGCTGGATAATGCATTGCAACCATTCACCCTGACACATAGTAAGCGCACGCTGGATAATCACTAGAAATACAACAAAGTTTGGCATGGTACTTAGGATCACCAGGGAAATCTAAATGGACACAATTGTCTGGATGCATCTGATCTGATCAGATCAGTTGTATTATTTCTTTTCCCTCTCAGTCCATTCCAATTTGGATGACACAGATTTTTGTCTAATCCAAATTTCCTCTATTCCTGGGTTGATTTAAAATGACTTAAATCATTTTTCTGGAGGACTCAAATACAGTATAAACCATTAATGGTTAAGATTATATTTAACCATCATATTTAATTGTTTAATGTACATTTAAGGCTAAGCAATTATCCTGAATTGTTTTCAAATTAATGTTTCATTCAGTGAAAAAAGTATCCCTTGCATTTATATCTAGACCCTTCTTCCTTGTTCAGATTTACTTCAACTTCCCACTTATCTATTCACTGATCTTCTCTATCGTTGCACCTAGAGGGCCAAGATCATGAAAGAAAGAGGCAAAGAGGGAGGAAATGGGGGCACAAGTTGATGCAGCTCTGGGACACCACCTGCAGAATAGGGCTGCTCTCTATGAACAGCTGTTAAACTATTCACAGATTATAACTAGAAGTCATATGATGCATATGCATGATGATCTCCTTGACTAAAGCCCTTCTTTTTACTATTTTAATACAATTATGAAATCTGATTTAGATTTTACAAATCAATTTAAATTTAAACATCCTTTTTATTTTTCAAAGTTATTATTTTTATCAACCCTGCTCTATTCCCTTAATAAAGTTAACACAGATTTTGTTCTTTTAGTAATGTTCAATGGCAGACAAGTGTTTTGGCCTGAAGCCACGCAATAATTTATTCCAGAATTCACCAAATTCTTATGAAAGAACTATATGCCTTCCATAAGACCGTACGTCTTACAGAGGAAAACCGAAGCTGCACCATGTATGCTATAAATTTACATTCTTCATTACCTGTGGCTGGATTGATGCTGGCAGCAATATGAAAGTGGCAAAGTGCATTTGACTGCAGTGGAGCATTCCGATGAACTTCATGAGGATCTTGTTGATGGGGTAAGTATCCAGTATGTGCAAGTGCTAACGATCTTCTCCGTCCTCGCCGAAAGGGTCTCAGATTTAACTGTTTGGAGGACAAATTGTATGCCATTATTTGAGTGCAGAAGAACAATTTCTGACAAATCATCTCCTGTACTATGACCAATGAAATATGAGTATGTTGAACATGAACTATTGCGAATATATATTAAAAAGATGGTTTATGCTAAGAAGTCCCAAATCATACAAAAAGTTTCATTAGCAAAGCAAATGTTTCACTACTACAAAGAAAAACCTATTAAATTAAGTTTATGACTTCATAATGCTCGGCAAGTGCAAATGCAACTATATACCTCTGGCTGACCTAGAATCTTACCTCCAAAGCATTTTTCATGCTTTCTTTACTAGAAGCATTCCTCTTAAAGTTATTAGCTAACTTCACCGGTTCAGGACAATGGTTGTATCCACCTCCATACAGCAGACTATCATTGGGCAACAAAGTTTCTGCCCAGAGACGACATATGTTATCCTTGCAGCATGTCAACAATACATTACATACAGCACCTCTATGGGAGAAAAAGTGAAATTAAACACAAAAATGGCTATTTTCAGAGACAGAGATTTCTGAACCCTACAAAGTGCTATTACTCGCAGCAGGCCACAGTTTCTGGTTTCAAGTCAATTGCTTCCGGCAAGAAACACATGAGAATGAATGCTTGAAAACAACATTGTATTGAATTTGGCAATTTTAACTCCTTGAGAAAACGCAGCACAGCCCAACCACATCTTTAAGAGCAATCTACTCATAGAGCATAATGTGAGTTACAACTCAAAGCAGAGTCAGCTTGGGCATGCTACAACACTACGAAGGGATTGACAGTTTTTTTGTTTCCAGTTAACTACACTGAGTAGTAATTCATCTTTTTAACACTGTTGAGGATAAAGTTATTTATATGAACATGAAATATTACAGGCATATGCATTTGCTACAACTATATGTTATCAATACAAAGAAAAATATATTAAGCAGTTCTCATGCCATAAGACTTGCTCACATCTGCAATCAGCAAAGACACACCATTGGCAAAAAACAGTAGAAAACTCAAAAATCTGCCAAAAGGAGAAGCTGATACTTAACAGTGAATGATCATTTTAGGGAGGGTGAAGGCACAATACACAATCAGTGGGTTAATCCCTTGTGCCAACCTGATTGAGACAGGATTCCCAAAATTCTAATCCATTGTGACCACTGATTTCCTTCTCTTCCTTCAAGTTGACTGGATAGCCTTTCTAACTGAAGAAAACACTGAACAGACAAAGAACAGACAGGTGTTTGTTCTTTAATAGTATTAGTCCCTGGGTGAGGTGGATTGCTACTTCAGCCTCTCTAGAATAATCATTCACTGTATGTCCCAACCTCTCATGCTCAGGTAGGCTGAAGGGGCAATCCAGAACCAGCAGGATATATCAAAGCTTCTACTTCCTGGGCGTATCTAACTGGTATCTTGCATAACTGTTAAAAGAACTGTGCTTCCAAAAGCTACCTGAACCGATTTATATTTATCAACTTTGTAATGGTGGATGAACATGGATGGTCCTTCCATCCTACTACTCTGCAAATATCCCCTAAAGAAGCTGGCACTCTGTAAGCTGTAAAAGTCACTGTTGATCTTGTTGAGCATGCCCAGACATGCTGTGGTCTTGTTGTCTTAAAGTGACAACATATATAAATGCAACTTTTAATCCATCTGGATAACATTTGCTCTGATGCTTTACGGCCCATTGTTCTGGGGTGAAAGGAACCAAACCAGGCTTCCGATCTACTAAACTTTTTGTTCTCTGAAGATACACTTTTACAACCCTTCTAATGTCCAAAGAATGCCACTTTTTCTCTAGTGGATGAAATGAATTTGGACTGAATGTGGGCAATGTCAGAGTTGGAGCCCCAGCCCTCAACAACGACTCAGGCAAAAATGATAGATCTATAATCAACAAGACCTTTTCTTTTTCAAATTTGCAGAAATTTTGATTGCTTGGCAGTCAAACCAACTCAGAGGCCTTCTTAGCAATTGCTATAAAAAATACTACTTTGAAAGATAGGAAATGCAGTTAAGGTTCCTTCAATGGTTCAAATAGTGACTCTGCCAATATATTCAACACCAGGTTCAAATCCCATGAAGGGAATCATGAACCATTGCAAGACCTCCAAAATTGTTGACAGAACTGACAGCTGCCTTTTTTTAGTGTGCTGAGTCTCAAACCCTGTACTAGACCCAATTGCAAAAATGCTAACACATCCCTGACTTTTGATAATTCAAGCAACACAACATTGCCCACATACCACTTTTGAAAGCTTTCCAGGTGTTCTCATAAATCCGCTGAGTGGAATGTCTTCTAGATGCTCAGATAGTGCTTGCCATTGAGTCTAAATAACCCTACTTTATCAAATTTTCCACTCACTCTGCAAGCAATTAACTTCAGCCAGCCCAGATTGGGATAGAAAACCGATCCTTGATGCAACAAATCTTCTGCTCATGGTAGATACCATGGTTTCTCTACTGACATACTCAGCACTGGGAACCATGGACTGAAAGGTCAATAAGGGACAACTAAAACTACTTGAGCCCTCTTGATCTTGTGTAGAATCCTTGAATTATTGGAAACAGTGGAAATGCATATAGCACACCCTTCAGCCACAGTACTGACAAGGCACTGCAGTTCTTAGCACTTAAACTTCCATCTGTGGAAAAAAATCTTTTTTAATTTGGAATTCTCTCAGATAATAATTCTATCCCAAGCCTTCCATACTTGCAATGTAAATCAAATCTGCTTGCTCAGACCCCATTCTCCTGATGGAATTTTTTCAGCGTGCATTCAATGCCATCAACAACTTTTGCTGCTTCTCAGACCAAGTCAAATTTCTGTTTGATTCCTTCATTGGTTTTTGTTATGAATTTTGCTTTTTCCTTTACACTTTCTTGGTTTATCAGTAGAAGCGTTGCCATTAACAATGTTAAGTATTGTAACAATTGGCTTTGACTGCTCTTTTCCTGTTGTGGCTGACCATAAGCTCTGTTCCCTTCCACTACTGTATTTCACTGATACAGCTGAAGTGTTAATCACCATGAGTGGTTTCCCATTTGATTGAGATACCTTCCCTGATTGGTTGCTCACATTCCTAAGTTCTGTCCTCTTTCTGTCCGGAACCTGAATTTTCAAGATGGTGACTGGAAGTTACATCTGTGTTTTTGAGCTCCACAGACTCCCTCACTACCATGAGAAGACTTCCCCAGTACAGAGGTAGGCTTTACCTTATTCTTAACTTTCTCTACTTTAACCGCCTGCTCCAAATCAGATTTCTTAGCTCTTACTGCAAACTGTGGTGAAAAGTCTTCAATTTCTTTAATATCAACTTTTAATATCAACTCTGAAATTGAGTCTGAGCCACCTCTGTCACTAGTCAACTGCCCTTCTGTGCCAATCTGAGTATCTTGCTCATGCTCTGTGATGTGTGTACTCATAGTCTTAGGGGAGTTAATTAAATAAATTTTGTCATCCACTTCTCGCCTCCTTTTTTCAGAAGCAAGCAGGAATCCTTTTTGTTGTTCTCAGAACCATTCTGCTTATGCTTTGCTTTCACTAATTTGCTAACTACAGAAGCCACACTTACTGTGCAGCCAATTTTAGATCACCCAAATAAGTTTTAAAGAGAATTTAATTTAGCATGATAGAGTATAAGGGAGCAAAAAGGTTGACAGGTTGGCTAGACAGGAGAAAGAAAACGGGGGAGAAAGGAGTCAACAGGCGTCATCTATTAGAATTTTGAGGCCTCCTGCCTCCTGCCTTGATCATATTGAGGCCTCCTGCCTTGATCATATTGGTGCAAAGGACTAACTCAATGGTTGTGGATTGCTTCTTTAGCTTAGCTGAGAATGTATTGTTACCATTACTGACAACTACTATATTCAAGAAATTTAGCAGCCACCAACACTACGCTTAAGAAAACTTTGATTTAGTCTCAAACAATTTTTCAGGGCCTATTTCATTGTTGCTAGGATACTGCACGACAGACCTTCAGTATATGAGAGAGTAAGTTGGTTCATTAAGTAGTATACTGTGATTGACATTTCACATGCTATTCATGCCTTTAAGGAAAAAAAATTACAGTGGACCCCCTGTAGATGCAGTCTCTGGATCTGCAAATTTCATTGATCACAGAGTATAATATCCTGTATCTAAAATGGCAACAATGTGAATGCAGATGCACTGAAGCATTCACACACATCACCACCATTTAATAATACGGGACACAAGCATTCATGTTTTTCACCATTTGCAAGGGATCCTGGAACAGAAACAGAGGGTCCATTATACAGCTATCCAGAAATTACCCCTTCACAATCACAATTTCTAACACTTCAAACAAGAAATAATAAGCATCCTCACCGTGGCATGTAATTGCTTGTCTTTCGCCATGAAAAGCCAGTAACAGACCGAGGATGAACTAAATAAATAAATGAAAAACCCACTTCCTGTACTGTTGTTTCTTGTGTTCTAGCTTGAGATGCAACAGCTGTTTTCCAACTATCAGTGTTATACCACACCTTTACAAGACAATCATCCTAGCACCCCAAAAAGAAATAAGAAATATTAGTGTGCTGTTTATTTATTAAACCTACATAAAACTTGACTAGCAAACTGGAACAATTTACAATAAAATACCATGAAAATAAAACAGCCAGCAAACAATAATTCACTTAAAATATTAACATACTTAAAATCTAGCAACAGAACTTATGATAAAAGCAACATATGAACATTAAATGATTGATGAAAGCAGGAAGTTGTAACTTGGCATCTAACCATATGTAATAAGAATGCCTGCCTGGTCTCATTTGGAAAGGTATTCCTAGATGTGGGAAGATTATGTAGAAAGCCTTTTTTCTAGTAGCTGCTTGGTACACTACTGTAAACTATAGCACCCAGGAGACAGTCTGTAAAAACGATCTTAATTATCGGAACATATGAGAAACACAGTCCTTTGGCTAGGCTAGCCCTAAATTACTTAGGCTTTTAAAGATCAATATCACCTTTTTGAACTGTATCCTGAAGCTGATAGTCAGTGCATCACTGCATTAACGTGTTCCAACAAAACAGTATGCTGATTCTATGGTAAGTACTGAAGAGCTCATTTCAGTTATGTCTAAGTCTTAAAGTGATTTTTAAATATTTTTAAAATTTTAAGTGATTCTAAAATTTCTCTTGATCATACACGCGCACATTTTAGCTGTATGCAGGTGTTAGCCATTATTTTGTTCTGACTCCACTGGTCCGTTGAGCCACGCAGTACTGGGCAAAGTCAGAACCGGTAAGAACTCATAGTGCTTTTGCCTTTTTCCAACGTCCAAGGAGTAGTAAGAGGAAAATGTCCCTCACCTAAAGCAAAGAATTGTGCATTTTCCTGCAATGCACGGAGAGATTCATGTCTAGAACAGGAATGGTTAAATTTGCCCGATTCTTTTTGCCACACTTTATTCCTGTCTCAAATTCCTAAAGTTCCCCCAGCAAAGAAGGGCATATTTCATCTCCACCTGAAGCGATGAAGACATGCAGGTATTTATTGTTGATGTTTATTGGACCAACTATTGTAATATACAACTTTTTTAAAAAAAGGAGGTTACAGAAACAGCTGCTGCTGCTCTTGATGTCAGGTTTGTGCTATGGTCAAAGATGTAATTTCATAGAAAAACATTCTCTCTGAAAAATAGCTACCTTCACATGAAAGAGCCTTGGGGGAAGTGTTGGTAGCAGTAGATAAACTGTCATGTTACTGCAGTATTAAAGTTCTTTATAGGGATCATTCATTTGAAAAGCCTAAGGACTATGAAGTCAAATACTTTCAGAGAAAACCACTACTCTGAACTGTAAACAAGTTGGTACTTGGCTACAGAATTATTTACTTATTATTTAATAGAATTATTTATTTCAGTGAGAAATGAATTTTTTTGTATGATTTGGTTTTAATTTAGCAAGTAATTTATTAGTTCTTAAATCTATCACTTTATTTATATCTCAGGACTCAAAGTTCCTTAGAAGATAAAAAGAACACACAAAGCTAAAAACATTTAAGAAGTTATGATTAAAATATTATTAAACTGCCTACAGAATTAGAACCATTTAAATCACTGGTTTAAATACAAAGAATAAAAGTAATACAGCATACTGAGAAAAACTATTTTCTGGTACAATAGTTCCCAAATGTCTACTTGAATTAAAAAAAAAACTGCCAACAAAAGGATAGCAATGAGAAATTCAGCGCAGCCTTCCTAGGAAGTGAACTCCAGGGACTAAGAGTGGTAGTAGAAAACAGAATGGAATGTTGAATGGGCTGGTGCAAGGGGGTCAAGACCCAAATGTAGTAGATTGACTCTCCTACCATCACAAGAAAGTCCATCTTTTGCATTCCCACTAAACATGCCTATGAGAATAGCAGGATCAAGACAAGTGCCTCCTCTGAAGATCTTAAAGCTTGGAAAGGCTAATATGGGTAGCTATGGTCCTTCAGATAGTCTTGATCCAGGTCATAACTTGCGCTCTGAACTGAGCTTGGAAACAGACTGGCTGCCAGTGGAAATGCTGTACCAAGGGAGTTTTGTGTGGCCTGTAACAAGCCCCAGTTAGCAATCTGAATGCAGCTTTTGAGACCAACTGAAATCTGTGAACTTTCTTCAGCAACAACCTCACATATAGAACATTACAGTAATACAAATGAGGTGCACCTAGGGTATGTGCTGCCACAACCAAATTGGATGTCCCTATATATGGGCACAGCTGAAGCTAGGAGTACATTGAAACTGTGAACCAGTATCCTCAGCAGAACTTTTACCTCACCCCAAACCTTTAACTTACTCTTTCCCAAAGAAGGATTATAACTGATTTGTTTCTACTAGGATCTCTTTCCTCAAGCAAGTCAGACTTCAATATCATGGGAAATGAGTACATCTGACACATTACATCAAGCTTTTTCTTAAATAATATTGGGTGTTGTATGCTGTTTAAGGCAATTAGTACAAAAGTGGCTCATCTGATCTTATTCAACGAGTGAGTACCAGTATGGTGTAGCTATCTGAGTACTGGACTAAGACCCCAGGACAAGAAGTATAAATCCATGGAAATTCATGGGGTGAACTGGGCAAGGCACACTCTTTCAGCCTAATAGGAAGGCAATGGCAAACCTCCCCTGAATAAATCTTGCCTAGAAAACCCTATGAGAGTGTCCTTTATGATGCCATGTAAAGCAAGAAGTGCTGAGTCTAGCGAGGTTGCTGGAAATTACTTAGTATAGAGTCAGGTATCTTCCAGCCCGTAATAATAATATTTCACAATATGAATAACATTTCCTAAAGAAGTTCTTATTTGATTCAGAATAGGAAAACAAACAAACAAACAATTTCCACATGCACAGGTCAGTCTAAATCTTGAGATACTAACAGCAACTTTCAAACTGTCCTAGTTCACAGAGGATTGCACATTGGTGAACCATAGACAAGAAATGCTGAACCTTGGAAGCTGTACAATTCCTGAACTTGCTTTATACTAAGCTTGGGGTTTCCTAGTCTGATCAAAATCTTGGTGGATTCCTACAAATGCTCTATAAGCCTTTTTCACAGCCCACTTTTTCTGCCATGGTCTCAAACCCAACCTTATTGTCATGTACAGTGGAAGAGGATACATCCTACACATATACAGTGCACCCTCTGGATCTGCAAGGGCTCCATGATCCCCAGCAGATGCCAAAAAATGCAAATTATCACATCCCATATTATAAATGGCAGTGGTGCACATGTGGATGCTTCAGAATATTTACGTTCATGTCACCACCATTTTATATACAGGATGTTACAATCCACAATTGGTCGAAACACCAGATTCAGAGGGTCCACTCTATAATGTAAATAAATATAAATAAGTATATACCTAAAAATACATTAAAAATGCCAGCTTCTATACCAATATAAAATCAGCATCCATGCAGATCAAGAAATACTAAAATCTGTTTGTACCCTTTATTAAAGGATGAAATCATCATATCGATTATGATTTTTCAAAATTCAGACTTTAACGTATTTTATTAGATTTTTTGTGTTAATATTATTGTTGGCCATATCGATGTTATATGAAAAGAGGGAATTGAGCAAAAGTAATATGTAATTTCAAATGCTATCATACTGGTTTACCTTTCCTGCAGTAGCAAAGAATTCTCCATCTGGTGAAAACTTCATCAGGTAAACTTCAGAAGCAGTTCTACAAAGCAGAATAAAGGCACTGTGTTAAACACTGCTGAAGACCTTACTAACACTGAATTTCTGTATCTTCTGCTTAAGCTGAGACCTTATATGAGACTATAGCAAGTTCAGTTCTCTGCTGTCTCATGGAAAGAAAGTTACAACATTTGATTTTCCATGTTAATAATTCAGGTAAATCTGGATTATTATATATCAAATGTACTGTGTTTCTATTTTAGGCAGATCTGAATATCTGTCATCTGGACTTCAACTAACAGCAAACTTTTTATCACATGTAAAGAATGAATTTTATCTTGCTCCAGTTTTAGCATTAATATGTATTTTACAAAGGTAGTATTTAGTAAAATCTGCAAGAACATCATTCTTAGCCCTCAGGGCTCTTCAAAGATGATTTACTACTTAAGACAAGATGGTGCACACCATTCATCCACATTTCATGTGCAGAAAAGCAGCTGAATCTTACTTTACTGTGGCTTCCTCTGCTGATAATTTGCTAACATAGAAGACATGGGGAAGTTTGGTGTAGATAGAGCTGTGTTTTCAAGTTTCTTACCACCATGCCTTCCCCCTTCAGCATCTCCCATCCAAGTCTCACTTCACTAAGCAAAGTAAAGTAACATAAAGAAGTTAGTAATTATTTCTTACTTGCACTGCCAAATAACTCTCCAGTTCTGACTATCTGCTTTTTCAGGATTTTCTTCTTCTAACAGATTGTCAAAACTGACGTTGGACCAAAGCTGCAGACAACTGGAACCAGTCAACAGACGAGAGCCTAAATTTTGCAAATTTATACACAAAAATCAGAATAGAATTGGAGGTTAAACAATGCAGCATAAAACATATGCCTACAACTATAAATTTTTATGCAACATAAGTTAGATTTAAATGCATTGTTACTACATGGGTATCTAGAGCTAGTTTGGGAGTATATGAAGAGACAGAGGAGCCCTTCCATTTCTGCTGGATTCCACTGTCAGTAGAAGTCAACAATGGAGCTGTTCTTGTGATGAAGAATTTGACACTGTTCATTAGGGAACAACTATTAACACAATCTACATTCACAGTACACAATCAAAGACTATTGGCAAAGAAAATCCTCTAAAATTATGACTGTCTGGTGACTTCACTTTGATCCAGTGTAAATTTCTGGCCTGAAAGCACAACTCAGTTGACAAAAATATAAATTCCATTCAGGTTGCAGAACTGTACCACGCCCACTTACCTTTTTCGATCCCTTACCAACAGATGTGAATTGCTGAATAAAACACTACTTTCATAAACACAAAGGAACTTTTAGAAGGCAAAGAAAACCTCAACCAAGAATAGCAGATGAAAATGGCTTCTAGGATATTAAGATACAGGCAAAAGCAATAATACTGTAACTGAATTATGAAAGCAATAGCATATTGTGAATGCATTGTACATCCAAAAGATATACATGTTTTTTTAAGGCTCTTAACCTTTCCAAGTTATTACTTGTTTGAGCTGTTTAATATGGTTTTATTTTGTTAAAATTATTTATTTTGATTTGGAAGTGTTTAAATTGGTTATATTGCTTTATCTGTTCACCACCCTGAGATTGCAAGAAAAAGATAGAATAAAAATACATCAATAATTTAAAAAAATTCTCTACCTCCTTCTCTACAAATAACTTTCGTACTTTTGCATAACATCATGATAAATTTACATATTTTTTTCTTGGTCAAAGAGATCTCACAGAGTTTAAAAGATATCACTAAGTAGTACCAGCGAAAAAATGATGCAAATATTTTGTTTGCCCTAAGCATGGTGGTGATAGTGTTTGTTTTTTTAAAAAAACAGGAGCGGGAACATTCTAATTCCAAAGTTGCCAAATGACAATATTCAGTCTTCTCTCCCAACAGTAACTAGAATTATTCCAAGTTTTTTTTCCCAACAGTCATGAAGAAGGTGCAAAGCTGTGGTTTGCCTGTTTTTCCTGAGCAACAACTACCTTTGTACAGATTATCAACAAAACTATTTGTTCCTGCCTAGCCAAATCACAGCTTCTTGTTACTGAATTTATTAAAGACAGAAGGAATAAATGCTCAAGAGACCATACAGATAAAATTTAAAATAGGCCTCTTCAACCTAGCACCCTCCAGATTTTTTTTAATTCAGTTCCCATCAGCCTCACATAGCCCGATCAAGTATCCTGTGGAAGACACTCTACGAAAACATCTGGAGGGCAGCAAACCTTGTTTTAGAAATTCACTTAAACAGTACCTGTACCTTAGCATGTTTATTTTTTTAATATTTTTATTAAGTATTTCATTTACATTATTAAAAGAGAAAGGAGAGCCAAAAAAAGGAAAAAAAAGAAAAAAACCCACACAGTAACATATCATAGATATTATCCTCCTCATTTTTCCTAATTAAATTATCCTATTTTCCTTAATGTCCTGGATTTACCCTTATTTCTTATTTTCTTAATTCTCTTAATATTCTAATAGCTTCTCCTTTACTCCCCCCCACATTTCCACTCCCCCCACTTCAAGAAGTGACTGCTAACATATATCTATTTCATTCTCTGAATTTCTATTCTTATTAATTTTGCGAAACCATTATTCTCCCTAATTTCTTCTATATCTGTTCGAGTCTGTTTTACAATACATATACAATATGTATAACCTACATATAAACATACATAACATCTTCATATGAGAATTGCCTCTTAAATATTTTTTCTGCTTCAATATAAGCATTCTAAAGTTTCTTTCTGCCCTATACTCTCTTTATATATTACATGTAATATCTTTAATTTAAACTTTTCTTTTAACCATATCAAAACTCTATCTCATTACCGATTTCCTACTTATCCTACTCATTCTATTTCCTTTATATTATTATTTGCTGCCAATAGGTAACATTCAACATTAAACATACCAATATAAAATAGTCCAAAATTCATAACTATCTTAATTTTATACTTCAATCCCCCTAATAGCCTTTCTTCTCCATAGTCGTTCCCATAGAGGTGTAACCAAATTCCATCTGTCTTCATTCTGATTCACAGATCTCTCTGATGTCCATGCCCTGACCCTATCATTTTCTACCATTTCATATAGCTTCATTGCCCAATCCTCTATCTTTGGGGGTTCACTTTGTTTCCACCTTTGTGCATAGCTCAATCTTGAAGCTGTGATCATATACAATAAAATCCTTTGTTGTGCTTTATCTAGTTTAGGTACTGAATCCAATATGTTTAACAGGTACAGTTCTGGGTTTAATGGAAAGTTAATATTAAATATATCCTTAATTATCCCATGTATTTCTTCCCAAAACTCCCTAGCTCTCATGCACATCCACCATATATGATAGAACGTGCCTCTAGCTGCACATTTCCAACACTTCTCTTTCTCTCCTCTACGAATCTTTGCTAGTTGCACCGGTGTTAAGTGCCACCTATAAATCATTTTATAGAGATTTTCTTTCAAACTTGTGGATTGTAACCACTTCCATGTCCTTACCCAAGATCTAGACCAGGTTTCCAACGAAACGGTATGACCTATATTCCTGGTCCATTTTATCATGCTTTCTTTGACTGTCTCTTGCTCCATTTCTATCTCTAGCAGTATCTTATAAATCTTCCCCACTTTATGCTCCACATCTTTAATAAGTGCTTCATCTAATTTAGTCTCCTTCATTTCACATCCATCTTGTTTCCCATCAATTTTAAATCTTTCTTTTAACTGTCTTATTAATAACTAATGGGTATCTAATCCCTTCTCTTTTAATTCCTCTCTTGATTTAAATTGTATATCTCCATTCTGATTTTTTATAAGATCTTTATAGATAAGCCAATGTCTGTCTTAGGT
Source organism: Iguana delicatissima (assembly GCA_948472985.1). NCBI lineage: Eukaryota > Metazoa > Chordata > Lepidosauria > Squamata > Iguanidae > Iguana > Iguana delicatissima. The sequence continues at coordinate 420,690 of CAOKZL010000551.1, read as the reverse complement.
TTTTCCCTTTTATAAAAAGCTTCATGGGCCGAAATCCAAAGTGGGGTTTTTAAACAGAGTCTCCTTTTATATTTCATCCAGACCCTTAGCAACCCTCTTCTTATGAGATGGTTTGTAAATTTTTTATCTATTTTAGCCTTAGATAGGCATGCCAACCGAAATAAATGTCTTCTCCCTCTAATTGTAGTATTCTCGGATTTCTTAAATTAACCCATTCCGATAGCTAATCTAGGCAGTTCGCTTCGTAATATAACTTTAAATTTGGTAATCTCCCCCCTGCCCTTCCTTTTTTATCCATTAATATTTTTTGTTTGATTCTTGGTTTTTTCTTTCTCCATATGAATTTCATTAAGTCTTTGTTCCACTTCTTAAACTTCTTAAACGGGCTATCATTCGATAAAATTGGTAAATTTTGAAATAAAGAATTCATTTTTGGTAATATATTCATTTTAACAGCAGCTATTCTGCCTAATAAAGATAAATCTAATTTATTCCATTTCTCTAATTCTATCTTTATCTCTTTCCACTTTTCCCCATGATTGTTATCAAAAAGTTCTTTATTATTCTTAGAAATTACTATTCCCAAATATTTAGCTTTTTTTGTTAAACTAACATTAGTTTTTCCTTGTATTTCTTGCTCTTCTTTCTTTGACATATTTTTAGTTATTATATACGTCTTCTCTTTGTTAACTTTAAATCCTGATAGTTCTCCATACTGATTTAATATATCATTTAAAATACTTATATCTTGCAATGGGTCCTCTAATGTTATTGCCAAATCATGAGCGAAGGCTCTGATTTTGTATGTTTGTTTTCTAACTTTAACCCCTTGGATTCGTTTCTCTTCTCGAATTTTTCTATTTAATACCTCTAATACCATGATAAATAATAAAGGGGATAATGGACATCCTTGTCTAGTTCCTTTTCTTATAGCTATGGCTTCCATTCTTTCTCCGTTTATTATTATCTGTGCTGTTTGATTTTTATATATTAAATTGATCCAATTTAAGAAGTTATTACCTATATTAATCTTAACCAATATCTTTCATAGAAGTCCAACTGACGTTGTCGAACACTTTTTCTGCATCTAACAGAATTAGTGCTAATTTCTTTTCGTTATGTTTATAGAAGTACTCCAAAATATTTATTATAGTTCTAATGTTATTTTTAAGTTGTCTTTTACGAATAAATCTATTCTGATCATCATGAATCCACTCCTGTAGAACTTTCTTTAATCTCTCTGCTAGCATCGATACAAAGATTTTATAGTCTACATTTAGTAGAGATATTGGTCTATGATTCTTCATCTCCAAATGGTCTCTCCCCTCTTTGAGTAGCAAAGTGATATATGCTTCTCTCCATGTTTGGGGTATATCTTCTTTTTCCAATTTTTGGATTAATTTATGTAATGGATCTACTAGTTGTTCAGTGAATGTTTTATAACATAAAGCAGTGAATCCAACCGGACCTGGAGCTTTTTGAGACTTTAATCTTTTTATAGCTTCTACGATTTCTTCTTTAGATATTGGGTTATTCATTACCTTTCTTTGCATCTCGGTGAACTCTGGTATATCATTCTTTCTTAGATATTGCTTCATTTTATCTAACTTTTCTTAGGTCACATCCTTATCGGAGTAAAGTTCTTTATAGTAACTTATAAATGCTTTTTTAATTTTCACTTGATCAATTTGTACTGCTTCTCCTACTCTTAATTCTTGAATAGTTCTTTTTTCTCTTCCATTTTCTGTTTATATGCTAACCACTTATTTGATTTGTTAGCATAAAAGAAATAATTCCGTTTTCTACATTTTAATTTCTTTGCTATTTCTTCTGTTACCTTTATATTTATTTGCTTCTGTAGTATTTTAATTTGTTTGTCTATACAATCATTTTTTGGGTTTTTCTTAAATTATCCTCTAGTTTTTTAATTTCATTTATAGTTTTATTTTCTTTTTCCTGTTTTTCCTTTTTTCAACGAGCTTCTTGTTGGATAAAGAAGCCTCTCATAAATCCTTTCCCCACCTCCCAAACTGATTTTGTTGATATACCTTTATCCAGATTATCCTTAAAGTAATTTTCTAATTCAAATTTGGCTCCTTGTAGTATTTTCTCATTCTTCAATAAATTATCCTTTAGTCTCCATACAAATTCTCATCATTTATCTTCCAGTGCTAGTATTATAGGGTTATGATCTGAGATACTTCTTGGGATTATTTCCATTTTCCTTACTTTTGAATTTAGTGTCTTGGATGTTAAAAACATATCTATTCCTGACCACGATTTATGATATTGGGAATAGTATCGATATTTTTATTTAGCCTTCTCCATACATCTATTAGAGAAAGCATATCAATCATCTGAAAAAACGATTTAGCCAACTTGCCTCTCTTTTTATTATTTGTCAATTTTCCTGTTCTATCCTGTTGGGGATTTATCACCCCATTAAAATCACCCATCATTATTATCTCACGGCACTCCAAACCTGAAATTTTTTGTAACAATTTTCTATAAAATTCTCCTTTGTTCTCTAATGGCCCATAGATTCCTAACACCAATATTTTGTTATTTAGTAAGGTTAACTCTATTCATAAATACTTACCATTCGAATCATTCAAGACTTCTTCTGCTTTGTATTTTTTATTTACATATATTGCCACCCCTCTTATTTTCTTTATTTACCTTAGCATGTTTAAACACCATTTTATACTGCTTTCCAAATTTGCAATACAATTATTCATCTTACTTTTATTATGTTTCAATAATACAAGACAAACTTGTAAATTCATTTAAACAGAGGGCACAAAAAACTTAAATAAAGTGGAATTAGGTGAAAACTTGTCAAGGAAAATCCACAGTTAAATTTGTACTTACCTGTAGGGTCCCATGTCAAATTATGCACCACATTTTCAAGTGAAATTTGATCTGACTTCTGCCACTGATAATGCAATCCCTAAAAAAAGAATGTAATCCCTAAAGCCAAATACAGACAGAATATGAAGTAATTCTAAAAAATCTTATATTCAGTTATAAGATTTGCTCGTCCAAGCATATGAGGAAGTCAGCTGAAATATCTGCCATCAAACTTTTCTCATCAAGGCCCAGGAAAATAAAAAGAATACTTCAAAGTACCTGAGATATCACTGAAAAATCTAAAGCTGTTGTTCAAGCTCTGCATAAACTGAAACTTGATTTAATATAGGATCAAAAGACATATTTGTAGAAAGAAACCCAGTAAAAACAAAGGAAATACGGCAACGGAGTAACTCACACCCAGTAGAACTGGCTGAAACATTCTACATGTAGGCTGCAACATAGAATTCTAAGAATCTGTCTTCCATCAAACTTTTAGTCTATTTTGACTAGAAGACCTTTACAGGTAAAGTCTGCAGTTAATATATGCTCACAGAAAGTTCTCTTACATTCAATGGAACTACCTTCTGTATACATATGTAAAGGATTCTTAAACCTTAGAATGTATATTGACACACTTATACACTCATTTCCTTTGGAAATCCTATCTAGGCTTCTTGCCATTGAATCAGCATCCAAGGCATTAACAACTAATCTGTCTGTTATTCTTCACTAATTCAGTGTCAGTGAGTAAACCTGTAAAGCTTTTATCATTCCTGCCTACTGGTAGCTCTTAACATATATGACTTTGGCTTCTTGCTATCCATGGAGATCCCAGGGATTACTCAGTATGTGTTGGCACTGCAATAGAAACCCATCTGGGAATTCTTCATTTGAATGAAAGAGCTGTGGCATCAACACCCTAACTTCTCCTGAGATCCTTTTCCAAAGAGACAACCAGCAGTGTAACTCAGTGACTGATGTCTTCTAATTCAGCTTGCCAGTTCCTGAGGGTGTCACCTTCAGGCAAAAAGATTAAAACACCTCTGCTGGGGTATGAATGTGAGGACCTTCTTTGTCCCAGCAAGTGAGCACAGTGTTGGAGTGATATATGCCAAATGCTGTCAGTCTGTTATAGAAACTTGTTTACTGAAAAGCTGGGGATGACTTGTGACTTCTCCAAGTCTAATCCATTCAATCCTCTTCTGTCCTGTTAATACAACAGCCCACAGGGCTGGCTGATAGTATATATGTATGAATTATTCAACTATGGGGGAAGGGGGGCTGTGACCCAACTACCTCATTATGATTTATTCTAGTAAACTTGGGGAGTTTGCTATTATTGCTATAGTACCTTTCCGCAACCCATGAAGGCTACCCTCCTCTAGGGAGAAGATTCAGAAATAAGATAATGATTACACTTTAAGCCTTGCTACATAAATTCTGCTAATTTTCATAGAGGATTTTACCTCTGCCTTAAAATAATTCTGCTTCTCAATTATTCATTTATTCACTCACTGGGAATGAATTCCATTGTCATATATGTTAACACATGATACAGCAAACTCATTGACACTAAAGAGGTAAGCTGCTAATCACATGTCTACTAAACTGTGTCCCATTGAGTAAAAGGTGGGATAAAACTGAAATAATATCTATCAAAGATTTATCATGTCTGCAGAGTAATGAAAGCAAAACATACAACATTTGCAATTTTTTTTAGTGAAGAAACAAAAAGATGAATCACTTACTGTATGTTGACTATTCTTCTGTTTTACATGTTGAACTGGCTCAAAGATACAAATCACATTCCCATAAGAAGCTGCTATCTAAAAAAAATGCATGCTAAAGTTAATAGTTTATTTTAAACTTATGGAGCTCCCTTTCATGGGCTTAAGCCTATATATAACCACCTCTGCAAGTAAAATCATCTATGAGAAACAACAACTTTCAGAGGATATCAAAGCAGCACAGGTCTCCTTGTAGCTATGGTCACATGAAGCTCTATGATAACCTAGATATATCTAACAAGCTTTGGATTGGGAGTTACAGAATATGATTACAGCCTAGGTCCAGTGTGTGCTATAGCACCAGCTATAGCACCAGCACAACCGAACTTCCTTCCTTCCCCTTTAATATAAAAGTAATAAAATCAATATAATCTATAAGAATGAAAAACATTATATACTTAATGATAACAACAAGGCTGGCAAAAACAGGTATATTTTCAACATGAGCTTTAAAATAAGAATTGTCAGAGTACGCTGAATATCAGTAGGAAATGTATTCCACACACTAGATACCACCATGCAAAATGCCCTGTACCTAACTACTCTGTTGCAGTCTGACATCTGGAAGGCCATAGGTTTCCCACTTCAGCTTAAGTACATACTCATTGTCAGTAATAGTTCTGATTTTTAAAAAATATACAGTAGTATAATATAAAATGCTATTTCTGCTCAGAACCCCTGGTAACATGTTGTTGTTGCTGTGTGCCTTCAACTTGTTTCTGACTTATAGCAACCCTAAGGTGAACCTATCACAAGGATTCCTCACCAAGATTTGTTCAGTGGGGGTTTGCCTTTGCCTTCCTCTGAGGTTGTCAGAGCTTGACTAGCCCAAGGTCACCTGGGGGTTTCCATGGTTAAGTGGAGATTCAAACATTGTTCTCCAGATTTGTAATCCAATGTTAAAACCACTACACCGCACCGGCTCACTGGTTTCATGTAGTCAGATTTAAATTCAAAAGATAAGAGCAACTGTTACAAAAATAAATCATTACATGGAATAGCATACTCATCAGCATGACCTAAATATGCCAGAAAGAATTCTGTCAGAATTACCAAACGCAGCAAAGGGCAAAAGCACCCAAAAACGTAATGTGTTTAGAAGAAAAGAAAAAAATAAACATAATGCACTCAAATAAATAAAACCCTTAGATAATCTTAAATGCATTCTGTGATAGTTAATAAAGGTCATAGTGCAGACAAACAGCTTTAAATATTATGAATATTATGAATAGTCCTCAGGGTATACAAAAGTGATGAGGTTTTTTCCTTTAAAAATGATAAACTTCACATCAATTTAATTTTAAATGCTATGCTTACCTTAAAGAACACCTTTGTTAATATTAAGTAACATGATATAATCATATGAGCCACATAGTTGATCTCCAGACTGAACCAATATCTTTGCCATACATTAAGTTAATGGCAGTTTTCTGCTTAATACTGAGCTGTGAAACCCGTGCCCCTCAAGATGTTGCCTGAAACTGTGAAACCCGTGGCCCCTCAAGATGTTGCCTGAAGCTCCAACCATTCCCCACTGCTGGAGATGCAGTCCAACAATCTCTGGAGAGTCACATGTTCTCCATCCCTAGTATAAATGAGGAAACAACATGGCCTCGAGCCATTATTTACATTCAGCCTACCAATTGTAGGCATTTTCTTTCCATTTCATAAAAAATATACTGCTGTACTATGCAAAGGAATAATCAGACCTTGTTTGACCTAGCAAGTATAGGCAGTTCTTCCTTTCTACTAGCGTTTTTGAAAAAGATGGGAGAGGTGATCCAAGGCAATGTGACAGAGAAAATAGTAACACGATAGAGAAAGAGAATACAAAATTGTCCAATGCATAGGTTCATATACTCCATACAAACTGACATGATTGACTGTAGAAAGATTGATATTATATGGAAATATTTTGAAGATATTCCCAAGTAAAAAAGAAAAGCATACAGAACATAAATAGTATAGCAAAGGTGGAAGGACAGATTTTAAGAATGAAATATGAAACAGCACCACTTCCTATACTGTTCCAAAGGATCCACAAACCCTCTGAAGTAGATATGAAGAATCCAACAAAAAAAAATTGTTGAAAGGCACATTACTCTTTCCCTGTTCTGCAGATAGGAGGTTCCACTAGATCAGTCGTTCTCAACCTGTGGGTCCCCAGATGTTTCTAGACTTCAGCTCCCAGAAGCCCTGAGCATTGACCATAGTGGCTGGGGCTTCTGGGAGCTGAAGTCCACAAACATCTGGGGACCCACAGGTTGAGAACCACTGCACTAGATTAAAAACTGTGACAGAGCCTGGGGGTGTGTCTAGCCTGAGTGGCAGGGCAGCCCTAGCAACAGGCTGCCATATAACCAAGGTGGCTCTGGGTAGGAGAGAAACCCAGCCCATTGGAGAGAGAGAGGGGTTGAGGTTTGTGAGGCTCCTATATAAGACAGTGACAAGAGTTCAGTGATTAAGTGAGATTTTTAGAGAGGACAGTTTTAAATTATAGCCCTTCAATCTGCCAGGGTGGTTGTCTAAACAAGCATAGTTGTCATCTCAGAGGTCTAGAGAGAGACAGAGGAAAAATCAAACCATTTTTGAGTTGAGTCAGAAGGTGTGATCTAGACCTGGGAATTAAGCCTCTCAGCAAAAGGGAAGCCAGAGGCCTGTGTGTGTATGAAAGTTTTGCGCCTATATATTGAGTGAGACTATACAAAACTGGTTAAACACCTTTTTTGAAGTTCTGTATTGCTTGGAATTTCTTATGGCACCCAATACCTTTTCCCTGATTGTTATTTAATAAAGATTACATTATATTTTATATAAATTCTGAATACTTCTCACTAGAAATATACTACCACAGATCAGAAAACCATTCTAACAACTCATAGGCTTTACCCTTTATACATTAAGGTTGTGGTTTTAACGGGAAAACCAATTATATAAGGAAGGGCAGAGTGCTATAGCAGGCTGAAAGGGAAGCTGCCACTCTAGTCTGAGGGAAAGTAAAGCAGGCCTGGCCCACTCTATAGAAACCTTTTCATCAAATGATGAATATAACTTGGATGCCACCCACTGTAAATAATGTTCCATTTAAGTATAAATTAATATTTTTAATGGTCATACTTATATTATTGCCTGGAGTTACAAGTATCAATTGGAATTTTGATTCAAATCAATCATCTATATGGACTTTTTGTTTTAATTTTTTAAAATATTCCTTTCCACTCACACAGATAGTAATTCAAGTTTCTCAACACATCTTTCAAACAGTCACTAAATATATTTCTAGTTATTTCAGAAAGGTGGAAGCTTATCATTTACAAAAAGAGTTTCATACCCAAATAAGGAGTTGATTACTTCAGTCTTTTTGTGAAAAGAATACTTTTTTTTTAAAGAAACCATGGGCACTTCCACAATGAAATCTTCAGAATAAGATGGAAATCTATTATTCTTATTAAAAGAAATTTAACATTGGCTGTGCAGGTCTGGTCCATCCAAACACAAGGAGTTTAAGTTCCACTTTTCAGGTAGGTTTCCATTCGAGACCTGTTCTTCAGAATCATAGTGCAATGCTCAAACTACTACACCATGCTGCCTCCCAATAAATACTGCCACATTGTAATACAGAGCTCTCTAAACTTTTCATGTCGGTGACACACTTTTTAGACATGCATCACTTCACGGCACAGTAATTCAGTAAATAATTCAGTAAGTAGAAGCAGCCGCTCCACCTGAGCCTGGCCCACCACCACCACTGTTTTCGCTGGGGTCTTCCTCACCCTGGGGTGGCTGCAGTGGCAGCAGGAAAGGCAGCCCCTCCACCCAAGCCCAGACCATCACAACCAGGGTCTTCCTCAGCCCGAGGTGGCACCAGCAGGAGAGGCAGCTCCTCCACCCAAGCCTGACCCACTGCTGGCACCGCCCTTGTCGGGGTCTTCCTTGTCCTGCGGCAGTGGTGGCAGCAGTACCTCCTCCTGTTACATTTGCATGACATACCTACACATTGCAGGCAACACATTAATGTGTCGCAACACACAGTCTGGAAAGATCTGTTGTAATATATTTTTACCCCATCTCATTTTTGAGCAAAAATAATTTCTGCCTATGCATATGGGACTCAGATCTCATCTAATAAATACTGGCAAAAATAGCTGAATTTCTCCTTTATGCATTACGTATACACCAGTAACACATTCTCCACACCTATGTTATTGGGTTATTGCCTGTTTTTCCTCTCCAAAACAATTCCAATGTCATATAATCATTTAGTAGTGAATTTGTAATAAAGTCTAGTACATCAAGTTAGCTACAGTAAGGCTTTGAAATTCCAAACTCACAGCCTTAAAAACATACTGTTCTTTTTTCCACTGGACAGTTTCAAATGTTTCTCAGTTACAAGCAGAGAGACAGAAAGTTTATGAATCGACAAAGGTATATCAATTCATATCTTTCCCAGCAGGAGACTGATACTATTTTCTTGCAGGATCTAAGCTTAAACAGTTTCAGAAATAAAGGCAAAAAGGTCTGAAATCAGTTATATGAGTATAATCAAACAAACTTACCAGTGACATTTAGAAAGAGAAAGTTGTTTCTGGACAAGACATAAAGAAGAATTTCAAGACTCCAACTGTTTTTTAGTACAAGAAAAACTAAGCTACTGGGAGCTAGAGAACAGTAAAAGAAGATTCCTCACTTGGAAAATGCAATGATGATTTAGGTAAAAAAAGGACACAGGAATCCATTCTGAACATCTCAGGGACTGAGTTTTATTTATTTGTTTAATTTTGATTTTATCACTTCTTGACTACTCAAATTCCCCAAGGTGACGGACAACAGATAAAACCATTTTAAAATTAAATACGTACAGATAAAACATTACATGGACAGACTAAGATATTTTTAATAGATAGTTTTTAAAACCACACCCAATTAGAACAGGCATAGAAGCCACCCCTGGCTTAAAGAACCAATGATCATATGAAATGGTAGGGTATTAGCTGCACATTGGAAAGTCAGGAGGAATACATTCAGCCTGACTTCCCTTGGAACTGAATTCCACAGCCAGGATGCTACTACAGAGAAAGCCTCATAACATTATTTGCCCACCTCTTGAGGTGGTGGGACATGCAATAGACCTTAACAATCTCAATTTTTGTACAGGCTCATAGGGGAGGAGGCAGTCCTTCAGATATTCTGGTCCTAAGCCATTTGGGGCTTTGTAGATTAAAAAAAAATGTCTTGAGTTTGGCAGCAAATGGAAGGTCAGTATAGTTGTCGGAAGTGCACACCTAACAACAGTCTGGCCACCATGTTTTGCACTTTTCAAGTACAGCCCAAGATACAGCACACAATGCTCTACTTAGGAAGTAACTGAGATTTGAACCACCACAGTGAGATCTGCCTTCCATAAAGATGCAGTTAGCATCCTCACTGAAGCCGAGCAAAGCCACCTGGCTTTCAGAAGCAATTCTGGATCTGAGAGCAGCCCCAAAGTGCAAACCTGCTCTTTCAGACAGAGTGCAACTCCATCCAGAATAGGCAGTAGTTCCAACTTGAGATTAAGTTTTCTACTGACCAACAGAACTTCCATCTTGTCTGGATTGAGCCTCCGTTTCCTCTACTCCTTCACTGCATCCAGACAATGATCCAAGACTTCCACAGCTTCCTTAGAATCATTTGTAAAAGAGAGATGGAGCTGGGTATTATTAGCATACTGAAAACACACAGCCCCAAAATTCAGGATGACTTTCACTAGCAGCTTCATGTTTAAAAGGATAAGAGTGACCACTTAGTCCTGTTAAACCCCACAGACCAAGTAGCTGAAATAACAGTTCACCAATACCAACTTCTGGGAACATTCAGCCAAAAAGGATTGAAACCACTACAAAACAGTGCTCCCAAGTCCCATATGAACTAAACAGGCTAGAAGGATACCAAGATCAACAGTACTGACTGCAGCTAAGAGGTCCAGCAGAATCAACAGAGACATGTTTTCTCATACAGTTCTTGGTATAGGTCATACACTAGGGCAACAGAGGCTGTGTCTGTCACATAACCAGGTCTAAACTCAGACTGAAAAGAATCCAGGTAATCAGTTTCATCCAAGAAAGTGCGGAATTGTGCTGCCATCACTTGCTCTAGGCTTTTATTTGGAAAAGGAAAATTAGAAACTGGCTGATATTTTTTTAGGATGGTAGGGTCCAGTGCAGTGGTCATATAATTAATTAAGAAGAGACAGAACATAGCACAGCCCTCTTTCAAACAATCATATCTACTCTTTAACACAACTCTTACATCCATCTCTAGTTACCCTAAAAATTCTTCATTTAAGCACCAGACTTGGGGGGCGGGTATTATGGTGTTCCTGTTGTTAGGAGACTGGGAATCAAAATTACTCATCAATTTGTTGTACATTATCCACCGATGTGCAAGTAGATTATAGGGTAGCTGTACAGTGAAAAAAATTACCAACAAAAATACTTTAACGGAGCTTGTTTTTGCTTCTGCTGAAGTGTCCATCTTTGTGTGTAATCTTCAGCCCCCATGGACATTGAACACTGTATCATAACCCTGGCCAAACTGTTCAGGAAATAGTATCAAGGTTTGGAATACAGACAGTAATGTCTTGAAGTGGAACTGTAGAACCACATACCTTGAAACATGCTGATCTTTGTTAATGGCACAGAACATAAAGTTTTGAGGAGTTTACTACTGAATGTACTTTTTATCCACAATGTTACTGAAAAACATACATTAGGACAGTATATGTTATACGCAGAAGAACTACTATCAGTGCTACTTCTTACCTTGCCTTGCTGCATAGAGCAATCTACACATCCCACTTGTATATTTCCATGTTTTGCTCCTGGAATTATTTGTAGCCTTTCAAAATCAGTTCCCAGTATCACAATATCACATCCTGATGCATACGCCTGGTGGAATAGCAAAAAATCGATAAATTTTTCCTTTTTACTTTTTTATAATACAACCAGAAGAAAAGCGTATTTATGTAAATAACAATTACAATTTATACTACACATATCTTTAATCCATATCATGATTCCTTTGAATTGATGGAGTAAGTAAGTTAGCAGCCAACTTCACTCTTGCAAACAAAAACATGAATTTTAGTGTTTCTATGAGAAGAACCATTTTATAAGTGACATACTTACCCTTAACTGGAAAACAGATGGTTGATAAAAGCAGTCTTCAGGCAATTATAGGAAGAATCAGCTCTCATGAGTAAATTCAAGACTTTATACTCTTATTCAAAATAAGACTATGTCAAAGATTTGATTTCACTGAACACATTCTATGTTACCCTGACTTTGAGGTCTAATAGGCTTTAATTCTCCCCTTATACACAAGTCATTAGAACTAAATGCTGTGTGAACCAAAAGAGGCAAATTGTCATCATCATCACCTGTGCAAATAGTCTACTGGTTTAATGACACTGTATTGTTCTAACCGACCTTGTGTAAGCCACACTGGGAGTCTTGTCATCTGAACAGTAGGAGAAAGTACGTAAAATAAATAAGCTTTGTTAATGGACAACATGGTATGGTAAGATGCTATTAAAGAGCATTTGGTTGCCTGCAATGAGACCAAATCACTGCAATGAATCCCTTCTTCCAACAAGCTAAGTGACAGATTTTTTAAAATCCCAACCTTCAAAATTCTGCCCTGTAGCTCATTCTAATACTAAGTTGATGTTAGCACAAGCTGTATACCTGAATACTTATTTCTAAATAGAGAGGAGTGAGGGTCTGTCCTTCTTCTTTTCCCTGTTGCTCAAACTTTCCTACAGAGCAGATTTGGGAGAACTGCTGCATGATGTTGTTGACTTGCAATTCCCATTAGTCAATATTGGGATGATGGGAGTTGTCCTACATGTGGAAGGTCACAGATTCTCTGTCCCTGTTCTTTAGCACAGACACTCAGGTGAGTGTAACCTTTCAGTAGAATACCACTATCCAATTTTTCCTCAAGGATATTATGTCACCCCACCCCCATCATATCTTTAGAATTCCATGGTTCTTCAACCTTAACGCTTCATAGGATTTAGGAATTTGCTGGGTCATTTTTCATTTTGCTTTCCTGTTTATTCTTAGAAACAATGTTTCTGCACACCTGAAAAGTCCCACCATTTTGCTCCCAACCAGCAAACCGGGTATCCCCACACTTCAGATTAGAAAGAATTATGCTGGCTATCAATAATTATTAGCTATAATAGGGACGATTTAACCTATAAATTTGGAGGCCCTGGTTTGGATACAAAATTGATTCATACACTGACTTGTAGACTTGGTGAAATAATGCTCATCTGAAGTCCCATTAGTTAGATTGGGCCTACTTTAAATTATGAAGAAATCTAGAGCCAACAGAATAACTTCTAATTATTGAAATGCTGCAGACAACAGAAATGACAACATTAATGATCTGCTTATATGTTTCCAGAAGCACCTGACTATTACTGAAGACAGACAGTTGGACCACATAGAGCTTTGGCCTGATCTCTTAACGACTTTATGCATTAATGCAACTACAGTATGATATTTTAGCTACATTCAACTATCACAAACACAAAACAGCTCTCAGAAATAAAGCTTTCTTATTCTAAGCAGTCAATTAAGGATTGTTTTTGTTGTGTGCCTTCAAATCATTTCTGACTTATGGCTACCCTAAGGTGAACAATTTTTTTTTGGCAAAATTTGTTAAGACGGGGGTTGCCCTTGCCTTCCTCTGAGTCTTATTAAGTGTGGCTTGGCCAAGGTCATCCAGTGGGTTTCTATGTCCAAGCAGCGATTCAAACCTTGGCCTCCCAGTGTCCAATCCAACACTCAAATCACTACACCACACTGTCTCACTAAACTAAAGATATAGTAACAGGAAAAAAATCCAGTATATAAACATCATGCCCTGTGAACAGGTGTGTTGAATCCACCCTTATTGATAGAAATTGCTTAAGTAACATTTCAACTTTGTTTCTCTAATCCTTCTTCTATAGTTGTGAGAGTGCATTTGGGAAGCTTTTTTTTTCTGCAAGAGAAATATGAAATTCCTTCCCAAAACATCTGAAGTGGATTAGGAGTGTTTAAACATGAGGACTGATTTGAATGAGCTAAGTAGCATGCACAGTGATACTAGATGCACATTTTAAATAAGACATTATGTTGGACTTAAAATTTTTAGAGCTTAATGATAAGCAACGGCTTATCACCACAAGCTCAGGCTAACCCTGAACAAGCTCAGCCCCCTGCCCTGGCGTATCTAGCATAAACAGTGCCTAGGGCAAGTGTGGAAGTTGCACCCCTACCTCCAGGGACACTTCTTCCTCCTCTGCTGCCGCTTCCAACACAGCTTTTTGTGCCCCCCTGGCACTGGCATCCAGGGCGTGTGTCCCACTTGCCTCACTTTAGATATGCCTCTGCCTCCTCCATTCTGTAACATCTGGGGGGAAAAGTTTGGAAGCTTTTGCTTGTACTTTAGACTATCCACAGCTTTTTATCACATCCAAATCCAGGCAGACTGCAGCTATTTAAATAAGATGAGCTTCAGATTCATGAAGCTGACTTGTTCAATTAACCACATTTACAATTAGCCACATTTTAGGTTCTGAATGAATTAAAAAACCATGGTTCAGTTAAACCAAAAGTGAAAGCTTCTAATCTAAGGAGCCCTGGTGGTGCAGTGGTTGAATGCCAGTACTGCAATCACAAGGTTGTGAGTTTGATCCTGCCAGGCTCCATGGTTGACTCAGCCTTCCATCCTTTCGCAGGTCGGTAAAATGAGTACCCAGCTTGTTGGGGGCAATTAACTAAAATACATTGTAAACCGCTTAGATAACACTAGTTGATAGGCGGTATAGAAATAACTGCTATTGCTATTGCCTCTGTTCACAGCTGTTCCAGAAAAAGCGGGGTGGAACATGCAAGCCCCAGGCTCATGAACATAATACCACAGCATTATTCTTTGCTATATCCAAACCAGACCATTAGGCCATTTTTTGAGGCAGACCAGCACATTAACAACATCTGACTAGCTCTGAAATAATAGACTGCATAAATCCCAACATCACCAAGAACTAGCATTATCAGTAACGCTAGTCTTTGAATACTTTTCCAACATAACTTAGCTCATTTTTGTGTCAAAACAAAGCAATCTGTCAAAAAGCAAATTCATTGTTTCTGGCACCCACATAGTTTTTAATATTAAGTCACTCAAAGATAGTTCTCTACAAGTTTTTGTCTCTACAAGGACACAAAGGTTTCAGAGGTTCATGGTCCAAGGCAAGATGCCACCATTTTCTAGCCCAGCTACACAGATTTTTGAACTAAATAGCAGAAATCATTTAAAATTAAGGCTGGTAAGGATCTAAGAATGTGGTTTGATCCTCAGTCGTGCATGATAAAAATCCTATCTGTAGTTTTTTACAGTGCTAAAATGGAATAGAGAAGGTAGTACATGTCCCTCCACTTTCACAGAACCCTCATGAAAGTAGAAAAACTGCAAGTAACTCCCCCCACTCCCCTTTCTATTCCCTTCAGGGGCTCCCCCCTTCCCGTTACCAAGCAAAACAGAAGGGAAGGGGGGTAAGGGAAAGCAGGTGTGAGCCTTTCCTTCCCCCTCCAGAGTGTCCTCCTTCCCCTTCCCATGCAAATGGAAGGGAATGAGAGTAGGGGGAGGCTCATAAGAGCCTTCCTTCCCCCTTCTAGAGCTCCCCCTACAATTCCTACGCATTTTGTCCTGACGCTGAGAACTCATGTTCATGTTCATGAGCCTTCCCATTCCCTACTGTTTTACCTTGGCTTAAGTTCTCTGCTCCAGGGCAAAATGCCTGGGAATGAGAGGAGAATGGGGGGAAGGCATGCATATTCATGAATAATCAAATTTGTGAAGGTCAAACTGTACACAGTTATATGGCCTGATTACAAGTACTTCAAATACATCCTATTGAATTCAATGGGATTTATTCTTTAATCTGTATGCATCAGCATCAGATTAGACAGTATAAGATCAAACCAAACTTGAAACTGCATGAAAACACAATAGAGCAAGAATAGTATTGTGACTGATACTATTTGTTGTTCTTGGTAATACTTTCTCAAAAGTACTCTAAGAATATTTCCAGCACTGACACATGGAGAAGGAGAGGTGTCTCTCAACACTGTCATCTTCCCCTGTAGCCTCAGGATCATCTCCCATAGCAGATTTTTAGGAGTATGGGGGTTGTAGAGGATGGAGGAAATTGGCAAAAGTTACCACCATCTACACCAGTAGTTCTCAACCTTCCTAATGCCACGACCCCTTAATACAGTTCCTCATGTTGTGGTGACCCCCAACCATAAAATTATTTTCTTTCTTTCTTTATATATTTATTTATTATATATTTATTTATTAGTTAGTTATTTCCAACATCTAATAGATTGGAAACACTGCCCTAAATCACTGCTCTGGATAGACTTCTAGTGCCTAAAAACTGGTAACTCTCCCCCTTTTTTTTTAAGCACAGAAAGCGTCCATCAATGGATTCCCAATGGATCCCATGGATTTCCTTGAGAAGAGAGTAGGGCAGTGGTTCTCAACCTGTGGGTCCCCAGATGTTTGTGGACTTCAGCTCCCAGAAGCCCCAGCCACTATAGTCAATGCTCAGGGCTTCTGGGAGCTGAAGTCCAAAAACATCTGGGGACCCACAGGTTGAGAACCACTGGAGTAGGGCATCTGCTTCTGTGAAAGTGGACCCTGACTGAGGCAGAATGAGTTTCATATGCAAACTCTTTGTCTCTCTCTCACACACACATACAGAGTTAGGAGCTCCTTATTATGTGCAAGTTTGCCTTTTGCCTTTCTCTTTTAATTTAGTTTATTCACCTTTATTCTTCTATTCCTTTTTTTGCTAATTTTCCCCAGTTCTCTTCAAATATAGATAAGATTGGCTCCTAATCTTCTTTGAATTGTTTCATAGTATTTTTGGACAATATTATTGTTAATTTGTCCATTTCAATTAAATCATATACTTTAATTAACCAATCTTGTATCTCCGGTGTTTCCTCCTGCTTCCATTTACTCGCGTAGGTCATCCTAGCTGCTGTAATCATATATGTTAATAACTTTCTTTGGGATCTTTTTCTTAACAATTGTATTCCATCATATATGTTCAACAAGTATATTTCAGGCTGCATCGTAAACGCAATTTTTAATATTTTTATTATCTTATTATGTACTTGCGACCAGAATATTTTTGCCTTCTCGCAGGTCTACCATAAATGATATAAAGTTTGAAGATTTGGTTTCACTGCATTCAGACTGAATTAAATCCAAAAATAAACCTGGCATGGGAATAACACTGGATTTTGTAGGTTATTCCTTACAATTGATGCAACATTCTTGTTTTTATCAATATCTGAAGTGGTACTCTCCAGACTGTCCAGTCCCAGAGTTACCAACACCTTTTCCAGCAAATTTTTAAAAGAATCTGAGGAAAATAATCTCCCTTTATTATCATCTTCTTCATCCTCCTCCTCCTCGGAAATAGAACCGTCTGATTTAGAGTCCTTATCCCCGCGAGTATCTGCCAAGTCTGGTTCCTCATTCCTTTCAGATTCAGTGTGGATTTGCTCAGAGTGTGAGGACAAAGCAGATCCCTCCACTCTGGTCACTTTGGACCTACAGGCAGACTTTTTTGGTAAACACACACCGGCATCATTTGATTCAGCTTGAATCACTTTTGTATCATCAGGAAAATCACGTGAAAATGGAGGATTCTTGGAAGTAGTTTGTTGACTGCTTAATAATGACATTACGTTCAAATTCAATGGATTGTCCCACTTGTAATACATTTTTTAAACTTGTTATGTATTTTGTGAAATCGTTTCACTAATACTGTTTGCCTATTAACATGCACCCCCATTTCTCCAGCCATCCTTTGTCTCACCACCTCCCTGCCACCCTCAGACACATTCCCCTGGGGAGACTCTGAGGACACAGGAGGTCCAGATCTTACCTCTTTACGTTCCATAGGCATTGCAGTTTGACTCCTAGTGAATAAGGACACCAGACACAATGCTAAATGGCCGTGCACTGCTGTGTTCCCTCAGACAGAAGCGTCAGGACCTGCTGACTGAGAGGCTGCCCTTACTCCCAGCAGAGGCTGCTCGCAGGTTGAAGCATGATTGGCTGTGTTGCTGGCAAGCTGGGATTGATCAGGAGAGTCCCTTCCTCTCCTAGCCCTCTCCTTTGCTTTGTGCTGCGATGAGCTGGGATTGGTCAGGAGAGCTCCCTCCTCTCACGGCCCCCTCCCTCACTCTCTGAACGGGCCTCTTTCCAACATGGCCGCCGGAGGTTGGAGGAGCGGTTGGGAGCCCTTTCCCGCCCTTCACAGACTTCGCCGCATTCCCAGGTAATTTTCCTTTTGCCTTCTTTTTATTTTATAACACGTATTTTCGGATGGTCTTAGGCGACCCAAAGGGGTCGTGACCCACAGGTTGAGAACCACTGATCTACACAGTCCACTGGCAGCAGAATTTCTTCAATTTGCAGAAGACAAAGTTTAGATCCAAAAAACCCTTGCCTGTTCTGTCCTTTAAAATATTAAATCTAGTATATATTTAGATTCTTCTCTAAAAGGAAAAATAACTGTATATGCAGCACCACAAATGCTTCAATGTCCATACACTCCAATAAAATGATGACTAATTTTACTACTTTAACTAAATGATGTTTTTCATTGTGTTAGCTTTCAAAGAAGTAGCCATGTTAGTCTCTTGTAGCACAAAAGGGATGAAACGAGGAAGAGAAAAAAAAAGAAATGTGGCACCACTTGGTTTTTAGTCTTAAAGGTACTGCCACATTTTTCTCTTCTGTCCTTCCTTCCTTACAATTTTTTATTTTCTTCACTGTCTCCCTTGATAAGTGTGTGTTGCCTGACAATTCATGGTGACCCCCAGGGATTTCACAGTGTTTTCTTAGACAAGGAATATTCAGAGATGGTTTTACCAGTTCTTTCTTCTGCAATACAACCTACAGCACCTGGTATTTGTTGGTGGTCTTCCATTCAAGTACTAACCAGAGTTGACTCTGCTTAGCTTCCAAGATCAGATGTTATCTGGTACTTTAAGCAATCCCTTGACATACTGCTCTAGAGATGGGATGAATCCAGAATTTCCCAGATCCGAATCCCTGGAAGGTACTGCGAATCCACGAATCTCACAAATTTCGAATCTTTCGAATCCTTTTTTACAAAACGGTTTAAAAAGCAAGGGAAACAAAGCACTTCTACTGAAAAGTGAAGCGGAATTTGACATCTTTGTTGAATGAAAAACAAGTTAAATAATAGTTTTCACTTCCAGGAAAACATACCTATATACCTCTTATTAAGAATTACGTGTAATTTGGAAGTAGCTCCAGATGTTGGAAGATGCTCAAGATGATGCCATCTCCTGGGTTGACTATTACAATAAAAAAAAAGGGCAAGGATCTTGGGAAAGACACACTCTCTCAGCCATAGCAAAAGCCTAGGCAAAGGCAAACCTCCCTCTGAAGAAATCTGGCCAGGACAATTGTCATAGTTTTCCTCAGGATCTCCCCAGATTGAAAATGACATGAAAGCCCTTTCTACACAAGCAGGAAAATGTGAATTATTAATCCTACATTTTCCTGCCTGTGTAAACAGGGCCACATACTACAGCACAGAGATAATCCAGGTCAAAACTGGATTTTCTTTGCATAGCTCCTTACGGCATCCTGGGGTTGTAGTTTGATGATGCACTAGCACACTTTGGTAGAGAAGGCTGTGACACCTTGTCCAACTACAAACCTCAGAACTGTGTATGAAAGATCTTTGCAAGGGAGCCATGCAAAGGAATCTTCAGCTGTCCTTGAAATCTCAACAACACTGTACTTTCCAGTCAAGTCTCAAGTTCGGCAACAAGAAAGGCACTTTAAAAACACAAAAAAACAAAAACACCAGCCTCTAGTCCAGTCTCAATCCCTACCCTCCAGTCTCAAGTCAAAAGAATAGGAAGAAGAGAATAATTACCTTGCAGAGGAAGGCAGCCACAGGGGGCAGGCAGCAGGAGCGAGTTTGATCTGGGGCTCTCGCACCAGCTCAGGCCTCCAGGCATGCAGGAAAGCAGCTCTCGCTGCCCCTGCATGGGCCCGATCCGGGATGCTCACGCCAGCTTAGGCTTCTGGGTGTGCAGGAAAGCAGCTCTCGCCTGCCCTCCGCACCCACGCAGGCCTGATCTGGAGTGCTCACGCTAGCTCAGGCCTCTGAGCATGCAGGAAAGCGGCTTACGCCTGCGCAGGCCTGATCCGAGGCGCTCGTGCCAGCTCAGGCCTCCGGGTGTGCAGGGATTCAAAAGATTCGATTTGTCTGTTTTGGCCCAGGGATTTGGATCCACGAACCTCAAATCCTTCCCAAGGATTCGCGGATTTGGTTAGCCCATCCCTATACTGCTCATTCATTTCGACCCTTGAGAGTTGAGGTTAAAGCAACAGTGAGCCATTTTCCTCAAAAAAAATTGATCTCAACAGACTATTTTTCCTTCATTCTATTTTGCCCACATTTAGAAATTTCTCAAGATGGAAAACAGTAAAATGGTTGAACTTTCACCCAACTCAGTGAAAGGGTTTCCAGGTGACCTCTCAGGTAAAAAAAAATGCTCCAAGGTATTTCTGATGTAATCATTTTCTTACATTCACACCAACAAGAAGTGTCTGTTGACATTATCATGCTCTTGGCCTATTTAGTAAACAATGCTTATGCTCCCTTGCTCATTTTTAAAACAGTAAAGAACCTGACAGACCTTGAAGAACTAGAATTTTAGCAGGCCATAGTAAAAACATGATGGAGGACTCATAACATTTTGCATGAACAGAGTCCCTGTCAAACTGTGGCTGCTTCAGTTAAATAAAATTACCTGGACAGTACAATGGAGTAGTATAGATATATGGTATAAAGATAACCAAACAGCACAAGGCTAGATAACTCTAACCCAATGGTCTGATTTGAAATAGGTTCATGTTGCTAGCTTTGGAAAGTGAAAGCATGATTTTGTTAATATTAAGAAAACAGCAAATAAGTTTTGTGAATTTTAGAGAAATTTCCACTCCTTTGACTTCTACTCCAGTTCTCTAAGTAGCCTAGATCAAGGGTTAGAATTGCATGGCCCTCCATATGCCTGTAGACTTGTACCACCTTTAGCCAGCCCGTAAATGATAAGGAATGCTGGGCATCCCAACGCTCGGTTTCACGTATACTGTTCTGACCACTGTCACTTTCTATTCTCTTTTGCCAGCACAATATGTTGTCAGTGCTAAGGGATGGGGTTGTTTTTGTATGCTTTAGGTTAGTATACAAAAGATCAGCAGTGGTTTCTATCCTCCTATTCGCCAATCTCCTCTAGGATCTCCACACCATAAGCATCTTGCATGACCGTTGAGCTTTTTGCACAAGGTTTCACCAGCTCAGCTCAAGGCCTAGATTAAGGAGAGTTGCTGCCCTAAGAAATTTCTCAAAGCAAAATTAAGTATTTCTACCATTGAAGGATAGCAAAACACTTGGTATATGAGAAAAAAACATCTTTACTCTTTATGGCTTAACAAATCACTTCCAAATGATTGCAGGAGTGGGCATTTGCTTAGTATTTTTAAGTACATTGTGATTGGCTGAAAATTTCACCAAGGATCTTCAAAAGCCATTGTTATAGGCCTCAGATGTTTTGTTTTGTATCTTCACTGACAACTGACCCCAGGAATAAGTTAAACAGACTAAAAGATTGCCCTTATCAATGCAGTTCCTGTTTGGGTAACAATGTCATACACAAGCAATGGAGAGCAGACACTATAAATAATAACTCACAGACTCTTCCTCTTACGAAAACCACGCATGCAATGATGAAGAGCGTAGTGGTTTGAGCACTGAACCACAATTCTGGAGGCTGGGTTTCAAATCCCTGCTCCACCATGGAAACTCACAGGGCGACTTTGTCCAAGTCACACTCTCTCAGCCTCAGAAGGCAAAGGCAAACCCCTGTAAACAAATTTTACCAAGAAAACCCCACAATAGGTTTACTATAAGTCTGAAATGACGTGAAGTCACACAACAATGAAGATTTGCATGTTCTAACAATTTTTTAAAATGTTGAATTCTGTATGCCTCACTGAAATTAGCATTTCATTATCTAGCAAATAAAGACTATTTGGAGAACTCTCTAGACAAGTTTCAAGATCTTGGACTGACACAAAACAAAATGTACACATATGGAACACAACTGATTTTAAAGTTACACTACATAACAGCCAAACTAGATGTGAAAGGGTTATCTTTCACATATCCATCATTTACATGTGAATGGGACAGCAGATGACTTGGAAATCATATTTTATTAATAGAAACAACATGCAAGAGCAGTACTAAACAGGACCATTCCTGATGTTGGTGCTTCATATGTCCTGTCCTCCATTCCTAGCTTATTGCAGTCCAGAAACAGAAGAGACCAAAAAGAAGACTGATACCTGAATGTTCTTTTTAAATGTAAGACCTTCTCTACTCGGCATTTGATTCAGGCAGATATATGGAAAAAAACATGTGCTTCTATTAGGTCAGTTCAATGTTAACTGAAGAAGCCATAGTGACTCTTGTTGTGTGCCTTCAAGTCACTTCTGATTTCTGGTGACCCTAAAGCAAACCTATTATGGGATTTTCTAGAGCTGAGAATCTGTGATGTCACCCAGTAGGTTTCCTTGGCTGAACAGAAAATTGAACCCTGGCCTCCAGGGTCGTAGTCCAGCACCCAAACCACTACACCACACTGGCTACCATCATAATGAGTCTAAACACTCAGTATTATACTTCCTATTCTCACTCACAATGAAAACATTTAGATTTTTTAATTGTTCATGCTTTAAATTAAACATTGTTGCGGCAATTCCAGTATGATAACTGAATCACCCAACTGTTTAAAAATGGTGTTTTATAATTAGATAGTTCTAATATTTTCAAGGGTACAGGCTTATCGTTAAACGAAATTAATGGCTGATAGTGTAACACAACTGTAATTTCCATCATTCTGAAGCTCTATTAACATGAGTGCATTCTGCACTCAGAGTTGGGAGCAGCAAATAGAAGGGCTTCAGACTTAGGTTATTTTTTGAATAGCTGTTTACAGTTATGTTTTTCAGAACATATTGTGAAAAAAAATTACTTCAAAATTTATTAGAGATATAAAAGAGCAGTGGTCTAGAATATTTGCTCCCAACAAATACTGTACTTCGATTAAACTTCACAGTTGTGAAATTTCCAACACTCTTTAAATTGATTTCACACATTTCAAAAGACTTCTGGTAAAGCTCATCAGGGTTCTCTACCCTACCCTTGCAGCAGCACTGATAAAAGTCTGACAGCTTCATTGTGATATGAAATTGCCTCATAAATACACTGCTGGAAAAAAAAGCCATGTAAATATGTAGAAATATGGTTTAAACATGGTGTAACTGATTTAAACATAGACAAATACCTTGAAGCGCTTTAATAGTTCATTCTTTTAAATAGTCAGATATTCCAATGCCTCACCATTTGCAATGTGAAACAATGCAAGGAGAAATTTTGTTTTGTGTCTTCAAGTTGTTTCCAACTTATGGTGACCCGAAGGTGAACCTATCACAAGGTTTTCTTGGCAGAGGGAGTTTGCCTTTGCCTTTCTCTGGCTGACAGACAATGAGGTAAGACAAGAAAACTAAGAACTGTTTCTGTAAACTACCCGAATAAGATACTTTCCCCTCAATATCATGTATAGCTGTAAGGATATCTTCCATGAACACAAAAATCATTTTCAAGTTGACCTTTTATCTTGATTGTCCTACTAGTCACATATTTTGCTAGCATAGCTGTGCAAGAATGGAATATTTTATTCTCCAGAAATGACAGTACAAGCACTATGCTGAAGAAGTCACATGAAGTTGACTTTCAAACAATTGCAAGTGACATAACAAGAAATACTGCACCAGCACAAGAAAAAAATACTTATGTAAAAAAAAAGACAGAAAAGAAAAAAGATAGATTATTGTAGGCCTTTTTTTTTTTTAATTGTTACACCGGAGTCTCTAGATGAGGAAGAAAAGACTTATCCTTCATCTCTGTTCATATTGCTGTTTGGGGCCTTCAAGTCATTTCCAACTTACGGCAGCCCTAAGAAGAACTCATCATGGGGATTTCTGGGGCTGAGAGTGAGGAGTATGTGACACACCCAAGGTCACCCAGTGGGTCTCCATGGCTAAGTGGGGAATCAAACTCTGGTCTCCAGGATCACAGTCCAACTCTCAAACCTCTACACCATACAAAGGCCTTAGTGTAAATTGTGAACTTTGCCTCTAAATGCACTGTGAATAGACAGGCCCGAAACAACTATTGCCACAAGTAATGAGAGAGATGCACCTGAGCATGTGGAGAATTCTTTTCAAGGATTAAGGGACCTAGATGGGAGACAAGCTTGAGCAATGGCATTTCTCCACTCTCTGGTCTCATCTGTGTGTGTACAGTTGGATGGGGGATTGTGCATGCATGCTTTCAAATTTCATGCTGACTTATGGTGATCCCACAAATTTCATGGGGTATTCTTTGGCAAGGAATATTCATGAGGTAGTCTGCTGTCGTTCTTTTCCGAAACGTGGGCTGTGGTGGTGTTTCTCAAACTTTGGTCTTCCAGAAACCCCAGCCAGCTTAGCCCATGGTCAAGGATTCTGTGAAGCCCAAAACATCTGGAGGAGCGAAGTTTGAGAACCACTGAGCTACAGCGGCTGTATTCCTTGGTGGTCTCCCATGCAGTTACGAACCAGGCTTGACCCTGTTTAGCTTCCAAGATCAGAGGGGATCTGGTGCCTTCAGATGTAAACGACCCTCGCTGTATATAGTGTAGACCAACATCAGCAGCAAAAACAACTGCAAGGTGTGAAGGGGAAGAAGGAGGAAGAAGCCAGACGGGGAAAAAGGAGAGATACGTAACTGCAAGCTTCCCAAACAGCCCTCTCCTCGGCCCTCTCACAGCAAGGGCGAGGGCCACAGCTCCCCCCTCAGCGTCTAACAGCGACAAGGGCTCGGCTCGGACGGAGAAGCCCCGCGCGCGCGTCTTCGCGAGGCACCTGCCCGGCCCGCCAGCCGGCCGGCCGGCCCCGTCCCACCCTGGCCGATGCCCCAGCCCAGCCCTGACGCAAGGCAGCCGCTGCCCCTTCGCCTGCCGAGGCCGCGAGAGAGACAGAGGCGCCGGCCGCAGCAGGACGAGGAGAAGCGGGCGGGAGACGCACTGGACCGCTCCGGAGGCCGACGGGAACGGAGGTGGGCTCTGCGGAGAGACCCTGAAAAAGCAGGGCGGCAAGGAGGCTCACCGTGAAAGGATGCCCGCCGACGCTGCCCACGGAGAAACAGTTGTCCCCGGGGTTGACAGCTCCCGTCAGCACCTGGTGGAGGTTCATGGCGAGCGGCTGCTCTGTCCCGCTCCGGGCCGGCCGGCCAACCCGCCCCCCGCCGAGGCACTCTGAGCCGCTCGGCCGCGGCTATCCCCGCAGGAGGAAGAGGAGGAGGAGGACGCGGCGGCGGCGGCGGCGGCGATGACGGCGGTACATACTGCGGGGAGGGAACCTCCTCAGAAGCGCCTCCCTCTCTCGAGCAGAGCAACGTCCCCTCACGCGCCTGCGCACGCGAGCTTAGCCCTCCTCCCCCCGCAAACTCCGTAAATCGGTTTTCCGAGTCTCTCCAGCTCTAGGTCGTGGATCGAACCATCGCGAGATCAAAAACAAAGTGACGTAAGTTCATCCGAGAAACTTCCCCACAACTATTTGTATAGTTTACGCATGCGCCGAAACTCACATGGTACGGATATGGGGCGAGAGAAAGAGAGCGGAACTACATGCTCGTTTGGGGAGAAGCGAGTAATAGCAGAGAGGGGGTGGTGGCGGAGAAGTTTCGGAAGGCCTGCTGCTCAGGGCATGCTTGCTCGCAGTTTTTGCGTCGGTCCGAGGAGGCTGGCTTAAGCGAACACTGGGGCCATTTCCGCACTGGGCTGTTATAGCGCGATGATTCCACTTCCGACATCCTCTGGGATTCTGGGGTTTGCAGTTTCGGGAGGGGCCCACCGGCCCCTCCCGAAACTGTAAACCCCAGGATCCCAGAGGATGTTGAAAGTGGAATCATCGCGCTATAACAGCCTAGTGCGGAAGTGGCCTAAGTGGATGGATGCTGGATCCCAAAGACGGCTTCATAAGCGACTTGAGGGGGGGGGGAAATGGAGGGCGTGTTTTTTTGTATCGTGTTCCTGACCGCGAAAGCGGACATGTTAGTCCAGTGAGGTGTGGTAGGTGTTCCGGAGAAGGGCTGCTAAAGTCAAAGAGCCAATTAAAGACTGACGTGGGAGACTCGTTTATGGGAACCAGAATGGAACCGTGACGCGCGGTGGCTCTCTGCACCCCGTCGACGTGGAGCCCCTTTCGCTCCCGCTCAGTAAGCTTCTCCGCCCGGGTGAACGGATATAGCAAGAGCGGGCCGAGCAGTGAGGGCCAGCGTGGTGTAGTGTTCTGAGCGTTGGACAAGGAGCCTGGAGACCGGGGACCCATTCCCTCCTCGGCCAGGAAAACCTCCGGGGTGACCTCTGGCATTTCGCACACACTCAGCCCCAGAAAGCCCCATGCTAGTTTCACCTTAGGTTTGCCCTGAGTCGAAAATGACCTGAAGGAAATACAGCAACAAGAGAAAGTCTGCTTCTGCACTACACTGTTATAGCGCTATTATTCCACTTTCAATGTCCTGTGGAATTCAGGGGTTTGTCGTTCACTGAGGCCAAAGAGCTGCCTGGCTTAGAATTCTAAATGCCTCTCCCTAAACTACAAACTCAGGATTCCACAGGATGCTGGAAGGAGAAGTAGTGTGGAAATGGCCAAACTAGTATAGCCTAGATATTTGGGACTGTTACTCCCACTAACACTGACCAATGTGGCCTAACCCAAGGGACAGTGGTTGGTAAAGACAATCTGAGGGGGCCTGAATACCCTAAAGGCCCTGGGTGCTGTCTGATCTTGAAGCTAAACAGAGTCAGCCCTGGTTAGTATGTGGATGAGAGATTGCCAACGGAATGCTCTAGAGTCTAGGCTATATTTCAGAGGAAGGAGCTGGCAAGAGCACCTCCAAATATACTTCACCTACGAAAACCCTACAAAATTCATGGGGTCACCATAGGTGGACAGGCACTGCACTGTCCAACCCAAGAGTGTGCAGGACTGCACTCTTAACTGGATGAAAGGGCTTGGGTGTGTTGTTAGAAATGAACATTTGTGTCAGAGCTGGGACAGGAAACATAACCGTGCTCCAGAAGCTGTTGGTCTCCAGCTGCCGTCAGTCCTAGACAAAAGGGCAATGCTTGGTGTGACTGCGGTCTTAGAAGGCTACAAAGCTACATGTTCCCCCTCTCTCTTCGTTGGATGATAACAAACGGAGAGGGAAGGTCGTGTCACATTCATAGTAGTTTTAAATTTATCTACTCTGGTTTCACTTTTGATCAAGTGCGAGTTTCCTTTGTACTGTTCCTCAGCTTTGTTTACATCAGAGATGGTCAGGAATGGCCTTCTAGATCTTTGTGGCCTACAACTCTCATAATCCTTCACTTTTGGCTGTGATGTTTAGGGCTGATGGGCCACTTTCCCACTCCAGATTTGTATGACTGATAAACAGTCCTTGCTTCTTTCTACTTTTTAAAAAGCCCACTTACACAACTGATATTTGCATGAACATTGTCACATCTTATTTGACTTTAGGTATTTTGCTGTTCTTAAAACAGTACATAGTTGCTGAGTGTGAACCTTTCCCAAAGACTGTGCTTTCAGATAGACACTTCTACCGCCAGTCAAAAGGCAGTATATCTTTATTCCATGTTTTCCTCCTTAGCTGTTTTTCTGTGAGAAGAATAAATATGTAAGAAGTCATAGGAAAAGCCAAGGGTTACAAGTAGATAGTATTTTTTTTTTAGCTCTCTGTAAATATTTGTAGGCAAGGGAGCATTGGCTGACTTTTGTCATGTATGGAAACCAGATGCTCTTATTCCAGACCCTTTGTGCTAAGTAGATTAATCATACCTGAGACCCTGAATTTTGAGTTTTAGGCTGCATTTTAAAGACATTACTCCAGGTGCTGCATCTTATCCCAAATAATAGGATTCAGCACCTTGTATAGGTCCAGTAGAGTTCGTACTAAAATTCACTGTCCCACTGATATGACAGCCTCTAGCTACCAACTGAATATGTTGACTGAGTGCTGGATTTGAAATAATGTGAAAATAAAATTAATAAAAAAAAAAGTGAAAATAAAACATAAATTCAAATTTCAAACATTACTTTTTGGTGGAAAGGTGCAATATAAATGCAATAAGCATATGTCTGAAACTACATTTCCTAAACGGTATAACATATAAGCTGTAGATATATAGGAATGCTTATGAGCAGCTAACCACTTTTGCAAATCACTTTCTAGCAGATAATGGGATACAATAATGTGTTCTGTAATTATAGTCATTTATTGTGACCTCTTCTTCAGAGTCTGAGGATATCATACTAGTTTTCTGTACAAAACCAATATTTCATAGCTCTGTCCTTTATGCATGTTTCCAAAAATGATAAAATAAAGGGACCTGTTATGATTCTGTGTTGTTTTAGATTGTCTTTACCATTAGGGGACTACTTCCACTCAGAATAAAACAGAATATTGAACAGATTCCCATAATTACTTTAATGTGTGTTATTTAATTTGCAGACAACTGACCATGGTAGCAAAGATCCAACAGTAATACATTGTTATGCTGGCCACTTAAGGAAATTTTGCCGAGCCTATACTTCTTGGAGATGAATATCATACAGACATACAAACGTTTTTTAGGTATTTTAGGCTGCAGTTTCTTACATGAGAGTAATTTCTGAAACTGATAGTGTACCTCAGAGCAGACAGGTACATAACTGTTTTGCTAACTTGTATATGCAATCCTGTACATATATATTCATAAGTAAAACCTAGTGATTAAAAACTAATCAATTTTTCTGTCAGGTCATTGGCTACAGGACTGTAGCATAAAGCTCTGTTAATGGTGTTACTGTTAAACCAGAAATAATACAAGACAGAAAACTCAATACACCTTGAAACCTATTCAAAAATCAACCTCCGGGGTTTAAAAAAAGTCTCCATACCTTCCAAATGACAACTCATGGCATTCAAAATAGGCCAGGTTTTGGATACACACACTACATTTTCCCTTCTCTAGTGCTACATTTGGCTATGGTCTTGATACATAAAAGAGGGAAATGTGTAAGATTACAGTGCCTCACATTCCACTTCAAACATTATTGGTTGCCATTTGTTAGATGTGGAGACATCTCTGTGAAATCCCAGCAAGTTGATTTTATTATACACGCACGCATGCACGCACACAGAGTGTTTTCTGTTTGGCATTCATGCATTTTATTTGGCATACTGTATTAAATTTCATGTATACCATTGTACATATAAGTAAACATAAATATACATGCATATGCAACTTTTGTATTTGTTCAGCTCTAGTTTTGTTATATATTATTTCTTATCCTTTTAATGGTTATTGAAGAAGGCTCTGTAAATATTTCTCAGCTGAAGCATATTAGGATGCAGGTGATAGGGTGATGTTACTGCATATAGGTCCTGCTTGAAGGAAATTGCTTGGCCACTGAGAACAACATGCTGGACTAGATAGGTCTTTTTGTCTGATCTAGCAAGGCTGTTCTTAGGTATCCCACTGAGTTCACAGAAATTCCTTTCTTTGTTCATGTGCACAAGATTGCAGCCTTATGATCTAATCATGTTTACTCAGAAGTTAGTTCCACTGATTTCAGTTTAACTTACTTCTAAGTAAGTGTGGTTGATACTACACCCATAGTCTTTACTGACTTCTAGGCTGATTGGAGCTTGATGTGAAAAAGGAGGATGGACCTGCATGTCCTATGACTGTTGTAAACTTAAACCAAACTGGTTTTTGTTTCTCTTGGTTGGTTAAAACAAATATGAAGCTGTGTAGCTACTAGGAATTTTTTGTTGGTGGTAAAAGTTCCCCTTGCTGATTATAACAGTTACTGCACAGTTTTTTTGCCATAACATGGTAGGAACTGCTGATATTTACAGTAATTGAATGCTTCAGTGAAAATGCAGAAGAGAAGCATTGTGAAGTCAGAGACTTTCCATTGAATCAGCAAAATTTCCATTGAACAATAGTTTCCCAAATTATATTAAGAAATGTGAAGAACAGAGAAGTCCTCCATTAAAAATTAGTATATACTAGCAAAATAAAGTATCTGTGGTATCAGCTCAATTTCAACGGTCGTGGAATACTGGCAGACAGTAGTGGGAAGGAAGAAAGGAGGGGATGGAATGGAGTGGCTTCAATCTTGAAATGCAGCATTCCACACTGCAACATTTTGTTGCATGTCTCAGTTGGGGATCTTGGGTTCTGTTTTTGTCCCACCTCAGTGTAGAGCACTTTAGTAATTTTATTCCATTTCACCTCCTGCAATGTTTAACACTATTTGTATTGAAAACATAGTAGTACCTCCTTAGCCATGTTGACACATTATACTTTAGCACACAAAGTCCTTGAGCATGAAGCCAGAGTATGCCGTTTGGGGTAAAGGGGATGTTTATATGCTAATATTAGGAGCACATAGGAAGCTGTCTTACACTGAGTTAGGTCACAGCTCCATCTTGCCCGCAGTTTTAAAACCAGTGTTTCCTGGGACCATAGGGTTCTGTGACAGGTCACCAAGGACTCAGCAAGAATAAATTAATTTTATTCAAGTATCAGTCCACAGTTCTAAACAAACAAGCATTTTTGAGCTGTAGATTTAATAATGTTCATACAGGGCCCTGTTCATGTGAGACATGAACATTATTTCAAGGGTTCCTCCAGGGTAAAAAGTTTGAGAAAGGCTGGTCTAGCCTATTTCAGTATAGCTGATGCTCACTGGCAGCAGCTCCCCAGGCATCATTCTTTCTTAGTTCTTCCTGGAAATTCAGTGAAATGCACCTGGGACCTTCTGCATGCAATTTGCTTTACCACTAATAACATTTCACACTCTGCTCCCACAATTGCTTGACTTGAATATCATAGAGATTCTATTTGATCCATAGCTTTTAGTTTTTATGAGCAATAAATATTAGGTAGAAGAATGTGTGACTGCTTGCCCAAACAATAGTGGCTTCCCCATGTATTTTTGCTAATAAAAAATAGAAAGAGGAGGAGAGTTGTATATTTTAATACCACTGGATCTGCTTATAGAAGATTCCTGTGCATGTTTACTCAGAATTAAGACCCCTTCTACTTACTTTGTAAGTATGCGTGGAACTGCAGCTTTGTTTGCTGAATGGGACCAATTTCTAATCCTATAGGAGGGCAGTACGGGATAAATCCAAGAGCACTTTCATCTCCATTTGATTGTGCTTAAATGCTGACATGTAGGAAACAGCACAGATCTCATTTCTTTGCCCTCAGATAGGATAGCAATCAATAGCTTAGTTTTAATGTAGACACTGAAACTGAAAGTCAAACTTCTGGAGCACAGAATTGGGTTGTACCACAACATAAGGCATTCAAGCTCAGTTCTGAAGTATTCCTCATGTTGTACCACTGTGTGAGGGGCTCAGGAGTCATGCTAACAAACTCTGTCTCTGATGTGCATGTCAGCTGGCCTTGTTACCCATGTGTACAGAGTACATGTCTGCAGGGAGAGGGCTTTCATACATGCAGCTATATGGATTTAGGATTCCACATGACTTGAATTCTAAAACTCAAAGCCTTCTTGTATACAACTGTACATGTGAAATCTCCCTGGAGATGTGGGTTCTGTATGTAAAAATGCCATAGGCCCATAGTAGTTAGCATGTATGATGGTGGAGTTAATGTGTGCCCTCACACATTAGTCTAATGCATTAGTGCTTTAGCATTAAGTAGAAAGTAATAAATTGAAGTAGGGTGGTAGCATAGTGGTAAGTTTTCCATAGAGAAGGTCCCAGGTACAACGTTTGGTTTCTCCACTGGGAATGGATAAAAGCATCCTCTCTGAGAGCCTGGAATGGCAGAATAAAGAATGGTAGTCTGAAGAAGCCATCTGTTGACTCAGTAAGCCCATGGAAAATAATGCATCATATTTTTTTTTGTAAGCAGGAGTGAACTAGTATCCAGTCATATTGGGCTAATATCCTATATACACCAATGGTTTTTAATCTGAAGTCCGTGAAACCCTTGCAAGGGTCCATGAAGCCTTGCTGCTGGTCACCAACAGCAGTGGCAGCAACAGGGACAAACGAGGGAGCAGTTTGGGTGCCACACTCCCTGATGCCGCATTCCTGACAAAAAGGACGGGGCAACAGGCATATGCCTGTGGAGTTAAGGGTTTGAATACCCACTCAGTCATGGAAACACACTGTATCACCTCAGGGAAGTCACATTCTCAGTCTCAGAGAAAGGCAAAGGAAACAAATCTTGCCAAGAAAACCTCCATGATAGGTTTGCCATAGAATCGCAATAAATCAGTTTTCAACCTCCCCATCAATGGCACTTTGTTGTTGTGAGCCTTCAATTCACTTCTGATTATGGCAATCCTAAAATGAACCTATCATATGGTGGTTTTTTGGGGGGATTTTTTGCAAGATTTTTCAGGAAGGGATTGCCTTCCTCTGAGGCTGAGAGAATGTGACTTTCCCAAGGTAACCCAGTATCTGAGTAGGGATTTGAATCCTAGTCTCCAGGAACCATAATAAATATTTGAATATTTAAATATTTAAATAATATTTATTTATTTAAATCTTGAATTAAGTCTTGGAGGCCCTGGCAACAAACAACATTTACAGGGGTTCTGAGTAAAGAAAATATTAAGAACCAATGCTATGCACCTTTTTATGGGAAGATATCCCATTTGAAAGGCTGCAAGATTCCTACTTCTGCTGTACACCACATGGAAGAGCAAAGCATTTTGAAACATCCCTGGACGCATCTCAACCATGCAGGGGAATAGACTAGAGGCTGATCCTCTTCCAGTATAATATACTTTCCAGCATTTCAGATGAAAACCAGGAAATGTGTAGCCAAGCAACATCAGAATGTGATCAAGATGGCAAGTCATTAAGGAGGAAGACCACACTAGCTGGGAGAAACTGCAGCAGTTTGCTTTTGCCTGAGACTACTGAGAAGAGTGAGATTCTGCCCTTCCCCAGTCGAGTGCAAATTACTTTAGTACCTTGAACTCAACTTGAAGCAAGTGGAGTAAGCTGAGGACAAAGTGGGGAAAGTGGGAGGAGAGTAACTGGGCCATTTTAACAACAGCTGGAAAAGTACGGATGACAAGAGAATTTACCAGGAATGTCCCTGCCAAACTGGGACAGGTGGAGTGTATCCTGTTCTGTCCATTGGAATTTACCCCCTTTTAAGTGTTCACAGGACAGAAGAGCTGCAGAGTTAATGGGATTGTGCCCGTCGTCCAGAAAGCAACACAGTACGGCTTTTGATTGCTACTTCATTCATTACGGGGAGTCACGCCAGATAACATAGTTGATAACAAATTAAAACCTATACAAAAACATTTAACAAGCAGAAGCCTCCCTCAAGTTAAACCCCACTCATCTGAGAAAGACATTCTTAAGCAACAGCAAACACGACTAGCCTTGAAAGAAATAACAACCTTCCCTTCACATAACGATGCCTTCCGCTGCCCCGTGACGCAACCCTACAACCGCCCCCCCGCCCCCGAAACAGAGCCCGCGCTTCGACTTGCACGGAAAACTCTCGGCGTTCCCTCCCCGTTGCTTTCTGATTGGCCGAGCAGCCTGGAAAGGGGCGGGAGGCAATCTGCATCACATGACAAGGCCGGGAGGGGTTGTCGCCTCACATGCCGCCGATGCCGACAGGTTCTCGACGGGGTCCTAGCGCCCCTCCGCTTCCAGTCGCTGTATAGAGCGGAAGCCATGGAAGAAGTAACGCTGGCGACGGCCGCGGCAGAAGACGGAAAGGAGGAGGACCATACAGCTCCCCTTAGTATCAGCGGCCCCGCAGAGGACAGCGAAGGCTGCGAGGGCCTCTGGGAGTTGCCTGTGGAGCTCACCGCGCGAAGACCAGAGTGTAGCCGCTGCGGGTGAGTGCGGAAGCCAGGCCGCCGTTACCTGCCGGCCACGTGATGCTCAAACGGCTACGTGTTTCGCGCCCTCTACTGGCGGCTGGCTTGCCTCGCACTTCGTTTCCAATGTTCCCTCTCCCGGTTGGAATGGCTGGTTTGCTTTGTTCGCTGCCCGGGGAGTGTTGCCCCTCCTTGCCTTCTTATTCCTGCTTTTTCTGTGAGGTGAAATACTCCGCTTCTTTGGAGAGGTGTGAAGGAGGGGGTTTTTATTTGTAGAAAAATACGGAACAGTCTTGTGGCTCCTCAGGGACTAACTAACTTTCTTCGGCCTATGCTTTCGCCAGGTGCGCCTGGTGAAGTGGGCCACGGTGGCCCAGTAAGGCTTATCCCAAACAAGTAAAGCCTTGCTAGCCTTTAAGGCGCCTGCTGCAACAGGCTTAACAGGATTATCCGCTTGGGAAGGGAAAGACAACGGATAAAGAATGGGTAGTTCTCTGCGAGGGAAGGGGTCGGCGCCCTGGGAGCACTTGCTAAGGTGAGCTGCCGGCTCAGGAATGCCCAGAGCCGCAGGGGGGACGTTTCCACACTACATTGTTATGGTGCTGTTATTCCGCTTTGAACATCCTGTGGAATCCTCGGCTTTGCAGTTTAGGGAGGGCCCTTTGGAATTCTCAGCCAAAGAGCTCTTTGGTCTCAGAATCCCGCAGAATGTTGAAAGTGGAATAATAGCACTATAACAGTATAGTGTGGAAATGGCCAGAGGTCTGAGCAGCGCTCCGTGACAAGCAACCCCCTTGCTTCTGAGGTGCTCTCAGCAAAAACACCTACCATGAAATGAAGGGTTAGGAGCATAGGGCAGCTTTTTTTTTTTTTTGCTTGTTTGCTTACCTGTGGCAACAGGTGAGTGGTGAATGCAAGAGGCACCATCCACCTCTTTCTAACCCAGTGGTTCTCAACCT
This sequence comes from Iguana delicatissima, assembly GCA_948472985.1. NCBI lineage: Eukaryota > Metazoa > Chordata > Lepidosauria > Squamata > Iguanidae > Iguana > Iguana delicatissima. The sequence goes on along the minus strand of CAOKZL010000551.1, from coordinate 385,934 downwards.
GTGGGTCCCCAGATGTTCTAAACTTCAGCTCCCAGAAGCCCTGAGCATTGACCATAGTAGCTGGGGCTTCTGGGAGCTGAAGTCCACAAACATCTGGGGACCCACAGGTTGAGAACCACTGTTCTAACCAATTAGTTGACTTCAGGCTTCTGTTGCAATTGGAAAGGATTGGGTCCCTTGGGCCATCAGGTAAGTGACTAGTAAAGAAGAGTAGAGGGAGGATATTAGAAGGGACATAAATAATTGAGCCAGTGCAATTGGTCCATAGGTAGCTACCAGGAATAGAAACTGGTAGCTATCCTCTATTTGTGTTCAGTAGATTAAAGGAAGAGGGTGCGTGGAAGCTTGGGCTCTTTGCCTGCTCTCTGGTAGAGCAAAGTTTGTCCAGTACAGAGCAAGAGAGGGAAGAATGTGGTTCACGAGCTGCAGGTGGCCCTTGTGACTCCAAAGTGTGGCCCCTGAAACTCCTCCAAAAACTCAGGTCCTTTAAAAAAAAGACACTAATTTGTGGCTGATTTCTCACCTGAAAACAAAACAAATTGGCCCTGAATTAGCTGCAAATTCAGTGCTTTATTTTCCCCTAACTCCGCAGCCCTCAACACCTTTCCAAAATCTGGGAGAAAAAGGCCTCAAATTGGCCAAAATATCATCCAAAATGATAGTGCGTCATTTCTGGTACACTAAAATGTGACAGGGAGGGAGGTTGCCACAGGTTCTGGCCTTGGCTTAGGGAGTCAACACTACTGAGAAGACTAGTTAAAAAGTCTGCTTCCCTCTCCTCATTCTCCCCCTCCTATGCCCTGGCCTTTTGTCCAGGCACGTTGTTTCTGTCTCTGCACCCTGGCAGAAGGCAAGCAAATGGGAAGGGGAAAGGTCAGCGCGTGTGCAAGTCTTTCCCCTTCCATTTACTTGCCTTTTGCCCAGGTGCGCAGAAAGAAGGCAGGGTGTGTGGGGGAAAGGGAGGTGAATGGAGGGGGAAAGTGTTTCCCCCATTCTGCCTATTCCCTGAGTGTACAGAAAGAAAGCATGGTGCACGGGCAACAGGCAAGAGAAAAGAGGGGAGAAATGTTTTCCCCTCCATTCACTTGCCTTTTGCCCAGGTGAGCAAAAAGAAAGCAGGGTGCGCAGGTGACAGGCAGGAGAATTGAGTGGGAGTGTCTCTCCATCCATTCTCTTGCCCGTTGTCCAGGCATGCAGAAAGAAGGCAAGGCAAGTGGGCAACAGTCAGAAGAATGGAAGAGGGAGAAGTGTTTCCCCCTCCATTCATTTTCCTTTCCCCTGGGCACAAAGAAACAAGGCACATCTGCCCAGGGAAAAAGCAAGGGAATGGGGGATGGGGCTGCCGGAAGGGAGTGGGAGGGAGCGTGCTCGCTCAGGGTGGGTAGGGGGAGTTATTTGCTTTTTTAAAAAAACTTTTGTGAGGGTTCTGCACCTTGAACTCTCACGAAAGTTGAGGGGCCACTATGAGTCTGCATTGTTATCAGATATCCTGTCTGCAGAGAGAAGAGCATCAACTAAAGCTTGGCTAAATAAAACTTGTTTAATCTTTACAATACTACAATGCTCTGATTTGTTTTAACATGTGGAAAAAAAATGAACCCATGGAAATTCTTAGCCAGTATTTGCATTCCTAGCAGGAACTTTGTAACACTTTACACAAAGTACAACTGAAATCAATAATTTCTGGAGACTCTTAATGTCTTAAGTCTCAGGGCTTGTTCATGTTCCTGCTTTGCAGCCAAAGGAAACGTTTCCATTTTGTATCAATAAATGTAAAAATCCCATGTATAGGATAAGCAGACACTGGATGCTGGAAGTGGCCATTGCCATCAATGCATGAATGTATGTGTATGAAACACCTGTCATCATGCCTGAAGCTTATGAGCTTCACAAATTCTTCATCAAAACTGAAAGCATAGTTACTTGTAGTCACAAGTTATTAATATGTGTACTTTACTAGGCACATTTTTGAGTGATGAAGATGAATATTCCTCTATGCTTTGGAACTTTAATAACTGTGCAGATTAGTTTAAGCAGTTGTGAAGACAGTTTCCAATCATCATGACAGGATTTAATTGAGTTGTCCGAGTGAGGAATTTGTCTAGGTCTCTAGGACATATTCTTCAGAACCCAGGAATAGCAAAGAGTGTTTTCCAGAATAAACAAGGCCAGCCCTATAGTCTGTTTGCTTTCTGAGTTTGGAAATGATGGCTTTTAAAGTTAGATTTAAGTGTAGATTAATGCATTTATCCTAACTACAAAATGTGCACTTTTAAAGGCATGTGATAGCTACTGGACATGCATGAGTGGTATTGTACTGCCATCTAGTGAACAACAAGTATATATAATACTTGAACAGCTGTGCATTGCAAGTTCCTTTTTCTTTAGCGTATGTCCTTTAGTAGTTTTAATAATTAAAGCCTGATTTATAATGATTTAAGACTGTTTGGTATAATAGAACAGTGATAAGTATGGCACATTTAAGGAGTGGAAGGGGTTACTTCACTAAATCTATTTAGAATTGGCATTTGTTTAAAAAATGTCCAGGTGCACCCTGTCAGACTCGCCCTATGTAGTACGTAGGCAGCCCCTTGTATCTATATAAGTGGCTATATGCAGTGCTTTTCCTGTCAGTATCGTCTTTGTAAGGATCTGTGGAGAACACTTTAGAGAAAGAAATTACTGTTAAGAGATAGTGGAAAGAGGAAATTGAGTTCCTTGCTTTTGCTTCCTACAGGATACTCACTCCAGAAAGGCATTCTGAATTTCATTTAGAAAATCTACAAGTGGGACCTGTGAAAATGTTGCAGTGTTGAATGGCCAGTGAACAAGTTCGGGCTCATTCTGGTGTTCTTGACTATTTTTGACATTTTAGGTTTTTTAAAGTTTTGTATACATCTGCAAACACTGAGCATGTTGAAAACTCCCTCTTATTTTTCTCTGACACCCCCCCTTTTTAACTAAATGGTCTACAAAACTCAGCACCTGATTTTTCAGTTATTTATTTTTCATGCATCTGCTGAAATGCGTTGGAGTTCATAAAATTTTATATCAAGTCTTCTTAGTCTTTGAGATGCCACAGGGCAGTTATTTTGAATTGTTTGTTTGCTTGTTTAATTTGTAATTTGTCTTTTATCAAATGATGCTCATGGCAGCTCAGCAGCAGCAGCAGAAGTATTTCCCAATTAAATGTAATTTAGTGTAAGATAAATGACATAAACAACATAAAGACAAAACAGAACATAATTAAAATCAATAGAGAGTTAAAACTTCCTTGCTTGCTGGCAGAAGGTAACATAAAACTGAGGTTGGCAGTACTCCTTGTATCCATTGCTGGAGAAGTCAGATCTTGGGCCTATTCTCAGTACACAATTATAGCACTGTTATTCCACTTTATCTTAGTTCTGTCCTATTGAATCCTAGGATTGGCAGTTTTTGGAGGGGCATTTATAATTCACAGCTAGATCACTCCAATGTCTTACCAAACTATATACCCCAGAACTTAGACCCCAGGATTCATGTTATGTATTTAACATGGTATAATATGGGGCTTAAGTTAAAGCATTTTATTTACACTGTAACTGTGGTGGTTTCATCTTTTGGAAACCTGGAATTTCCAGTGTGGGGAGAGATTGAGAATCCTCAGCAGAGGGTTGTAGTACTTCACCAAACTACAAACCCCAGGATTCCATAGGATGTGTTATGGCAGTTAAAAGTGGAATCATAGCTCTGAAACTGTGTAGTGTGAAAGGGGTCTGCCTCTGAAAAGTGTGTGGAAATTTAAACTGGTCCAGAGTGTTTCAGCGAGACTTTTAACTGAAACCAGTTAAAAAGAAGCATGTGACTGTTGTTATATCGGTTTTTTAACTATCAGACTGCTTACACATACAATTCAAAGTGTTAGTTATGTTAGATTTTCTTGATGGCTAGTTACAATTCAGAGAACTTTGGCAGCATCACGTTAAACATTTACTGTATACTTTGTAGACTACCTTTGTGGCTCCAGATTGGCATTTTATGCTTTGTTAGTAGTATTGTACTGTCTGTAATTAATATATCAGTATACAAATATTTTAGCTTTATGGTATTTATACTGTGCTTGATTATTGTAGTGTGTTTGTAAGATATGTGACTAAGGAACAATGGAGAAGTACCATAGCGGGAATTAGCCCAGGCAGAGGGAGGGTTGACAGTGAAGGTCAGACAGGGCAGTGGAAGAGAAGTGGGGAGAACTAGCAATAGCAATATAGCAGTTACATTTCTATACCACTTCTCAGTGCTGAGCACTCTCTAAGCAGTTTACAATGTGTTTAGCTAATTGCCCCCGACAAGCTGGTTACTCATTTTACTGACCTAACGGAAGGATGGAAAGCTTAGTCAACCTGGAGCCCAGCAGGATCAAACTCACAACATTGTGGCTGCAGTACCGGCATTTAACCACTGCACCACCAGGGCAGATTCAAATATTTTTGAACTGTCTTTTTTTCTAGATTGTAACCTGAGCAACAGAATCTGAATTACCTGTTATCCAGCCTTCTCTCCTGTTGATGCTGGTGTTGAATGCTAAGTTAATCTGATCATCCAGCCATGATCTCAGTCATCCATGATTCAATTGTGGATGTGAATACAATCTGGTGTGTTTTACTGAGATTAGGAGGGAAGCTTGTGTGCTGTCAGTCTGATAGTCTGCCTCTATTTAGTGCAGCACAAGCTTAGGTTGTTGGGTCTGGGCAAGGTGTGTCGCTGTGGTTTCAGTTGCTCTTGCCAAAATCCCTCTTAGGCCAGTTACTGAATTTGAGATGTTGCACCCAACAGCTAGGTCATAGAGACAGGATAGGGCTCCTGTTAATGTGCCACCCACTCTATTGCCCAGCTGTTGCTTTTCTTTAGCTAGCAGAGATGGCTGCCAATGTGGTATTGGAGATTTCCCTGGGCTTTTCCTATAGCAGGATTTCAAGATCTAGCAGGGTAGTCTGTGGCATATCTCAAGACTTGTTGGCCACCGTGGCAACATGAAGCTGTTTCAATACATCACTGATCTAATACATTCCACAAGTACTCCTTGAATCTTTGCTGATAGAGTGGGAGAGCATGTTGTGGCACTGGATGTATATGAGTGATTTAACCTCATTATTATGGGCTTACAAGTTCTAGTTTTGAATTTGCTGTAACTGCTTCTCCCTTCTGCCGTGGTGGGAGACCGGTTAAGATGATCTGCCCTAGACCCCTTTGTTTCTGAGAAGCTTCAGACAAGCAGGAAAACAGCCTGGACATGAGTCTCAAAGAGGATGTGATTGATACAGCAAGAGAATATTATCATGCCTATCATGTGCCAGTGATAACAGCGAAGAAAGCTAGTATGCCAGCTGTCCCTATTCCAATATGTCTAGTCTGATTATGTTGACATATGAATGAGTCACATCTTGCTTGAATTAATGTAACAAGCTATACATAGGGCTGCCTTTGGAAAGTTTTGGGAAGTTCAGCGGGTCCAAATGCTGCAGTCAGAATGTTAACCGGTCTGGTTACAGGATTACATGAGTTCCTTGTTACAACAGCTTGCAAATATTCCGTTCTTGAGCAAAGTGCTTAAAAAGAACAACTTCATCAATGCCTGAAAGAAACATTCTTTAGAACTGGGTTGAGCACCAAGTACCAATGCTTATGACTTCAAGATGTTTTGATTCCTGGCTATCTTTCTGAAGAAATTTCTTTGTCTTGGCTGACCAGCTTACTTGCAGTGCTTCCATCACAGCTGCACTGGGTGCTATTTCTTTGAGACACCACCACACACAAATCTTCTAAGGAATACTATAGAAAGCAAGCAAGGAAATCTCTAGACCGTTGGATGGATAGATGAGTTGAGTGGGGTTCCCTTGAATTTGGTCAACTAGAGAAAGCCAGCATGGTGTATTGGTATGAATTTTAGACTAGGACTCCTAGAGATCAGGATTGGGATCCCCACTCAGCCATGGAAACCCTCTGAGGGAGTCAGTGACAACCCCCTTCCCCAAAGAAATCTAGTTTCTTGAATGCACGCAGCACTGAATAAGTAAACAAGAATTGGCTGAGTCAGGTGCTATGAACATGTTCATGAAGATCTTTGAACTGGGTCTCCTAATGTATGTGACTTGGGTCAATATCATCTCTGTTTGGAGATCTCTGGGGCTATCACTAGAATACCAGTGTAGAGCGTAAGTAAGTTTGGACTAGTGTACGGGGGAACGGGAAAGGTATCTTGGTGAGATCCAAAGTGAGAGTCTCTGATTGCCTTATTGGACTTGTTTTGGAAATGCAAAGATCTGAGATCAGAAGAGAGATTAGCGCAAACCTCTATGCCAGGGCTTTCCCACCTACTTTTCTTTGAACTATCTGGCCTGGCCATGTCTCAGGTCAGTCTGATCTGGTGACAGCTTGTCACTGAGCGCAGGCATGTCTCAGGTCGATCATGTATTTTCCAGCCATGAATATGTTCAATTTATATAGAAATGATGTTCCCTACCAATTCTGCTATTCTGCAGAGTGGAGGTGTAAGGTATGATAACAAGGCACGCTGCATGTTCCCTCGAATCACATATAAAAATCTATTACTGTTTTCCCTAATGAGAATATCACTCCAATCACAGAAAAAGGACCACACATCCAGACTGCAGATGAGCTAGAGCCACTGCCAAATGTGTGCACACATTCTCAAAAGCGTCTTCCAGACCATAGGAATACTCATCTGAATCACTGCTACTTGTATTCTCTGTTTCATATACATACTGACCAGCATCAAAGCTATGTGTGTGCATGGTTGTTTCAAATAGAAGGTATCAGTGAACAACCCTGGAGGAATATTTGTTATGCAGCAAACATGATGCCTACTAGAGCTTTTAAAAACTAAGGACTTTAATGTTACTCAAATGTCGTCAAAATGTCTTCTTAAAATGACAGGGGCTTTCACAGAACTGTGGAATGACATAGACCTAGCTGTCTGAGTAATCAAATTTGTCTCAAAAGAAATACCAAGTATTATCTTATAGTGTTTATCATGGTCAAATTATAGAGTGTTAGAGAAAGCACTGAAAAAAGTATGTTTGCATGATTCTACCCTGTCAAGCACAAGATTGACAAAATAGAGCCATCTTATTCTGAAAAGCTTCCTACTACAAAGCAGTGATGACTTGTAAACATATCCATTAGGGACTTAATTAGGAGGGACTAAAGCATCCCTCATAACATGCAAAGCTTATTCCCACCATCTAACACATTAGCCGGTGCATTAATTCTCTCTAAGCCATAGCAGTCTTTCTTTGTAAATTATGAATGAGCCATTTCAAAGACTCTTCTTTCTCTCTTTGACTGACACATCTTGAAAGTTAAATTTAATAAATCTCTCCTGGTGACAATGGTCATGACTGACATGAGGAAAAATGTCAAAGCTAGCAAATATCTCTGAGGTACAGAGGAAGTGTTACCATGATTAGGATAAAAAGTTCACAGGTCATGAAGGGATTATGGAATAATATTTTATATCAAAATGCCCTTGGTTTATTAAGCTTCACAGTTCGCTCACTTCCTAGCTGTTTAGCACAAAACATTTATTTACAAGTCTGCTTTGCAAACTCATCTGAATCTTCCACCTGGTCTGCACAAAAAGTTGAGGTGTTTTTTGGACTGACAGATCCATTTAATACATAAATCGTTCCAGACAGTAACTTTCTTACTTTCATAAATGCAGAGATTTCATAACCCATTTGGAAAAGTGAAGCCAGAAAAGGCTGGCGGCAAGAAACCATATGAAGTAAAGCAGACAGGAAAAACAACATATTTATTTCCTTAAACTGACTCAAGGAAACTAGAGGGGCTGATTCAATCCAGTTACAAGCCCACCAATATCATAATTTGAGATCATATAAAACAAAAAGATAAGGAAAAAAAACAATTAGAAAACAAATCTCATGTTTTGTATTGCATATTTTATATCATACACATGCATGCGATGTTAGATCCACTGCATTCTCTCTGACAGGTAAAAATCATATGGCCCTGTAGATGTTTCAGGATGGTATACTTCAGCAGGCATAAGCCTAGCCAGTAGTGAGGAGGACTGGGAGTTGCAACCAAACGACAGCTGCATGATTCTAACCTCTGTACTATGAGGATAAAATCCAGAGAATGGTTACTTGCATTCTCAACACTGTTCAAGAAGTGTCATAGGGCAGAATCTGCACAGAGACTGCTACAGCAGAGCAGACAGTACCACCGCCTGCCCCAGAGACAGAAGTGCCAGCTCCAGTGGGAAACCCTGCTTATTTTGACACAGAGAATGACCTATCCATACCTACCTTCGCCCAGGGTAGATACCAAAAGGGTCTCCTGCTTTGTTCCCAGCAAATTTATGCAAACACCAATTACTCAAGCACCAATTGCACTCATCTCAGAACCTATAAGAACTGAGCCTTTCCATCTTGCTTTTGTCAGCAATTAACTGACCGTTTCTCCTGTGTGTGCTTCTGTTTGCTTCCCTTGCCTGTCGTTTTGCCTTTGACTTGTGTTTATATTGCTGGACACTGATTTATGGACATTTCTGGGATTGTTATTTGCTCCTCATTTGTAAGGTTGTTTTCTTTCTAAAGTCAACTGACTAATTGCTTAGCTACCTGAACTTCTTGAACTGTGTTATCAGCTTCTCCTGGATGCCAGCCCAGACCAAGTATGGGAGACTGGGTAATTAGTAAATTACAAAATTACTACTTGAAACACATTTGTACTGAAGAAAATTTTTTCGTAGATGCTGTGGTGACCAGTGCCATCTTTGTCACATCTTAATGTGAGATTGGTCTCCCTGTGACTAAACAGTTCTATGAGACAAGGCAAATGGGATGCTGGTGATAAAACTAGAATTACTGGTGTGGTCCCACTCTCCTGTATATGTCAGATTTGGTCCTTCTATTTTTCTAAACATTTTAACCCACCCCTCTCCATTCTAGTGGTACTATGCCTTTTGCTCTTCCTGGATATGGGAAGGAGTATTGCTTAGCTCAGTGATAGAGATAATGCTTTGCATGCAGAAGGTTTACAGGATCAGTCCCTGGCATCTCCATTTGGAGCTGGCAGAACTTCAGACTAAAAAGTGTGGATTATCATGGATTGTCAATGGCATTACTAAACTAGATGGATTAATAGTCTGATTCAGTATAAAACAGCTTTATGTAGTCATATGTTTCTTGGCAAATATAACATCCTTACATGCAGCAGATGTATTGGTCTGCACAGAATTGCATAGGTGAAATAAAGAAAAGTCCAGGAAGAGAAAGGAAGAGTGCCTGTCGATCCTGTTCCTGGCTTCTCTAATTCATTAATTTAATAATTTAGCTCCATTTTAAATGGAATAAGGCCATCACCAGTACTAAGGGAGCTTTTGCTTTGGATTTGGCAAATGATGGGCAGGTGAGCAGGCTTCCTGGAATTTGGACACAATGGGAGGAAAACTTGAGTGGTGGCTGTTCCAAGAGGTGACCAGAAAGAAGGAAACAAAAGGGCTCTATTATTCCAAGAGTGAAAATTTAATTTCCTCTGTTCTTTCTTGACTCACTTCTTACTCCTGTCCTTCCTCACCAATGTCCTGGAATGAGAGCTGTATGGATCATAGGAGAAAGCAAATGGGCAGTTGCGGCTTCCTACCCTCTTGAAGATGACTCTGTGCTGAAGTAACAACACACTGGATATGCACTGAATAAATCAGAATTTGTCTTTTATTTCCTTAAACTTCAGTGACTTTTGTCTTGGCTTTTAAGAACTGCTGTGATTTTTGTCTTGGCTTTTTAATGGATCATCTCCAAGAAAAACTTCTCAACCCTACACTATCATTGTCACATTGTTAGTTTTCTGAAGGACTCTCAGAACAGTGGAGTAGATGCTGATACACATCAGTTGTGAACTTAGTAAAGAAAATGCAGGCTTGAAAGTTGCAGGAATTAGCAGGCTTGATTATATTTTAAGTAATATGTTTTGTGAACTGACATGATTAAGAAGGTTGTCATTGATGTAATGGCTCTGTACTACATCTCTTACGCATTTCTCACTGACACACATGGGAGTTTCAAGATAAATTACAATATTAACTGGTATACATTCTACAATTCTCACATTAACAAAACAGTACGGCAGAAATTACAAGTGGTTTTTGGGGGGAGGGGAAAAAGTATTTACTGTTTCCCTAAATTTAATAAGTATGCACTTTGAACGTTAGTTTTTCAAGTTTTTGCTTGATGGCAAATATGATGCTAAATACTGTGTGTGAGTGCTGCATTATATATGTGTGGTGTACAAGTGGAGAAAGTGTACGAGATGCAAGGAAGCCAGTATACATGAGTCTTTTGCCTCTGTATGCCCAGGTACACATCATCTCATGACATCTAGGCCTGGGAATTAGGTGTTGGAGTGGAGAGCAGTTTTTGCCTTCACTGCACACCCAAATGCAGTTCTTTACTTTTCCTTGGTGCAAGTAGCAACTATGAGGGAAAATAAAAAAGCACAATTGGATACACCATTGGAATGAAAGCTAATCTCCTGCCCTTTGTCTTGTCAGTCACTGAGAAATGAGCCGCCATGAGAACTGAAACCTGGCTTGCTTTCTGTTTTAAATCTTGGTTATGTGTGGTTTATCAGGATTAAATTCCATTGTGTTCCCTAGGACTTATTCTTAAACAAATGTAAACAGAATGTGTCTGCTTCATGCAAGAATATAATGCAATGTTAGTAGACCGGTAGAGAATTTGGGGAACTGGCTTTATAGAAGAACCTTAATTGGAGAAAATGATTTCACATGCCATCGGATTTATTTGGCTTACATTTTAAAAGCAAGGATGTTGCTAATATGTGAGCATCTGTTTGATTATTAGAATTGGGTAACTATAATATTACTTGTGGAATTTTGCCAAGCTAATTTTTTGACACTGGAAAAGTCTGAACCAGCATATTTGTTTGTATTGCAGTCTTGTAGAATGACATAGTACAGGTGTCACTACTGGGACACTGCATGTTTGGTTCTTAATGTGGGTAGCATATTGAGTTAGGAGGTGGTTTTTAGGAATTTGTTGTGGGCTGGTTATTACTTTATAAGTTGTAATCCTTTCAAAGGATTCATCTTATGTCCATTCAGTTTGGCAGCTACATGTTTTGTTCTATTGGCATTAAGAAAAAACAAAAACATTAAATATCATTGGTTGACCATATTCCTTGACTGGTGAGAACAACCGAAGCCTCTGACTATAGGAGTGACTAATCTTGTTAATTAATGTCACTACCTTTTTGATCAGTGCTGTCTTCTGTAATTATATTAACTGCATGCCTTGAGGACTTTGGTCTTATTGTATGTGACTGAGAGAAGAAGGACATTTCAGCTTAGAATAAAATTGGAAAGGAACATGATAAGCTGTTTTAATAATAGAAAATATTCACTTACGAGATGACCTATTTTACAAAAAGCAGCATTAACTTTTTGCCTTCCAGCACATACCATATATTCTTGCAGAAGAAAAAGAGCACTACTGATCATGTACTTAAGAACTGCTTACAAATGAAGACTGTTTATTCCTGCCCTCCAAATGACTGTTCATTAAATTATGAAGGTGAAAAAAAAATACAAGTAGTATTACAGTTACTTGATTCTTGTAATTGAGATTTATGTTTTGAACTTTTGCATTATGGAATGGAAATATAGTTATTATGAACATGTCAGAAGTTATCTGGATTTCCTATGCCACACAATATTGGTGTTAGTAAAAGTCTCTTTCAGCAGTTTAGTTTGTAACATCAGCAAAAATTAGCAATATATATGAGACACTAATTTTCTTTTTTATCATTTGGGCAAACTTGTTTGCTTTTGCTTTGTGAAAAATGTTAATTAATTGGCATATATATTGTTCATCATCTTGACACATTAACCTTAATAGTGGTAAGTCACGTTGCTTTTCCTCAACCAAAAATGTCTGGTTCGTTAAGCATTTACAACATGCTTGATATCTTTTAAATCTTAAATTGTTCTGTCAAGTCCTTAAAGTTTTTGCAAAGATTCTGACTGGAAGATAGGAGTATAGGACATTCAGCCAACTGTAGCAGTGAAGTGTTGAGAGTAGTGTGTTGTTGAGAGTAGTGTGATAAAGACTTCAAAATAATGATGAGGGAAATGACCCAGAGATTTTTTGGTAGGGATCACAGATTAATTTAAAATATAGTTCATTCTTGGTGTGTCACATAAATATTGTCTTAAGTATCTTTTAGGGTTTGGGGACATCAGAGGTTGATTTAGTTCAATGGAAAATGATAGTGAATAGTTTTCACAAGGAACTATGGTATTATATTCTCCTGCAGCTTTCACAATTAGTTTAGGTGCTTTTCTCTATGAACTGCTGTTTCTTTGTCTTGAAAATTCTTGGCAGTGTTCTCAAAGCTGCCAACTAAAGAGGAGCAGCAGCTAACAAAGATAGTAGTGCATTAATTTGGTGAGAAACATTAGAACAGCACTATGCCTGCTGAAGTAGAGGTAACTTCTTTTACAAAGGAGCCATAGGAAATGATAGTGAGGATTGGAGAGAATGCATGTTGACTGAGGTTGCTCCAAACCTGACTCTAGCAAAATTCTAAAATGGTGTGGTTGTACTTATCAGTGAAATTGAGTTAAAAGGAAACCACAGAAAGATAAGGGGTGCACTGATGTATGTAAATAATTATGTAAATAATTGGGAATTATTAAGACCATGTCAAAATCTGTATAACTGGATCTTTGCCTTATTTCACCCTCTCTGCGCTGTTCCCAGGGCAAGGTAAGAGCTTTGCACTTGCTTCATCTCTTGCCTGACATTGATATTCAGAAATTGAGATGGTGCTGCTATAGGAAGAAGACGATGTGTGGGATTCTTCCTTATATTATCCTGAGATCATGAAGGTATCTATAATGTAGCAGTATCTATGCCCGGGAGTAATGCAGAATCCTTCCCATGCTGCTTTTGATCACTGTCCTGCATGATGTGGAAGTGTGCTCCAGAGTCCTCTGGGTATTTGCCAAGCCCCTCAGATTCATACAGGTAGTATACAAAAGGCTTGGGCATCACTTTCTGTCAAACCAGCTTTTCAATGAGAAACAAGGTTATGCATCAAGGGTGTTATCTCCGAGGCTTGTTGCCTCTCCCTCTATCACAAAAACATGAATGCATGAGGCAAACAGTGGAAGAGAAGTGAGAAGGAAGGAAATCAGCTTTTTATGTCTTATTGCCGTTGAAAATATCCCACCAAGCTAATCTTCTTAGTTTTCGGTTTAGACATACATGTATTTGTATATGGTAGTTAGGGAGTGAGAGAGAAATACAAGTCTGCAATGTTGTTTTGTTCACAGAAATAGTTGCACAGCGTCCTGGATGGTGGATTTTGACTTTAAATATGCATAATCTATGCTGGTGGAAAGAACATTGTCTAGTTCCAAAGACAATGCTTGCTTATTTAAAAGATCAAACACAGTGATCAAAAGATGCCGTCACTATATTTTGGGCATTGTTGTTCTGAACACTTCCCAATCTTCCCTTTTTCCTGTTTCCGGGCAGTCCTGTGATCCCACTTGCAATAGCAGATGGAGGAAAGAGCTGGACAAATACTATAGATGCAGGACAGGAGATTCCAGAGATGCATACTTTCTTGGTGCTTGGGAGATTAATAAATTAATAAACTCTAGTGAAAGCCAGTAGCAATGCATAAGTGCAATTTGAATCTGTGCCAGAATCTATTTTGTGTTTGTACTCTATAATAGACTTTTATTTTCTTTTGAAATAATCATTCTGAGCACTTAGAGTGATGCAGACAGCTCTTTGTGGTTCCCAAGAATAAAAATCAATAAAGTAAATAAATCGAGGTGGGTACTCTTTAAAGCTTCATTGAGCAGGTGGTCTACTCAGTCCTTTATTGCTTCTTTTCATTTTGACATGTTTGTAAAGTAAATCTGTTTAAATCTATCTAGGTGCATTAATATAGGCACAAAGGAGTTAAAAAACCCACAAAAACAATGCCAAAGTCCTTCTCATAAATTGCAGTGTACACTATGTACACTAAGTATGCTTTGCAATAAATTCCTAGTCTCTGGCCAAGATAGTGACTAGATTGACTGGCTTGTTCCTTTTTCTTATTTTGTTTTTTATTTAAAACATTTGTACATCACCTTTTAGTCTCCAAGGCAGTTATAATAGACCAAAACTATTCCAAAAAGGCTCCTTAAAAATAATAAAACCAGACAGTTAAAACAATAAAGCCAATTTCAAGGACAGGTAGCCCTGTGAAACAGCACAACTTTAGCTGCCCACAAAAAACTCCAAGGAGATGGAGCCAACCTGATGTATCCAGGAGGAAAGGAGGGGAGTTCCACAGTCTAGGTGCTGTTACAGAGAAAGTCCTGTCATGGGTACCCACCAACCTAGCCTTGCAGTGGGGTGGGACATACAATAGGGCCTGAGCTGAGGATCTCAACTTTTGAGCAAGCTCATATAGGAGGAGACAGTCTTTCAGACATCCCAGACCCAAGTCATTTAGGGCTTGTAGGTCAAACACCTTGAATTGGGTTTGGAAGCAAATAGGAAGCAAGTGTAGTTCTTGTAAGACCAATGTTATCTGTTACCTAATACATGTAGAACAATAGTCTAGCTACCACATTTTGCTCTATCTGCAGTTTCCAAACACTTGTCAAGGGCAGCCCCTTGTTGAGATTGTTTCAGTAGTCTTGTTGGGAGGTAATACATCTCTGGCATACTTCCCAAAGCTAGACAAAGACACTCCTGGCCTCAGAAGCTAAATGTTCTTTGAGGAGCAATGCTATCTCCAGGAGCACCCCTAAACTGATCTTTAAGAGGGATTTACGATAGCAATTATAAAAAAAAACCTGGAATCAAATAAAGTTCGATCTTCAAAAATGGAGTAAATTTAACCTCTCATTATTAGGCCGAATAAATAAAATAAAGATGGGAGTGCTTCCAAAAATCGTGTTCCTGTTTCAAAATCTTTCAAAATCTTCCAATAATAAACAATGGGAAGTCATTCACAAGTTGAAGCCAAGAGCTATCAAAGTTTAAATGGCAGGAAAGAAACCAAGAATCAAATTGAAAACATTACAGGACAGCAAGGAGAGAGGAGGATTTGGACTACCCTATTTGAAAGTATATTATTAAGCATGCTGTTTGGATTGGTTACAACTGAAAAATAATAAACTATTGGAATTAGAAGGCTTCATTGTTAGATTTGGGTGGCATGGCTACCTTGTTATAAGAAAGCAGAGGTAAATAGAGATTTCAGAGATCCGTTTGTGAGGAGAGCATTAATTAAAGTATGGCGGACCACTAACAAGAAATTCTATAGTAAGTTACCAATGTGGATGTCACCTCAGGAAGCTTTCAAAATAACCAAACAAAATCAGGAGAAATATTAAGGTATAAGGATTTAATAAAATGGGAAGGAAGAACACCAGTGCTAACAACAAGAGAAGAATTAAGGGATCAGAATGTTGAACCATATAGGCAACTAAAAGGAAGGTTCTAAATAGATATAAAAATCACTGGGTTGGAGATAGAAGAGAATAAAATAGATGAGATTCTGTTGAAGAATCAGAAAAAAACAATTTCAAGACTTTATAGATTCCTATTGGAAAGAGAGTTGGAACAAGAACGGATAAAAGACTTCATGTTACAGTGGGCACAGAACATTGGCCACAACACTGAGTTGGAAACAGCATGGAGTGAAGATATAAAATTTACTCAAAGTTTAAGTCTGAGAGAGAATTTTTATAAGACAATTCACCAATGATATATGACTCCTCAGAAATTAAAGAAGATAATGCATAAAGGGAATGGCCAGTGTTGGAAATGTGGAAAAACAACAGGAATTTACTTCCCTATATCGTGATCCATGACAGCATTACAAAGATTCTTGACATCAAATATGAGATGACTCCGGAAATATACTTATTAAATGTGATTGAAAGGAGCTATTTTAATTACTGCAGCAAGACTGTACTATGCAAAGCACTGGAAAGAAGAAACAGAGCCTCCCCATAAAGAATGGATGATTAAAGTAATGGATATTATTGTAATTGGAAAAATGGACCAACATGCTGAAAGAAAATTCAAACCAACAGTTTGAAAAGCAATGGAATTCAATTAAGTGCGTGAAGGACAATTAGAGATTAAAGTATAGAGAGAGAGAGCAGGTCTGATGTGGCACTTCATACACTAAGAGTGGAATGTAGAATAGGAAAATAATAAATGTGAAATTTACAGTACCAGGCAGTAAACATCAGGATAGAATACGGCAACAAAAAGAGATGTCACTTTAAGGAGGTTTAGTTTATTATAAATTCAAGAAGGAGATTGGATTGGGGGGAAAAGTGTAATAAGGATAGTAAGGTTGAGGGGAGGGGGAAGGAAGGAAGGAATATGGAGAGAGGAGGGAGGGTAAGTGACAAATTGGTGGTATAAAAATACAATATTATTTATGAGGTTACAAGGGCTGGAGTGGGAAGGGGAATGAAGTGAAAGGTCATATAAGAATGAATTTACGGAAGAAAAATAGTCATCTTAAACTCCGAAGAAAACTTCTTCTTTTTGTATGAGATATTGTGGAATGACATGGATTATATGATTGTTTAGTATGTAAAATCATGTTATCTTGCTCAAATCTTATTTTACATGGAAAATCGTAATAAAAATTATATTAAAAAAGAGGAACTGAAATGCTGAACAGAACAGGCTATAATCGCAACCCTAGGTTAGATTTCCTACTGACCAACAGAACTTTCATCTTGTATTTTTTATTGACCTGTTTTATTGATTTTTTATTGATTCAATATTATTTATTTATTTTATTGAACCCCTACTGCATCCAGACAACACTTCAGGATTCACAGGGAACACTCCTTGCGGGTATATTTTAATTGTTTTACACCTCACTTAGGAAGAAAAGCTTTTGATCTGATGGACAGGGACTTGAGCACTATTTGTCAGGGATCCTTTCTGATGTAGGACTCGTAACAAGCATACCTCTGAAAAGAGTATTGTCTTGTTAGCTTTCTTAATAGAACAGCAGGTTAATTATACACTTTGGTAGCTCAGGTCTTTATAGGATGATGAAAGTGGCTGCACACTAAAAGCCAGATGTGCTTTTTCTACTGAATGGATGTAATTCTTTGTAAATTTTGAGTCCCATTTCAATCAGTTAAGAGCAGAGGCTTCTGAAGGTGATATGTTTATGTTTAGCCTGGAAAAAAACAGAGGCAGTGTTAACAGCCATCTTCAAATATTTAAAGGGCTATCATACAAGTGATGGAGCAGATTTCTTTTCTGTTGCTTCAGAGGGCAGGCTCCAAACCAGTAGGTTTAAATTACAGAACAGAGTGATTGAAACAAAACATTAGGAAAAAGTCCAAGCTCTTCAGCAATAACGGTTCAAGCTGATGGACTGAGCTGTCCCATAGTGAAATAGACTGCTTCGAAAGGTAGTGGACTTTCCTCTGTTAAGAGTGATTTAACTTTAAGGACAACAAAAGGAGTGATGGCAAATTTATAGTGTTTCTCCAGTTTTGTATTCTATGAAGTTAAATCAATCTCCTTAGTGTGGGCAGAGTGCAGCTCTGTGGCTATTATGTGGGCCTTTGGAGCTGTTCTTGCAGCCCTCAACTTCCTCCAGGTTTTCCAAAAACCATTTTTTTAGAACTCCAAAGAGGATGAAGCCTTGAGGAAGGTCATTTCATCTTTTAAAAAGGCTGAATGGGCGTGTCACTATTTAACAAAAAATTAGGTTTTTTCCCCCAAACTTGAAGTCGACTTTTGGTCACTTCCAGTTTTGTTTTGTTTTTCTTCTTGGCTATTTCGGCAGTTCATGCAGCCCCTGGAAATTTTCAGAGGCTGTGCCTTACTATCTCTGGCAGTGACTGGGGAAGGGGTCTTTGTGACTTGCCAGCAGCTGCCCTCTCTTTTTTCCCCACTTCTTTTTTTTAAGGCTCTCTGAACCCCATTCTCTGTCTTCTGTATTGCTTTCTCATATTGTTAGGCAGCATCTTAGGCAGCAGGTGTGTCCTTGAGGTTTGCTGAAATACTTTGCCACCCTATGTTGCTAGTCTCACACAAATCAGGGGACTGAGGGATTAAATTGTTAGGAAGCAAGATGCTCCACAAAAATTCTGTGTGTGAGAGAGAAAAGGAGGACACAATCAGAACAGCTATGACTTTCCCTCAGCAAAATATTTTACTTGAGTAGCAAGTGAAGTAAAAGAGGGAGCTCTGTTTTTATTCTGCTGCAGTTTGCAGCAGAGACCGGATTCTTAGACTGTCTCTCTACATATGTGGACTACCCATCAGTCTAAAATCTCTGTGTAACCAGCTGTGTGGCTAACTTGGACACACCGTAGGAAAGCGGAAGCAACAACATTTGAATGTTTTTATGGCTACTTTTCTTTTTCTTTATTTACTTTGTTCCTTTAATTTTCTTTCAGAATTGGTGTTTTTTGGCGGAGGATTTTGAAAATCTCTGGGCTTTGTGTTTGGTTTTTCTTTTTCTTTATAGTATTCTACGGCTTGTGGCTATTTCTTTTGAATCTCTATCCCTGCCGCTAAAATCTGTTTACTATGCAATAACCTTTAATTTAACATTCGTGTTTCAATTTCCCTTTCTTATGCAGTGGATTGCTGATGATGTAGTGAAGGAAGGTAGGCTTAAGTATGGCTACCCACTGTTTAAAAGGTTGCTGTATATACAGTGCACCTTCTTTCGTCACGACCCCCATGTATATGAATGCACCTGCATTGCCTCCATTGACTACACTGAGATGTGACAGTCACATTTTTTTTTTTGCACTGAGGTTCCTGGAATAGAAACCTCGTATATGCAGCAGGTATACTGTATTTCACTTCCTTCTTTACAACTAGAGTTACCAGGTTGAATACAGGACAGAGTTCCTGTAGCTTTAAGTATCAGCATATCATGACTCATGAAGAAATATTTAAAGTTCTGTTTGATGGGCCTATGGTGCATCTTTTCCCTCACCTCCTGCTCCTGCTTACAGCATTTCTAGTCCCCTGCATGGCTGTTTACAGGCCGGTGGAGGAGGGGTGTGAAGTACCAGCTCTCCTCCTGAATGGTATGTACGGCAGTGACATCACCTATGGTGCTGTGTATCTAGCTACGAGGACCGAACTGGATACTGCAGCAGCTAAAAAAGTGGGGTTTGGGAGGGCTGAGAGTGGAGACATGTCATAGGTCTGCCTGAGTGAATTTTCAATCTCTGTTCTTCATCAACAGTCTGCTAAACATTAAAGCTACAGGAACTCCTTCCGTCATGCCTCAGTTCTGGGATCCAGGTTCAGACTGACAGACAGTGAAGCAGAAGGACAGGGGACATGCCAGTTCTTGAGACATACAGTGACACTTCCCAGCAGCTACAGCACACAAACATGGACTTGACAGTACTGTAGCTGAATGCAGATGAAAAAAGGAGTATTTGAGATGCTCAGAATGTTTAACAGTTACTCATTAATCAAGCAGCATCTGCAGGAGGGTGTTAGACCATAAATATTCCAGTATTTCCTTCAAGAAGTTTGCTGCTGATAACTTTCTGCTCTGTGGGAATCAGCACTTTCATCTCTTGGTTCCTGGCTTATGTTTCCAAAGAATCCTGCTTCATTTGCTGACCTCGCTACTCAGTGCTTCATTAGATAGATGCCTCATTGCTTTATCCTGCCAACCTGCACTGTCCAGGATCTGAGGACTGTAAACACCTGGCTGATAAGCTCCTGCATATGACTGGGGTGGCTGTGGTCTCTGCTATCTGACAGACTCTACTGGAACCTTTTCTTCTGGCCGACCTTCAGATGCCGTCTTGTGTTTGACCTGGCCACCCTGTTCACCATGCTTTTCTTTCTGACAAGATCTTTGTGTTAAGTTGATTCAGTTTGCTGCTCCTGTTATGGAGCAGGAAAAAATGTGATCTCAGAAAGTGTTAGTGCAAGATCTGGTTGGCTTTTCCTATCATGACTCCTTGCCTCTGACTGTTGATAGCTCATCGCCTCACTGGGCGCCAACCATAACAGATTTTACACAGAGATTGAATAGTCTGGTATCAGAGGATAACGTAGTAGCTGATTCACTGCTTTAGGAAATGATGTTTTACTTTTTTTTTTAACAATTATGTAAATCTGTAATTTTATTCATAGCCAACACGTGTCCACAAACTGTGGTTCACAAAACAGTGCCCAGGACAAGGGATGGATAGATAGCAGGGGGAATCATTAGACCTTCAAGCAGACCTTCATAATACCCTGCACCTGTTAAGAACAAAGCTTGGAAAGATAATTTTTGAAAGGCATGCATACAGTAAATTTCAGGCTGTGTTTCCATTCTGTTTGCTAAGTGGTATTTCATTGCATTACTCATTCTTTAAAAAAAAAACATTTAGCATTTAAAAGAAAATGGTATAAAATGTGATTCCCCTCCCCAAAAAAAGTGAAGGGATAAAACTAAGTCAGGCATTTTGAATTGTGTGCAATATGTGTTTTTCTGTAAATTTTAGTTTAATAATTGTACTGTAGATAATTCTTTTTTAAAAAAGATCTGTTAACCTTTTTGAAAATGTTAATTTTGGACAAAAATGAAACATGTGCATTAAAGTGGACTGCAGAGGGCAGTGGTGTATCTCAGTACTGAATATTTTTGTATCTAAAGAGATTGATGCAAAACAAAAACTCCCTTAGTTACCTGTATATGTGTTACAGGAATGCTTACTTCTTTTTTAAATTAATTTGAAAGATATTGCAGCCAATGTATGATTTGTATAAAATACTATGCTAGTTTATATAAAATACTAAAAAAAGTGAATGTAATAGTCCAGAAACTAAAAACAAACACAAAACTTTATGTACTTTATATATTTTTAAAATTCTAACACACTATTTCAGTTATTTGAAAACGCTTTTATTTCTACTATTAAATGCTTGTTTTATAACCTATATCATAATGCTATGCATTCAGAACAACCTAAGTTCAGAATTTGCTTTGGAACACATGAAAAGTCCCCTGAAGTTAGGGTCTTTAAAAGGTATACTATATTTATTTGTGTATGTAATATTGAAGTTTGCATTTGTTCTATGTAAAAATAGTACATAACAAGTAGGAAACAGATTATTCTTCTTAAAAGATACTCAGTAATACATATATGGAATGACATTTGAAATATAATTTTAGTAACTGTTTCAAAACTGAATCCATAAGTATTTCAGAATAGATGATAGTATCACAGAGGACCATACAGCAAAGATTGCTGGCAATAGAGACCATTAATACAATCCAAACATACTCTGTCTTCTCTAAAGATTTTTCTCAAGCTTTAAAATCTCAGAACTAAATGCAACATTGATCTTATCTAGAGTGCCTCCATTGAAATCAGTGGAATTAAGTTGTTTATGGTTAACAAACACATTCATTTCAATGGACCTGCTTTGAATGGGGATAACATTGGGTTTAGGTGTCAGTTGTACACGATGAAACCTAACACAGTTGCTCCTTCAAGTTCATGTCCCCAGTTATGAGGGCTGGAACCAAGAGCTTTGCATTGTAGTGAGGTTCCTAGATCTGTCCTTGCTTTTCGAAAGTAAAAAAGAACCATGGATCACCAGTGTTCCTCAGTTTTTTTCTTGGGAGTTGACTTGTACCTCATTTGGAATAGCAAGTGACTTAATAACACTTGCTTGCCTTTAGGCCTTTGATAATTAAGGGCTTTCATAACTGGGGACCAGCATTTCTGACAAAGTATATTACTATTTCTGCTGGCATAAATCCTTCCAATTAAGTTTTAGCGTTGCGACAGCTAAGATACTGGATTTGTAATAGACATGCATAATATTTTACTGGAAAGCTCATGTACTATACTGTATATCATGGATTTTAATGGTATGTTAGAACATCTGAGAAGTGGAGCAGGACCTTTTCCATGGTGTCCCCAAATATGCTTTCCAGTGAATTATAGCAGTATGTTTCCATCATTGTTTCCAGACAACCATGCATGACTCATTTGCTTAAATAAGTGGTTTGAGGGCTAGAATAGTGCTGCTCTGGTTATTTTATTATTGTTGTTGCTTCTGGATATTGATTTTGTAGTACTAATGCTTGTATTTTGTAGTATCAATGCTTGTATCTTATTTTAAGATCTGTGAAAGAGTTTTGTATTTGTAAGCCAACTTAAATGTGGTGATGTGGACCAGTGGTGCAGTACGTTACAAGGTTTGTTTAACAGACATAGCTATTGGTTTCTTAGACACTGTCTCTTATTGTAAGGGTCTTGGAAATGCAAAATGCTTCTTTGTAAAAAGAAAGTCAACCCTAGTTGGTACCTCAAGGAATACGTTTATCCACACAGATTTTTTTTTTTTTATTAAAATCATTCTTGGCAGCTTTTCTGCAAGCCCCACACTGTCATGGGCTAAGCGTATGGGTGATATCCACAACAAGATCTTCTCTGTTTTAATGTCCCAGTTCTGGAATTCCCCCTAGAAGAATTTTACCAGGCATAATATAGTCTCTTTTCACTGATGAGTGAAAACCCCTAAATTTTCCCATGGTCATTTAGATCTCTTGATTTTATATTCTTACTTTTTATTGGTCATGCTGCTATTGTGCCTTAATTGTGTTTTTGGCCTTGATTTTCTTGCCTGAATTATATAATATTTTAAAAGTTATATATGTCTTGAATAGCCTCGGGATAAAGAAACAGCCTTTACATTTGAATATAAATTAAATCTTGCAGTGAAAACGTATTTCTGTAGGTTGTTTTTCCATCAGGCAAGCAGGTCTATTCTTTGCTTAGACTGTACAGATTCAGTGCTTAATATTTTTATACACACACACACACACACACACACACACACACACCTCTGTATTAATGGATACAAGATTTGCTGCAACTTAAAATAGATGTGTTCCATGTGTGCTATAAATAATTATAACTATTTTTCTCTTGTCCCCATCTTTTTTCATAGTAATTTAACTTACAGAAATCAAGCAGGTTTTTCTGTCTCTGTTCCAAAAAATTAAGGACACCAGCTGAATTTCTGCCTCTCATGCTGCTTAAAGAAACAGATCACTGAAAAAAGCCATTTGCAGTCTCAGCTTCATATCTATGAAAAGCAACATTACTAATCCAGAACTGTGTACTATTGTACATTATTTTAAACCTATTTCCCTACTTGAAAGCAAACCTTTTTAACTGCGTGTTCTCCTGGGAGTGTCCAAATGCCTGCTGGCCAATTCACAATGCTCTGTTAGAGAGCAAAATGTGTGATCCTCAAATCATGCTTTCACATGCATACTTGTATTTAGGAAGTCTCTCCTTGGGGAAAGAATAAAACCATTATAAAAAAGTTTTCAACTTTAAATAAGTGTTCTTTCATTGAAATTAGGGAAAACAATGTGAACTGATGTCTACCTAATTCTTTATCCGAAACTGCTCTTATCTGTTTTCCTCCATGAAAACACAGCTTTTCCAAGGGGAAGATGTATAAGGACAACCCTCAAGTTACTCTTGCCACTAGAGGGTGATATGTTACTGATAGTTTGCTACCAGAAATATGTGAATTCAAGTGCCAATAGTAGAAGGAATTAACAGTTATGTAGCTATTCTTCATAAGCAGACTGCATAAAAAGTTTTCACTAGTGTCTTCTGTTCTATAATTTATCAGCTTCTGTTCTGATCAGTTGATACTACCTGAAAAGTCATATTCAGCCTTTCTTTATTATATCAGTTTCCGTGAAGATAATAAGATGTGCTTCTTTCCACAGGAGTAAGTTTTGGCTTCGATGTATGAATCTGATGCAAAGTCAGTGTTTCAGAAGAACTAATTGAAGTGTAATTATGAAGACCTATCACAATTCTTATTCCATCAGTTTATTGAAGCTTGCAGATATAGTTAAGTTCTTTCATATGAAGTTGCCCCTCCATTTTTGTGAGGGTTCAGGATACAGAACCCTAGTGAAAATGGAAAAACTGCAAATAACTCCCTCCCCCCACCCTCCCATTCCCTTCCAGAGCTCCCCAGTCCCATTTGCTTGCCTTTTGCATGCTGGGGCCAGAGGCAAAGGAATTGGGGCGCGCTCCAGAAGGAGAAGGAAGACTCATGCAAGCCTCCCCACCCCATTTTCTTCCTTATTGCCTTGGTTCAGGTTCTTACACCAAGACCAGAGGCAAGGGAATGGGAATGGGAGCTCCAGAGGGAAGAAAGAAGGCTATATGGGATTCTATAGAAAGTTGCTATGGCAGTCAGAGTGGAATCATAGCTTTATAACTGTGTAATGTAAAAGGGCCCCAGGTCTGATCTATCAAGGAAATTCTTATATTCACATATATTTATATGGTGTCTCTGGCAATTACATAGTTGTGCTTAGTGACAGGTTTCAAGGCTATCCTTCTCAAAGGAAAATATGGTGGATGCTTTCCTCCCCTACCTTTTTATTTACTGCTATTATTAACTGATGGTTCAGTTCTCATTCTGAATTCTTCCAGTTTCAGAAAGCTTGAAGTTCCTACTGCTACCATTTACCCAAGCAGACAATTTAAAGTAGTAATTACAGGGTGAAAATTGTGGTTTTCCTAATACTCCTTCCTAATAAGACCAAATTTTAATGGACATTCTCCAGAGGGCAAGATCAGAGTTCAAAATGATCTTAACAGATTAGAGAGCTGGGCCAAAACTAAAGAAATTAATTGCAACAGGGAAGAGTGCAAGGTACTACACTTGGGCAGAAACAAATGAAATGTATAGATCTAAGGTGGATGACACCTGACTTGACCACAGTACATGTGAAAAAGATCTAGGAGTCTTGGTAGAACCCAAGCTGAACATGAGTCAGCAGAGTCATGTGACAGCTAAAAAAGCCAATGTGATTCTGGACCGTATCAGGAGTATGGTGTCTAGATCAACGGGAATTGATAGTACCACGCTATTGTGCTTTGGTTAAATCCCACCAGGAATATTGTGTCCACTTCTGGGCACCACAGTTCAGGAAGGATATTGACAAGCTGGAATGTGTCCATAGGAGGGTGACCAAAATGGTACAAGGCCTGGAAACCATGCCCTATGAGGAGCAACTTAAGGAGCTGGGTTTGTTTGAAGTGATGTCATATGGTGGATGGAGCAAGCCTGTTTTCTGCTGTTCCAGAGACTAGGGTGTAGAGTAGTGGCTCCAAACTTAAGGAAAAAAGATTTCATGTAATCATTAGGAAGAACCTCCTGACAGTAAGAGCAGTTTGACAGTGGAAAATGCTGCAAGTCTCCTTCTTTGGAGGTTTATAAACAGAGACTGGATGGCCATCCATCAGGAATGCTTTGATAATGTATTCCTTCATGGCTAGGGATTGGACTTGATGGCCCTTGTGGGTCTCTTCCAACTCTATGATTCTTTGATTCTGTGCTGTGTTCTAGGCCCTTCAAGCATGCCCAGAACTTCAAGACATAGGTCTCTTGAAGGGAAGGAGAGTGTTGTCCAGAATTATTGTTTTTCCTTAGTGTCTAAAAGAATGAAAATTCCTGAAAGGAATGGAAAGTACCTTAGGTTTAAAGAGAAATGTTATGGTTGGAGCTATACTCTTACCCAAAGGAAATTTGAACCACAGAACAACCTCACCCCAAAGTGATGAAACCATGGGTACATTAGTGGATCATTCTGGTACAGTTTTGATTCCTTGAAAAAGAGAGGAGTGAAAAACCACTGTCCAGTTGTTGGAGTTTTTTTGGGGGAGAGGGGAGAGAAGATCTAAGCTTTGGCTGCACTCCCCCCCCCAAGTAAATTCAGACTAGATGTCGCTCCAGCAGCAAATTCTAGATGTAAGTATATTCATAGTCATTCCTTCCACCTTAACTTCTACCCCAATAAACAATAAAAATTGTTTGTTTGTTTATGTCTTGAATATCAAAGTCTGTTTTTGTGATTCATTTGACTATTAGTGATGTCCTGTGTAGGTAGTGGGGTAGCTAGTGGGGTTATGATGTTGCATTTCCTTGGGGGTAGAATTCAGGGTATAAGAAGGATTCATCAATCTACCCATGTTTTCAATTATTGGTGGGGGGAGGGATTTATCTGTAGTCTTAGTTTGTTTGCTTTTGAGTCATAGCTCCAAACATGACCCCCCACCATTTACATAGAAGATATTTTTCCTCTTTTGGGAATATGATGTTGAGTTCTATGAGCTCTGAGACAACTCGGGAATTTCAGCTCCTGCATCTTAAGGAGGAGCAATAGCAGTGGAGGCTGCTATTGAACATGTGTATTGCTGCCACCCAAATCTGTGGACTGCTGATTCACACATTGCATTGCCTTTAGAAGTGGGGATGTGGTTAGTGATATGTGGAAAAGTCTCCAGGCTTCCATCTTAATGAATGTTTTTTTAATGGCTACCATTATTACTACACTTGTTCAGCAAAATCAAGGCACTGTTAATAAGTATCTGGTGTCATACTCACTGTGAACCCAATCTACAGACTTGAACAAGATGCATAAAAATATCAACAATCTCAGGTTCATTAGGTATTGATTATCAGCACTAAGGGTTTAACTGTAATGTCTCTGGTGTGAGATTGGTTTTTAGTGCTCTCTCTGTTGTTCAGTGCTATTTAATTAAAATATAGACATAACTCAAGTAACCATAGTCTTGGTCCCGTTTGACTTGTGGGCAATTTGCATTACAATTTGTTAATGAAAACTACCCACATAAATCGTTTCTTTTTAAATGAGGTAATAGAACCCATAATATCCAGTCCTTTTATATTCTCTTTCTACAGTTTACCCTCTCCTTCTTCTCTCCATTACTGTTTTTTTTTTTTTTTTTTGTCAAAGGAGTATTGGAAGGGAAAAGTGAAAAATGCTTACTCAGTTTTTTTGCCACAGAGTGATTAATGGTCAAATAAATTTGGTAAATTTGTCATAATTTGTTCTTAACAGTGATGGACAAGCTCCTCAATGTTAGAATCACAGCTGGCCTGATCAAAATCAGTGTGGGCTCAATTTGATTTGGTTTAACTGTGATCCATAATCTCGTTGCTTCATAACCGCAGCACTTGCGCTCTCTGCTGTCCTTCTTCCTCAAACTTACCTTTGTAAAGTTCCATGTGCTGATATCATAGCACTCCAAGGTTTCTGAAATAAGACCTAATCACGGCTGCTTTTATCTCATCCATTGATGCCGGGAAGCAGAAAGATTACTACAAAGGAATAGACAGATATCATAATCATAGTTGTATAGGAGTCTTTCATGACAGCTCTTACTTCATGTAGACCAAATGTAAAAGAGAAAATTATTTTTGCCCAAGCAGGTACCAGTTTGTTTGGCTTATTGCTTCTAAAAAATGTACTGGGCTTTTCTCTTCTCAGTCCCTAGTGTTAATATAAGCCAACTCTTCCTTAAAGCTCAACCCAGAATTCTTACTATTGGGGTTCAGTCCAGTGTTTGTGGGAAAGGGAGATCAGTGTCCTGTTAAAAGCCAGCAAGAGACTAAGGCCCTTTCCGCATGTGGGAATGGAACCGTGCAAAAATGGGACTCACCGGATTTCTTCAGAGTCCGGGTGAGTCTGGCGGGATGAGGAGCTCATCGCTCCGCACTGCTCCGGCGTCCAAAATGGCGACTCTGGTTGGTGGAGGCGCTCCACCAACTGGAGAAGCTCGCCAACCTAAAGCCCGCCCCCGGCAGATCTGCAGGCATGCACTAGTGTGTGCCTGCAAATCTGCACCGGAGCACGGCAACGGAGCGACATGGAGTCGCACGCTCCGTGCTTTTTAAAAACCTCTTAAAAGAGGTTTTTAGAAAGCACGCTGCGCGATCAGTTCCGGTCGCTCCGAACCAGACTGAGGTGCGGAACTACAAAAAGTAATCCGCCCCAGTCCACTTCACGGTGCAGAAGTCCTCCGTTGGAGGTCGCTCTGCACTGTTTTAATAGCCCGGTGCAGAAAGGGCCTATGTTAACACACCTGTGTTCCACAAGAACTGACAGAGGAAAGCAGCCCAGTCCAAGGGATTATACGGGGTAGCAACAGAAGTATGATCCAAGCAGCCCAAGGTTCAAAGTGAGAAGGCTGACCTGAGTGGAGTCCAAAACTAAAAGAAAAGCTACTGGAAAGATTAGTCCAAAAATAATGTACTGAAAGTCAGAGAACCAAAAATGTCAGGAGTTCAGAGAGGGTAGCACGCTGTTGTTCTGCAGTGGCAGAATGGCCTGGGCTGAGACAATTTACAGCAAATAGTCAGTTGGTCCAGCTTCCTTCAGTAGGTCAGTATCCTGTATTTAAAGCAGAGCAGGATGTTGCCTGACATTTTGCTCTCAATGCATTACATTGCTCAAAAGGGTAAAGTGGCTTTGCCTCCTTTTCCTGTTCTGCAGCTGCTATTTCGAATGGACTGGGCTCTGCCTTTGCTGGTGCCATGGCAGGACTGTCTGCCTCCTCAGGCTCTAGCTAGGGCCCATTATCCTGGACCTCCTCTTCTTCTTTGTCCAAAGAAGCCTCTCTAGGCTGGACATGACACCAAGTACTGGGTATGTACAAAGCCTTTGAAAAAAAGTTATGGACTAAGCCCCATTGAACTCAATTAGATTTCTAAGTAAACACATAGCCTTGCATAGCTTACAAGTAAATGCCAGTTCCAAATAAATTCCGTGAACAGTTTCCACACTTTTTCCTCATGAACCAGAATCAGCAACATTTTTGAAAAATGTAAACAACGGATTAAGATTCATTTCACGCTTACTCCTGTGCCTTAGCCTCACAACAAGCAAAAGGTACATTGAGAGTTCTTTTCTGCAGATAAAGACACTCAAGATCAATTCTCCTATTTTCCCATTAGCTTAATTTACTGGATGTTGAGAGTTGCAAAAATGATACAATCAGTAGGTATCTGAACAAAACCAGAACAGGAAGCTTCTGGCATTAAAAAAAAAATCTAGATTTCTTAACTGATAAAGCTCACTGAGCACAGGATTGGCTATTTCATATAGGCATTTTTGACTTTATTTATGTCCCACCTTTCTGCTAAGATTGGGATACAAGTTGGCTTACAAATTGAAATGATTGCCATATAATTAAAAACATAGAAAATCAACACTAAAATAGAATCAAACTATTAACTATTATCGTTAATAACTACTATTAACCATATTAAATCAATTTCAAACATACACTTTAAAATAGTATAATTTAAAACAATACAGCAGCTGTCTTAAAGCCCTTTTCTTAAAAGCGATCAGTTAAAAAAAACTGTTAGAATGAAAAGAAGTCTTTGCCTGCTGACAGAAGGACAACAAGAAGGGCATCATTCCAATGTTCCTACGAATGGAGTTTCAAAGTCTAGATGCAGCCACTAAAAAGGCTCTATTTTGTGTTCCCATCAGCCATATTTAGGAAAGTGGTAGGACTGAAATAAGGACCACTTCTGTTGATCTCAAGATTTGGGCAGGCTCACGGTGGAAGACGACTATTAGCCTGGATCTAAGCCCAATATGGCTTTATAGATAATAACCGGCATTTTGAATTCTGCACAGAAACAGACTGGCAGCCAGTAGAGCTGTTGCAGCAGAGAAATAGTATGATTCCTGTAACTAATCCTAGTAACACTCTGGCTACAGAATGTTTGAAAAGGATGCTCTGTGTATTGTACTTTATTGTATTTTTTAAAAAATTATAATCTGTGATTTTAGTGGTGTGAGTATAAATCTATATGTTAAAGTAGGGTGTTTGCTGGTATGGTTGTCAGAGTGTTGGAATGTAACTTTGAAGATCCAGGTCACCCACAGAGACA
This sequence comes from Iguana delicatissima, assembly GCA_948472985.1. NCBI lineage: Eukaryota > Metazoa > Chordata > Lepidosauria > Squamata > Iguanidae > Iguana > Iguana delicatissima. The sequence continues at coordinate 356,091 of CAOKZL010000551.1, read as the reverse complement.
TGATTTTTTTTGAGTGACCTTGTCCTTCTTTCTAGCTTGCCCAGCCTCATAGGGTTGTTATGAAGATAGCAGGCAGGCAAAGTCATGTAGGCTTCCTTGAGGACATTGAGAGAAAGGCAGGATATAAAAGCAACTTTTTGTGGTGGTGATGATAATGATATGGTTCTGTATTCTACTGTGAAGGGTTCTATCTTCATAAATAGTTTGTTCATATATAGCTGGGAACAGTTCACCTTATCTTTGTATCTGTGATGTGAGACTGAGGAGCTTTTATATTTTTTATTTTTTATTTTTTTGGAAAATATCTTTATCTTCTAGACTGTTTTTTAAAAATGCAATTTTATTTATTTTTTTCTGTTTTAAATTGTTTTAAATTGGTCAAATTGTTTTTATTGTACACTATTCTGAGATCTTTAGGTGTATTGTGAGATATAAATATTTAAATAAATAAGATGAGGCATACATGTAAAATACACGTTTGCCTTTCCTTTTCATACATCTGCAGTTAAGTGCCCTGCAATCTTCACTTACAGCCAGAAATACTGAGGAAATGCTCTTTAGTAATTCTGAAATCTGGAAGCATAATTGCAGCTACAGTCTCAGGGGCAGTCCTGAATTTTGTAAAATGTTTACTTCATCCTGCAATCCTGAAGCCAGTACTCCCTGTCTTTGATAATTAGTTAATGTTTCACCTCTAGTGATTTAGTGCTGTTTTTTTCCCTTCCTTTTCCCTAAGAGTTCATTAGCTGGCTTTAATGTCTTAAAAGTTGGGCATGAATATTAGACTTTTCAGGAAATTTAAAGGGCTGTTTTATAGCCCTTATCTGTGGAGGTGTTCTTTTGAGCATTTCTTCCAGTCTTAACTTTAGTAATTAACATCCTAATACTGTAATGTAATGTGCATCTTTAAAATATATTACTGGACTTGTTGGAAGTCAGGGTTATTGAGTTTTGTATGAAAATCATTACAATCTGTTTGAGAGTCATGTAAAATGATTTGTGATGTCAAGTGAGTTGTCAACAAGGGAAGAGTCACACTCAAAACTGGTATTAATTGTCTCCCTTACGTGGCTGTATTTAAAAGCAGACCAAAGATTTAAGTGGACATGGAATCCTATATGAAAGGAAGCAAGCTCTTACTTTAAACTTTTAAGATATGAAGTCCCTTTCTATTCTCACTAGATGTCAACTGAATTGCTTTTCATTCCAGAGGAAATTTTGCTATGCTCAGCTTGCTACAGCATGAGTCTCGACCACCCCCTCACACACTTTCAAGCCAGTATCCAAAATTCAGAAAACGTTGTCCTCAGATTGCATGTCCCAGCTTTTGCATGTTTTGATGTGCTTGCTTCTAACCTTATTTACTCATTCATATATGCATGATGCCCAACAGATTAATGGATATCCTCTCCTCCCACATCCTGTGCTTCCTGTTAACCTCATTATGAGGGTGGTATAAGGGCCTGAAGGAGAAAACATGCGATTTATGTGTAAGCAGAATTTGGAAAAAAATTATTTGGAACTACAACTCCCTTTCTGCTGTTTATCTTCTTCAGTGCTTCCTATTCGTAGGTTCAAGTTTAATCTTCTTTTTTCACTCTTCTTCTCTTGCCTCAGAAGACCTTCTGATAGTAGTTGGGGAAGGGAGCGACTGTCACGAGGAGCAGGAGGATAGATGCCATTGTGTCCTGCAGTGCTTATTGTAATATACAATAATTTTTAAAATGTTAATTTGTTCTTCTGATTGTGTTTGTCTCATACTCATCACTGGCATTTGAGATGTACAAAGCTCTCGTATGGGCAAATGAATGATTAAAAGTGGATAACTTTTCCTAGAGAATTCTCTACTCATTTTCAAATAACATAGTTTATTGAATCATTTAGTTAAGAGGAAATGTAATCTGCGATCTCAGCCTTTCTTAGGAAATTAGATAGGTATTATACCCTATGAATAGACCAAAGCAAAAATTGTAAGCACCTGCTTCAGTGTTTTCCCTTGCCTTTTAAAATTTTTGCAAGAAACAGCATCTAGTATCTTGCTTCTGATTCCTACCACCCCCACCCCCCATTCCTTTCACTTCTTTTTCCAATGGTTATTACCCTGGAAATAAGAAGTATTTTGAAAACTTTTTCCCCTGGTGTTCTGTACACCTGTGATCATATTATTTTACTGCCAACTTCAAAAGAACCATATGTAGAAGAAGCTTATATCGTGTTTGAAAAGTGTTCTAATGAAAGAGTTTGCAATTGGGAAGGTCTGTTTGAAGACAGAAATTAATCAACTTTTTAAAAAAAGTATTGAATTTCTCACCAGTACCATACTTTAGCATTTTAAGGGCTTACACTCATTTTACAAAATAGGTTGTTAAACTATTATGAGAGATTAACAAACAGACACAGTCCCTTTCCTAACCTTAAATAAGTCTTTCATCATATTCCAAAATGGCCAGGTTTGGACATTTGCAGACCTCCTGAGGTAAAGAAGTTCTAAATCTAGGAAACAGCTGTTGAAAACATCTATTTTTGCCCTTTGTGGTTCCTATTTGATGCATTTAGTTTTACATTTATACCCTAGCTTTTTTCAGTCAAGAAATAAGGTAGCTTGGGTAGTTAAAATTTGCAGTAGCACAAATCAAATGTAAGAACTAATATAATAAAGCACACAATTAAACAGTTGGCTCACAATTGTTAAAAACTGACTGCAGTCTCCAGCTTAAAGCAGCTTTGTGCAGAATGTATCCCAGAATTATCCCCTAGGTTCAGTTCTGCCTTCTTGCATCTTGTTGCCAGCATCAGCTAGGCTTTGTGGATGCATCTAAACCCAAACAAAAAGAAACAATAGAACCGAGTGTTGCAGTTAGGCTGGTGACACCTTAGGCTGGAATCTCCACAACACAGAGACTATTGGTTTGACCTGAATGTAAAGGGAACAGATAAATACCCATTGGACACCACAGGAGACATGTCTTAAATTGTTTAACATTAATGTTGCTATATCAATCTGTAGAAATACCTTCTAGGGGAGAAGGTCTAACATTCTTACTTAGGACTGGCTCAACTGGGTAAAAAATGTAAGGGTATGTGCCTTCAGGTTGCCTGTTTACTTAAAGTAACCCCATGAATTACAGAGTTTTCTTAGGCAAGGAATACTCAAAGGTGGTTTTGCCAGTTCCTTTCTCTGAAATACAGCTTGCAGCACTTGGTACTCATTGGCAGTCTCCCCTCCAACCAGAGCTGGTCTTTAGTTTCCAAGATCAGATGAGATCTGGTACCTTTAGGGTATTTAGCATAGACAATAATCAGTGGTCAGAATGAATAAGTGTATTTTTCTAGAATCTGGTGTTTACACAAGCAATTCCAACCTCCTTCATTAGTCTTGTGCATAGGGTTGCCACTCCTCCAAGTTTGGCCTGGGATGACAACAAATTGAGCTCTATCTGCAAAAGAATTGCCAACTCTTCACATCTGTCCTAGAGTCCAAGAACTGACCTCTGTCTCCCAGAACATCTTGAGGCTAATTCTGGAGATGTGAGAAATCTCACACTATATTCTCACATCTTCAAGAGAACTAAGCAGTAAGATACAGCACATACAAAGGGGGACTGTATATATTAATATTTTGTAAAGAACAGAAGAAATCATGGAAGCTAGTCCTGCTAGTTGAAAAATTGAATTAGGAGTTCAGTGCAGAAACAATCAGAAATTAGAGAGCTGAACTGAGTATTCAGGAACCCCGTATATCTTTGTATCTAGGCATGTTTCAGCTACCTGCTAAGCCAGGAGATTGCCTCTCTCCATTATACTGGTCAGTTATATGATTATTCTTTTTTTAATTTACTCAAAAACATTCAAATCATGACTTGTAGTGGGGGGGATAAAGGATGACACAATAAAAAGAAAGAGAGAGAAGATATTTTTGTAGTTTTAATTATTAGTGGTTTAGAAAGATCCATTCAGAAATTGTTTTCACAAAGACAACACAGTTATAGCAGAATGCATTTTATTCCATCAAGGATTTTGAGATAAGTTATCAGTGGGGGACAGCAATGATAATCAAGCTGAAAGCATAAAACACAAGGTATTAAAGAACAGAACATAATGCCTCTAATTTTAACTCTTTAAATCAAAAGAGATTCATTTCAAGAAAATCAGATGACAATAACTGAAGTAGGGTGCATTTGCTACAGTATTTCTTATGAGTTACACAAGAAAGGAGAAGGAAGGCCAATCAAGCCTCCTATGGAAAAGAATGCAACAAGCTGGGAGCAACCACTAAGAAGCTTTCTCCTGTGTCCTTACCAAACATACTGGTGATGGTGGTGGGACCAATAGAAAGACTTCCCCCAAATATCTTAAAATTTGGGGAGATGCAGTATTGTAGTGTGGAGAGTGTATTAAAAGTCACCACCATCCTTTGAATTTTGCTGGCAATGGATTGGTAGCTGGTGAAGCTGTTTCAACAGCAGAGTTATATGTTGCCTGTAACCAGTCACAGACAGCAGCCTAGCTGTAGTGTTTTGCATCTGCTGAAGTTTCTGAGCAGCTCCCAAGGGCAGCTGCACAGTGTGTGTGTGTGTGTGTGTGTGTGTGTGTGTTACAGAAATGTAGATGAGATGTAATCAGTGTAAGTGTTACTGTGTCCATATCTGACATCTCAAAGAATGGGCACAGCTCATGCACTAATTATAACTGTGCAGATGCCCTCATGGCCACTGCTGAAACCTGAGCATCAAGGAATCTTGAGTCCAGGAGTAAATCTAAGCTGCAAACCTGAGATTTCAGTGGTAGTGTAACCTCACCTGAACTTCCTTCTGACTATCAGGAGCACTTCTGTCTTGTCTGGATTAAGCTTGAATTTGTTTGCTGTACCTCTGACAATAGACACTAGTTTAAAAGCAAAACATCTTCCTTGTAATTAGATGGAAAATGGAGATAGATTGGGTGTTATCAGCATATTATTGACACGGAACTCCAAAACTCTGGACAACCACTCCCAGCAATGATGGTGATGGTGATGTAGTTGTTATCTTGTGCAGTCAGGTTCAGGGAGGGTTTTTCCCCAATAACGACATCTCTACAGTCTCTTTTAGACAGAATGGAGTTCTGCTTTGCCACAGTGAGCCATTCACCATTCCCGTTACTCATTCAGGCTGCTCTCCTCTGGCTGCTTTTATAAGCCAGGAAGGACATGAGAACATGAGAAATGAGAACATGAGACATGAGAAAAGATTTTTAAACAAATGCCGGGGGGGGTAGCCCAGTGAAGAAAGTACAGCCCCTCCACATTCACAAGCGTTCAGGACACAGAACCCTTGTGAAAGTGGAAAAATTGAGAATAATTCCCCTCTTGCAATCCCCTTATAATTCCATTCTGGAGCTTTCCCCCCTCCCACTGCTTTGCCTCTGGTCCAGCCTTGGAATGGGGAGAAAAAAGACAACCTAAAAGGCTCACTACTAGTACTTTCCCCTCAGATAGAGAAGAGGGGAGTTCTGGGGTTCTAATTATTTCCTGCAGCCACCTTGAGAAGGATTTGAGCATTGGATTATGACACTGGAAACTAGGGTTTACTTAACCATGAAAACCCACTGAGTGACCCTGGGTGCATCACCTATTCTCAGCCCCCAGAAAATCTTGTGATAGGTTTATCTTAGGGTTGCCATAAGTTGCAAATGACTTGAAGACACAACAACAACATATACTATTTATATTAAAGGTTTTTCATATTTTTCAAAGAGTGACAGGAAACTGACAAATGGAAAGAGAACTAAATACACAGAAGCAAAGGCACAAAAAAAGAACAAAAAATATAGAATAAACAAAATAATTACTAGCCTTGCATTCCCTGGATTCTAAAGGTCTGTTTTTCCCAGTTTCAGTTTAAACAATGAAGAAGAATTAAGAGGTGCAGCTGGGTCTATTAATTTAGACGGGTAAAGTAGCTTGTAGAAATTCAATTTCAATTTGAAAATATAGCCAGAAATATCTTCAGCCAGAGCCAACAGTCCTATATACACACCATAAAACCTGTTCTGGAGAGCTAGAAACCTTCCAGAATATGTTTTTGATGCCACAGAAGGCTACAGTAGGAAGGGAAGAAGAAGTCTTAATTCTCCTGACATTGGACATAGAATCTCTTCATTGAATCTTTGCTAGTATGTGGGAGTAGGGGTGGGTTAATGAGGTTAATGTTATTGTGCAGGCCCATGACCTGAGTGTGGATCATTCCATGCTAATCTTGGACACCCTAGGGCAATTCAACATGCCTGTTGTTTGACATATTTCAGGAGGACTAAACTAGTGTAAAAATTGTTTGCACAAGCAATTGCAATTCCTCAGAGATTGTGCAAGCCTGGCCCCCAGTGCAGCTAGTCATTTCACAAACATACTCACAACCCACTTTTGATTTGTTGGGTGGGGAGCTAATTGACCATAGGGTGACCTCAGTGCCATTGTGACCGTTGTGGATTTTCACTGTTAATCCACAGTGTTAATCCAATCCATAATTGGTTGTGCAGTTGTAGGAGCCAGCGTAACTATGCTAGTGTATATTTACACTGTACTAAAACGATGTGTATTTATTAGGCTATGTATGAATTGTTGATCCTCTCCCTGCAGTTCACAGGCAGATGTTAGAAATGTCTTTAGATTTTTCTGGCTACGCTAATCAGCCATACTACTCAATCTGCAGGTATCTGAAACTCCTTTATAATTCGACTGTCTGTGAGAGAGAATGCCACCTGTACTGTCAAACTCATCAGGAACAGGAGAATGAAGAGGTGAATGGAATATGAATGTAACAGAAAGAGAGCGACTGAAAGAGCAGGACAAATTTTTAGACTGGTTAAAGAATATTCTGGTGATATAAAGAAGAGAGACTTGTCAAACCCACTGATTGGTAACCTTACTTCTGATCCACAAGGAAACAAATGATAGTGCCAGATAAAGTTGTCAGCATATAACAACTGACTATAAGGCTCTTGGTAGGAAGATGAAAAAGCTTGAGGGTACAGGTGGTTATTTCAACACTGCTGTGTGATGAAGCTCATGGCCCAAGATGACAAGAATACTGGAAGAGAACTGGTGATACAGATGGTACTGCTGGGAAATATTGGGCTTCTTTGATCATGGTCTATAGTTCCATGATGTCAAACTTCTACCAATAAATTTCATTTATTTATTTAATGTTCTGCCTTTCTCCCAGCAAAAGATCCAAGGTGGCATACAATGTTTTAAAATCATAATACAGTTTTAAAACCCTTAATACAAAGGGGTAACACTCAACAGGGGCTGTGAAGAACTTGTTTACCAGGAGTCTTAAAGACTTGATCAGTGCTTTAAACTGGATCTGGTAGAAGAGGAAGGCAGTATTCCAGAGGACAGAGGGAGTCCAATACTGTTGAAAAGTACAACACTGATACACAGGAAACTGGGAGAGCGGTACCCCTGGTTAGTGTGAAGAAACAATAGATGATTTAAACCATTTATACCAGTACTCAGAACAAGGAAAATAGACAAGATTAATGTAGAAAGGCAATTAAGATTTAATAGGCATTATTAATGAAACCTGGTGTGATGAGATTTATCACCGAAACATAACAACTGAAGAGTATAATTTATTCAGAAGGAATATCCTAAACAGGAAAGGAAAAAAGTAGTATTATATATAAAACATCTGTTAACCGGTGAGGAGACCCATGACTTGAAGCATGGAAGGTTGGTTGAGAACATTTGGATAGAAATCAGAAGAACTGTGACATCACATTAAGGCCCTTTCCACACGGGGTAATTAACACGGTGTAGAGCGACCTCTAACGGAGGTCATCTACACTGTGCAGTGCACTGGGGTGTTTATAATTTTAAGGTTTTACACTTCAAACCGCCCTGAAGTGACCAGAAGTGGTGGCGCCGCGTGTTTTTTAAAAACCACTTTTCAAGTGGTTTTTATAGAACACGAGCGTGCAGCCCCATTCCACCCCGTCGCAGCACCCCGGTGTAGATTTGCAGGTGCGCGCAAGTGCGTGCCTGCAGATCTGCCAGGGGGCGAGCTTCTGGCTGGCGAGCTTCTCCAGTTGGTGGAGAGCCTCTGCCAGCCGTAAGCCACCATTTTGGATGCCGCAGGACGCCGCAGGAGTGTGGAGCAGCGAACTCACGCTGCTCCTCGTGGCGACGGACTTACTCGGCTTCTGGTAAGCTCCGTTTCTGCGCATTTTACCCCATTTCTCCCTCCATGTGTGGAAAGGGCCTAAGACCCCATTATAGACCTCCAAGGCAGACTGAAGACTTTAAAAACACTGTTGAATCTCTTACAAAAGAGCATATGAAAGCTAGGAATAAAGACATTTTTAGAATAATTTAAAGCAAGGAGAACTTAGAACTGTTGATTTAGCTCATATTCAGCAATATGGTATATTCTTGGGAGGACAATATTACAAATATTAACAACAGACATTTTTATATTTCATCTGGATTAATTAAAAAAATTAATCAGTGAATTCTCATCCCTGTTACTAACAGCACAAGTAGTCTGATTTTTAACCTCCCCTAAAGATATAAGTGCTGAATTAAAATTATTCTATGCTTAATTACACAATTCAGATTCTTTTCTAGAGCTGAACTTAGATGAATTCTTTAGTACCTTTAGATATCAAACATTGTAGAGCATCATAACAATGAATTAAATAAACATAAATAATGAAATTAACCATGTTAAAAAAGTCTTTGAAACGGTAGAACTCTAGGAACAGATGGCATCTCTGAGGAATTTTATTAAATATTTTCTGAGATTAGTAGCTGTTCTCCTAAATCTCTTTTGATGCTATTTTAAAATGAAATAAGGTCCTTGATAGTTGACATTCATCTATCATTATAACAATATTAAAACTTGGTTGAAATTTCAAACAACTACATGAAGACCAATATCACTTTTAAATGAAGGTGGGAAGGTTTTGATTTCTATATTTGCAAAACTAATTAAAAATTTACTTTTTCTTGTATTAATCTAGATCAAGTTGGATTTAATCCCAGCAAGGAATTTTCCAGGTGTGGTGAGGATTGCTATTAGTATTGTTTTTCATTTTAAATCGTCTAAAATTCTTGCTTCTGTTTTATCATTAGATGATTTTAAATTTTCTGATAGTTTAAATGTATCACATTTATTTTCTCTGTTAGAAAAATCTGGGTCTTTTAAATATTTTAGTGCACTCTTTTAATAAATGAGTTCTGCTTCTTATACATTTATACAAATATTGATCAGCAAGATTACACAGCAGTTAAATAAAAATGAAGAACGAGGCAGGAGCGTTTATTGCCATTCCTGCCATTCCTTTGCTATCGCTATTAAACCATTAGCAGAAGCAATAAAATATTCCACAGATACCAGGTGTTAAGATGAATCAGAGAATGTCAACTTATGTTCAGATGACATATTTTAAATTTTGCAAAATTTAATTGATTTTAAAATTCTTGAGAAATGATAATCTTCCACAATAATTTTATTAAAATAGGTAATTCAAAATCTAAGGTCTTAATAATACTCATTGTTAACATCCCAATGCAAGCTATATAAAATTCAACAAATATTAAATTTGATTATTTGAATCTGAGTTTTAAACACATAGGTACCATTATTACTGAAGATTCAAACCAATCTGTTAGAAGAAATTATGTGCCTTTCACACATTGATTGAAAAATAAGTTAAAAGAGTGGAAATTACTACATCTTTCAGTGCTTGTTTGTTTGGCAGCATTCAAGCTCACATTTTCCTATGGCCTTTAAATTTATTTCAAGTTATACCACTAAAGCCTGCTGAAATGTAAAATACAAAATTGGCAAAAATGCTTAGAAATTTTTTTATCGTAGGCAGTAGGCCATTCGGGTTTCAAAAAACAGATACTCTGTTAGCTTTGCTGTGCCTAATATTGTATTATATTCTGAAGCTTTTCAACTACAAGATCTTTTGAGAGCAAATATGGAATATGATGAGGAGATCCCACACAAGTTCTCAGTTATTATCTGGCCTTCAAAATTGAAAATACATAGACTCATTTTTTTATGTTAATAATAAGCTACCTATCTTTCATTCTGTTCTGATCAAGACATGACAATAGCATGCCTAACAAATGACTGTTGTGAACTTTACTTGGCTGAATAAGCAGAAGTTAAAATAGAGGTTTTGATCACCAGGGTGAGGGATCTGTAAATTTGAGGAACTGCCTGTTTCAGTAGGGGTTTCAATAGCTCTTCATGGTTCAGATGTGCTGCTGGGCTATGGTAGTGCCCTTACATAATTTCACAGTTTGCATATGTTGTTGAGTAGTATCTTCCTTAGTTCTTCTTCGTGGTCTCAGTGCCTCACACACTAGGAGCTTTTGCGCATGTGCGGTACCATTCAGAAAATTCTAGAGCTTAGTAGCTTGGCAGGAACCCCTCCCCTATGCCCCTACTGAGCATGATTAGCCCGCCAAGCAACAGTCTCCTTTCAGTTCTTTCTCGTCCACCGTCGCATATGGAGGTTCAGAGCTTGGTTGCTGTCTTTCTTGGCCTTTTGCAAGTCTCTTTCTGGTTTTCAACTTCGGATTTTGGATATTGGATTTTGTCTTTGGATTTCGGACTCGGTTTGTCGCTTGGTGATTTGCCCCGCTTTTCTTGGGACTTCTAATCCCGACTTGCCACCCCCCATTTTTCTTCTTCGTCTTCACCTTTAAGTCGTCGTTTCTTCTCTTCTCCATTTTTTCCCAACTTCTATGTCGACTCCTTTCAGGCCTTGCAAGAAGTGTGGTCGCAAGGTTGCTCTTTCCGACAGACATAGCCAGTGTCTCCTGTGTTTGGGCGAGGCCCACAACACCAAAGCCTGCCCAATCTGCAGAGACTTCACCTCCCAGACTCTGAGGAACCGTCTGGCCTGCCTCAAGTCGTTCTGCTGGGAGCAGTCTCTGTCAGCACAGGAATCAGCCCTGTCTGTCCCGAAGATGTCTACCTCAACTCGATCTGCGACCACACTTCCATCGGAATCGGCGGCTGCTGACCCAACCACGTCGATGGTACCAGGCTTGGTACCGTCACATAGGGCTTCTTCATCTGCCCTACCGAAGATCCCTAAAATCTCGTCAGTCCCGTCGACTTCAGCTTCGAGGGAGGTCCCTGTGGACTTCCAGGGTGCCAAGCCACCGAAGATGCTGACAGCGGCTCAGCGCAAGCATCCTGCACCCTCAGAACAGGAAAAAGAGAAGAAGAAAAAGAGGAAGAAGGAGAAGCGCGGCCCTCCGGCTAGACCGGCTCCTCCCACTCCTCCCCTGACCCAACTCCTCGACGACCCTGAGGAGGAATCGGAACCTCAGGAGGTCCTGGAGGTTTCCGATACTGAAGAGACCGCTGGCTCGGCGGACATCTCGACCCGCCTCTTCTCACAGCCGTGGTACCTCTGCCCGGATGCCCTGAAATGGCGGCCTGCGCGGAGGCTGTTCCGGTAACTCCCCAGACCTCGCACCACCACCGAGGTTCTGAGGGTTGAAGTGCCTCTCCCATACCGGAATGGAGAGTCAGGCGGCCTTCTCTGCACCATCGGGAAGCCTACCTGGAACGGAGGGAACCTTATCCGGAATGGAGGGAAGCCTATCCGGAGCGCAGGGTCAGACAACCTTCCCCACGCCATCGGGAAGCCTATTTGGGATGGTCTGCACCCTCCCGAGACTCACTCTATTCCTCCGCCTCTCATGCTGCGAGGTACAGGCAGGAGCAGACCTGGAGGGAGTACCCAGCTTCGTACTGGTCCTACTCACCTTCATACCGGGAACAAGTACCACCCCGATGTCAGAAGGAAGTCAGAAAGGCTAAAGCACAGAACGAACTTAGGCTGGCCAGAGACATTAAAAACAATAAAAAGGGCTTTTTTAAATACGTCCGCAGCAAAAGGAAAAAGAAGGAGATGATAGGGTCGCTGCGCAGTGAAGATGGAGAATTACTCACAGGGGAAGGGAAAAGGCAGAACTACTTAACACCTTCTTTGCCTCAGTTTTTTTCCAGAAGGATACAAGCACTCAACCTGGCGGTTGGGGAGCAGGTGAGGAAGCAGGGGAAATGAGGCACGTAATAGGTAGAGGGGTGGTACAGGAATACCTGGCCACACTGGATGAATTCAAGTCTCCAAGGCCAGATGAATTGCATCCTAGGATATTAAAAGAGCTGGCAGAGGTCATTTCGGAACCACTTCCTATAATCTTTGAGAAATCTTGGAGGACAGGAGAAGTTCCAGCAGACTGGAAGAGAGCAAATGTTGTCCCCATCTTCAACAAGGGAAAAAGAGGACCCAAATAATTATTGCCCAGTCAGCCTGACATCAGTACCCGGAAAGATCCTGGAGCTGATCGTTCAGCAGTCAGTTTCTAATCACTTAGAAAGCAAGGCGATAATCACGAGAAGTCAACATGGATTTCTCAAAAATAAGTCATGCCAGACTAATCTTACCTCTTTTTATGATAGAGTTACTAGCTTGATAGATGAAGGGAATACTGTGGATGTAGCATACCTCGATTTCAGTAAGGCCTTTGACAAAGTTCCCCATGACATTCTTGCAAAGAAACTAGTAAAATGTGGGCTGGACAGGCTACTGTTAGTTGGATTTGTAATTGGTTGACCGACTGAACCCAAGGAGTGATCACAAATGGCTGCTTCTCATCCTGGAGAGAAGTGACTAGCGGGGTGCCACAGGGTTGTGTCCTGGGCCCAGTGCTGTTCAATATTTTTATCAACGACTTGGATGAAGGAATAGAGGGCATGCTCATCAAATTTGCAGATGACACCAAATTGGGAGGGGTTGCTAATACGCCAGAGGACAGGATCAAAATTCAAAATGACCTGGATAGATTGGAGAGCTGGGCCACAGCTAACAAAATGCAATTCAACAGAGAGAAGTGTAAGGACCTACACTCAGGTAGAAAAAATGGAATACAGAAATATAGGATGGGGGACAAGTTGCTGGATAGCAGTACATGTGAAAGGGATCTAGGAGTTTTCATAGACCACAAGCTGAACATGAGTTGGCAGTGTGATGCGGCAGCCAAGAAAGCCAATGCAATTCTCGGCTGCATCAAAAGGAGTATGGTGTCTCGATCGAGGGAGGTACTGGTACCACTCTACTCTGCTTTGGTTAGACCTCATCTTGAATACTGTGTCCAGTTCTGGGCACTCCAATTCAAGAAGGACATGGTCAAACTGGAGCAAGTCCAGAGAAGGGCAACCAAAATGGTGAGGGGCCTGGAAGCCATGCCCTATGAGGATAGACTTAGAGAGCTGGGTATGTTTAGTCTGCAGAAGAGAAGGTTAAGAGGGGACATGATAGCTATGTTTGAATATTTGAAGGGATGCCATGTAGAGGAAGGAGAGGGCTTGTTTTCTGCTTCTCCAGAGACCAGGACAAGGAGCAATGGATTCAAGCTGCAGGAAAGGAGATTCCACCTGAACCTCAGGAAGAACTTCCTGACAGTCAGGGCTGTCCGGCAGTGGAATATGCTGCCTCAATGGAGTGTAGTGGAGTCTCCTTCCTTGGAGGTTTTTAAGCAGAGGCTAGATGGCCATCTGTCGGGAGTGATTTGAGGGTGTTCCTGCATAGCAGGGGGTTGGACTGGATGGCCCGTGTGGTCTCTTCCAACTCTACATTTCTATGATTCTATGATTCTATGATGTGAGGGAGTGGTCTCTGTATCGCCGCTCCCGCTCGCCATCACATGGAGCCTACCACTCGCGGCGTGAGCGCTCACCATGCTCACCTCGAGGATCGCCGCGCCATCACCGATCCTGTGAGCCCTCACCTCACTACTGGGCGGTCCCTCCACCTCAGCGGGTCACTTCTACAGCGTCTCGCCCGACTTCCTAGGCTGTTGCGGCACAGACCACGACCGTTGCTGCCACGGTCACCCAGGCGATCCAACACCCGGTCCCTGCTGTGATCCCTCCAATGAGGGCCGCTCTGCCTAGGACGACCAGCACGATGCCTCTGCCGACCAGGCATACCACCACCACCGCTCCAACGGTTACCCTGTCGGTACCATCCTGACATGCATCCACTGAGGGATCGCCAGAAAGATCGCTGGACCGCTCCTCCATGGCATCCTCCCAGGACTACGAGCCCGACTCGGATTCCAAGGAGTCGACGCCGGAGTCGCATCAGTCCCCACCCTTGGCCTTCGGGGACCCAGCACCAGAGTCAGCACCGGAGGATGTTAAGCAGTTCTCAGACATCCTCCTCCGGATGTCAGCAGCTCTGGGTCTCAAGGTGGCGGAACTGGCCCCGGCAGTGCAGGACCTGGTCTTCCACTACATGGACACCCGTCCACCATCAACGGCCCCACTCCCGTTCCTGCCCGCCCTGATGAAGACCCTGAAACATCCATGGTCCCAGCCAGCCTCCACCCAGCCGATACCGCACTGGCTCGAACACCTCTACAGGACCCAGAGAGAGGACGCTGAGTTTCTGTTCAACCATCCTCAGCCCAACTCTGTAGTCGTTGAGTCCGCCCAGACCAAGGGAGGCACCAGGGCACGTATGACTCCGCCCGACAGAGAAGGATGCCGGCTCGACACCTTTGACAGCAGATTCTATTCGGCCTCCTCCCTGACAGCCAGGGTGTTGAATACCGAGGCCTGTCTGGCAGTATATCTCCGGAGCCTGCTGGACAAGTTTTTCCCTCTCTTGTCCACTGTTCCAGAAGAGAGCAGGTTGAGTGCCAACCAGTTTTACACCGAGGCAGTGGCACTTGCCAACCAGCAGATCCTCTTCTCCAGGCACTCCGTTGAGGTCGCCGCCTGCATCATGGTGAGTTCCGTAGCCTTGTGCCACTATGCTTGGCTACAATCCTCGGGCTTCCAAGAAGACACCCAAAAACGTATTGAAAACCTCCCCTTTGATGGCAAAGGACTCTTCAACGCATCGACTGACGAGACCATGGACCACATCGTCAAGGCCCAGCTAACAGCCAAGAAGATGGGGATCCATCAGCCTCAACAGTCCCGCCACGGCTTTGGCTCTTGACCCGTTTGGCGCAGGTCATCATCGTCAAGCTTCCAGCCGCGCTCACCTCGGTCGGCGCCATCCCGAAGTTCGACTGCGTCCTCCTCACGACAACCTCTGCGAAGCCGCCAGACCTCTTCAAAGAAGTCTTCGTCTGGGACCAAGTCCCGCTTTTGATGCTTCACGCAGGACACCTCCACAGCCAACCTTCCGTCTGCCAGCAGCCCTCAAAGATCGTCCCAGCCTGGCCAAACACCTCGCTGAATGGCGCTCAGTCATCACGGACTGTTGGGTTCTAACCATCGTCCGTCTTGGTTACGCCATCGAGTTCTCAAATATTTCACCACGAGGCATTTTCTATTCCACCCCGGCCAGCCCAGCACTGCTGGAAGAGATCCAGTCCCTCCTGCAGAAGGGAGCAATCGAGGAGGTCCTGCTCTTGGCCAATACCACCAGCTTCTTCTCCTGGTACTTTACTGTTCCGAAGTCAGACGGGACCTTGTGACCCATTCTGGACCTCAGAGGGGTGAACAAATACATCCGCCCCAGGAGGTTCAAGATGGTCACGCTGTCGACGATCCTCCTCTTCCTTCATTGAGGGGACTGGTTCGCATCCATCGACCTGCGGGATGCCTACTTTCACATCTCCATCTGTCCGCAGCACAGGAGATGCCTCCAGTTCGCGTTCGACAGCACCTGGTATCAATACGGTGCTGCCGTTTGGCCTCTCCACCGCACCGAGGGTCTTCACGAAGTGCATGGCCCCATTGGTCTCCCATCTGCAGACGAAGGGCATCTCCGTGTTTCCCTACCTCGACAATTGGCTGTTGGTCGCATCCTGCCAACGCAAACTGTACCCGGACATTCACCGGACTTTGTCACTCCTGACCCGTCTGGGTCTTCGGGTCAACCCGAAGAAGTCCCACCTCGAGCCGGCGAGAGTGCTTGACTTCATCGGAGCGACCCTGGACTTGGTCTCTGCCAAGGCCTACCTGCCCCTTGAGCGAGCCTGTACCCTCCGTCAGGCCGCGTCTACCGGCTTCGACACCCCGATGACATCGGCGAGGAGGATTCAGCAGCTCCTTGGGTACATGGTTTCCACCACGACCGTCACTTACCTCTCAAGACTGCGAGCGCGCCTGCTCCAACACTGGTTTGTCAGAGCTTTGAACCCGCTCCGAGATGACCAGGGGCTGCGACTCCGACTTCCGCCACAGGTACGCCACTCCCTGATATGGTGGCTCTCCTACCGCCACCTCCTGTCGGGTGTGCCTTTCTGGCAGCCGACTCCTCGACTCACGGATGCCTCCCTGTTCGGGTGGGGAACGCATTGCGACAACCTCAGAGTCCAAGGACGCTGGGAGGGACCCACTCCACCACACTTCTCACCATCACCCTCCAACTCTGGTAATGGTGCGTGTCACTTCGGGTCCACCTGATTGCCATCCTCCTGGCTGGCTAGGAGAACACCACAGCGGACGCCCTGAGCAGGGACACCTCCTCCCATCACGAGTGTTCCCTCTCGGACAAGGTGTTCGGGACAATAAGGCACCGCTGAGGCAAGCTCATGGTCGACCTCTTCGCCACCACATTGAATGCAAAGTGTCACCAGTACTGCTCGAGAGCCGGCCGGGGACCGGGCTCTCTCGGTGATGCTTTCCAATTCCAGTGGACCAACAGGCTCCTCTACGCCTTCCCACCGTTTCCTCCCCTGGGCCGAGTGGTCGCCAAGATCCTAGTGGACTGAGCCAATGTCGTCCTCGTAGCCCCGTACTGGCCGAGGCAGCATTGGTTCGCGCCCCTGCTCGAGGCCGCTCAGGGTCGACTTCTCAGGCTACCGACAGTGCCCAATCTGCTGTCCCACTCGGACAGTCGCGTTCTCCATCCCGACCTGCCGCTCCTGGCCCTGCACGTGTGGAGGATAACGCCCTAGACGACCCTGCCATACAGGACATCTTGACCGCGGCCAGGAAGGAGTCGACCCGCTGTAACTACGCCTACAAGTGGTGGCGGTTCGTGACCTTTGCTGAGACGCGAGGCGAGCCGGTATCGCCTGTCGGTCTCGGTACCGTGCTCTGCTTCCAGCTCCACCTCCGACAGCAGGGACTCACGTTTCCTTCTTTGAAAGTCTGCCTCTCTGCCATTGTGGCCTACCAACCTCGAGGCTCTCCATCGGCAGCACTCTTCCAGGACGCCACCATGAAGCAGTTCATGAAGGGGCTTCAACATCTATACCCACCAGTTTCTCCGCCGCTGCCGCTCTGATCACTGTCCCTGGTCCTCTCCCAGCTCATGCGACCGCCCTTTGAGCCCATGGCCACTGCCGATGACAGGCTCCTCACCATGGAGACAGCCTTCTCCACTCTTTGGACTTCCGTCGGGCCTTGGCTTTTTACACCCAGTGGACTGCCACCTTCAGGCAGACTCCACACCTGTTTGTCTGCTATGGTCAGCGTTGCAGAGGCCAGAAAGTGTCCACCCAGAGATTCTCTAAGTGGGTGGCCCAGACAATCCTGCTGGCATACGAGATGGCCAAGCAGCCTCCACCTGCCCTGCTTCGGCCCCACTCCACCAGAGCTGTGGCATCCTCAGCAGCCCTCCTGCGAGGTGTGGACCTTCAAGAACTTTGTCGAGTGGCGACCTGGTCCAGACTATCGACCTTCTCATGCCACTACTGACTGGACTGCCAGTCCCGGAGAGATGCCCAGTTTGGACGAGCGGTGTTGGCCTCCGTACTCTAGGACCTGACCCACCATCCTTCTGGTAAGCTACAAAATCTCCTAGTGTGTGAGGCACAGAGACCACGAAGAAGAAGAAGAGGTTGCTTACCTGTAACTGTGGTTCTTCGAGTGGTCATCTGTGCCCTCACAGACACCTGCCCAGCCGTCCCCTCTTTCTCAGGTCCCTTATCGGCGGACTTTAGAACTGAAGGGAGACCGTTGCTTGGTGGGCTCAGCATGCTCAGTAGGGGCATGGGGGAGGGGTGCCCACCAAGCTACTAAGTTCCAGAATTTTCCGAACGGTACCGCGCATGCGCGAAAGCTCCTAGTGTGTGAGGGCACAGATGACCACTCGAAGAACCACAGTTACAGGTAAGCAATCTGTTCCTCACTATATATCGTATTTGCTAGCATATAAGATGTAGTTTTTTCCTAAAAAAATACCCTCTGAAAATGGGGTGCATCTTATACACCAGCAAATATGGTAACACTAAAAACATACGGAAGGGAAGGGGTATGAAAGGAGTTTTCCCTGCCCAGGCAAAACAGGAAGGGAGGGGGTAGTGGAAACCTTGATCTATACGAACAAAGATAGATGTTTCTACAGTTTCTCCTTACCTTCCCCTTCTCTCCTGTACATGTTGACTCTCCTGGGAGTTTCTGCCCAAGCAAAAGAGGAAGGGAGGGATGGTAGTGGAGCATTCTTTTCATTCCTCTCCTCTCCTGTGCATTTTGACTCCACCAGGAGTTTCTGCCTAGACAAACAGGAAGAGAGGAGTAGTGGTGCAGCACTTTTTCATTCCCTTCCTCTCCTGTGCATTTTGACTCTGCTGGGAGTTTCTGCCTAAGCAAACAGGAAGAGAAGGGTAGTGGTGCAGCATTCTTTTCATTCCTCTCCTCTTCTGATGCAACACTCCTTTCCTTCCCTTCCTTTCCTGTGCATTTTGCTTACCAGAGAACTAAAAATTTTTTTCCTGAAAAATACCCCTTGAAAAGTGTAGTGTATCTTATATGCTGGGTGCATCTAATATGCCAGCAAATACGGTAAGTGTCTTGGTAACATTTCAAACTGATTAGGATCCTTCTCTTTGTAAAAACTGTCCTTCACAACGTGCAAAACAAAATTGTACTATACGGCTCTTAAGTGGGTTTGGGGCTTACAAGAACTGATTATAGAAACATGGATGAGATTTCTGTTTGCCGATTAGTTTCTGGATACTGGCTGTGATGTTCGAAGCTATAACAAATTTCTTCTAGTTCCCTTTTTTTGGGGGGGGTGAGGGGATACTCTTTCAGAAGAACATGAAAACTTTCCTGTTCGATCAAGTTTCTTGATAAAGGGATGTTTTATTTTATTCTGTTTCATTAAAATGTTTGTTGTTCATTTGTTTTTATTGATACTGTTTGTTAAAATGCATTATTTAATGTTGCTTCATTTTTGAGTATGTGTGTGAAAAGGAGTTTTGTATGCCATGTCTCTCAAAGTCTAAAAGCTGGTAAAATAATTCTTGGAACTCTTGCAACTTTTCAGTTCACGTTTTTAGTTCTGAATAATATGGAGGGGGCAGTGAATATTTTTGACACTAATTGCCTGTTGCCATAATTGTAAAGTTGAGGTAATTTACCCTCTTAGAACTGTAAATTAAAGTACAGTTAAATTATCGATCAGTATAAATTGTTAATACCTCTGGATGTTTCTTTAATGAGAAAGCATTTAGCTAGAAAATGTGTGATAGAGAAGAGTTAACTATAGATGTTCATGAGGTGTGCTCTGACATTAAGAACTTGTACCATTTTGATTCTCACTCTTTCTCTCTCTCCCTCTCCCCCGTCTCTCTTTGTTGGAATGTATAAGCATGAGAAACTGTTCTTTCCCTAGTTTGTCATATGCTTTCAGAAACATCTGACTGAATCACAATTGAGCTGCCATTGTTCACTCAAAAACATCTGCTTCCTAAAATTACAACCATTTACTTAGAGCTAAAGAATCTGCTGTGCAAGTAAAAGCACTCCTGTGAGGGTAGAGTCCCAATACTCCTTTTACAGACCTTGTGGTCGCTGAATAGAGAGCCTTACAAGACCCTCTGTAGTTAGCTTTCAGCAGATCTGAGTGCTGCTAACTACAACATAGGTCCTATGGGATCTTGATAGAGCACATCCTGTCTTTTGAGTGCCTGGGAGACTGTTTGGTAACCCTTTGCACACTGTTTTGAGTTCTGTTGAGAAAAAGTGGGATATGAATAAATAGTAATATCCCAAATAAAATTCCTGTAGGGTATTATTCTATATATACTGGAATTGAGTGATGTATGCAGAATTTATTTTCGAGTGATTTGTTATGGTTTGTACTTAAAATACTGAACTGATGTGAATTTTTCAGACTATTTTTATTAAGAATATATGGACCGTATCCACTACAAAGGGGAGAGGGACCAATTTTTTAAAATAATACAGTTGGCCCTCCACTTTTGCAAGAGTTAGGGGTGTAAGGCCCCTGTGAAAGTGGAAGTACCATGAATATTTTCCCTCCTTACACTTGAGTGAATGCAACCTCCACATACTCCCCCATCCTGCCCCTCCCCCACCTGTGCAAGTAAGTGAGTGCGTGAGGGAAGGCATGCCCCCTCCCCCTTGCACTTCCCCATCCTATCGTATTCCCTCCTACACACAAGTGAGTTAACGAGGGAATGCACATGCGCCCCTCTCCTCCACTCCCCTGTTCCTTCCCCATCCACCCACCTGAGTGAGTGAGCGACAGAACAGGAGTGCCCTTCCTCCTTTGCCCCCTCCTCACCTCATTCCCTTCCCCCGCCTGCACGCCCAACTGAGCGAGGGAACGCATACATACACCCTCCCTCCTCTCGCTCCCTCATCCCAGCTCTGCCCCTCTACCTGCCTGCCTGCATGAGTGAATGAGTGAGGAAACACATGTGTTTGCCCTCCTTCCTCCTGTTCCTCCATCCCATCCTCTTTCTTCACCCCACTGCCCAAATGAGTGAGTGAGCAAGGAAATGCTTATGGGTGCTCTTCTTCCCCTCCCCACGCATGTTAGTGAGTGCGTGAGTGAAGCAGAGGCAGTAGCAAATAATCTGTGAATAATCAAATTCATGAAGGTCAAACCTGCAAATGTGGAAGAATGACTGTACATCAAATATTTAAAATATGCTATTCCAAATAATAAGTAATTAACCTTTGCTAAGTATACAGAACATTTTAATCTCCCTGAGTCATGTTTTGTTGCCAAATTCATATGCAAATGGACTTACAGAGCAGTCATTTTTACCACATTGTCACTAGAAGAGTTTAAACAATGTCTGTGAGTTACATCTAGTTGTCAGTACAGTTTTAGTTTTTTTTCCCCAAGTGAAAAACAGCTGGAACAAAAATTGTCCCATCATATTTATAGCTTAGATATTAGTTGCATGAGATGGGGCTTGACAGCTACTTACATTAAATGTTTCTCCTCAGATGAAAAGAATTTTCTTTGTTGTGGGTGTTTGAGTATTATGGAATGTCCCTGAATGTGTATCCACAAACACTTCTGTGGACATAGTGCATTGTGTTACCCTGAAATACTGTTGAACTCTAAGTAGGGTCATAAAATGTCCCAGGTTAAGGCACTGAATACAAGGGAGTTTTTATTTTTAATTTGTCTGGTTAAGTATCTCCTCTGTATTACAGGTCATTGTGTTTATCTCTGTGATGAGAGATAATTCCAAAGGCACAACAGAAGCATTATATTGTTTAATTTTTCTGAACATTCACCAAAGAGTCTGTTTCAGAAGTTGTTCCAAAATTCCTCCAGAAACATGTAATCATTCATCTCTTTTTAAAAAGTAGCAAAAAGCTCTCATGTGAAACAATAAAACCACATTATAAATTGTTAACTGTCAATATATCTTTTTCTATACCTTTTTGTCTTATAGGCGTCCTCAAAAAGTGTGCCTGTGTCCATTCTTGCCAGTTCATCCCCTGAGAGTCTCCACCTGTCTGTATATCATCCAACATCCAGCAGAGGTGAGTCAGATTATGGGAAATGCCAAATTTAAACAAGGCATTTGTTCAACAAATAGGAAACAGTGCAAGTGAAAATTGTTGAGTTATGTGCAGTTGTTACTATTACCAGCCTCAGTGACTACCTAACCAACTTCAATGACTACTGGTTTTGAAAATAACTCCGTGGATTCTTCCCTGGCATTTTGAAACCTGACTCCATGATGTAAACCACTGGATTGATAAGTAGTCCTTTTCAGTATATATCATAGTAAATGTTACAAAACAGGTGAACAATAACAACGAAAGTAAAAATTATTGCATGAATATTATGTATCCCGTGCTGCATTTTCACAGTCACAACTATCAATTGATATTTTCTCCTAAAGTGTCTATCCAAGGCAATATCTGAAGTTGTGGTAGCTGAAACATAGGCTCAATTTTGGGTGATATTCAAAGCTGGTAAGAACAGGTTGCTTACCTGTAACTGTGGTTCTTCAAGTGGTCATCTGTGCCCTCATACATTAGGAGCTTTCGCGCCTGTGCGGTAGCGTTCGGAAGATTCTAGAGCTCGTTAGCTTTGGCGGGAACCCCTCCCCCACGCCGGTGCTGCGCATGCTCCTCCCGCCGACTAACGGTCTCTCCTCAGTTCTGGTCCGCCGAAGCAGATGGGACCTGAAAAGAGGGGAAGGCAGGGCGGGGATGTATGAGGGCACAGATGACCACTCGAAGAACCACAGTTACAGGTAAGCAACCTGTTCTTCTTCTCGTGGTCTCTGTGCCTCATACATTAGGAGACCGTGTAGCTTACCAGTAGGATGGTGGGTCAGGTCCCAGATCCTAGAGCACAGAAGACAGCACAGTACGTCCGAACCGGGCATCTCTCCTGGAACGGCAGTCGAACCTGTAGTGGCGCACAAAGGTCGACGGCTGAGACCAGGTCGCCGCACGGCAGAGTTCCGACAGGTCGAGGCCTCGCAGGAGGGCAGCAGATGTCGCCACGGCCCTGGTGGAGTGGGCCCGAAGCAGGTCTGGCGGAGGCTTCCTTGCAAGCTCGTACGCCAGTTGAACAGTCTGTACCACCCACTTAGAGAAGCGCTGGGTGGATACCTTGTGGCCTCTCCGGCGCCTGCCATAACAGACAAACAGGTGGGGTGTCTGTCTGTAGGCTGCAGTCCTGTCTTTGTAGAAGGCCAGCGCCCGACGCACGTCTAGGGAGTGGAGGGAACGCTCCAGAGGTGTCGTCGGGTCCGGGTAGAAGGCCGGCAGGATGATGTCCTGGCTCAGGTGGAAGCTGGACACCACCTTCGGCAGGAAGGAGATGTCAGGCCGGAGGACCACCTTGTCGCGATGAAAGACCAAGTATGGTTCATCGCACCGTAGCGCCGCCAACTCTCCTGCCCACCTGGCAGAGGTGACGGCCACTAGGAACGCGGTCTTCATCGCGAGCAGCTTGTCCGTCGTGGCCATGGGCTGGAAGGGCGGCCTCGTCAGCTGGGACAGCACCAATGACAGCGACCACGGCGGTATCAGTGGCGATACCGGTGGGTAGAGGTGCTGCAGGCCCTTCAGGAACTGCTTAATGGTACCGTCCCTGAAGAGCGCGGCCGGCGGGGATCGTGGCAGCTGGTATGCCACGATCGCGGCGAGGTAGACCTTGAGCGACGGGAAGGCCAGGCCCTGTTGCCGGAGATGGAGGAGGAAGTGGAGCACGGTACGCAGGGTGACAGGCGATACCGGCTCTCGACGTTCCTCGGCGAAGACCACAAAGCGCTGCCACTTGTAGTGGTAGTTCCTTCGCGTGGACTCCTTCCTGGCCGTGGTCAAGACATTCCCAATGGCCGGGTCGTCTAGGGCGATATCCTCCAGGCATGGAGGGCCAACACCGTCAGGTCCGGGTGCAACACCAGTCCGTCGGAGTGGGACAGCAGGTCCGGTACCGTGGGAAACCTGAGAGTCCTGCCCCGGGAGGCCTCGATCAGGGGTCCGAACCAGTGCTGCCTCGGCCAGTACGGCGCCACGAGGATCGCGTCCGCCCGGTCCGCGATGATCTTCGCGATCACGCAACCCAGGAGCGGGAACGGAGGGAAGGCGTAGATCAGCCCTTAGTCCCACGGAAACTGGAACGCATCGCCGATGGAGCAGCGATCGTGGCCGGCCCTCGAGCAGAACAGGCGGCACTTCGCGTTCTGGCTGGTCGCGAAGAGGTCGACGGTCGGCTCGCCCATCGGTCCCGAAGCATCCAGAAGGCCTCGTCAGACAGGGACCACTCGTGGTGGGAAGTGGTGTCCCTGCTGAGCGCGTCCACTGTGGTGTTCTCCTGCCCCGCCAGGTGAACCGCCACTGGGTGTATCCAGAACGGGACGCACCAGTTCCAAAGTTCGAGGGCGATGCCCAGCAGCGTGGTGGAGTGCGTCCCTCCTTGCCTGTTCACGTTGCAGACCGCCGTCGTGTTGTCGGTGAGGATCAACAGTGTGCGGCCAGTGACCAGGTGTCGGAACGCTCTCAGGGCCTTGTGGATCGCCAACAGTTCGAGAGAGTTGATGTGGAGGAACAACTCTTCATCCATCCACCGGCCTCGGACCCGGAGATCCCCGGTGTGCGCTCCCGAGCCGAAGAGTGAGGCATCGGTCGTTATTGTGACCGACGGCCTGGGATCGCGGAACGGCATGCCTGACAGCAGGTTCCTGTACGACTGCCACCACAGGAGCGATCGGCGTACCTGTTGGGGCAGACGGTACCGGCGGCACTGGTCGTCGCAGAGTGGATCGAAGGCCCTGACGAACCAGTGCTGGAGCGGCCGGGCGCGTAACCTGGAGAGGTAGGTTACGGCGGTGGTCGAGACCATGTAGCCGAGGAGCTGTTGGATCCTCCTCGCTGACACCGTCGAGTCCTCGAAGGCAACGGACGCCGCTCGACAAAGCGTCCATGCCCTCTCGTCCAGTAGGAAGGCCCTCGCCGATACCGAGTCGAAGGTCACCCCGATGAAGTCGAGAACCCGGGTGGGCTCGAGATGGGACTTCTTGGGGTTGACCCTGAGTCCGAGCCGAGTAAGAAGGGACAAAGTCCGATGAATGTCCCTGTACAGCTTCTGTCTGCAGGACGCCACCAATAGCCAATAGCCACCGCAACGGCCTCGCCGAAGATCTGTGTGGCTGAGGCGCGTGACTCCTCCGGCAAGTCAGCAAGGAGTGGAGCGAGTCGGTCAAACAGGTTCCGATGGTATGCCGCGAGGCATACCATCATGTTCACCGTCCTGGCCACCAGGGACGATGCCGAGTAGAACCTTTGGCTGAAGGCATTGAGCTTCCGTCCTTCACGGTCCGGAGGGGTGGTATGTGCTCGATTGCCTCCCTTCGTCTGTGCCGACTCGACCACAATAGAGTTCGGTACAGGGTGGTTGAAGAGGAACTCCGCGTTCTCCTTCTGTGTCCTGTACAGATGTTCTAGCCTATGAGGAATTGGCTGTACTGACGCCGGCTTCGCCCACGGCTGCTTCATCGCGTCCACCAGGGTAGGCAGAAACGGCAGTGGTGCGGTCGACGGTGGGCGGGCTTCCAAGTACTGGAAGACGGAGTCCTGGGCTTGGGGAGCAGGTTCGGTCACCTTCAGGTCAAGGGCTGTGGCCATCCGGAGGAGGATCGCCGAAAACTGGCGGACGTCCTCCAGTGCAGACTCCGGGCCTGGCTCTCCGAACCCCAGCGGTTGGGATTCATGAGAAGAAGGGGTGGACTCAGCAGAGTCAGAGTCCGAGTCATAAGAGTCGCCGGATGGTGATGGCGATCTCTCCTCCTCCTTCTCCTTGGCCGGCCCAGAGGCCGGGGGTGCCAGGGTAACAGCTGGAGCTGCAGGCTGCGTCGGTACCGATACGGCTGATGTCGTGGCCGGTATCGGAGTCACCTGCAGGGGCACGACCGCGGGCCTAGGACAGTGTGCCGCCTGCGTGGTAGAAGTTGACGCTACCGCTGGCTGGGTCACGGTAAGCTGTGGCGTCGGGCGGGTAGCTGTGGCCATCGTCCGCGGTGGTGGAGAAACAGCCCTGTAGCGGGGTGAGGGCTCTGGGGACCGACGGCGACTTGGCGAACGACGCAGAGGTGACC
This sequence comes from Iguana delicatissima, assembly GCA_948472985.1. NCBI lineage: Eukaryota > Metazoa > Chordata > Lepidosauria > Squamata > Iguanidae > Iguana > Iguana delicatissima. Next base: position 330,272 of record CAOKZL010000551.1, on the reverse strand, counting down.
TCTCATAGCGAGGGTAGTGAGCCTCCCGCGGTGGCGAGCGAGACCGGCGACGAGGTGACCAGTACCTTTGATCTGGATGGTACCGGTCCCTGTAAGACGGCGAATACGAATAGTATGAGCCGGCCGGCTCGTGCCACACCTGCTCCTGGGCGTACCTGCCTAGGTATGCAGGAGAGTAGGCGCTCTCGCCCGAGCGGTGCCTCTCCAGGCGCATCTCCAGATATCGCGGGGATGGAGGCCTGGCCCGCTGCTCCGGCGAGCGGGACTGGTCGCGTCGAGAGGCTGGGTGCTGCCTGACCACAGCCTCCTCTCAGCGTTCTGCCGAGGGTGGATGGCGACTCGGCGGAGTGATGTCCGCGATCAGTTCGAGCGATTGAGGAGGCGAGGCCTGCACGACCTGGTCCTAGTCCGACACCTCGAGGACTTCCTCTTCCTCTTCCTCCGGAGGCTCCTCTTTCACAGGGAGCTCCATCAGTTGAGGGTCCTCAGCGGGCTGGGTGGGTGGTGGAGTCGGGGGTCACACCACCGTCGGTGGAGAGCGCCGCTTCTCCTTTCTCTTCTTCTTCTTCTTCTCCCCCAGGCCCTCGGTGGCTGGGCGCTTGTTCTGGGCCGCGGTCAACGGCCTGGAGGAGGAGGTTGAGGCCTGCGAGCCCGCAGGGTCCTCACGTGCCCGAGTTGCCGAGATCTTTGGTATCCTCGGCAACTTCATTATCGGTACCGAGCCCGGTACCGATACCGATGAGGTCGAGGGTACGGCAGCCGCCGCTGCTGCCGAAGAAGAAGAAGAGGACGGGCGTTTCTCAGCCATCGTCTCGGGTCCTCGTGCACGAAGAGACTCCTCCCAACAGTGGGATTTAAGCCTTGCCGACCTGTTGTGGAGAGTCTGGTGTGTGAACTCTCTGCAAATGGGGCAGACCTGAACGTTGTGCCCCTCACCCAAACAAATCAGGCACTTAGAGTGTCGGTCAGAGAGAGCGACCTTCCTTCCACAGGAGGCGCAGCGTTTGAAGAGAGCCGACATAAACCGGAGGCAAGGCAAGAAAACAAGAGTCCGAGAACGCCAAATACAGTCCGAGATCCGAAATCGTCGTCAAAGCCAGAAAATAGGTCAAACCGATCGAGAAAGTACCAAAGCCAAGTCCGAAATCCGTGAGGGGTAGTCAAAAGCCAAATCCGAAGTCGAAAACACCGAAAAGCAGAATCGAAAAGCAAGCCAACAAGCAGAAACTTCTGTACGCTGAGGCGGACAAGAAGGAACTGAGGAGAGACCGTTAGCGGGAGGAGCATGCGCAGCACAGGCGTGGGGGAGAGGTTCCCGCCAAAGCTAACGAGCTCTAGAATCTTCTGAACACTACCGTGCAGGCGCGAAAGCTCCTAATGTAGGAGGCACAGAGACCACGAAGAAGAAGCAAAATCCTTTCTTAGATGTGACCATTAAATGCATATCTAGGGGTCCTACATTTGTTACTATATTTAGAAGGCAGAAATTATTTCTGCTAGACTGCAAGAATATAATAAGAATTTATCTGAATTTTTGTGACCCTATTTTAGTGTACGAGATTCCCCTTTGTATGTAAAATGCCAATTTGCATAGTTTCCAGCAAAGTTCTAAATGTCCGCAACTTATCACCTAACTTGCATCTTTCTTGTCTGGGCAGACGACATGTGAGCCAAGTGCTGCCATTTCTGAAGTTCCAGAAGATTCTCATTAAAAAAAATCTTTCCATATGGAAAATCTCTCTAGATCTATGGGACTGGGCTGATTTAGGCTAGGAGTAGCCTTTTTAAAACCAGGAACTAAACTGGAAGTCAAATCAGTGCTGCCACAGATGTCGCTAAATTTGATGCCAGCTACAGTAGCACTTTGTGGTGGCAGCAGAATAGGAAAGAAGCAGGCAGTAGGAGGAAGGCAAGAGGCAGTTGGAATTTCAATTTTTTTTATTTTTATATTTTGTGGCAATGACTATTAATTTTCATCAGCACCAGTTTTGTCATCGAGTTTCAGTGCTGTGATTTTAATAGCGGAAGCAGTCTGAAGGTGCAGTGGGAGCACAAAGCTGATTTAAAGGTCAACATCCAGCCCATAGTCCGTGTGTTGCCCAGACTGGTTTAGTTTATCTGCTGTAACAGTAAATGAGACTGCACCTTTGCTCATTACACCTGTCTTACACCTCAAACATTTCTGAACTGCTCTGCATGATTATATGAAAAAAGCAGGTGTGTTTATCTCTTTACTTATTGAAACAATTTTTACTCTACTCTATTAATGAATGCATGAATTTCTTAATGAATGCATACATGCATTAAAATTTTTATTTTACTGAATGCAATAAGGAATCTTCCATTTCTTCCATTATTTCCATCACCCTTTACACATGGAAGGTTACATCATGAAAAAGAGAGTGGCCACAGAGGCTCTCCACCTGATTAGAAATACTTTTTTTTTTTTTAGCTTTCCAAATCACATGGAGAATCTTTGTGAAGATTCTTTAGAAAGTCGCCCTCCACACAGGATAGAAACTAGTGCAGAGAGGGTAGAGCTGGTATGCTTCCCCTTCTCGTGTCTTTAGTAAACACAATTACAAAAAACCTGAATAGGGCTAAAATTACACTGTAGAATAAAATAGAAACATATGGGAGTAAAGCAGAAGCTCAAGGGAATGGGATTCATTGTGTGATTGGTCTTTCTGTTTGCAGTTTTAGTGTTATTGTTTGGATTTTATTAGTAACTAAATTGTTAATTAGATTTTACTTGTTTAATCAATTGGATTGTTGATGTTTATTAAGTCTTGATAAGATTCTTTTGTCTATAGATAACCTATAATTATACAGGAATGAATGTAAATGTTGTTTTACAAAATAGGAGTTCCATATACATAAATGAATATCTAAATAAATGTAGATCAGTTTTAGTATCACTGTCTTTAAATGGTTTTATGATGATTTTGGTCCTAGCTAAGATTGTGAACCTAAGATTAACTGATTATTAGCAACATGGTCCAATGGAGTATATTCATGTGCTGTGCTTAAGAGAGTGCTCCAAAGGAGCATTAGCATCCAAGTTTTTTAAAAGTTGTTTATCAGATTGAGTACAAGCACTGATCAAAGTGGAATTTGCCTTTGGGGAGCATGTGATACTTTTAGGCCAACAGTAAAAGAACATTTTAAGTTGAAGGACGTTTAAGAAACATACAATGGTTCTGTGGATGTATCAGGGAGCTTCGAGGGAAAACTGTGAATTCTGTGCATGCCCCTTCTTGTCTTTCTCTTCTTTCTTGCTTGATGGAGTGAATTCTAACACAGAAGATCTGCTTACTTTCACTTCGACACTTAAGTAGCTGAGTGTGACTGGAGTTACAAGACTGTAAAGTACTCTTTGGCAGTCTAGAATGCAGGAAAAAGTTTTATGATCACAAGGCATAAATAGTGCTGATTTAAAAATCAATGAAGAAAATTTAAGGCTATAGAATATCTTTTGACTGTTATGTTCACGTGCATTGATCTCATGCCATTAATGAACTTCATTTACTGCCTACAGAATTCCCCACTGAACAATGAATATTGAGTACTGAGAGTTTTTTATGGTACATATTACTCATTTCAGAGGAAATCAAGTGATCAATTAAACAAAAATCCAAAAGTAATTTAGAAAGTCGCTAGGGTATTTCCCTAGTCACTACCCATGAACTTGAGTAACATTTGAAGCTTTATATAAGAAACATTCCTCTGGGTTCACCATAATTTATTTGTTGACATCTGTGGTAATCACATGCGAAACACCAAATGCCATTATTCCTGGAATTGGGTCCTCAACTTATAGAAGGAAATAGGTTACATTTTCCACAGAGCAGAAAGTCTGGAGGGCAAGAAACCTCCTTCTCCTCATGAAAAGTGATAAATAGCTTTTCTGCATTCCAGTGAAGGAATGCTCTGTATGATACTTTTCTAAGTTAAATTCTTAATAAAAAAAAATCCTGAAATTTCTATTTCTATGGATTTTGAACCAGTTTTCTTTAAGGGCAATAGTCATATATGCCTCTTAGAGCACAAAACCAGGAAAAGCTAGACATACTAAAGCTCTGTAATGGTCTGTAGAATTTAAAGGCATAATTGCAATTACAGTGGACATGAACATACCTAACCTTTAAACTGCACTATTGTCTTTTAAAAAACAACTAGAATTGGTGGGCTAATTGTAATTCTTTTAGTCCAGCACTGATTTCACATATCATTCCATCCAGTGGAAGTACAGTAACTGATATAGCCATTCTTTTAAAGTTCCACCTTCAGCAAACTGCTGTCATGGGTATGTTTTAATCTTGGATATCTGTGTTGTTAGGAAACAGTTGAATTGCGGTTTTGATCTTTTTCTAATCTTATGGTTGTAACAGTTTTTCTTACAAGTAAATCCTAGTTGCAAATACCCTAAATGTATAAAAGAATTGGAAGATAATACAGGCTTCCTCCACTTATCTGTCAGGTTAGGGACCTGTGCTCTGTCAGAAAATAGAATTGGTTGACAAATGGAATCTATGTACTGTAGGGTAGGAAGCACAAAGGACTTAGAGAGCCTCATTTGGCAGTGACTGCACGCAGGCTGCTTGCAGATTCCCTCAGCTGCCTTACTGTCTTCCCCTCCCAGCTTGCTTTGCAAGCACTGCACACATGTAAGTGGTTCTAGATGAGTGTCCACAAACAAAAAGAACTGATGAAAGAGCAAGACCTCCATGGAAATAATGGAATTTGTCCTTAATTTGAAAGTGTCAAAAGAGCAAATTATCTGATAACAGAGTGTCAAAAGGTGGGGGCTTCCTGTCTAGCCTCATTTCTCACCAAACCACTTGGACAGAATATTGTTTTCACATTTTACCATGTATCTCTATTTCTGTAATGGTGCTCTTTAAAATGAACCAGAGCTAGACATTTGGGCCAGTTAATGGGCCACACATGAGTCCATGCTCTAAATATGGGCAAAACTCAACAACTTAGGCCGTATGACTATTGGTTAATTATATTTATGATGTAATTGCAACATAAAAATGTGTGACAATTATATTTCCAAGTTTATTACACAAGAACAGTGGCCCCTCCATTTTTGATAGTGTTTGGGGCTCAGAACCCTTGTAAATAACCCCTCCCACACCCCTCCCATTCCCTTCAAGGTCTCCTCCCATCATTGCCTTGTTCTTTGCTCTAGTACACGTGCCTTCCTTGTCCACACCTGGGCAAAAGGCAAGGGAATGGAAGGAAGAGAATGTGGGGGGAGACATGCCTGCATCTCACAAATAATCAGATTTGTGAAGGTCAAACTTGTGAATGTGGAGGGAGGACTGCATAAGTATACATGCTCACAACCTTCTCCCTCAGCAAACATAATTTTTGCAGTTTTTGGCCTCAACTGTCCATTTATTCCTGTTAGAGCAAAAGTTCTTTTCTTCTTGCAAGTAACAGGCTGTTTTTTTTAAAAAAATCATTCTGGTAGCATATGCATATTAATGTTGTAGTTCTTTCCAAGAATGTTAAGGGAAAATTTTGTTCATTGTTAGCATCTATCCAGTGGTCTGCCTCAAAGAGCTTTTGTTTAGTTTGTATATAAATAAACACCATACATTTCAAATGATCAATTCCACTCAATGTATTGATCTATTTTAGTTGATTGTATCTGTAACATTTTGCTCTCTTTTCATGAAACCCTGTTAATTTCTACAGAAATATGATGTAGGGCACAGTTCTTTTTCATCACAGACCATTTCCCCATGGGGCGAGGGAATCACCCTGTGCCGGTACTTACCGGACTTCTTGGCTCAACGCTTGGGTTCAGGCTGGTTCGGAGTAGTGCGTGGCCGCCGCTCTGCACTGCTCCGGCGACGAAAATGGTGGCTTCCGGTTGGTGGAGGCTCTCCACCAATCGCTGAAGCTCGCCAGCCTAAAGCCCGCCCCAGGCAGATCGCAGGCTTGCACTGGTGCAAGCCTGTAAATCTACACCAGAGCACGGGAACGGAGTGGTGCGCTCCATGCTTTTGAAAGACCTGTTTCAAGCGGTCTTTCAAAAGCACACTGGATGACCACTTCGGGTCATTCCGGAGCGGGCTGAGGTGCAGAACTACACTAAGTAGGTCCAACCCAGTCCGCTCCCAGGTGCAGACATCCTCCCTGGAGGACGCTCTGCACCGTTTCTTTAAGCCCGTGTGGAAATGGCCATAGTTCACTTTTTTGTTGGAATAGAAGTCTTAAGAACTTTTTAAGGTTTAAAGACTGCTCAGAAAATTCAATTCTCAGGGAAAAGCTACTTAGCAGAAAGGCCCCTTACTCAGCAGAAGTTCATTGTTATCCTATTCTCTTCAGCAATAAAACACACAGATAAAATTTATCAATAAACATCAACTGTATAGTCCCTCCTTGCTGTTCCCTTCAAATGTATGGAAGACAGCATAGTCACATGATTTGCATGCAAGTTGTCCCAAAGTTCTATTCTGAAAATCTAAGTAGAAAATATTTTACAATAAAAGACCTGAGAAGAAATTTCTCTACAAATCTTAGGATATCTCTGTGATGGAGAACTCTGCCAGTTAAAGAATATAGTACCTGACTGAATGGACTACTGCTGTGAATCAGTAAAAATAAGAAATTTCACATGTGCTTGCTTGGGAAAGGACTTCCACTTGCTATAGTTCAGTAATGGCGTTCAGGAAGCACTTATAAATACCTAAAGTGCATCTGAGTATGCTTGTGGATTTTTCAAATCCGTTCAATAACCTGTTGAAACGATTATATTTAGTTCACTGCATAATGTGTCCAAAGCTCCTTTCCTGTGCTTGTTCAAGTTTACTGTTCAGGTCTGATAAAGAAAATGGCATTGTTCTATCCATATATTCTTTGTTTCATTGTAGCATCAGTTATTATTTTTAAATGAGAAATTGTCATTTTTCAGTTTCTTTTCCTTAGAATTTTTTTTCTTTGGGTGCTATGTGAAATTGTAGGAGCTGATTTTCAGCCACCATCAACACATGAAAAATCTTTTAGGCTTCTCTCTCTGAGTGATACCAGCAGTATTATTGTGAATTGAACTACCTTCCCCATGCCCTTGAAATGAGCTGACATTTGCTTTCAGTTTATTGCATTCAAATGCATACAGCCATTTTAAATTGGTATACATAATGGTGGTTTCTGTATGATGATCCATTTATATGCAACATCTTCAACATGTACATCAAGGCAGTTTTTTTCCACTCCACTGCACATGTCCAAAAAAGAGTGTCAAAGGGCATTGAGGAAACACTGTTATCTGCATTGTGAGGTACTATGCACAAATAGCTCGTGACTGGAAACATCAGCTTCACTGAGTCATTTCAAAATAGCATCTACATGGCAGCCATGCCTCAGTTCATTGGAGCTAAAGCTTGCATGTATACAAGTCCCATTCTTGGTGGCTCTGACACAGGTGCTAGTGCTGTGCAGGTTCAGGCTTCATTTTTGACTTAAATGTGAGAAACTAGAGCAGTCTTTAATTGCAGTAGATGCCCTAGCCATTCACACTATAATGGAATATATAGCTGTTCTTCAGTCATGAAAAGGATAGGTATGGTCTTGTCTGAGTTCCTGCATTGCCTAGGGGATTGGACTTGATGGTCTGTGGGGTGCATGCCAACTCCTATGATTCTATGAATTTCAAATTATTTGTGATTTTGCATACATTTATTTAATATTCAAATTAGCAGGTACGTTTTCTATGGTAAGTAGTTCCTATTTTGATACCTTTTGCTTGCTTGCTTGCTTGCTTGCTTGCTTGCTTGCTTGCTACATTTTCAAGTGTCTTTGCCTAATACAGTCAGCCCTCCAAATTTGCAGGTTTCATTTTTGTGGATTTGATTATTCACGGATTATTTGCTGTCACCTCTGCTGCCTCCCTATGCCATTTTTAATAGGGAGTGCAAGCCTCGTGAGACTGAGAAACTGTGAACGAGGCTTGTAAGTCCCTATTAAGAGTGGTATGGAGCCGCAGTGAAGGTAGCAGGAAGCCCCACCAGCCAGCCACTTCTGCCTTTTGAAGGAACCCTGATGCTTCTAAGGAATCCATGGGGGTTGAATCTGGTGATCATACTTTTTTTGTGTTAAGTATGGTTTGGGAGGGCTGAGAGTTATTCGCAATTTTTCCACTTTCATGAGGGTCCTGTGCTCTAACCCTAGTGAATGTGGAGAAATGACTGTAAAATGTTGTACAGAACTATTAGGGGATAGGTATGCCATTGTTTTGTCAAGGAGCAATGGTCAATATTCATCAGTATTCATTTTCTGTTTTTTTCATGAGCCCCAGTTCTATTTTCAACATTACCATAGATGAAGTATATTTCACTGTTAAATTTCAGCAGCAGTGAGAAGTGTGCAGCTCATGGACTTTCAGTACCTTCAAGTTCCCACAGATACCCTCCACCTAAATCTTGTGTTAATTGGCAAGTGTGTGTGTGTGTGCTGTATAGCTGCTAATTCTCATTGGTAAAATCAGTGATTACTGTTGTCTTAAAACTAAAATCACCTTTCTGCACCCACTGCCCTTGTACCTCATCCCCTACTATTGTTCTTCCTCCCTTTCCATCCTATGCTATCATCTCCATTCTGACTCTGCCATTCTCCATTTCTCCTCTTCATCCCCAAAGGTGAAGGAAAGGAGATTAAGGGGGAAAAATATCATTGCTGCTAGAGCCCAGCTCTCTACAGAGCTGGCTCCTTCCTGCCTGTAGGGTTGTCTAAGAACATCCTCTGTGCTGTGGGCCTGAAGACCCACACATGGATAGCAGCCTCTTCTGTAAAAAGATTTTTTAAAAAATTCTGCTTTCCTCTTCTTTCCTTCCTTCATTGTTTAAGGGAGAGAGGGAGGCAGGGAAGGAAGGAGGATGTTAATAACTATGATGGGACGAGGACAGTGGCGACACGGAAGGAGGGTGGAGGCAACAATGGTGGTTTGACTCATGAGGGTCCTCACAGTGTGCGTACCCCTGCTTTAGAATGACCTACTCTTGATTCTAGGATCTTAAATTATTTAATAGAGAACAGTGGCTAAATTAGATGGAACAATATTACAACGTGTGTGACAATGTAGACTTTCATCACTAACTTTACTGTGTAAGTTCCTTGTCATTCTTGGCCACTGTGTATGGACTGTAGCTTTTATGAGTATTTTTACTTGGAAATGTTTTTGATAGTAAGAATATTAGATTGAATAATATATCTCTATGTCATAGTTTTCATTTTTGTTTTGTTTTTATATTCAATATCAACTGAAGGAAAGTAGAGTACTACGGACAGTCCCTCTTCTGGCTGCTTGTCTACCCAAAGACAAATGCAAAGTCTTGATTGGCCGACGCTTCAGTGAAGACAGGTAAGAAATGTTTATAATTTAATGTGCTTGTGTGTTTTGAGCTCTAATGGTAATCTAGAATGTTTCATGTTATTACTTCAGTGTTTTATCATTTTCGTATTCATGATAAGGATGAAATCCAAAAATGTCCCCAAAATGTTTAAATAAATGTGTTCAAGACAATCCCAAATAAATGAAACTATCATTTCCTTTGCCCACTCTGAAATGTGTATTCCTTCTATCTATTCAGAGTTGCCATATTGTGCCCCCCTGCAAATCTGGACAGTTTCATTATGTAAATTGATTGCTAATTACACAAATCATATGAGGGACTGGTGCCCCTTTACAAACTTGAGTCCCATGTTAGGAAAAAGGCAAGAGATAAAATAAAATATTCCCGTTCAGAAGCTTTTCTTTCACAGTTGCTTTATAGGAACAATGCAGAAGGTGGGTCTTGCATTGATTCTGCACATGTTATGGAGGGATGGACTACCTATGAGCTGTGGGTCGCATGTGACTTTGCACCCAAAGTATTTTATGTGTCTTTTCAGGAATACTGTTCTTTGTTGCCTTTTTAGCCTGTCTTTAATAGGAAATGCATGTATTCAACAAGTACAGCTTTTGCAATAATAAAGATTCCGTGAAGTTTGTTATTCTGCTTGAGCCATCAAAATCAGTATTTCTTAAGTTTGCCACAGAAATCAGACAAAAGGATTTGTAAACACATATTTCTGAACATGGCAGATGGTCAGCCCAGACACTTCAAGCATCTTCAAGGTCCATATAGAGTAGATAGACAAGTGTTGTTCTTGTTGTTTTTTAATAGAGTTATATGAACTAAATAAAAAAGTTTCCAAACTTAGAGGCTTTCAGCATGCCCAAGGCACCTTCAGACTGTTCAAACAAGTGGACACCAGCAACAGTAGCAAAGACCTTTTTCAGAGTAGGGAAAGTTCCAATACCCAGAGAGAATGTGCATACAGTTCAGCCAAGAAAGCAGTATAAACATTTCTCCATGTAACCATTAAGCGTGTTTGTATGTGCCTTCAAGTTTTCTGTTGGCTTTTGGTTACTCCATGGATTTCTTAAGCTAGGAATACTCAGAGGTGGCTTTGCCAGAGTCTAAAATTGCCTAATCATACCTATTCTCAGCTGTATCGCTATATAGGAACAGTCATGCTGACCTGATTTACAGTGCTGTAAATATAACTTAATGGATTTAGTAGAGCTGCCTTAAATGCTCAAACTCATCTTTAAAATGTTAAGTGTCATTCAGAGCCATCCTGTCAACTGAGTAGAATAATGACCTTCCTCAAGTAGTGGAGTACCTAGAATTATTGAAAGTTACGTTTTCTTCCTGGAGGGCCTATATCACCTCACCTTGTGTCATAGCATTTTCCTCCCCTGAGCTCTGTTACTGTTTCCTGTTCTCGGTTCCCCAAGATGCCTCACCTCACATTACCTTGTCTCATTGTTGCACCTCTCACCTTTTCTTCATCTTTGCCTTAGCTTGCAGCACCAAGCCACAGTGCTGTGCCTCCCATCCTCGCTTCCATCCATCTTCTATCACTTTATTTATACTCTGCTTTTGTACCAAACTGGGACTGAAGGTGGCTTACAAAATACTAAGAATTACAGTAAAAACACATATGGTTAAAAGATACAAAAAGTTGAGATTAAAACTAACAACAAAATGAAAACTATTTAAAATATTACTTTAAAGCAAAAGAATAAAAGCAGTACAACATATAAAGAGCCTTTTTTCTTTTAAAATCAATCAATTCCCTAAAGCTTGCTGGAATAAAAAAGTCTTTACAGGCTGCCAAAAAGACAGCAAAGAAGAGGCCACAAAAGGAAGCTTCCCCACAGAGGGAGTTTCAGAGTCTGGGAGCAGACATAGAGAGGGTCCTGTCCTATACTCCCATGCCCATTAAGGTGGTGAGATTGAGAAAAGAGCCTCCTGTGAAAATGTGAAGAGTTCATATGGGAAGATACAGTCCTTCAGATAGCCTGGACCCAAGTCATGTTGGGCTTTATGGGTCACAAATGGCAATTTGTCTTATGCTTAGAAACATTGGGCAGCCAGTGGAGTCAATGCAACAAGAGAGTTGGGTGCTGTCATTAACAATTTGCAGTACTTTGGAGAGGCAGAATTATAGTAATCCAATTGGAGTATGATTAAGGCATATGTGTCTCCGTTGCCAAGTGAGACATCCTAAAGATCAGGCACTCCATCTCCTGTTTCTGTATGCCCCTCCTTTATGCCTTACATCATGCCACCTTTTTAAAAGGGCAGTTACAGTGGAATCTTATATGTATCTAGTTAGACATAAATATCATTGAATTCAAAGTATCTTTTTCCTGAATGTGAAGGTGTCAGATAATTAGCAGCCTGGCAATATGCTTTTGAATGAGCTCCTTGGTCTACACAAGTGATCAGAAATGCTGTTGTGGAGAAAGAAATTGCACTAAATGTACGTATTAGAGCCAAGCCTGTGCAGATCTAGAGTATGAAGATCAAAGTATCACTCATCAGATATCAGTCTTTGAGTCCTGAAGAATGTAGATCAAAATGTCAGTGATTCACTTCTTATGAAAAGTACTGAAAGGCAGTAGGAGGCTTCCTTCTCATAAGGTGGGGACGTCGTTGTCAGCAAAACTTTAAACATCTATAGACCAATGCGCAGTTTGAGAAACAAGCAAAAGGAGCTTGAAGTCTTTGTGTAGTAAGGGTAAATATGACTATATAGGCATAATGGACACCTGGTGGGATGACTCTCATAATTGGAATATTACAATTGAAGGATATAACCTATTTAAACAGAATAGATGTGGCAGAAAAGGAGAGGAAGTAGCATTATATGTCAAAGACAAATTCAGTTGTATATAAATGCATGAGAGTGATCAGAGTGGATCAGTTTAGAGCATTTGGGTTAAAATAAATGGAAAAACAAAGAAATGTGGGAGCAGGAATAAGTACTGGAAAGCAAATCTAATAAATCAGCAGAAAAAAGGAGATTAGGATCTATGTGCTTACAGATGGTCTAAGGCCCTTTCCGCACGAGGCAGTTAAAACGGGCCAAGGCGTCCTGGCACGGAGGTCGTCCGCACCTTGAATCAGACTAGGTGCAGACTATTTAACCTAGTTCCACACCTCAGTCCAATCCAACTCGCCCCCAAGTGGTCCTCCCCCGCACTAAGTAAAGACCGGAAAAATCAGGTCTTTACATTTTCTGGAATGCACCATTGCATTCCTACTTACCTGTGCAAATGTGCAGGCTCACACCAATGCGAGCCTGCAATCAGTGGAGGGCAGGCTGTGGGCATGGCCAGCATCAGCAGTTGGTCCACTCCCACGAAGACACCGGAAGCCACCATTTTGAGCTGGAAGCCACAGGAAGCCGCCATTTTGAGCCGGAGCAGTGTGGATCTACAGACCTCGCACTACTCCGGTTCACCCTGCGCTAATGGAAGAGCCCTGTGGAAGGGCTCAAGGGAAAGTCTGTGTTACTTCAGACCCAAGAAGAGCCGGTAAGTAACAGCACGAAGCGATTCAGTCACCTCGTGTGGAAAGGGCCTAAGTTTATTTTTTAAAAGCCCAATGCATTTCAGCTTGTTTATAAATTAATTGACTTTCTTCAGAGGCTATATTAAAAACAAATAATTATATTTTACAATCTTATAACAATATATAATACTTTCAAGTTCACATAGTGAAAAATATAGTGTTCATGTAACAAATCATATACATACCATAAATCCAATCTACAATAGAAATTTCTGGAGTTCATGCTCATTAAGAAAAGAATTTATATACAATAAATAAATTTATATACAATAAATAAAAAATACTTTTTTGTTTTGTTTTATTTATACAATTCTTCAGATGGTGAGAAACAAGGATAGCCTAGAGAAAGAGTGGTGCAACCTGTTATAAGGACATCTGATGTAATCTGGCTGGTCTTGTTTTGTTTTATTTTTTTAACGTGCATAATGGAGTGGCTTTATACTAATGAATGGAGGCCTAGATCCTCATTAAAACCTCCTGGAATCAAAGATTTAAGTTTTAAAATCCATTCTACTTTTTCTTTCATAAGAATTCTCTCATTATTTCCAGCTATTTTTTGCTGCATCCAGAACTTAAAATCTGGTGCAGAATGTTGTAGTTCTACAAAATGACTGACTAAAGGAGCCCCCAATCTTTTATTCCTTAAATTATAGAGATGTTCAGCTATTCATTTTTTAGCAGTCTTAATATTCCCCCCACATACATATTTTTTGCGCTTGCACTGAATAGCATATATAACAGAACTTAGCACTATTACAAGTGCTAAAGTGAGTTACGAGGCATCTCTCTTGGTACCAACTCTGTCATTTTCAATGTATATCTACAATATACACAATGTCCACAGGGGCTGATGTCCTGTGGGGCTCCCTGCTTCCATTATAGTGATTTTTGATGTTTGTTTTGAGTCCTTGAAAGCTGAGTTGACCACAGTATCTCTGATATTTTCATCCTTTTAAAGAAGATTTGCAGTTTTTCCTTACACCTCAAAACATTCTCTCATAAAAAAAAATGTGTTTTTTTTAATGAACCCTTATATATTTTTTGTGATGTGATTACGTGTGGGAGAGCCATGGAGGTGATTGAACAGTCGTCCCTGTTGTTTTTGTAGTAATTCAGACCGAGATCCACCAGCTGCTTTAACAAACCCTGGAGTATTACTCCTTGTGGCTAAACTCTTTCTCTAACTTGTTTAGATAATATGTGGGACTCCTTTCTAAAATCCTTCCCGTTGTGGCAGTTACGTTTTAGCCTCAGAACTGACTGTAAGGGAGATTGTGTCTCATTGCCCTTGGATGTGAACTGAGACTGAAGTAGGTGTTAGCATCAGTAGGTTTTCTGTACAGGGAGGTGATGAGTTGATCTCTTACCTTGAGGACTGTCAGATCCAGGAAATGGGCCTCTGTATGGCTGAATTGTAAGTCAAATTGTATGTTTGGATTGATTGTGTTGATTATGTTGTGAAATAGTGTGATATCTACTTTATTCCTCTCCAGATACAGAAAACAACATCTAGAAATCTTATCCCAAATATTAGTTTATGCTTATATTTTCCATTAGGACTGGTAAGTTTTTCCCCCCAAAATTCTCCATAAATAAATTAGCAATGTCAGGGAGCATAGGATATCCCATGGCTACATCTTTCATCTACCAATAAAATTTGTGGTCAAACATAAAATAGTTTTTTGTTAGAGCTATCTCTGTGAGGGTGAGTAAAAAATGATAAGAAAGATATTCTCTACTCTCTTGTCCAGGGTAGATTGTATGATGGCAAGAGCTTCTTCTTGGGATATGCTGCTGTAAAGTGACCTCACATCTATGGTGGCAAATAAATCTGCCTCCTCCAGTCTTAAAGGTGTTCTTTCATTTATAAAATCCATGAAGTGCCTTATAAAAAATGGAATTAAAGATATAAAGGGTTTTAAAAAATGATCCACAAATTGTGTCAGAGGTTCAAGAAAGAAGATGGTCACTGGAATCAAAGTAGTAAGCATGCTAGGGGAAAGTGACCATGTAATGCTAGAATTTGTGGGACAGGGCAAAGAAGAGTACAGTGGACCTTCCATATCTGTGAGGATTCTGTTCCAGGACTGCTCATAGATGCTGAATAACACAAATACCTGCATCTCATTATATTGGCACCTACCATTTTAAGTATAGAACACAACACTCCATGTTAGCTCAGAGTCACAGATACGAAGACTGCAGGTAAGGAGTGTTCACTGTGTTTCAAGCATGAACCATGGATTTCTAGAAAACTGATTTTACAAGTTCAGGGAATTACTAGGTGGAATCCCATGGCTAGACATGCTGAAAGAAAAAGACATGCAGCAAAGGTGGGAGTTCTTGAAGAAGGAATTGCAAAACACACACACACACACAATCACAATCCAACAGAAGGAAAAAGGGAAACATCTGAAAAAGCCAATGTGACTCCGTGGCAAATTCAGGGAGGTAGTGAAAAGAAACCAGAGCATGTATAAAGAATGGAAGGAAGGATGAATCACCAAGGAAGAGTATAGATGTGTAGCCCAAGCTTGCAGAAATACTATAAAGTTAATGCTCAGAGCAAGCTGAAATTGGCTAGTCAAGCAAGGAGCAATACAAAGTGGTTTTCCAGATGCATTCAAGGCAAAAGAATGACCAAGGAAATATTGGGCTAACTGTTCAGTAAGGATGGTAAAAAGTTAACAGATCACAACTCAATATCTATTTTGCTTCTCTTTTCCCCCAGAGGGATAATTGTGTGCTCGCAAGCAGCAGCAGAGAGCTTGGGAAGGGATCTGGATTGCAAATCAGGATTCATAGGGAGTTAAACAGGAATCACCTCGCAAACATAAATGAGTTCAGATTTGCATGCCAGATGAACTGCATCCCTGAGTACTGAAGGACCTTGTGGATGTACTCTCTGAACCACTTGCCATTGTTTTTGAGAAATCTTGAACAGGTGTGCTGCCAGTGGATTAGAGAAGAGCAAATATTGTCCTTCTCTTCAAAAAAATGGAAAAATGAAGATCCAAAAAACTACAGACCAGTCAGCCTGACATCAATACCAGAGAAAATATTAGAATGAATTATACAGGAGTCTGTCTGCAAGTATCTTGATCACGATGTAATTATTAGTAGGAGTCAGCATGGGTTTGTCAAGAACAAATCCTGCCAAAGAACAGGTTGCTTACCCGTAACTGTAGTTCTTCGAGTGGTCATCTGTGCCCTCATACATTAGGAGAAGAGCTTTCGCGCCTGCGCGGTAGCGTTCGGAAGATTCTAGAGCTCGTTAGCTTTGGCGGGAACCCCTCCCCCACGCCGGTGCTGCGCATGCTCCTCCCGCCGACTAACGGTCTCTCCTCAGTTCTGGTCCGCCGAAGCAGATGGGACCTGAAAAAGAGGGGAAGGCAGGGCGGGGATGTATGAGGGCACAGATGACCACTCGAAGAACCACAGTTACAGGTAAGCAACCTGTTCTTCTTCTTCGTGGTCTCTGTGCCTCATACATTAGGAGACCATGTAGCTTACCAGTAGGATGGTGGGTCAGGTCCCAGATCCTAGAGCACAGAAGACAGCACAGCACATCCAAACCGGGCATCTCTCCTGGAACGGCAGTCGAGCCTGTAGTGGCGCACGAAGGTCGACGGCTGGGACCAGGTCGCCGCACGGCAGAGTTCCGACAGGTCGAGGCCTCGCAGGAGGGCAGCAGATGTCGAGTCGAGTGGGCCCGAAGCAGGTCTGGCGGAGGCTTCCTGGCAAGCTCGTACGCCAGTTGAATAGTCTGTACCACCCACTTAGAGAAGCGCTGGGTGGATACCTTGTGGCCTCTCCGACGCCTGCCATAACAGACAAACAGGTGGGGTGTCTGTCTGTAGGCTGCAGTCTTGTCTTTGTAAAAGGCCAGCGCCCGATGCACGTCCAGGGATTGGAGGGACCACTCCAGAGGTGTCGTCGGGTCCGGGTAGAAGGCCGGCAGGATGATGTCCTGGCTCAGGTGGAAGCTGGACACCACCTTCGGCAGGAAGGAGATGTCAGGCCGGAGGACCACCTTGTCACGATGAAAGACCAAGTATGGTTCATCGCACCGTAGCACCGTCAACTCTCCCGCCCGCCTGGCAGAGGTGACAGCCACTAGGAACGCGGTCTTCCATCGCGAGCAGCCTGTCGTCCGTCGTGGCCATGGGCTGGAAGGGCGGCCTCGTCAGCTGGGATAGCACCATTGACAGCGACCACGGCGGTAGCGGCAGCGATACCGGTGGGTAGAGGTGCTGCAGGCCCTTCAGGAACTGCTTGACGGTACCGTCCCTGAAGAGAGCGGCCGACGGGGATCGTGGCGGTTGGTATGCCACAATCGCGGCGAGGTAGACCTTGAGTGACGGGAAGGCCAAGCCCTGTTGCCGGAGATGGAGGAGGAAGTGGAGCACGGTACGCAGGGTGACAGGCGATACCGGCTCTCGACGTTCCTCGACGAAGGCCACGAAGCGCTGCCACTTGTAGTGGTAGTTCCTTCGCGTGGACTCCTTCCTAGCCGTGGTCAAGACTTTCCCGATGGTTGGATCATCTAGGGCGATATCCTCCAGGCATGGAGGGCCAACAGAGGCAGGTCCGGGTGCAACACCAGTCCGTCGGAGTGAGACAGCAGGTCCGGTACCATTGGAAACCTGAGAGTGCTGCCCCGGGCGGCCTCGATCAGGGGTCTGAACCAGTGCTGCCTCGGCCAGTACGGCGCCACCAGGATTGCATCCCCCTGGTCCGCGATGATCTTCGCGATCACGCGGCCCAGGAGCGGGAACGGAGGGAAGGCGTAGATCAGCCCTTCGTCCCACGGAAACTGGAAGGCATCGCCGATGGAGCGGCGATCGTGGCCGGCCCTCGAGCAGAACAGACGGCACTTCGCGTTCTGTCTGGTCGCGAAGAAGTCGATGGTCGGCTCGCCCCATCGGTCCCGAAGCATCCGGAAGGCCTCGTCGGACAGGGACCACTCGTGGTGGGAAGTGGTGTCCCTGCTGAACGCGTCCACTGTGGTGTTCTCCTGCCCCGCCAGGTTAACCGCCACAGGGTGTATCCGGAGCGGGACGCACCAGTTCCAAAGTTCAAGGGCAATGCCCAGCAGCGTGGTGGAGTGCGTCCCTCCTTGCCTGTTCGCGTAGCACACCGCCATCATGTTGTCGGTGAGGATCAACACCGTGCGGCCCGTGACCAGGTGTTAGAACGCTCTCAGGGCCTTGTGGATCGCTAACAGTTCGAGAGAGTTGATGTGGAGGAACAGCTCGTCGTCCATCCACCGGCCTCGGACCCGGAGATCCCCGGTGTGCGCTCCCTAGCTGAAGAGCGAGGCATCCGTCGTTATCGTGACCGACAGCCTGGGGTCGCGGAACGGCATGCCTGACAGGAGGTTCCTGTACGACTGCCACCACAGGAGCGATCGGCGTACCTGTTGGGGCAGGCGGTATCGGCGGCGCTGGTCGTCCCAGAGTGGATGGAAGGCCCTGACGAACCAGTGCTGGAGCGGCCGGGCGCGTAACCTGGAGAGGTAGGTTACGGCGGTGGTCAAGGCCATGTAGCCGAGGAGCTGTTGGATCCTCCTCGCTGACACCGTCGAGGCCTCGAAGGCAGCGGATGCCACCCGACGAAGCGTCCGTGCCCTCTCGTCTGGGAGGAAGGCCCTCGCCGATACCGAGTCGAGGGTCGCTCCGATGAAGTCGAGAACCCGGGTGAGCTCGAGATGGGACTTCTTGGGGTTGACCCTGAGTCCGAGCCGAGTGAGAAGGGACAAAGTCCGATGAATGTCCCTGTACAGTTTCTGTCTGCAGGACGCCACCAATAGCCAATCGTCCAGGTAAGGGTAGATGGAGATGCCCTTCGTCCGCAGGAAGGACACGACTGGAGCCATGCACTTGGTGAACACCCGCGGTGCGGTGGAAAGTCCGAACGGCAGCACCCGGTACTGGTAGCTGGTGCTGTCGATCGCGAACCGAAGGTATCTCCTGTGCTGCGGGCGGATCGAGATGTGGAAATAGGCGTCTTTGAGGTCTATGGACGCAAACCAGTCCCCTCGGCGGAGGAAGGGGAGGATCGACGGCAGCGTGACCATCTTGAACCTCTTGGGGCGGATGTATTCGTTCACCCCTCGGAGGTCTAGGATGGGCCGCAGGGATCCGTCCGCCTTCGGCACCGTGAAGTACCTTGAGTAGAAGCCGGTGGTCTTGGCTGAAGGTAGGAGCCTCTTGATTGCTCCCTTCTCGAGGAGGGACTGGACCTCTTCCAGTAGAGCCGAGCTGGCCGGGGTGGAGTAGTAGACGCCCCGTGGCGGAATATCCTGGAACTCGATGGCGTACCCCAGGCGGACGATGGTAAGTACCCAGGAGTCCGCAGTGATCTCCCGCCAGCAGTCGAGGTGCCTGGCCAGGCTCGGGTGGTGGAACAGTTCTACCGGAAGGGCGAAGGATGGCACGGGTGGAGTCCTGCAAAGGCCGTCAAAACTGGGACTTTGCTCCAGAGGACGACTTCTTGGACGACGAAGATGGGCGTCGTCTGGGAAGCTTCCTGGAAGCCGAAGACGTCGACGGCCTCGACGCGGTCGACCGCGGGGACCGCGGCTGGTACGCCAATGAAGAGGAGGACCTTCTCCACGTAGGCCTCGGCTGGAAAGAGCGGCGAGACTGGGCAGGCAGGTTGATGCCCATCTTCTTCGCTGTCAGCCGGGCCTTGAGGTGATCCATAGCCTCGTCGGTGGAGGTGTGGAAGAGCCCTTCGCCGTCGAATGGAAGATCTTCTATCCCTCGACAGCTGTCCTCCTGAAGCCCAGAGAACCAGAGCCATGCGTGGCGTCAGAGAGCTACAGCACCGACCATCACCCTCGAGGTAACCTCCACGGTGTGCCTCG
Source organism: Iguana delicatissima (assembly GCA_948472985.1). Taxonomy (NCBI): domain Eukaryota; kingdom Metazoa; phylum Chordata; class Lepidosauria; order Squamata; family Iguanidae; genus Iguana; species Iguana delicatissima. The sequence goes on along the minus strand of CAOKZL010000551.1, from coordinate 310,478 downwards.
AGGTGGCAATCTGCTGTGTAGCCACCACAACGGCCTCGCCAAAGATCTGTGTGGCTGAGGTGCGTGACTCCTCCGGCAAGTCAGCAAGGAGTGGAGCGAGTCGGTCAAAGAGGTTCCGATGGTAGGCCACGAGGCATGCCATCGTGTTCACCGTCCTGGCCACCAGGGACGATGCCAAATAGAACCTTCGGCCGAAGGCATCGAGCTTCCGTCCTTCACTGTCCGGAGGGGTGGTATGCGCTAGGTTGCCCCCTTTCGTTTGAGCCGACTCGACCACAATAGGGTTCGGTACAGGATGATTGAAGAGGAACTCCGCGTTCTCCTTCTGGGTCCTGTAGAGATGCTCTAGCCTATGTGGGATAGGCTGTGCTGACACCGGCTTCGCCCACGGCTGCTTCATCACTTCCACCAGGGTTGGTAGGAATGGCAGCGGTGCGGTCGATGGTGGGCGGGCTTCCAAGTGCTGGAAGACTGGGTCCTGGGCTTGAGGAGCAGGTTCAGTCACCTTCAGGCCAAGGGCTGTGGCCATCCGGAGGAGGATCACCGAAAACTGGCGGACGTCCTCCGGTGCAGACTCCGGGCCTGGCTCTCCGAACCCCAGCGGGGGGGATTCGTGAGAAGAAGGGGTGGACTCAGCAGAGTCAGAGTCCGAGTCGTAAGAGTCGCCAGATGGTGATGGCGACCTCTCCTCCTCCTTCTCCTCGGCCGGCCTATGGGCCGGAGGTGCCAGGGTGACAGCTGGAGCTGCAGGCTGCGTCGGTACCGATGCGGTCGATGTCGTGACCGGTATCGGAGTCACCTGCAGGGGCACGACCGCGGGCCTAGGACGGTGTGCCGCCTGCGTGGTACAAGTCGCAGCTACCGCCAGCTGGGCCACGGTGGGCTGTGGCGTCGGGCGGGTAGCTGTGGCTGTCATCCGCGGTGGTGGAGAAACAGCCCTGTAGCGGGGTGAGGGCTCTGGGGACCGACGGTGACTCGGCGAAGAACGCAGCGGTGACCTCTCATAGCGGGGGTAGTGAGCCTCCCACGGGGGCGAGCGAGACCGGCGACGAGGTGACCAGTACCTTTGATCTGGATGGTACCGGTCCCTGTAAGATGGTGAATACGAATAGTATGAACCGGCCGGCTCGTGCCACACCTGCTCCTGGGCGTACCTCCCTAGGTAGGCAGGAGAGTAGGCGCTCTCGCCCGAGCGACGCCTCTCCAGGCGCATCTCCCAATACCGCGGGGATGGAGGCCTGGCCCGCTGCTCCGGCGAGCGGGACTGGTCGCGTCGAGAGGCTGGGCGCTGCCTGACCACAGCCTCCTCTCGGCGTTCTGCCGAGGGTGGACGGCGACTCGGCGGAGTGATCTCCGCTATCAGCTCGGGCGGTTGAGGAGGCGAGGCCTGCACGGCCTGTTCCTCGTCCTACACCTCGAGGACTTCCTCTTACTCCGGAGGTTCCTCTTCCTCAGGGAGCTCCATCAGTTGAGGGTCCTCGGCGGGCTGGGTGGGTGGTGGAGTCGGGGGTCGCACCACCGTCGATGAAGAGCACCGCTTCTCCTTTCTCTTCTTCTTCTTCTTCTCCCCCAGGCCCTCGGTGGCTGGGCGCTTGTTCTGGGCCGCGGTCAACGGCCTGGAGGAGGAGGTTGAGGCCTGCGAGCCCGCAGGGTCCTCACGTGCCCAAGTTGCCGAGATCTTTGGTATCCTCGGCAACTTCATTATCGGTACCGAGCCCGGTACCGATACCGACGAGGTCGAGGGCACGGCAGCCGCCACTGCTACCAAAGAAGAAGAAGAGGATGGGCGTTTCTCGGCCATCGTCTCGGGTCTTTGGACGCGAGAGACTCCTCCCAACAGTGGGATTTAAGCCTTGCTGCCCTGTTGCGGAGAGTCTGATGTGTAAACTCTCTGCAAATGGGGCAGGCCTGAACGTTGTGCCCCTCACACAAACAAATCAGGCACTTAAAGTGTCGGACAGAGAGAGCCACCTTCCTTCCACAGGAGGCACAGTGTTTGAAGAGAGCCGGCAAGGCAAGAAAACAAGAGTCCAAGAACGCCAAACACAGTCCGAGATCCGAAATCGTAGTCAAAGCCAGAAAAAGGTCAAAACCGATTGAGAAAGTACCAAAGCCAAGTCCGAAATCCGTGAGGGGTAGTCAAAAACCAAATCCGAAGTCGAAAAACACCAAAAAACCGAATCGAAAAGCAAGCCAACAAGCAGAACCTTCTGTACACTGAGGCGGACAAGAAAGAACTGAGAAGAGACTGTTAGTCGGCGGGAGGAGCATGTGCAGCACCGGCGTGGGGGAGGGGTTCCCTCCAAAGCTAACGAGCTCTAGAATCTTCCGAACGCTACCACGCAGGCGCGAAAGCTCTTCTCCTAATGTATGAGGCACAGGGACCACGAAGAAGAACTAATCTTATATCTTTTTTTAAAATCAGGATACTAGTTTAGTAGATGGTGGGAATACTGTGAATGTCATCTAGATTTGAGCAGAGCATTTGATGAGTTTACATATAATATGGTAGTTAGAAAATTGATTAAAAGTGAAATAGATGGGAACCATGTTGGTTTGAAAACTGTACTCAAAGAGTCATAAATCAGTGGCTGCTCTTCAGACTGGAAGGAGGCCTCAAGTGGAGTGCCTCAGGGTTCTGTTCCAGGGCCATTATCTTCAACATTTTATCAATGACTTAAAAGACATGGTGGAGGAATCCTTATCAAATTTGCAGTTGGCACGAAACTGGAAGAGGTGACTAACACATTGGAGATAGGAACAGAATTCAAAAGGACCTAGATAAACTAGAAAATTGGGCAAAATCTAATAATATGAAATTCAATAGTGATAAATGCAGAATTCCATATTTAGGTCACAAAAACCAAATGCTCAGGTGTAAGTTGGGTCAGCAGTACTACATGTGCAAAGGACTTTGGCAGTATCGTTGATCATAAGTTGATCATGGGCCAGCAGTGTAAATGCTGTTTTAGCCTGCATTAATAGAAGCATAATTTTCTAAGTCAAGGGAAGTACTAGTCCCACTACATTCTGAGCTGGTCAGGCCTCATCTGAAGTACTATGTTCAGTTCTGGGAACTTCATTTTAAGAAGGATATAGACAAGTTGGAGTGGGTTTAGAGAAGGGCAAGAAGGATGATGAGAGGTATGGAGAATAAAACATACAAAGAAAAGTTGAAGGAACTGGACATGTTCAGCTTGGAAAGACAAGACTGAGTGGTGACATAACTGCAGTCTTTAAATACCTCTAGGGCTGTCACAGAGAAGAGGAGCCAGGCCTGTTCTCTGCTGCTCCTGAAGGCAGAACTAGGTCTAATCATTTTAACTTAAAGGAGAGTAGATTTTGACTGAACATTAGAAGGAACTTCTTGATAGTAAGAGCAGTTTGACAGTGGAACCAATTGCCTAGAGAGATGGTAGGGTCCCCTTCTCTGGTCTTCTTCCAAAAGAGGCTGGAGAACTACCTGCTGGAAATGCTTTAGCTGAACATCCTGCATTGAGCAAGAGGTTGAACTTGATGGCTCATGAGACCCTTCCAACTCTGTGATTCTGGCATTATATGATTCGAGGTATCAGGTTAGGAGTAAGTGGGAACAGAATGCTGGACTAGATAGAACTTTGATCTGATCTATCAGACCTGTTTTTAGGTTTCAGATTATTCTTTGGAAGCTTAGATGTATCATTGTTACAATCATTTTGTTGCTGTGTCTGCTAGGCTCTCCACTAGTTTGGTAATGAGTAATTTCTTACTCATGGGCCACATAAAGGCATTACACCTCCTTCCTGGCTTGCTGGTTCTTGGCTCTACTGACAAAGTCTTTGTACTATTCCCCCCTGCTTTCTCATTTGCTGATATATCTTCAATGAACCTCCAGCTTACTTTATCCTACTTCCATCCAGATACTCACATTCCCTAGTGAGTCACTATTGAGAGAATTGCCACCTGGGGCATTCTACTAGCTTGAGTCATAACCACTGAATGCTTAAGGACTGCATCTCTGTGTGGGTGTATGGGAGATAATAAATATGATGCCATGAGGAAAAAAAGTTCAGATGTTTTTAGAAGTACAGAGAAATGATATAAAATACACTTCAGCCCTAAGGGACACTAAAGCAGCATAAAATGCACCTAGAGATCAGATTTCAGCCTTCATAACCTGTCTGCTATTGCTCTGTGTAATCTCCTTGAAGAAATCTGCTGAAAGAAATATTATTAAATTCATAACATAGATAAAAGATAGTAGCTTATCTATTTACAATCATGCTTAATTTAAACTATATCATAAATAAATAAAAAGCTATATACTGTAACATATTATGGTTTATTTAATAATCAGTGTGTATTTTTGACCAAATGCTTGTTCTATTATTCATCATGAAAATTCTAACGAAGCAGTAAAAGCCTTTATTCTGGGATTTATTATCTTTAAGATTTATAATATGTATTTTTGCAAGCAGTTCTTTAATCATAAATACTATTTCAGTTGAACTGTAGAAGATCCTAATGCTTATTCTAAAACAAACATTACCAGCAAACAAGGAAGAAAATTCATTTTGCCAACCATAAATTAATCTTGGTGGAGGTTTTTAGAATAGTTCTACACCTGCTTGAACAATCCTTTGCACTGGGTTAATTCCTTGAAATTTATTTCTTGATAATATCACAATTATTTCATTTAAAATCAATTTTTAAAAAAGAAAACAGTATCTGAAACAGTTCCAGACTATGTCTTGCTTCAGTGGTCTTTTCTATAGTTTTCTTATCCCCTCCTTTGTTGTCCTTTTGAAAGATCTTCAAATTAACATAATGTTTTAATAAATTATAAATTGAACAATAATGGATGTTTATGCAAATACTTCTGGAGGCAGAGTCTTCATACTTGCAGTGGTTAGAAACTCTGGTCTAAAACAGCTAGCAACCATCTACTAGTACAGTAGGGCTTTCTTCCTCTCCCTTGCAGTTTCTCCTGCAGGCCTCATGCTTCCCTAAACTTTGCTTGTAACATTTCCTAGAACTCCAGAGCAGATTCTGTGGGCAGCCTGGAACTGCAGGAAGAAAGGCAGGTTTCGCCTATGGTTGGCGCTATATCAAAGGAACAGCACCACTGGATCCCTCTTCAAGGGAATATATATGTTCCTATGGAAAACAGAAATATAGATTTTTGTAATTTGTTACTTATATGCTAGTCTGAGAAGTTATCTATCAACTAGCATACCATTAGAGGTAAGCAATTGGCTAAAAATATCAAGCTGCATTTGAAAGTATTGGCACCTTATTGCTGCTTTGAATGGGTATAGAAAGTTTAGTGTAGCTTTACTTGTATTAACTATGCATCGTTTGCACTGTGACATTTCCAGTCACACTGTATGTCCAGAAATGTACAGTCCCTTCCATTGCAGAGATATGTCAGACAAATGGTTGAATTTTCCCAGCTGTCCTTACAAAACAGTCTTGGGAGTTGCAGTTTTGAGGGAGTAGGGTCGATGTCAGTTAGGACAGGTAAGATTTAAGTAGACAATGCAGACTAACTCAAAGAGCTAATATAGGCACAGAATAGCAACAGAATTTTTGCCTTTTGCCTCTTTGTTCCTGTGTGGGGAAGAGATTGTATATCAAGGCTGTGCAGGAAAATGTTGGTCTACCACAAGTCATTTCCTCTCTGCTCAGTTACAGTCGTAATGGTTCTCATATGGAGATGCTGAATACCGATACAGAGAAAATATAGAGCTCTTATGTTTCAACCTCATGGAGGCCTTTGTGATATTTCTTGGGGCCATCCTTAGTATCTCAGGAAAAGCAGGAGACATCAGGTATTTAGGGGAAAGAATAGAATTTTTTTTTCCATTTAAAAATCCCCAGCTCAATCATTTTAGGTCTTAGAAGTAGCTAAAATGAAATTAAGTCGTATATCCAGTGAAAGTCCCAACAAGAATAGACCAGTTGAAATCAATGAGATTTGTACTTTTGTGAATAACAAATGTTATTTATTCAGTAAGTCTGCTTTAGTTGGGATTCACATTGGATTTATCTGTAAGACTGCAATCCTAATTGTAATACAGTAGATACAGTGTGACCTGCATATAAGTTAATATACTGTATTTACTATATTCTGCTCTACTGTAGGATCCTCCCCATCCCCTTTCCTGAGTGTTATGTCTTTTAAGCCTTTGGAAGAGAAATGTTTTAATCTCTGTAAGCTGCCCTAAGAGTCAACTTCAGCGAAAGAACAGGCTGTAAAATGCTTTAAATAATAATAAATAATGTGCCATATTGAATCAGGCTCCTTAACTCAGGCATGTCAAACATTACTAGGCCTTATGTGATGGCAGAATGTTGACAGAAGTATGAGTTACTCTCCTTCCACCTTGAGAGAGATGCAGCGACCATGGGGAGGCACGTGTGTTCCTAAAGTAGCAGTTACATTGATAGTTAGAAAGTCCTTGGAAGACATTTTAGGAAAGATTTCTGGGGTGGGTAACAAGAGGCAAGCAGTGATCAATAATCTGGGAAGGAAATTCAGAGACTGGGAACAACTCTGAGAATAAGTTGAGAGTTATTTCAACTCACTGTATAAAAGTCTACGTTTAAAAATGGACAGAGAATTCTTGGGACAGGGTTCTTGGGACACTTAGCTGTCAAATGTTTTTCTTGACTTTGCTCTTGTCTTTGTTTTGAACAGGATGTTTTTCGCTCTTGTTTTCCAGTAATGTTCTGTCAGTTTTGCCATGCTTTCAGCCTTCCACTCTTCTTTGACAATGAAAAGAAATGCAAAGGAGAAAAATTTATTTTCTCTTCTACTCCTCCTGTGGATGCCTTATACCTCAGACACTGAACCAGTCTCTGAGAAGTGAAAAACAGCTATGAAAAGGAGAGATCAGCAGTGCACAAGCAGCTGTGGTCAGGTGGACCCACTCAGGTCAGGTTGGGCATAGCATGGTCACCCATTGGCCTGTTCTGTTACCCTAAAACGTGGGTTCTGCAAGGGCCCACCAGTGATGCCATTGCCTCCTTTCAAAGTGGGGAATGATTAGCTCAAAGTCACAAAGGGAATAACTTAACGAGATCTGCCACCTATGTTTACAAGGTCCTTGCAGGAAAAAACCAGCCAGAGAGTTTAAATTGTAAAACTAAATTGTGAAAGAGGTGAAAGAAGCAACACCAGTCTCAGCAAGAACAGAATGGCTGAAACATAAGGAGAACGTTGTTATGGCAGCAGCAATGCTGCACTGAATGTGCAAGGCTTACTGCCACTCCTACCACAGCCAGGGGATAAAAATCTTCCTTCTCTCCCCACTCCTTCCTTAGTTTTGAGGACTATGTTTAAGTAACATTTTCTGACTCATACTCTCAAGTAGGCCTAGCCAAGCCTGCTAACTCAGTTCTTCCTGAGCGATTGGACAGAGCTTTTCAGAATGCAGCTCCACCATCATCTGAGATGCCCTTTGTGACGAACCTGAAGGGAGGGGGTCTTGACAGCAGAGCCTCCTTGGCAACTGAGAGTGTTTAACCTGATTGGCTGGTGAAATGGAACCTTGGATAGCCCAGGGGAGGGGCTGATGGAAAGAGGAACATAACGGATTTTAACTGTCTGTTGTGTGTTTGAAGAGGAGTGTGATTTGAGGTGTGTTTGGAGAGGTTGGAGATTTGAAGAGCTCTGTGGGAGACAGACTGAGAAACTGGGTGTACGAGAGATAGTGAATGAATTGAGAGAGAGAGAGAGAAAGAAAGAAGAATGGTGTGCTGTTTATAAACATTTAGATACAAAACACGTTTAAAGCAACAGTGTTACAATAAATGTTTTAAGTTCTGTGTTCCTTAAAACATTGTCACAGAGTGTTATTTTGAATCCTGGAATATACACACTACCAATAATATCATCGTGACCCTGGTGCCAACAGTACCACAGTCTTGGAAAATATAAACCACTGCTGATCCTTATATCTGGGAGAAGGGCAGATTTAGGGAAGGCAGTAAAGGAGGAGAGTCCTGAAAGGAAGAAGCAAGGGAGGACAAGAGTGAGGAAGGGACTGCATTCTCAGAGAGGGAGAACTGAGGCAGACCCGTTTGTCCTGGCCCTGGCTTGATTCAGAGATCTCCCTGGCTGTTCAGACCTGAACACAAAGAGGTATCAGGCTGGGCAGGCCTTGAGTGTGAGGCTTGGGTGTACCTTTTGCACTTGGCACTGACGGGCAGTGGTTAGTTTTTCTGCTCACGAGTTTTCCACACCGTTTCTCAACGATTTCATATTGGTGAATAAAGAGCGCTAGAATAACTCAGAATCTTGCTATAGATTCCCCATCTGATGCCCTAGCTGTGTTCATGATTTGTTTCTCCATTAAAACACAGCAAAGATACTTTTAAAAGCAGAATCTGACCTCAAGAAGGCCCACAATTCTTCATCCCTATCAGGGCCTTTTCAGCCATGTCAAATATATCTAGGGAAAACACATACGTTGACTATAGAATTGTATCTGAAATACAGAAAATTTTTCCGACTTGTATTTTTGTCTTCTTCCATTCAACTGCTGTGGAATAAAGAATGTCAATGTCTGTTCTCATGTGTTGGACTGATGCTTGCATTTCCCAGTGCTATGAGGTTTCTGATCTGTGTCTGACAAGAGGAGGGGCAGGAATCATATGTCCTCTCCAGTTTTTGTTGGACATCAACATCTAAGTGTTAAAAGAAACATGTAGAGGAAATGGAAGAATGGTGATACCACCAAAGAGAAATTCAAGCAAATAGCCAGGAGATGTAGGGAGAAGGTCAGAAAAGCTAAAGCACAGAATGAACTCAGGCTTGCCAGAGACATCAAAAACAATGAAAAGGGCTTTTTTAGATATGTCCGCAGCAAAAGGAGAAACAAGGAAATGATAGGGTCACTGCATAGAGAGGATGACCAATTAATAACAGGGGGAAGTGAGAAGGCAGAACTACTCAATACCTTCTTTGCCTCAGTTTTCTCCCGGAAGGATAGAAGTACCCAACCTGGGGCGTGGGGAGTAGGCGAGGAAGTGAGGGAAGTGCAGCACAGAATAAGTTAAGAAGTAGTACAGGAATATCTGGCTAAACAAGATGAATTCAAGTCCCCAGGGCCAGATGAATTACATCTAAGGATATTAAAAGAACTGGCAGAAATCATTTCTGAACCACTTGCAATAATCTTTCAGAACTCTTGGAGAACAGGAGAAGTCCCAGAAGACTGGAGGAGGGCAAACATCGTCCCCATCTTCAAGAAGGGAAAAAAAAGAGGACCCAAATAATTATCGCCGGGTCAGCCTGACATCAATACCAGGAAAGATCCTAGAGCAGATCATTAAACAGTCAGTTTGTAATTACTTAGAAAGCAATGCTGTAATCACTAAAAGCCAGCATGGATTTCTCAAAAATAAGTCATGCCTGACTAATCTTAGATCTTTTTATGATAGGGTTACAAGCTTGATAGATGAAGAGAATGCTGTAGACGTAGCATATCTTGACCTCAGTAAGGCGTTTGACAAAGTTCCACATGACATTCTTGCAAAGAAACTAGTAAAATGCAGACTGGACAGGGCTACTGTTAGGTGGATTTGGAATTGGTTGACTGACCGAAACCCAAAGGGTAATCACAAATGGCTGCTTTTCATCCTGGAGAGAAGTGACTAGTGGGGTGCCACAGGGTTCTGTCCTGGGCCCAGTGCTGTTCAACATCTTCATCAATGACTTGGATGAAGGAGCGGAGGGCGTGCTGATCAAATTTGCAGATGATACCAAGCTGGGAGGGGTTGCTAATACCCCAGAGGACAGGATCAAAATTCAAAATGACCTTGACAGATTGGAGAGCTGGGCCAAAGCTAACAAAATGAATTTCAACAGAGACAAATGTAAGGTCCTGCACTTAGGCAGAAAAAATGGAATGCACAAATATAGGATGGGGGACGCATGGCTGGGTACATGTGAAAGGGATCTAGGAGTCTTGGTAGATCACAAGCTGAACATGAGTGAGCCAACGCAATTCTTGGTTGCATTAATAGGAGTATGGTGTCTAGATCAAGCGAGGTAATGGTACCACTGTATTCTGCATTGGTTAGGCCTCATTTGGAATACTGTGTCCAGTTCTGGGCATCTCAGTTCAAGAAGGATATCAACAAGCTGGAACGTGTCCAGAGAAGGGCGACCGAAATGGTGAAGGGTCTGGAAGTCATGCCCTATGAAGAACGGCTTAGGGAGCTGGGTATGTTTGGTCTGCAGAAGAAAATGTTAAGAGGAGACATGATAACCATGTTTAAATATTTAAAGGCATGTCATGTTGAGGAAGGAGAGGGCTTGTTCTCTGCTGCTCCAGAGACGGACAAGGAGCAATGGCTTCAAGCTGCATAAAAGGAGATTCCATCTGAACCTCAGGAAGAACTTCCTGACGGTTAGAGCTGTCCAGCAGTGGAATATGCTGCCTCAGAGTGTTGTAGAGTCTCCTTCTTTGGAGGTTTTTAAGCAGAGGCTGGATGGCCATCTGTTGGGAATGCTTTGATGGGTGTCCCTGCATAGCAGGGGATTAGACTCGATGGTCCCTGGGGTCTCTTCCAACTCTATGATTCTATGGTTTTATGAACATTCACCATCCTACCATTGTCTGGCTTGGGCTACTGGGACTTGCAGTTCGACAACACTTAGAGAACTACACATTCTCCACTCCAGCCCTAGAGGTGTCACAGCTCATTTTGCTCAAAGCAACGCTGCTTCAGTTGCCTTTAGAACTAGAGCTCCATAAGCAGATATGCACAGGGTTGCCACATGGCAGTCCCTTTCATCTTTTCTCATACTTTACAAGGTGGACGTTTCTGCCTCTTCAGAGACATCTTTTGGTGTAAGTTTGCTTCAACAGGCAGTGTCTGAGTGAAGGATACTTCTCTGCTCTGTCTTACTTCCATTTTTTTCCTGTTAAGTAGTATCAGCCCACTCAGCTTATGTATATAAACAATGTTAAGTTCCATTAGAAGTTTTTTTTTCATGACTACAGCAACATTGATACTTATTGTGAGATCTTCATTTTCTGTATATATGGAAGAAATCTTCCTCACCTAGTACCAGTTAATCTTATTGGTGTTCCTTGTGACAACATCACAAATATCACACATACTAGTACAGTTCATTGGTACTATGTTTTTAATTCTTTGAACTTTGTGGCTGTGAGATGAGACTGGCTAGTTTGAGATGCCTAGTATTAAATTAGTTGAAAAATTCTGCCTATGGAAATAAGTGGACAGGACAAGCACATGGGAACAGCTGAGTTCTCCAGGTCCTCAATTTTCCACTTTAGTATCTGTTGGCAGTGAATGAGCCAAACCTGTCCTCCACAAGACATCACAATCTTGAATAAGGACTGAGTTCCAAGGATGCATGTTTTACTATAAATAAGATTCTTTGGTGTGATGAATTGGAAATATGTAGCTGAGAACTTATGTGCTCAGACTTCATTTGTCTCTACACTCATGATTACTTCATTGTCCTAGAAGTCAAGGTTTACTGCTTATACATTCCTCTTTCATACCCAGGGTTTTGTCTTCAGATTTCAACAGGTGCCACAAATCAGAAACAGCAAACTCCCAAACTGAGATTTGTGGCTTTAAGTTAAGGAATGAATTCATGTTAGTTTAATTAAGTTTTTTGTTAGCATGAAAGGGATGCACATTTTGCTGGTAAGAAGGATGAATGAATCCTTTACTGGTATATGTAGAATGTGTATGCACCAGTTCCATGAGTAGAATTCTTTTTAGAATTATGCTAGATAAGGATTATGAAAGAACACAAAACCCACTTTTGTTTATTTTTAGTACTGCTAAATCCTTAGAGGCTTGAAAATGGAACTGAGTAGCTAACCTTGGTAAGAACATTCATTTTGCCCTCAGTTTGCACAGAAGCAGCTGCCAGTCTTTTGTCAGCCTCTTTATAGCAGCTGAAGGCTTACAAAGAAAGTGGGTTCTTCATAAGAAAATAATTTTTGTGTGGTGCACAAGTTTATTTTTCTCAATTGGCGTCAAGATGTAAGATGTTTGAAACTATGTCTCTGAATTGGGGAGGGAGGTTTTTGGGGGGCGGGAGGTTCAGAATACTTGCGTTTACTCTGGTCGAATTAGGAAATAATGTTTAAGCTCCTGCTGCTCTTTGATATATCAGTATCTTAGTTGTGTTGCAGGAGCCCAGAGAACACAGAGACCACAGAGCAAGAAAAAGAGTAATTTATTACGCGCGGGCTTTTGGCTGGATGTCTCCAAAAGACCAAAAGCCCTGAATTCAAGTTTCACAGCTCTTTTATAGACAAAGTTCACAGCATACACAAAGATCACAGGCAAAGATTGCAGGCATGTCTCGGTCCGCCCCTCCGGGGTCACAAATACCACATGCTGTTACTAGCTAATTACCCCCGCACTCAGACCCCGGAAAGTGCTTATCTACAATCTGCAATTACCGCAGCCAGTCAATAAACGACACCCTGGCTACGTGATCAACATCCTAGCTACGTGATACGTTGGCTCTCGTGACCTTTTTACCCTTCTTAAATCTTTCTCCGTTCCTCTGACCTAAGCCCCCAGCTTCTACTTTGTTTCTACTTTATTATTTCTAATTCATACCTATATCAGTTGCAATGCTCAATTTCAAGACAAAGTAATATTCTTCCCCTAATTATTCCTACACAAAATGATAAAGTACCACAGGAACTGTGTTTTATATGAACCTATATATTAATCTTCGGCAACTGAGGCAGACATTTTCTTTGATTTTATGTTTAATATCAAATATAAAAATGTTTTCCATATCAGTATGCATTTAATAAAAGGAGCTGTTTGCTGTTTTTTGTGGTTCTCATAGTCCGGGCCTAAACCCCATATGTTTGTCCACAAATTACTTTTAAAATACAGCATTAAATGTAGAGATAAACACTTTACTTTTTAAAGACTAAACAGCGCAAGAAAATGATGGATGGGACAATAAATATATTCACATCACCCCAAAGGCTTGGGAGCCAGAACAGAAGCTATGCCATCCATATTAAAATAGAAGATGATGCTCTGCTTTTATCTTTCTGCAAGTTACCCATAGCTTCTTCTCTAGCACTACCTTTTGCCCTGATCTCTCTCTACTAGTCAACTGTAACTTTTGTAATATCTTTTCCACTTTAACCTTGTGGGCATTTGTCAATCTCCAATGTAGCCACTAGAATGTTTGCAATTTGTTGGTTCTTGTGAGTTTTTCGGGCTTTGAGACTGTGTTCTGGTTGTATTTTCTCCTGACGTTTCACCTGCATCTATGGCTGGCATCTTCAGAGGAATGGTGAATTGGAAGTGGAGTGGAGAATATATATGCCAGTCTCCTCCTCCAAAGGGGAGGGAGCAATTAACATAATAGTCCTATTGTATGTATTGAATACTTATTCCTGGAGGGAGACTTCCTGAGCCCAGGTGGGGCTCGTTAGGGCTCATTAGTATCTTTTGTGTTTTGATTTTGGTGCTTTTCAATACTGGCGGCCAAATTTTGTTGACCTTCCGAGTCTCCTCTTTCCTGTTAAAATTATCCAAGTGTTTGTGGATTTCAATGGCCTCTCTGTGTAGCCTGACCTGGTAGTTGTTAGAATGGTCCAGGATTTCTGTGCTTTCAAATAACATTCTGTGTCCGGATTGGTTTATAGTGTGTTCTGCTACTGTTGACTTTTCTGGCTGGATCAGCCTGCAGTATCTTTCGTGTTCTTTGATTCATGTTTGGATGTTGCGTTTTGTGGTCCCTATGTAGACCTGACCACAGCTGCATAGTATGCGGTAAACTCCTGCAGAAGTTAGGGGACCCTCTTGTCCTTTGCTGAGTGAAGCATTTGCTGAATTTTCCTGGTTAGTCTGTAAATTGTTCGGAGGTTATGTTTCTTCATGAGTTTCCCTATTCGGTCAGTGACTCCTTTGATATATGGTAAAAACACATTCCCTTCAGGTGGCTGTTTATCCTTACTCCTGTGGTTTTTTCAGGGTCTTGAGGCCCTCCTGATATCTGAGCTGGAGTACCCATTAGCCTGTAGATCCCAGTTTAAATGATTCAGTTCCTCATTCAAGAGGTGAGGTTCACAAATTTTTTTTGCACGGTCTACCAGAATTTTTATTGTACTCCTTTTTTGTCCTGGGTCGTGGTTGGAGTCTTTGTGTAGATATCTGTCCATGTGTGTAGGTTTTCTGTACACCATGTGGCCCAATCAATGGTTGGGTTTGCGGGTGACTAGGACATCCAGAAATGGTAGTTTACCCTCATTTACTTTCTCCATGGTGAATTGGATGTTCGGGTGGTCCAGAAACCGGGTCAGCTGTTCATCACCATGGCTCCAAATGATGCAGGTGTCATCCACGTAACGGAACCATGTAGTGGGCTTTTTTGGTGCTGTTTCCAGGGCTTGCCTTTCAAAGTGTTCCATATAAAAATTTGCTGTCACCGGGCTGAGCGGGCTTCATATGGCTACCCCATCTCTTTGCTCATAGAACTCATTGTCCCACTGGAAGTATCTTGTAGTGAGGCAATGTTGAAACAGGGCTGTGATGTCTTTGGGAAAAATCTGGTTGATGAGTGCAGTGGTGTCTGCTATGGGGACTTTGGTGAACAGGGAGACCACATCAAAGCTGATCAGTCTGTCTCCGAGTTTCAATTCGTTGTTGCTGGTTTTTTCTATAAAGTGAGCTGAGTTCTTGATGTAGTGGGATGTTCGTCCAATATGGGTTTGTAATTGTGTGGCCAGAAACTTGGCCAAATCATATGTGGGGGATCCAGTGGCACTCACAAAGGGTCGGAGTGGAATGGAGTCCTTGTGGATTTTTGGAAGTCCATAAAGTCTGGGTGGGAGGGCCTCCGATTTGCATAAAAGCTGGCATGTGCTTTGATGAACTGAGGAATTTTTGATCAAGGTGCTGGTTTTCCTGATGATTTTGTTGGTCGGGTCCTGCTTCAGTTTTTTGTAAGTTGTGGGATCCAGGAGTTCCCTGATCTTTCGTTTGTAGTGTTCTGTGTTCATGATAACAGTGGCATTGCCTTTGTCTGCTGGGAGAATGATGATTTCTGGGTCCGAATTGAGCTCCCTAATAGCTTTCCTTTCTTTCATCATTATGTTGCTGGGCGGCAGTTTTGCCTTGCATAGGATCCTTGCTGTTTCCCCTCTTATCTCTTCCGCTTTCTCCTCTGGGAGATGCAATTTATTTTATATTTTACTTGCATATTTGAATATCACATTTGTCTGTGATAACTGAGTGTTGTGGCCAGCCACAAGAAGTAAGCCCCAAATTTGCTAGGTACAGAAGTGAATGACCTCTATTGCTTGCCATAGAATCTCTCATACTTAGTGAGAGAACGAGTAAAGCAGGAGTGCCAAATTTTTGGCCCTGCAAATGTTTTGGACTACACTTCCGGCAG
The DNA here is from genome assembly GCA_948472985.1 of Iguana delicatissima. Taxonomy (NCBI): domain Eukaryota; kingdom Metazoa; phylum Chordata; class Lepidosauria; order Squamata; family Iguanidae; genus Iguana; species Iguana delicatissima. Next base: position 295,066 of record CAOKZL010000551.1, on the reverse strand, counting down.
ACTTTTGCCATTGCTTTTGCTGGCAGGAACTTCTGACTGTTGACTATCGAAATATTTGGAAAGCCGGAGCTTCATCACTGTGGAGTAAGGGAAAAACCATCTACTAGCTATCTAAAAGCAATAGTCACCATAGGTTTCAGATGTGGGACAGTTTGCATATATTTCCGTATCTCATTTCAGTAAAACATTTGAGTTCTTCCTAGAGATATGCTCCTCTCCTTTCTAAGGACTCAGTCTAACAACCACTATATAATCTTGCTCAGTATGCCCTAAGATGTCCTCTTTCCTAATTTAACTTCCATTATTTCTCTGTTGCTTTAGTTCTTGGGGTGTTGCTTTTCTTTGCAAGTCCTTGGTTGCACTCATTTCCAGTTGAATATTGTCTTAGAGATACAGCCTTTTTAACTGTTACAGCATAAGCAGCAAAGATAGTGTAGCACTTTAAATATTTAATGGGTTTATTATTGTTTGTGGACTGGAGTCCATTTCATTCAGATTTCTTAAATATATCCTCATTTGACAACTGCATACATACATTAATGGGGGAGAGGGGATAAACAGTGAGGTCAGAAGGAAATGAGAACTCAAAAAAGTGAAAATTGCCTTAAAGCATAAATAGATATGAAATATGCCCAGCGATCATTTACAAAGTAATGTTGGCAATACATGCATCCTGGCATTGCCCCGTCTTAACAATTCAGCATAGAATTAGAAGTTGGAAAGGACGGGGATTACTGTCTAATCTAAACCCCCTCCCCAACTGTGCAGGAAGACACAACTAAAGCAATCCAAAAAAGATGGCTGTCCAGCCTCTGTTTTGAGACTTCTAAAGAAAGAAAGTCCAGCACCCTCTGAGGCAATCTGTTTTAATCATTGGCATAGTGTTTCCAGCATTTCTCAGGCTAACAGTCATCCATTTGTCCTTTCCATCTTAAATCGAAGAAGTTGTTTTGATTTTAAACCAATACAGGTCAGCAGTAATGGACTGCAAACAAATTGGAGCTTAATCCTGACAAGACAGTCAAAAGGCAGATGAGGGAATAAGAATGAAAAACTGTACCGGACAGGGGTTATACTTGCCTTGAATATACAGGCTCATACTTTCAGTGTACTCCTGGATTTGTCCCTGACTCTCAGGTTTCACTGATGGCCAGTACGGTATTTGCATAGTTAACGATAGTGTGCCAAATGAGTCTGTTCATAGAGACATTTGTTGTAGCCACAGTGATATATGCTTTAGTTACATCCTTTTTGGATTATTGTAATGTGAAGTACATGGAGCTGTCCTTGAAAATTATTGAGAAATAATATCCAAAGAATTGAAACCAGGCTGTTAACCTGGGCTATATACAGGGGGCACAGGATTCTCTTGCTGTAGCCGCTCCACTGGCTGTTGGTTTATTTCCTGGCACAATTCAAGGTGCTAGATATGAGCTATACAGCCCTATATAACCAAGGCAATCTGAAGGACTGTATTCTCCTATATGATCCTGTCTGAAGTCTTTGGGAAAGGAATTTTTTTTGGGCCACCATCGTTCCAGGTATGCTTGATGGAAACATTTGAGAAGGCCGTGTTGGTGGCTGCTGCCAAACTCTGGAAGTCCCTTCCTAGGGAAGCTAGATTAGATCCCTGCTTCTTGTCTTTCCATTGTCAAGTGAAAACTTTGTTTTTATTCCAGCAAGATTGTGGGGACTGACAGTTTTCCAAAAAAGGAATTTTCCTAATGTGCTATACTGTTAACTTTTAATGGATATCCTTTAGGTGGTTTTAATTGTATAAACAATTTTAAGGACATTTTTATTTTGTAGACAATTCAGATTGCATTTTAAAGATAGCTTTTTGTATGTTTTTGTAAATGTATGTTTTTACTTGCATTTCTCTTTATTTTTAAGCCACCTTGAATTTCATCTTTGGGAAAAAGAGGAAGATAAATTAACCAACACAATACAATTCAGTATATTGCTGAGTTAAGGCATATATTGCAGCATTGCTTTTACAGCAGAACCCCACAAATGTCAACACAGGGTTCTTCCAGCCCACAATACACTGCCACTGTGTTACCTTCACGTTCTTTGTAGTCGCCTTAATCATATCAGTAAAAAAGCAGTTCACCAAATTCTAGTCCTAAGCAATGCCCGGGGCAGTCGTGTTTAGTAGAAAGTATTGGGATTCCTTTCCATCTAAATAGTTCCATTCAGCTTGGTGAAAGAAGAAAGGGAAATTTCTGAGTAGATACTAATAAATGTATTACAGGTATACCTCAGTTAACAAAATAGATGTGTTCCTGAGCATTTCTTCTTCAACAAAACTTTTGTACTAGAGGCAGAAATAACATGATATAGGGATAGGTTCCTACACAGCAAAATAAAAAAATAGTTTCAATAAACTTTTAATTCAAATCAATAAATTTTTGATTCCAAACTGACAGCATTCACCTGCAAAATAAAACAACCAACATAAGTAAGCCTTGTATAAGTAAGCAAAAACATTTTGAGCCGTGTGGAGACCACCTGAAAACTTCTTCCAAAATGCATCCAGGGACAATTTTACGATTTCTATTTTAGTAACCACACTTAGATCTCTGCCCATTTAAAAAACTAACATACTGCGGGGAGCTTCTAAGGCCATCTTAACTGTTCTCTCTCTTTTGCATTTCATGCATGTGCAGTAAGGGATACTGGAAGAAGCTACTGTTTACCTTGCCTGTTGTAGGCAGGCACACACAGCTACCGTAGGAGTGACTAGAGTAAACCCCCACTTTTCTCACCTTAAGTTGCATTGCATTGCTTAGTACAGACATGCTGCTGTAAATTGACACTGAAAAATCTGTGTTTCTCCATCTCTCCTTCACTATGGCCCTTTTCGCACCTTACCCATTTGCGCGACGGGGGAGGGCGGCTTGCGCGAGAAGCCTAATTCGGAATGCTGCCGCTTCCCCGCTCCTTCCTACTGCAGGTCGCTTCCTGCTAGCGCGACCGTCGCTCTAGCGCCCCGCCCTTCCTTCCGCAGCGCAGTCTGGGAGCTGTAGGCTGCGCTGGGGAAGGAAGCGCGACCCACCCGGCTCGCCAAAGCACCACACGCAGGTAAATGCGTGAGGGCGCCATGAGCATTGCATGAGCGCGCAGCCGAAAATAATAAAATGCGCGCGCACTCCGCTTTAGCCTTGTGAGCGTCGTGCGAGTGGGAGTGTGTCATATGGAGCGACGCTCCCATTCATGTGATGCTCAAGGGGCGCTCGCGCAAAAAAAAAAGGCATGTGAAAAGGGCCTGTGTTCCCAGTGCTGATGCTGCTAAAATCCTTCCAGTGGATAAGGAAAAGGAAAAAATCCTTCCAGTGGATAAGGAAAAGGGGAGGCTGGGCAGGCATAACAAGGGTTTGTAAAGAGCATCTGCTTTGTCAGAAGCTTTATTAGTTGAGATATGCCTGTCTTTAGAATTTATTTTTAGAAGCTGGGCACATTTTAACTGCAGTTGAGTGGAAAGGGGAATAGCTGAGATAGAAAGAGATGATTTAGTTATATCTCCAATTTGTCTTCATTAGAAGAAAAACTGATGTCCCTTTTTTCAATCCCTATGTAGGTACCCTGAGTTAGCCTCTGTTTGCAGAAATCCAAATACCTTAATATTATACCCTGGAGCTGGAGCAGCAAATTTGGAAGAAATAAACATAAGCTCCTCTGAGCCCTCTGTAATCATCATCATTGATGGAACATGGAGTCAGGCCAAGGATATATTTTTCAAAAACTCCCTTTTTCGAATACCTAAACAGGTAAGATTTAACACTGTATGTTTAAAATGATGTAGGTATATATGTATATTTTCATCAGCACTGATGTCTGTCATTGGAAAGTATGGGGAACTGCCACACTTACAGCAATGTTTTTTTTTCTTTGTATCATATTTTTATAGATAGTAAATACTTTTGTGGAAGCAATGCTGATGAGATGCAGCATGCGTTCCTATGTAAAAGGCAATAAATTGTGCAGGTTCTGCATACATACAGTCATATTCTCACTCTGTCATAGAATTTTTCCCTTCACAAACGAAGGATTTAGACTGAGTCCTTGTGTGGATGGCTGCACTAAAACTAATGCTGTTGTAGCACTTTAATAAACACACTTCTGTCATTTAAATTTCCAACATTAACACATTGTCAAAGTAGGGGTGGGATTCAAACGGGAAAGGAGAAAAATAGACTCAGACTATTTTGTAACATGTCATGGTCTTAGCTGTTTCCTGTGCATTACCTGGCTGCAGGTGAAAGCTAGTACCATCTCCATTAGCACCGTTCTTTTGAGAAGAGACCACACTTCGTCCTTCTGTAAATGATTGATCATGACTGATATGTAGTCAGTGAATCCCAGTATGAAATTATAGTGGCAGTCTTATCATTTAAACATAAAGACTTAATTGGTATGATATTTTGTAAAAAAGATTATTTTTGACATTTTAGTAATGGTGTACTAATATTTGCATTCTTTTTGAAGTTCTGCATTTTGCTTTCATCAATTAGATGCTGGTTTTATTGGCTGCAAAACTTCCAATTTTTCCTTCTCTTCATCAAGAGTAATATGAATGAAAGATGCAGGTGAAGAACTGCCATGGCTTTAAAGAACATAACTTCTTTTCACTTATCCTGAATCCCAGGTGAAGAATTGCACTGTATTTCCTTAAGGACCAAGCCATTACTCAGTAACCACAAGCTCTAAATATGGCTCCTAGGTAGTTTAGGGTAAAGAATTGCTTCTTCTTCGTGGTCTCTGTAAATCACACAAATGGGTTTACGCGCCTGCGCAAAACAGCATTCAGAACCTTCTTGAAACCTAGGAATAGGCATTTTGGCAGTTGACCCCTCCCCCATCCTCCTGGGGAATATAAGGCCCCTCCCTGTATAACGGTCAGTTCCTTTTCTTCCTCCACGGTAGCAGCATCCAAAGAGCCTTCCTCTAGCTTTCAGATTGGCTTAACAGTTTCTTTAAACAAGATTTGACTAAATACTTACATTTTTCTTGGCATTTTGGTGGTTGTTTGTAACATTTAACGTCTCTTTTTGCCGCTTTCGCATGATACTATGTGTTCGAAATGAAGCACCGTCAGCGTCCTCTCGGAAGGGACTGAGAGTAAACATCAACCGCCTACTTGCCAAAAAAAAAAAAAAAAATTAAATGATTCCTCACAGGAGGAATCACTGCTGGAAACATAAAAGGAGGGAGAAAACTAACTTGTTCTTCACCACGAACGGCGCAGAATCTTCTTCTTGTTATAACTGAGGAAGTTATATTGTAGTGGAACTGAGATAGAGATCCACGTTTTAGAAAAAAGATTTATTGTGCACAATGTCTCAGTGAGATAATTCTCAAAAGTCTGAGCCCCGCCTCTGTACATTCAAAGCAATTTATACATCTCCAGTGCAAATGCATCACATGTTCAAGAAAGGAAATTGACACATACAACGGTTCCCACCATTCTCCAGCGTAATCTTACAAATGTTGCAAAGCATAGCGAAGCACATTTCATCCTCCCTAACATTCTATTTCACAGTATCCTATTGTTCTTTCAAATACAGAGTCACTTCAGTTGCAGGGAAAATTACCTGCTTTTCTCAACTGCTTTTCCCTCACACTCAGAGGTCATCTGGGCTGACCCGAAATTGCACGTCCACTATAATATCTCCTTCTCTATGACCCCTCTGAATTTTTCTGTGGGTGGCCTTGGCAGCAGTCTTTAAACCCTGCTTTTCGTGCAGAGGCAAGATCTTGGATATCGACAGATTTGCATGCCTACCTGCTTCTTAGAAGATTGCATTGCACAATCTTGGTGTCATCACCAACTCCTGCACATGACGCTTAACAGAGCGGCCACTTCAGGCTTTGCTCTAGTAAAACCAGTGCCTTCGACGACGCCATTCTGGCCACACCCTTCCCCACTGCGTCTATAATGGTGGTACTTCTAAGGCAATTTATGGCACCTAAGGGGCTTATTCACTGCTTCTTCAACAGCAGTGCACCTGAGGTGATTTCTGGTATCAACAGTAATCCACAGAGTGGCTGAGTCTAAAAGACCATTCACCATCAGCCGCCATACCAATCGGTACCATCAGTTTAATTAGATGGTTTGCCATCGGTCCTGTCCATGGTTTCTCCTTTTGACGGTGTTGCTATTCTCATAGAAGCAGTTCCCAGTCAACCCATCTACCATCACGATATCGTCGATCTCAAGGAGATGATACCATTGACTCTTGATATCGACGATGATATATGCTACCATGATATCATGGCTTGATACCTAGGCTTGGTACCTAGACTTCATATCTAGTTTTTGTACCTAAGCTTGATGCCTGTGCTTGGTATCTATTCTGAGTACCTGAGCTTGGTGCATTGTCAACACTACCATACGGTCAATTCTTGGTATATGATACTGTACAACCATGATACCTGACATTGGTGCCTAGGACTGGTATCTGGATTTGATGCCTTGGCTTGGTGCCTGGCTTTGATAACTAGCCTCGATACCGACGCTTGATGCCTAGGATGCCTGGGCGTGATACCTAGACTGGATACCTACACTGGAACTTAAGCTCTGTGCCTAACCAGTGAATCGCTCTGAATCTCCATCACATGTTGCTCTCCTAGATGTTGTTGGCAACACCTTCTGACACATCAGCATCGGGCACTTAGATTTTGACCTCGGAACACGAGTTTGTTTTTCTGTTTCATCTTGATACCGATGGTGTTTTTTTGCATCCTCCCTTCGGTACCGCGATTTTTTATGTATCCAGTATAAGTCATCTGTACAGGGAGATAACTCCCTACAGTTAATCGAAGTACTATCTTGGAAAACTGTTTTTCAAATAGCTATAACTTCGGCAGAAGAGCTAGTAAACTGGCAGCTCGAAGACTCTTGATAACTAGGCTAAAGTTGTAATACCTAAGCTGGATACCTAAATTGAATACCTGAGCTTGATGTCTGGGCTCGGTGCCTGGACTCAGTATTAGGTTCAACACCTAGGTTTGATGCCTAGGCTCGGTACCTAGACTGGTGCCTACACTTGATATCAATGCTTGATTCCTATGCTCTTTTGATTCAGCTGGGTCTGTTCAGTGCTACTACTGATGATAAATTGGAACAGGGAGAGTGTTGAGTTGTTGCCTTCATGACAACAAAGGTAAACAACTCCTCAATAACACTCCTTGAGAAGATTACATGTTGCTTTTTTAAAAAAAAAAGATATCAGGATCAACCTAAGCATAAGTTTTGTCAACCAAAGAAAACAATACCTTTTCAAACAGATTCCTATCATTGATTTATTTAGATATCGACATCGATTATGGTTTCGACATCAAACCAGAGTACATACTGATATTGCTCCTGCTTATAATGTTCTTGACATCCTGTTCTCAAAAAAAAGGGGGGGAGATGGTGGCCCCCACTCTATACTGGGTCCCAGAGGTGTCAACCATTATATACAGAGGAAACTGTTTTGAATAGTAACCTTGATATTGATGATGCCTATGTTGAATACATTTTAGCTTTTTAATAGGATACCAGGCTGATTGACTCAGACTCCTCCCCTTTGGTATGAGTACAGTACCATGGGTATTCACCAAATGCTTGTCAGCAGTGATAGCTTTTACAACGGGAAGGTATCATCCTGCTTCCATATATTGTTATCTACTTCATCATAGCACCATCTGGAAAGTAAATTTAATAATAATAATAATAATAATAATAATAATAATACAATGTAACATAAAATGCAATGATTGGTTTGCACTACTTCTACAAATGTCCAAAGGTCAGCATACGATGCTTTCCTACAGACTACACCTATTGAGTATCCATTTCGATACCATCCTCCATCCCAACATTCAGTCACTATGACTGAAGGTATGAAACTGCCAGGATGGCTAGTGGTCAGGACCCGCTGCCACGGAACGTTTGGTCGCGAGTTCAAGGCTCGGTTGGTTCTTTTCCCTATTGAAGTAAAGGAATTCATACATCCGATATGGAGAATTCTTTTGGCTGCACCCAAACCTTCGATGTCAAGATCGTATGCATATAGATGGGGGAAAAAAATTGTGCTTATTTACGAGACAATGATATTTACAGACGGACCTGTGGTACCGTGGATATCTTCTTGTTCCTCGCCTTGTTGGTATCTGATGGGGTATCATTCCTATATTCTGTGTTGTGCAGCAGCAAATTCCTGGCATTTACAACAAGAAGTAAAACCATCCTTCTTTCTGGAGCCTATGATTAAGACGCTTTTTTCAAGGTTATAAGCATTTATGCCTTCCAATCCAACCCCCTGTACCAGGTTGGGGCTTGAACTTCTTGATAATGCAATTCACTCATAGGCCATTTGAACTTGTGGCAAAGTGTGACATTAACTTGCTGTCATGGAAAACAGTGTTTTTGCTAGCGATAACCTGAGCCAGAAGGACGAGTGAGGGATGTGCACTTAGGGTTCATTCTACGTATTCACAATATGATATACTATATCAATAAATAAGGAGGGACTTGGTCATGTGTGTTACTGATGTTGGCAATTCATTTCTGCCTCTCGAAGAAGATTGTTCCACTCCACCGTTCATCTACTAGGGACAGAAAACTCTTTGGCAGGTGAACTCAACAGAACACCTTTGTCTTGCCACAGATGAAGGTTGAATGAGATTGGAATAAGTAACATATTCTTCCAGTGGATGGTAGCGTGTTGAATCTATTTGAAAACAAAAGACTACAAGCTGTACTGTTCCTGTCAGAAAACAGAAGACAAAGGGAAGAAGAGTAGGTTGAAGGACTCTTCACATGAGGGACCATTGAAGAAATCAAAAAGAGTAGAGCAGCCTAGTCTTCCTGCTTCAATTCAATCCCCGTCTTCAATGGTACCGAGTATTGTGGTGGGGAATGTACGTTGCATGATTGCCCAAGATGTGAATAGAGACACGGTACCATCTGCAAGATTGAAGAAGTCTGTGTGGCTTCTGAAGGGGATATCCTGAATTCCTCACTTATCTTTTTTGCGGAATCCATAACACGTGGCCGAGAGTCAAGATTCCCTGAGATTAGACAGTCGAGATCCCGACAATGTGAGTTTGTGGAACTAACTTCTCCGACAAGACATTGGCGAAGGACACCACCCTTGCCTCCGAGGTCTCATGGCAGATGCTCACGTTCTGGTACGAGGTTGCCTCAACTTTCGAAAACAAACAACAACAACAACAAACTGAAATGCTTTTGGCTGCTCACAAACCTTCTACATCTAAACGGTTTGTCTACAATGGAGAAGCATTGTTCCTACTTAAAGGACATTGGGATCACTTTCCAATTATGCGGTATTGTGCAAAGATCTATTTTGTTGGTAGGTAAAATGTTATTTCTCAACATTTTTCTGGTGTCTTCAGCAACAAGGAAAACTTTCTAGTTTTATGGACCCTACAGCTAAGAGTTTTCCTCCTGGTTATAAACATTTACACCTCCCAGTACAACTACCAGTACCGGGATAATTTTTTGAATGTAGTACTGTTGCAACTTACACATAGATCTTTAAATCACTGACAAACTGTGATTTCTGAATGTTCTCTTTGGAGTTTTATTTTTCTAGTGGCAAAACCTATGTTAAGGGAGCCACGAATTACGTGCATTTAGAATGGATGCACCATACTTGTGTTTGCATAAAGGGAAATTGTTTTTAAGGCTAGATATTACTCTTCGACCTAAGGTGGAGTCATAATTTCATTGAACCAGAACATTGTACTATCTGCACACATGGGAAACTCAGTAACTGATTTGGAGAAATGATTACATTGCCTTGATGCTAGATGTGCATTACTGTTTTTTATGGAGAACATAATGCTTCCATTAGTAAAACAAAAGGGTTGTTTGTTTTTATTATGTTCCAAAGCAGTGGGAATCTGGTTTGTCACAGGAAAAAAAATAAATAAATAAAAATACTTTCCAGTTATGTCCCGGGGCCCATTCAACAAGCTCTGTGGTGACATCAGTTGTTTTCTTTCCATGGTGTGCAACTACATGACATATGCGAAGCTGATCAATGGTCACAACCAATGACATTTATTTTTCTTTATAAGGTAGACAACAGAGCAAGAAATGATGCAACATTTGGGAGAAAAGTTTTATTTTCTTCTGTGATGAAAAAAAAAATCAAAATTGAAAATGAATGCAAAAAAGAATCCTTGACATAAATAAATTTTAATTTATTTGGCATGGTGAAGATACTGCTACCGTTTATTGATATATATATATATATATAAAATAAAGGACAAAAATAATTGAAATGTAATTGTTGATATATATGATGATAATAAAAAGAATTTTAAGCATAAAATTTCCTCTCCAACAGGACAGCTTGCTAGTCTCCCATTTGTGTGATTCACAGAGACCACAAAGAAGAAGGACAGGTTGCTTACCTGTAACTGTGTCTTCGAGTGGTCTTCTGTGAAGTCACACAACCCCACCCTTCCTCCCCACATCATGTCCTGCTGGATGGTTAGTTCCCATGCTGTTACTCTAGCGGCGAAGGAACTGACCGTTGTACAGGGAGGGGCCTTATATTCCCCAGGAGGATGGGGGAGGGGCCAACTGCCAAAATGCCTACTCCTAGGTTTCGAGAAGGTTCCAAATGCTGTTTCACGCAGGCGTGTAAACCCATTTATGTGATTTCACAGAAGACCACTCGAAGATACACAGTTACAGGTAAGCAACCTGTCCTTTCCTAGAACTGGAGGAAAGGGGTGAGATGAACTGTGGTGGTGTATTTTAAAGAATTGCAGCATAGGTTAGATTTTATGTTTCACTTCTGTCCATTGGAAAAGGGATGCTTCATGTGGTGACAATTTTTGCAAAAAGAAAAGAAAACCTCATAAAATCTTTGAAAAAAACCTGTGACACTAAGATTCAGCAGCAAACCACTCAATAAAAATCTTTAAAAGAAGCATTTCCATGCAGGAGGGGGCACATCCTGTGTCAAAGCCCTGGGCAGGGTGGGAAATTGATCACTGGAATTGTTCAAGTTCCGTAGCTACTGCAATAAAAAATGGTTTGTGAGAAATAAGCCTGTTCCATGCTGTCTTCATCACAAACATAACTGTGATCAGTACAATGACAAAAGACAAGAGGAACTTGTAGCCTGTTGGATGTGTCCATTGCCACAAGTCCTAGCTAGCATAACCAGTGGTCAGGCATGATAGAAGTTATAATTAAGCAACATCTGGAGGATGACAAGTTTCCCATCCTTAACCTAAAGATGGCTGTTGTTTTAATCACAACAGCATACTTCTCAGGAACAGATAGAACAGTCCCTGTTTGATAAAAGGTAGGGGAGTGTGTGTGTATGCATGCATGTGCGCCTGTTGACTTATGGCAACCCCATGGCTTTCATAGGGTTTTGTTAGGCAAAGAATACTCAGATGTGCTTTAGCCAGTGCCTTCCTCTGAAATAGAGCCTAGAGTACCTGGTATACGTTGGTCATCTTCCATCCAGGTATTAACCAGGGCTGACCTTGCTTAGCTTCTAAGATCAGACAGGATCTGGTGTCTTCAGGTTAATTAGGCCCACTTCAGTAAAAGGTATTTTCAGCTATAATAGTTTTTGATTATATTGACAATAGATCTTGTTTGCCTGACAGAAATGCTATCGGACTTTGTGACAGGGTTTAGCTCACACAGAACATCTGGGTTGGGAAACATAGGAATGTACAGCAGCTCAGACCATCCTTCTATCCAGCTCACTGTTGGTTGGATGCTTCTGACAGAAGTCTTTCCTATCCTTCCTCGACATGTTATTGATTAAATTTGTAGGGAAAGGATGTGTTTACCACTGAGCTTCTGCCTTTCCCTATCTCGTAAGCTTTTAAAATGTCAAATATAATACGAATGTATGACAAAATTATATAAATCTTTATCTATGCTCCTATTGTGGTGCAGGTGCCAGAATGGAGGACTATAAATAGAACGTCTAATGGTTTGTAGCTCATTTGAGAAAGATGTGATATTGATAGTCCATACAGTGTATGCCAAATCAGTTAACATAAAAGGCTCTCCACCACAATCCCGATCTGCTGTCTTTTTCATCTGCCATTTAAAGTGTTCATTTAACTTTTGTTTATTAGTTTTATTAATTTTGGAGTGGCTTTCATGGCCTAAGGCCTGAAAGAAGAGCAACTTATGTTAATTCATCGTGAAGCATTACATAAAGAGATGAATGAAAATAAATTAATAGATCATTCTTACAAGCGCAGTTGTGCTAGTACTTGTCTACTGTAAAACCCTTCTGTGGTTTATTCTTGGATTCCTTCTACATTCATTATTTTTCCTTCAGCTACTATTTATTTAAAATATAATTTCATTAGTTGAGTAGGGGCCATTAGTGTGGTTTAGAGTTTGACCATCTTGATCACTGTAAGATAACTGCTTGGACCTTCATAAATGATACTTAGTGATTAGGGGTTTGCTTCTTTGGGTTGGAATTCTGACTTCAGAGGGATAGCATTGTTCAGAACCAGAGAAAGTAGCAAGCTGTGGTTCACAGCTACATTTCTGCAATTTTGCAGAGAAAGAATCCATCATATAATGTGAAAGTCTGGAAGCATGATGGCTCTGTTGGCATGTTTGGAGCTGTACATAGATTGCAAAGTCTCATAAGAAGGTATGAGAATTGTATGGCCCTCCAGATGTGGTTGAATTGCATCTCCCAGATTTCTTCATTCCTAGCCATGCTGGCTAGGATTGCTGGGAGTTGCAGCAAAAACATCAGGAAGACTGCACAGTTCCCATCCATTTCCTAAGGCATAGGGTTAGAAGAATTTCTGCCTGTGGTTGTGGTGTCTCTTTGCTCCCAATATGCCCTGTTTTATGTTTGTAAATAAAATAAATATTACAAAAATGTATTAAGTCCCTAATCTTCTCTCATTCAAAGGAGAAAAAAACCTTTTTAAAGCCACTGAAACTTCTTACAAGATACTGGAAATTTTTATCAGGTAGGGAGGTGGAGATAACATTGTTAACAATATGCTGCTAACAATGGAAGTTCCTAAATTCACTCAGAAGAAATAGATGGGGTACAGAAATTATAACACTCTTTTTGCTAGCTTTCTAAGGGGGTACTGTCATGACAGCTCGATTCACACAATCAAGCCAGTATGCTGAGAATGATTATAGAGTGAATCAGCCCAGAGATTAACATATGAGAAAATGGCTATTCAGTTACTTTATTGCACTCCTAATTGACCCCTAATTTTTAATATGCAAAACATCCCAGAATTGATTGGATAGTGGCATTGTAAAAACAAGCTGTGCTTTTGCTTTGGTGTTTGGGGAAGTAATCTGATGCTTTGTCATATATCTTATTACCTTCAGCCCATGTTTTCAGTGTACCAATTTAATTGTGGCAAACAATAGTAAGATGAAGTCTGTCAAAGTGTACACTTTAAACATATTTCTCTCTGAAAATGCGAACAAAGAACTTTCTGATCATTGCATCCAATTCTAAATTGCTTTTTTAAAACCTCTTCTTGGAAGCTGTTTTAAACTATTGAAAGGAGAAAATAATAAATGTTATGAAAGTTCATAATAATTTTACTTTTTATAAATTTACATATGAGAAAAACTGTAGCGTTCTGTTGCTGCTATCAGTAAAAGTTATTGGTGCATGAACCACAGCTTTTATTAATAGCTCAAAAGATCGGTGAAACACTGGTTGAATGAGCTTCTTCTGTATTTTATTTCCATTAATACAAAGATTATATTATTATACTATTTTGTTATAATCAAAATGTCTAACCTTTTGAGAGTAAACTATAAACCACAGAAATAAAGCAGAGTCCATGTTTTTCTTCTACAGAAACTGTCGTATGTCTTGCTTTCTCCAGAGAATTACTTAGTTTTTATTCTTTCAAAATAAGTTCCTTTTTTCTGCCACCCTTTTGTTGCTTCTAATATTATTGAAAGAAGTTTTTTTTGTAAATGACTAAAAAAATTAAGTATTAATGTATTGATACACAAAATCTTGTACCACTGTCACAAATCACACACCTTACAAGAAAACTGGAGCAAAAGTATATTTGATCGTAGGCAGGAAATACACATCATTAAATGTATAGCATTGCTAAAAATGGCAATTATGCATTTAGTACTTCCCTCCCTTTCTCTGTTGACTTATGCCTGCAATCCTATGTGCATTTGCTGTGATTGCAGACTAATCCAGATTACCAAGGCACTTTTCACAGAATACTTTTAGCTTCCAAGATCCAGCTGGTCACTGAGGAAATAGGCTAGTCACCGAGGAAATAAGCTGTTCAGGATCAAGCAGCAATTTCTCCAGATGGTGACAGAAAATATGTTCTCTGCCTTCCACCAGTGTCCATTGCATCCTTTTTACTTCATCCTCTGCCATGCCACTGCCTCTTACACTGGTCTAGTTACATCAACCAACAGCATCAAAGCTCAAATCTTTCATAGTCATTAAGTAATAAATGTTTTCCAATATCGGTGAAACTCTGAGGAAGTAGAAAATTCAGTGGTGCCACCATTTCTGTGACCACAATCTGTTTTGCAGATTCATAGACATTTCAGTTTACACACAATGGGTCAAGTTTACTTTAAGTTTACTTTAAAGGAGTCTCTTCAGTAGTATATTTTACAAAGATGGTTCAACTAATGTTAGAAGACATAGTATATAGTATAGTCTCTTTGGGAAGAAAAGGGGCTTACATTTACAGAAAGAGAACTGAATTCACAGGCCTCCATCTATATTGTACATTGTTCGTTTATGGTCTTCTTACAGAGCCATGATTACTCATTGTCAAGGTGATATTTGGAATACATATATATTCTTCTTATTTATAGTAATAAAAGTGATCTGAATTGTAAAACTTCCTATATATAGATGGAAATAGTTGCCTAAAGGAGGGAAGCAACATGCTTCAGGTTGAACTTTACATGCTTACATGTGTATATGCATGTGCACATTTGTTGTAGTATTTTGTATTGAAATCGTACTGATACCTCTGTGCCATCATCAAATAAATGACTTAGTATGTTAGAATATTAAAATATTCAGAATGCTTCACATGCAATATCTAAGTACATACAGATACTGTGTAGGTAGCTTTCTATCTATAGCCAGAACTCTTTTTCTTTTTCTTGTGGGGCCACAAGAAAAGACTCGGGGATTCCTTACCATTGACTAAACTGGCTAGAGCTGATGGTACCACATTTGCATCATAGTCCTGAAGTACCATTCTAATTTACTGATACAAATTTAGTAGGTCAGAACCTTAGTTCCAAACAAGAACTACAGTATTCAGATGGATCAGGTGCGAGGGGGGGTAGTTTCAGTGTTGTGCTCTTTCTATGGAAGATATACTTGCCACCAGAGCCTCTTGCTAATTAAAATTGGTTGTCACTTTAAAATTTGGCAAAAACTTTTGTTTGCTACTATCATGATGTGATTGTTACTTATATTGATCTGCATAGCTATCTTTCTTAAGTCTCTCTAAGACAGTAGAAGAGAATTGCCAGAGTAAGTAGACAGACCCATGTATGCAAAGCCTAGCTGAAAGGCGGCTTTTAAAGTTAGCATACTTTTCTCTATCCATTGTGTTTGGGTTTTCACATGCTTTACAGGAGCATATTACCCACTGGTGTTTATTGTATAGGCACAACTGCGAGAAGCTACGAAAGGCCTCATATGCACTGCAGTTATCCTTGCAGCAGCTGCCATGGTTGGCAAGGGAGATACAAAAGAAGCACAACATTAAGCTGGCCCAGCAGATACAAATTAGTTCAGTGAAGGGGGCAAGTTGGTGTGCACAGCAGGTGTGGTTGCACAGTTAGGCTACTAGTATTTTGCACGAAGCAATCACTCTGCTCTGTGAGATACCCTGCTTTTTATGAAGGGTGATGTGCATGGCATGATAGGAACAGATGGCTAAAAAGCACTTGACCTTATTACTTCATTATACATGCAAAAGAAAGTTTCGGACTGTAGGAAAAATGCTTTTACTTTTTAAGCCATGTCTATTTGTGGCTGTTATAGCTTACTTTTGGTAAAATGAAAAAAAATCTAATCAATGACTTCACAGGCCAGTGTCTGTAACTTTAATTTTGTATTCTGTTTTATAAGCTGGCAAAACAAAGACACTCTGGAAGCCTTCAGGGCTGAAAGCATATTGCTGTCTGGGCTTTTGATCCTTTCCTGTCACCTGAACTACCACAACATCAGTTCAGTTTGAGTCATTTCAAATGACAAGTTGTGTGTTCTCATGTAATTTTCTCAAATATAAACAAAATAAAAAAGGGTCAGAACTTTCCAAAGCCCTCATCCCCACTGCAAATGCCTCGCATAATCATAAATGTTAGGAACAGAGTGGGATGCACTGGGGGTGGAGGGGCAGTATTGTAGAATTCATAGGTCTTCCCTGATGTACAGTCAGCCCTCTACATTCGCTAGGCTTAGAGGTACAAGACCCCTGCAAAAGTGGAAACCCACAAATATCAAATGGGTGTGCTTTGGTATAAGTTCTGAAGCATGGTGAGGAGATCAGGCACTCAGGCTCCAAACCAGGTGAGGGAAAGGTTGTGGATCAGCATGGTGGCCCTATACTTCCTCTTTCTCATGTCTATCTCTTTCCTTGGGTGGATGGGGGCATCAGGAGAGGGTTTGTGGTGATGAAGGACAGGCTGCAAGCTCTCTTTAACTGGCCAGGCTGCAGCTGATGGAGGAGGACAAGGACGAGAGGAAGGATTTTAAAGGGCTGCAAAGCCTGATAGGAATGACCAAGAGGGAAGGTTCGCCTGGAAAAGAAGTGTCTCAGGTGGAGGGACGAGGGTTGGAGAAACTCTCAAATAATCAAATCCCTGAAAGTTAAACTTGCCAATAGGGAAAGCCAACTGTATTGTTCTTTAGATGCTCCCTTCTCTCTTCCATTTCCTCTCGTTTAGTTTTTCTCTACTGTTAAGGCAGGCACTGGTCCTTTAACATTTGCTGTGATTATCAGCCTATATATATGTGTATATATTTAATTATAAAGTGTAAAGAAATGTATAGCTTTTATTTTTGAATAAACAGCAGTGAAATGATAGGCAAATATGAAGTAGGAAGCAAATATAAAGGAAACAACCATAATTTAAATTTAAAACTTAAATTTTAAATAATTAAAACCGTAATTGAAAGGTTTGACAATAAAAATGACAAGAGGCTACTGTATAGCTGCTGGAATCCCAGTATTAAACATGCTTCCTTAGGAATAAGTTCTGCTGATTTCAGTGGTGCTTTCAAATAAGTATTTTTAATTTGAAGCAATAAGATTCTTTGAGTGGAATAGAGATTTTAGTAAATCTGTTTATAGCAGGTATCCGTCTCCTTCATTTGTCCTTCAGTCTTCAGACTCTTCAGTCTTCTACAGTTGAAAACTCTGATCTTTTTTTCTTGTTAGATGTATCAGTAATTCTGTAGTTCATGTTATAAGCTATGAAAAACATGATAAAAATATGATAGGAGCCCTTTTCTTATATACCAATATATTTTCATCTTTCACTTAATAATTTTGAATAAATTTGGCAGAAGAATAGTAATCAAACAAAAGGAGTTTGTCCTAGAATTCTCCTACTCTGCTGTGTTTATACATCCCAATCTATGGATGTTAAATTTGAAAAATCACCTTATTTCTTACATTTTCACCAAACAATAATCCACCAACTGTCTCAGCAGCATGTTCTTTCCTAAAATGTTCTTGAATTTACCCTTCAAAATCACTTGGATTTGTCCTTCAAAATAACTTCAGTGCTTTTTTTGACTATGGCTTCTCTATGTGGTTCCCAAAGCTGTAATTCTTAAAAGGCTGTTTTATTTCTCAATCAGCTTTTATTAAAGTTAGCTTTTCTAAAACATACAGTCCAATATACACATACTCATTCTGGCACTATCCTTTCAGTAATGGCATGGAATCTCAGAACAAACACGTAAAATGGCATGCTAGGCTTCTTTCATTTTACTGGGACCATGTTTTTAAGAAATTGCTCACAACGCATATGAGAGAGTGTGGTTCATTGACTTAGCCTTTGACATACTCACATTTTACCTTTTTTTTAAAAAAGAAAAAGAAGAAGATCATGCAGACTTGAAAAGGAGACCTTGTCAAAAGGACGCATCTTTTCATTTTACAGAGAACACATTTTTCCACACAAAAATTGCTAAAGCTCAGACTGTAAATTCTTCATTTAGTTGTACTTTAAAGTTGAACAGTCAGAAAGGTTCCTTCATATAGAATTTTATCCACTGTAATTATTCCTGACCCAGGTACCAAACACATTTCTGCTCTCAGTTGAAATGAAGCACGTTGTAATAAAATGTCCTTGCAATTTGGAAGACCAGCATCTGCTCCCAGATGATACAGTCAGCCAGTTCTCTGTATTCAGTTAGTGGAGCACACTACACAAGAGACTGCCAGGTGTGGTTATCAAAGAAGTTGCCATATTAGTACCTTCCAGCATAAAAAGGCAAAAGGAAGGAGAAGAGACAAAGAAACATGGCACCACCTTTATAACTAACTAGTTTTTATTTTCACTTGCACTTTGGTGGAAATGTATTTATATCCACAAAAGCTCATGTGAAAATAAAAACCAGTTAGTCTTAAAGGTGCTGTCACATTTTTTCTTTTATTTCCTCTGCCTTTATTTCCTCCCCCTTCCTTTCTTCTATGTGCAGTTATAGTTAATTAAGAAAATAATGAAAAATAAAGTCCCTTTAAACTTTCTCCGTTTGTAGAGGATCTGGCTCATTAATCTTACTTTAGAATGTGGTATAAATTAACTTTAAATTCTTATAACTGTCAGTATCCCACCACTGAATCAACATACAGGGAAGATACAGACACATTCATTTTTAATGAATGTGTTTTTATTGAAGAGGAAGAACTTGGTTATCCCATCAATAAGGAACTCAAGGGAATGACAGAGGGTGGAGCCTAGTTGTCTCTCCTTGTGGACCTCTAGATTCTGAGACTATTATTTTTTTCTCAGATGGGCTGATTTCACCTTCTTCTGAAGTCTTCTGGTTACCTAATTGAGAAATGGAACCCACTCAAGAATGTGTCTTAGTTGCCTCCTCTGGAATCTTCCAGAAGCAAACTGCTTTCTACCATCACTTCAATAACGGCTTTGTAGTTATTATTTCATGGCTACAATAATATAACCCAATGGAAATAAAAGGGGTATGTGTATGGTTTCTGGGTGTGTCTGTGTGAGAGAGACACATGTGCATGTTTGTGCTGCTTCTGCTTTGAATTTTATCAGGGAATTGACATCTACCAAAGTTTGTAGTGACATTGGTGGCCTTCTTTCTTTGATAGTCATGTGTCTTCTCTCTGTCACGGGCAATGATGCAGTCTTGATGTGAACTGCAGGAGTTGGCATATCCTCTAGCTTTTCAGTGTTGTTGTTTTTTTCTAAAGAATTTATTCCTTCACCTTTGTCTGTCTATGCCTTTTCAGATTTAGACTGTGACCATTGTTTGTACATGAATTTGTGCGGAGTACATTGTGCTACTCTGTAAACTTTACTGATATGTAATAAATGATAAAGATAATGATGATAAAATGAGAGCACAGAACCATTCAGTGAAGGGGGAAGGAAAAGAAATGCTCTTTCTACATTTCAAAGGCTGCATTTTTTTAAGAAAAAAATTGGATGAACAGCACTAGCCCTGATACCTGTAGTTTTACCAGCTGTCTCTGAAAAAAAATGGTTATTTGTCATCCAAATGAGCTAGAGGGGTTTACTCAGAGTCCATAAACTATCTTTCTCCACTGTAGAAAGAATGCTCACTATTTCATAGTACATTTGTTATTTTAATTAATATTTTCCTTAGGCTGGTTTTTATAAACTCTCTTCTAAACGGCATACAGATAAATATGAGTACTTTATTATTATATCGTTGCCATGGTATATTTTGTTTTTAAACATCAGTTTTGTGTAGGATACAAAAATTCCTAGTTCATTTTGATCATGTGCTTTGCCTTTTGCCTTTTTTTTTCTTTTTTAAAACAAGCAAATAAATCTGTATAGTCATACCATATGGTATATGCAAATATATAACACTGATGAAACAGATATAGTGAAGGTATCAATTAGTAATGACTTGAGGCATGCAGCATGAACCCTGCATACATTGTTCTTTTTCATAAGTGTTTATGAATATCTCACAGCTCAGGTAGAAGTAATTATTCAGAGTGGAAGTGATATCGTTTAAGGGGGAGCAGGAACTGGTTTGAGTTGTTGGTGCTTGGTGATGCTTCAGAAAAAGAAAAATCTTTTCATAATTATTCCCTGAGTTATTAAATAAACCACTCATTTTTTAAAGAAAATCAGATTAGACAAGTATAGCAGCTAGAGATCTGGAAGTGCCTATTTCAAATCAATGAAAATATTTTTATTGAGTTTTCACATAAAATAAACCAACACAAAAATTTCCCTCTTACATACATACAAAGAGATACCACCACAATAACATAACACAAGTATAAAGACTTACTGTACATACTGTATACTCTACAAAAATTGAAAAGATGAAGAAAAAAAGAAACGTAATAGAAAAGAAAAAGAGAAGTAACCTAAAAAAGAGTAGACTATCAAGTAAAAAATGCTCCAAGAGACAAGGAAGTCAAATCAAACCTCGACCAGGAATTCTGAAACCAGATAGTGAAGAAATTTTAGATGTATTCCATTTTGTTGATTTTTTTTTTCTAAATAGTATTTTCTGTAATTTCAGCTAGAGATGATTAAGCCTTCTGGAAATATCTTTAATCTAGCTTCAGTTTTTTAGTGTATTTTCTAGAAAACAAGCTGAAACACGGAAAAATGTCCAAAGCCAAACTAAGACCTTACAAGGATTTTGCCAGCCCAGCACCCATCTCTTGACCATCGTGGAAAAGTCCCAATTAGCAAAGGTGACAGAGATGGGAGGGGAAAGACTTCTTCAAGCTTGCCTTCACTGCTGCTGTCAAATAACAAAAGGGAAGTGGATGTGTTTTGGGTAGGGATGAGACAAATCCAGAATTTTCCGAATCCTGATCCGAATCCCTGGAAGGTTCTGGTAATCCACAAATCTCATGAATCTCGAATCTTTTGAACCCTTTTTTAAAAAAGGGTTTAAGAAGCAACTTCTTTTTTAAAAAAATATATTTCTAAAAACTTTTTTAAAATAGAACTTCTCTTTTAAAAAACCTATTTTTGGTTGGCGGATTTGAAAGATTCTGTTCGCCTATTTTTGCACAGGGATTCGGATTGGCGAATCTCGAATCCTTGCTGAGGATGCAAGGATTTGGTTGGCCCATTCCTAGTTTTGGGACTGCTTTGACTTGTTGACCAATTTTCAATAAGTTCTTAATGTTTGTTTTCCAACAAGCTCTCAAATCTGTTTCTAAATGTTTGTGAGGCTCTCTTGCATTCAGTTGGCTATGGATGGGATTACTTATGCACTAAAAGGTAGCTTTTAATAGTTACTCTGCCATGTTTTGCTCACTCAATACAAACCAACCTCCCTATGTGAATTTCATTCTTTCCTTCTGTATTTTGCCATACCTGATTAAATTTTGGAAGAAAAGGTTTGAAATATAATACAGTAGCTGGGAGTAAAAAGAATAGTATGGATCTTAGTTTATAAGAAAACAAGTAAATCAGGCAATTGATAAGAGTTTCCATGAAAGTTGCCCTGCACTATTAAAATAAAAGTTTTAAAGTGTTAATTTCTGACACAGGCAGGCATGTTTTTAGGCCAGAGCAGAGGGCACTTGGAACCGTCAGCACTTCAGCATCAGAGACGTAGGGCTAGAATTGCTAGTAAAGCCCAGCCTCTTGCCTCTTTCTCACCAAAGTTTATGCCTACCTTCACTGTCCTTCAATATGGAAGTTGCTGGTTGTGTCAAGAGTAAGGTGGAATTTTTGGCCTGGCATGAGACTAGCCAGGTCAAGTTTTTCTGCTATTCTGTGGTTAACAGCTGTATACTATAAGGTGGGGAGTTTTGGATAGTTTAATTTGGCTGATTCTATTAAGCTAATGTGATCACTTCAAATTGCAGCCCCTAGACTTATCACTCAAGGCCATATGGGACCCATGGATGTCTGGGGAGGAATTCATACAAGAAGATATTCCTACTCCTAAATTGATGGAGACCTGGGAAAAGTGGCTGTTGTTCTCCCAGGACCATGATTGACTCACCTGTTAGTTGTTTCAGGCCTGCTCTTTGCCTTAAATGTTAGGATACCCCACTGAAGCCCCCTTATAAACCAGAGTTTATGTTAATAAAAGGATTTAGCATCCTACTATGGCTTTGTCTTATTAATTTATTACGTCTTTCATTTGCAATGGAATAACATGGAGATGTGACATAGTTACTCTTTCCGAGCAAGAGTACATGTTGACAACTTTTTTTGAAACTCTATGAACCCAGTTAGTTTGGTCAGCATTGCTGTCATCATTCCTTCTAATAGCAAACTCTTTGGAGCACTACAGGACAAAATGTAGACAAAATGTGGGCACTGAGAAAGAATGGAGAACCTGAACATGTCTTCTGGGGTTTTCAGAAATAAGAAAAATGTTTAAAGCTAAGAAACCAAACTCCATTCCTCATTATTACACGTGCTGTGTGGAAGGAGAATGCTCAGTGGCTGTGGAATGTGGAGTAACAGGTGGAAAGCAAAAATGGAACATGCCCAAAAGGGGTGGCTATCCTGTTTAAAGAGAATGTAGATGGAATTCTGAACTGGAGCACTCATTTTTGGAGGAGGCTACACTGCCAAATGTTTTATAGGTCACATTTATTTCCATCTATTTTGTATGTGTGTCATGATTGCCTTCCCTATGTCACAGCTGTTTTTATTGAAATCAACATGTCTATACCCACTTTTCCCATTTATTGCAAGAGAGTGGGAAGGTGAAGTGATTCTTCTCTGATGTGGATAGACTGTGGCCATGCCCAGAAGCCAATCATTTTGCTGGGTAACTTTCTGTTTGTAGGAAGCTTGGAGAAGCTGTCCTTTTATTCTGCTCCTGCTTTATAAATTGGTGGCTTTACCATCTTGTTTCCGTTTGTTCTATATGAGTTTTGATGTATTTTGCCTTGCTTAATTCATAACTGTGTTCGCTGAATTATACTTTAGCACATCAATTTCAGCCTGTTGTTCATAGTTTTGTAAATCAAAACGAAAGATTATAATCTCATCAGCTAAAACATTTTCCATCCCTCCAAGTTAGGTTTTGCCAATATTTTTTAAAAATAAACATTATTATATATTACTTCTTTCACTTCACTTTCATAGGTCAACAAGTATTCAGTACCATTAACAAATAACTTAGAGCAATGAAAACATAGGTAATTAGAAGCTTTGACAATACTTCTGTGCACAGGTGTTGCATTAGTCATTAAGTGTTTCTGATATTTATAGTTAATTAAAGTTCACTAGGTCTGGCAATATGTGTAATTAAATTTTCTTTCTTTATTTCATGACCCTAACTTGAGATCCTCATTCTGTTCTGTGCCTGCATTTCCTTGCAGCTCTTTTCATGTACATTAATTATTAAAAGAATAGCACTGTATAAAATATTGATCTGTTGCCTGACATTCATTTCAAAAATATATGCAGAGCAAAAAGGTAGTATGAGGAGACTTTTCAAGAGCTTGCTTTTCCATTTTTCCAGTGCTTGAACAGAGATTTAAAAACGTTAATTCTGTGTTTTAATAGCCTATTAATTCTACATTTTACAGGTACAATAACTATTCACCTTAGTTATGTTTCAACAGCATGCCAGTTTTTATTAAAAATTGAAACTTTGACCTGTCAAAGATACGTAAAGCCTCTTTAAAATGAGGCTAATTGATGTCCCACAAATGAAAATCTTAATCACTTACAATAGTAGAGCTAAGAGAGGCTACCTATCAACATGGTGTTGAAGGTAAAAGCGTTTTTTTAAAGAATAGAGGAGCATGTAAGGTCCAAGATGTCACATTTAAAAACTGTCAGTCCTGTCCAATATGGATGATAGGTCTAAAACAGTCATAATATATTAACTGCACATTTTTGATGGCAATAAAATAATTGCTAGCACTATACTGAAAAAGAATAAATTCCAACAATTTCTCATTAGTATTCCATGATTTAGGCTATTGCCACATCACGTGGTGAGAACTAACATGGTGTAGCATTCTGAGTCTTGAACTAGTACTTGCTCAGCTGTGGGAACCCAGTGGGTGACCTTGGGCAAGTTATCAATGTAACAGGAAAACCTCCTCTTAATAAAAATCTTGCCTCCCCATCCTCCAAACCCCATGATAGGGTCAACATATGTCAGAATCAACTTGAAAGCATATAACAACAATATAGTGCAAAAAATTACTCATCTTCTCTGTATCTATTCCTAGAGTCGGGGTGCTAGACTGATTAATTATCTGAGCCCATTACCTGCGTCAGGAGCAGATAAGCTCCAAACAGGAATCACACATCTTTTATACTGAGATAAACCTGTTTCACCCTGCCCCAGTGTATATACAGCTATGTTCATACAAGTTCATACTTGACTGTTTAGAACCTCAGTAAGAGAGAAACTTGCACAAACAGTATTCATCCAGGAATTAGAGATAAAAGAAGAACAAGTAAATGACATTTGTCATCACAGAAACTTTACATGTATGATGTTACCTCAACACTCATTTACCATCAAGCTCTTAGGAATTAGTTAAAATTTTAATAACAGTCAGTTAGCTTGGATGACTCAATTGATCATAAATGTACCACTAAGTCCAAAATCACCAATCTAGTTAATCAGTGTTATCAATGAAACTTCCTTTAGTACAGAAGCTTTCTTCAAAAGTGGCACATTTCCCCAAACAAGGAGAACAGTAATTTATGCCTATTCTGAAGATTCCCCCCACCCTTTATACTAGAACCCAGAGGCATCCTATGCAGCTGGATTCCTAACGCATCTTATGCAGTAGAAGATTCAGGACAGAGAAAACGAGATTTGTATTCAAACATTTATAGTGGAACTAGAGAATTCACTACTACAAGGTGTATACTAACCTAGGAGGCTTTGAAGAGAGGACTAGAAAAAAGGATAAGACTCTCAATAGCTACTGGTTGTGAAGATAAACATTATATCCAGTATCAGAAGACAGTGTACGTCTCAGCATCAGTTGCTACGGATGATAAACTGGAAGATACTTTTATGCTTGTGGGATGCCAGATCCAGCTGGTCTCTATGGAACTATAATGCTTGGCTACCTAGACTTTTGATGCCATCTTAGCAGAGATAGAGCACTGTGAACGAAACTGGAGACTTGAGACCTTTCTGCACTACACTTTTATAGTGCTATTATTCCATGTTCAACATCCTCTGGAATCCTGGGATTTGCAGTTTAGGGAAGGGCATTTAGAATTCTCAGCCAGAGAGTTCTTTGGCCTCAATAAACTACAAACTCCAGAATTCTACAGGATGTTGGAAAGTGGAATAATAGCACTATAACAGTGTTGTGCAGAAAGGCCCTTACACAGGTAATCAGGGGTGCAGAAGCCATTCCTCTAACCAGAACTCCTGGCAGCTTTTTCTATTGCAGAATCAATACTCTAAATCAGAGTAGTTCCCTCTCTACAAAATAGAGAACTATAGTTTCCAAATTGTCATCAATTTGTCATCCAAATTGTCGTCAGAAAGTAGACTGAAAGGTACACAGTAAACAGATTGTGACTGTTGAAGGCCATGGACTTTCATTTTTTTAAAAAAGTAAAATTATTAAAATATTTGGACCTTGACTTTTCCATTAAAAAAAATGTTCCAGGAACCTTATACTATTTATTAAAACAGTAAAACATAGTGAGAAAATAGCTATTTAGAAAATGAAAAATGAGTATAATAGATAAAAGTAACATAAAAAGAGCTTTATCCAGAAAGTGAATAAAACATCATCAGCTCATCAGTCTAGTTCTCTGCCAAAAAAAGAGACAGTACCCCATGACTGAGAGGAGAGGAGGTTTCCTAGGAAGAAGGTGGGATATGAAGGGTGGGACAGGATCTTCATGAGTGGGCAGCTAAACCTGATCTTCATGACTGAGCAGGATTTTAGGATAGGTGTCATCATACTGAATTTTTAGGGGCTTTAAAGCAATGATCAGCATTCACATCTGAGTCTGGAACCTGTGTGGAAGCTAGTAAAGGGGAGCCGCATGCTATCTATAACAAGAGCCAGTATGGAAAGGAGGCATGTAAACTTCTGTCATGCACCAGTAAGGGCAATATGTAGCACAGTCGCCTCGTTTCATCCATTGCCACTGATCTCATGACTGTTTTTGTTTTTTCCTATGCAAAGATTGAACGTATCTCTAGGTGACCATACAGCTACAGGGGAATCCAAACCCTGTTCTGGATTGATAAATCTTCCTTAGTGGGCAGGTCCTCTCCACCCGAGAAGTACGGGGCCTCACTCTGTGGGATAAGTGTGTGGGTCCCTGTAGCACAGCTATAGACTAGGTTACTATATTTTCAACTGCTAAAATTTACGTAAAAGATTTAAATCTGGACTTCAAATCACTTTATGGCACCACTGCTTTATCTATTGAAAACAGTAACTTCACAGACATCTTTAGAGGACTGAAAATGTCAATATTGGGAGCAAAACTGAGGCATGTAGACCAGGAGGGCATGTAGGTCAGAGTGGGAATCAATGGCTGTCCAGATATTATTATAATAATAATAATAATAATAATAATAATAATAATAATAATAATATAATTTATTTATATCCCGCCTCTCCCAACGGATCGAGGCAGTACTACAACAGTATATAAATACATTAAAAGCAATTAAAACATAACCCATCCTCCCCACCCACTAACCCATCTAAACCCCCTAAAACATATTGACTATTAAAAACAAGAAGACAGTTGGTGGGAGGCGGTGGAGCACTAGTCTGGGAAGGCCTGTCGGAAGAGAACAGTCTTGACTGCTTTTTTAAAGCAGTCAAGACTGGTAATATACCGGGTCTCTTCCGGCAGGCCATTCCATTACTTGGGGACGACAGAAGAGAAGGTCCTCTGGGTAACTGCAGCCAACCTAGTTCTGACCGGCTGCAGTAAATTCCTCCCAGAGGACCTTAGTGTGCGGGGCAGATTATATGGGATTATATGGGAGAAGGCGATCCCGCAGGTAGGCTGGCCCCAAGCCATGAAGGGCTTTAAAGGTAAGAACCAGCACCTTGTACTGTGCCCGGAAACCAATAGGCAGCCAATGTAAGGACTTCAGAATTGGTGTTATATGGTCAGTTTTAGATCTTCCGGTGACCAACCTGGCTGCCATATTCTGAACTAATTGAAGTTTCCGGACTAAGCACATGGGTAGCCCTATGTAGAGTGCATTGCAGAAGTCAAGCCGTGAAGTTACCAGCGCATGCACCACTGTTTTTAGGTGTTCCAGGTCCAGGAAGGGGTGCAGCTGTCAGACTGCAGAGTGAGGAATGTGAGGAATGCCAGGAGTTGCAATCCAACAACATCTGGAGGGCAACTTGATTCCCAACCCTTACCATCTCTTTCATTTACTCAGTAACTACAAATCTGCACTGATTTATAGGAATCATGTTCTGGACCTGCTGTTCTTGTCTTTTCACAAGAACCAGTCAGACATTCAATATGAACAGAGACAAGGATGTTCCTTGCTTTCCTAACCCCGTGTCATGTACAGTATTCAACAGTTGTATTCTTCCAGAAGCAACTATGATATTGCCACTCTATTGTTTTAGTGAGGCCACTGTGCCTTGTCTAAGTAGGGCACTGCTCCCCCAAATGAAGACGCAGTGGCAGAACAAGTGTGTGTTTACATGGTTACGATTGGTCCTTTGTGTGCAAACCAGTGTGAGACTCTCAGTAAGCCATGTTGTGATAACATGCACTGGCAAAGATTTCACAACTACAGTGGGAGTATCTGTGAGTGTTGCTGTACTGGCTTTTGATTCCACACCTATTGAGCTTTTGCTGTCAGGCAGGTATAGAACTGTAGTTATCTCTAAGGCAGGAACCACCCAGTATAACAGGACCAGTAGAGCCCATGTTCTGTCTGTACATTTTAGCCCTTAGCATGGAATTATTTAGTTGAATATAAGTTTTTTCAAGTAAGCAATCTCCTGTTTCCCAGTTGCTTACTGATTGTCCCTCTTCTATAATTTAGGAGCAGAACACTTCATATTGATCGTCTTGTACAGTACACCATCCCTAATACAGGGCTTTGTCTAAATGCTAGAATCTAGCAGTAAAGAAATGCATTTAATAAGATGAGAAAAACTGAGATTCTCTACCTTGATAGTAGCAATCATGTAGAAAATTATGGGGAAATGGATTTGCAGCCAAAGAGGAGATGGAAATTTAATAAGAACCTTTCTTTATGGCTGCTGAAAAGTCATAGGGATTCTTAAGTGCAGTTCAGATAATGCATAGGATGCACTTATTTTCCCAACATTTCTGTAAATATCTTACTGCATGCAAAGATAGGGGAATTGCCTATGCATATGCAAGTTTAAGAACATGAAAAAGTCAGGTTTCGTGACATCAATTTACTTTTTCTGCCTATCTGTTCCCAACAGTTGCATGGCAGCTATTCTCTGCAGAATATGAAAACAT
This sequence comes from Iguana delicatissima, assembly GCA_948472985.1. NCBI lineage: Eukaryota > Metazoa > Chordata > Lepidosauria > Squamata > Iguanidae > Iguana > Iguana delicatissima. Next base: position 266,388 of record CAOKZL010000551.1, on the reverse strand, counting down.
GGAGCTCTTAAAATGTCACTTTAAATTAAAGCCAGGATGTTTGAAATGGCTAACTTATTTATGTTCTTGATGTAAATTTCAGCAGTGGGCTGAGACTCACTTTAGCTGTGCATTTCGTTTTCTGTCAGGAAGGTAACTAGTGGAACTTTATTTAGCAGCAAGTTGAGAGACCAGTAGAACATAAAAGCCAAAGGAAATATTCATTCCTTTCCAACATAAAGAAGATATTTTACAGCATGATAATATTTTGCCCAGTGCAGATCCTTTTTTAAAAAATGATTTGGACCACACTGAAAAGCTGCAAAATATAACAATATCCAAAATACATATTACAGTGATACTTTTATTACTCCAGGCCCAGGTACGCACCAGCTTTCGAAGTTCACTGGCTTCTTCATCAGGCAAATATATTAATATTTGTTAGAGGCCACAAACAGACTTCTCAAATGAGCACCAGGCCAAAAAAATTTATCAGCGCACTAAAAAAAAAATATCACCACAATATATGCTTTAGATTTTGCTATGTTTTGCTGCATGGCTAACACAGTTATTGCAAATATATATGCATAAATGTATTATTTGAACTGATGACAGAAAAGAAAGAGATACAGAACTTAACCCACAAAAGCAATCAAAGATAAACAGAGTCAGAAAATAAATAAATATATATGTAGTAAACAAATATTTGAATGTTGTAAAAATTCTTTCAAGCAATGTAGAGTCTACATATAAAAAATATCACCCAAACAATTAGCAGCAACCAGTATGTAGGTCCACTGGGCATGAATCTGTAATGGGAGGAAGATAGATTACCATGAATCTTAACAAGCCTTCAATAAAACAAGAGCCAGATGTCCTTGTCTTCTTCAGTGGCTAATACTGAACTTCTTTTCATCTTCTAGCTCTTACCACCCTAGTATTCATTTAAAAAAACTGTATAATCATGTTGAAAATAACGTCACAAAATCAACTTCAACAAAGTACACACCAAACATATCAATTTATTTTTTCTTTGTTTACTTTTGCCCCCAAGATACTTTTCTGCACCTACTGATGCAGGAGGAGCACACATGCGGCCCCGGTTTGCTTGTGATGATAATGATAATATACTACTGGAATGTTGAGTTAAACTTTGTATCCAAATATACCGCTAGCCTAGTCTTTTAGATTACTTTCCTGTTGTTGTGGTGGTGATTGTGGTTGTTACTACTACTATTATATTTATTTATATCCAACTTTTTAGCAGCTCATAATTTAAAATAACACAATTAAAAGCATACAAAAAATGAACATTAATATAGTATTAAAACAAGGCTCTCTCTCATATCCCCACCAACTGTGGTGAGACTGAAGGGTCTCTCCTGATGATTTCAGAGCCTGGGCTGGTTCTGAAGGAGATAGTCTGCCAAATAGCCTAGACCTGAGCAATATAGGGCCTTATAGGTGACAACGAGCACTTTGAATTGAGCCTGGAAACAAACTGGCAGCCAGCAATGGGGGTGAAATATAGTAAGCTGCAGCTCTTCGAAAATGAGTTGAAGTTCTTGAACACTCCTCAAAGGTAGCCCAAATAGAGTCCAAACAGGATGTATCTAAGGCATGTTCAACTGAGGCCAGACCTGACATCTAAAGGAACGGGCACAGTTGGAGCAGAAGCTCAAATGTGCAAAAGCACTTCTGGACACTGCAGAAACGTGGGCCTTTAGGTTCAAAGCTGAGTCCAAGAGTACATCTAAACTACGAACTTGTGTTTTCAGGGGGAGTGCAACCCCCTCTAAAACAAGATGACTTCCTGTTCCTTGATTTGCATTCTGGTTGACCAAGAGCACCTCTGTCTTGTTTGGATTAAGTTTCCATTGATGCCAGTAAATGCTACCTGCTAAACACTCCATTCAAATGAGGATTGTGAACCCTCTTAATTTAAAAATGTATTTAAAATTACAGTCAGACTTGTGAATAAAGAGAGGCTGGATTTCTCCCCAGATAATGTTCTTTAATTGACACATTTGTTGTCATTATGTAGAAAGTGTATTTTAATATTTTTACAATGAGCTACTGAGCATAGTATAATAGCAAACGTATAATGTATTAATGAATCATTAGGCAACAAGCCCTTTGTGAAGACAGATTGAATACCAAAGACTGACACTCTGGTTCTGATTTGCAGAAATAAAATATTTTGTTCCCAGAACAATCAGTTACTAATAATCTATCTCTTACTGGCTAACTGTAACATTATAATGTGTGCATTAACTAAAATATCAGTCATATGCTCTACTGATCCATTTGCAAAAATGTGCTGAGTAGCAGCTGTGTATGAAGATGATGCTTAAGTAAGGATGACAATGAATCTGTAGCAAGAAATTTAAGCTTTCTCCTCTCCTCCACTTACTACAAGATGTATTAAATAATATTCCTTGCATGTCCTCCTAACGTGTTCTAATCACTCACTAGTAATTTGTATCTGTTTTAATCAATTTTATATTGGCCCATTTTTTAAAGAGGAACCCTTGAAAGCTACTGTCTTCCATTTATAGCTGGAGTTAGACTAAACATTGTCATCCTTTTTGCTCCTCTGTGGCTTCCTCCTCTCTGTATATAATTGCCTTTTGTGCTGTGAGAAGAAGGAAAGAGTTGGTAGTGCTTGCTATAAATGGCAGTCACTAGAAGAGAGGTACTTTATTATTCAAGATACATAGATATGGAAACTCAAGCTGAGTAGTGAGTCTTCTTTACTGTAGTTTGATCCATCACAAACGAAACCCCATGTTAGTCTATCTTCCTGATGTTTATTTCTGTGAGTTCATTCAATTCTAACTCATGATGAATTGATGATTTAAATAATCTATGAACTGGTGTATAATAAAACAGAAATTTTACATAAGTGTACTCACTATAATTATAAATATCTGAATGGCAAAAAATAGCAATATACCCTACTATTATTTGTTCTGCACATCACTGTCACTTTGTTTAAAAATATTTGAGAATCTGGTCAAATGGAGGCTCTGGAAATATCTTAAGGCTACTATCACCATACTCATAATTCCAGGATTGGCCACAGATATTTTGCTCCCTGAGGAAGAACAGCAAATATTGCCTTCCTTTTGACATCCTCTACTCTCAAGTCAAGGTGCATAGAACAGCTGTATAATCTTGTTCTTCCAGTGTTCAAGAAAGAAAAGCCTACCAGTATAGACAAATATACATCATTCTGCCTAATCCTAGGCAGACCTTAATGCTTTTTATAATTACTGTTGGGAAGTGTACATGGAGTGTTATCCAGAATTTAGATGCTCTGTGTGTGTGTGTGTGTGTGTGTGTGTGTGTTTGAAGTTGGATTGCATGAAACAATAGGTCAGGAATATTTATATGGCAAATCATACTCTAAAATTTTACATACTATCTAAAAGTCATCAAATTATTCCCCTCCTCTGATCCATAATTTCTCATATATGTATGTATATGAAATTATTCACACATACACACATACTCACCCTCTCTAACTTAAAACCACAATGTAACTATACATTATTATTTTTTAATCTCTCTTTGTGGTTCATTTAAAATAACATTTAAGAGATTCTGTGGACTCTGTGGATTTTATCAACATACTAATGATCATGTTACTTGGAACCTTATGTGTCACTTCATTTTATGCAAAATTGTCATGGAAAGAAGGCTTACCGTATTTAGAGAAGAGATGGGTACATAGGATCCAGCAGCCATTTATCCTCGTAATCCATTGAAGGCCACTGCAGCTAATTCTGGCTGCTTTTTTTCAGGCACTGTTAAACTCAAAAATGATTTGGGGACTAAGAGAAGTTGTAGAGGGCCATAACACCTTGTTTTAGCTAAGAACTGCAGCTTATAGAAGGTTGTAGTTCTCTGATGGGTATGGTCAAAATTTCTCAGCAATTGGAGAACTTGGTCGCACATGGAGGACTTTGATAGGCCTGAAGGACAAATAGTTTGTACCGCTGCCATAAATGAAGTTCTGGGCTTAAGGAAAAGAAGAATACCACACACCTATTAAATTGTAGCTTTCACAGAGGTGATTTTGTGGAAATTATTTGACATGTCACAATGTAAGTACATATTTCATACACAAGTTGCAAGTTGTGGCCATAGCACTGGAAGTAAAATGTATGGGAAGGGGCAATTTGCAGATTCCTTTCAACATTTATAAAGGTTTGATGCATGTAAATAGGTCATACATTGACTTGCTTGGCAAGGAAATATAAAGGAGGTAAGTTTTATGAATGAGTGAATGTTAGAAATGAGCATGTCATCTTAGAAATTGTTTAAAATTACTAGAATGTTAAATTTGAGATTATTAAACCTCTCTCTCTCTCACACACACACACACACACACACACACAGAGAGAGAGAGAGAGAGAGAGAGACATATCCTAATGAAAAAAGAGGAAGGAGGACCAAACACCATTACTTTATAATATATTTCTTAGTATTTTCAAAGCCCTAAAGAGAATGTACTCTTTTGGAAGACATTTTCTAAGAATCAAATGCTTCAAAATATTAAATTATAAAAATGAATTTGACAACTTATATGAAGCTGTATGTCAATGGAAATCATGTGCTACATGCAGTCTCCAGGGCCATTTTTGTGTGGTCTAGTCAGATTCTGATAGACTCTCTCCGATAAAAAACATTTGACAAAAAACAAAAACAAAAAAGGAAAATTGCCAATCCTAGAAACATCCTTCAGTGGTGATTCTCCAAAAGAACAAAACCTTGCTTTAGTGAACATAGGCAGTCCTGGGATTGTTTCTGAAACAGATATGAACTTGTAGTCACTTATGAGAAAATTGAAAAAAAAAACATTTGAGGTTGTGTGCAATCCACATTTTACAAAAGCACAGTAAGAAGAAATGGACAAAACTTAAAAGTTTAACAGATGGATGCTAACCCTGTAAAACTACCTCACTCTGAGACCTTGTCTCTTTTTCTCCAAATGTCAGTGCAGCTTAAGTGGGAGAGTGGAACTATGACAAGATCATTGAGTGCATTAGATTTCTAGTACTGTATAGAATTTAATAGAGATTCCCTGTTGTAGGCCTTTAAAGGTCAAGTTAGACCCAGACAAACAAATCCACAGCTGCACAATCTTTCCCATTCTGGATGCTTTGATCTGGCCAACTGAACATGGACTTTGGTTTAGGAATTTGAGGATTGCTTTCTTACAAATGTCTGTGAGAAAGATGATAATATTTGTAGTACTGGAGTAAGCTTGCAGTAGTGAGGCTACTGAAAGCTTTACTTTTGCATGCACTTTATGTTTAGCCTTCTAATTGCTGACCTCTGCTTTAAATCTCAGTGTGAGGTTTAAGTTATGTACAAAAGTCACTGTAAGAAAAATATCTTTATTAGAACCAACTCAGGCATGAGCATTCCCTGATTTAAGAAAAATCCTATAAAATGTAGTAGTTGCTTGGTTCTCTCTCCAGGACTAATTGAAACTAATTGGTTTTATATTTTAAAACTAATCAGTGCACAAATGCCCATTGTTTCTTTGTCTTAATAACCCTTGGTACAATCTGAAATCCACTATGTACCTCTGATAGGCTTATTTAATTATCTTTAGTGTTGCCAGGTTTTCAAAATAACAATAAGGGACAGTCAAAATTCATGACATGCCGGATTGACAAACAGGAAGATCTACCTAAATTCCAAATGAAAATATTGATTTCAGTTAACCTAGCTATGTATTTAAGAGCCAGTGTGGTAAAGTGATTTGAGTGTTGGACTATGACTCTGGAGACCAGGGCTTGTATCTCCACTCAGCTGTGGAACCCTACTTGTTGACCTTAGTTAAGTCTCAATCTTTCAGCCTCAGAAAGAAGCAGAGACAAATCCCTCTCTCAGTAAATCTTGCCAAGAAAATTCCACCTTTAGGGTCCCCATAAGTTGAAAATGAATTGAAAGCACACAACTACAATAAACTATATATTTCTCTGCCAAATTAATATATTGTCCAAATTCATAAATTACGTGATGCACACTGTTGTCCATTTTTAAAAAATCCGATAATAACTTAGCTGGAGGCTATATGTGGCTTTGAAACTCCTAGCCATTGAGCTCAACACTGCCTCCATTGAACTCAGCAGTGTAGAGGCATGGTTGTGAAACTCCCAGTTTTTATACTTTTTAAAAGCTGTAGGGAGTATGTGTCCTTTTAGAGAAGAAGTGTTAGAGGAGTGAGGTTCTCCTCTTACCCTTGGTTTAGGGTAAAAAATGTAGTTTTAGAGGAAATAGAAATACTTTTTTTTTTACTTCTAATTGTGACATGCAACTGAATGTGAGCAGCACATAGTGGTAGGTGATAACAGGTACAGCCTTTGGTACTGTTATTGTCCCTTCTGAGAGAGAAGCAGACACAACCAGGCTACAGGTACAAGTATTTGGCGAGTGGCTTAACACAGAGGCAAATGTTCGTAGCCCAATTGGAACAGCCCCAGCTGTTCCTGCTTGCAGTCTGCCTCTTTGAAAAGGCAAGCTGATAAACAGATTGATTTTGCTGGAAAAAATATTGGAGACAGTTTGTCAAAGATATCCCCGCCCCAATTCTGATACTTTGGATTGAAGCCTAATGAATTCTGGCTAACTATCCTTCTGCAAATCCATCCATCTATTTGTTCTGCTTGTCTCCAGACAGACTTTTTTTGGCTTTTTGTCCCCTTGACTGTTTTGGTTCACACTACATCCATTCCACATATAATTATGTTAAACAAGTGGGATCTCTGTTAAATGCTTTGAGCTCCATCTCCCCCTCAAAGTATTCTTTGTTGCTATGGAAATACCATCTGTGCAGAGGTCCATGTGTGTAGGGGCACCATCTTCTTTATGAATGAGTAGGGGCTTTCCACCAACAGCAGATTGTCATATCCTTGACATAAAATGGCACTGTCATGAATGCAGATGTGCTGAAGTGTCCACATACATGTCGCCACCATTTAATATGGGACACAACCATTTGCATATTTTGGCATCAGTGGAGGGTCCTGGAAGTGACATTTATACATTTACAAAGACCTTTATGCTCCAGAAGTATTTAGGCATTAAAGCATATGATTACTACCTTGGGAAAATTGTAAGAGGTATATTATAGTGCTACTGTTGTAGCTTTCAAATGCTTAAAACTGTAAACAATAGCTAGAGTTTGTTTGGTATTATCTATGTTGTGACTGTTAAAATGAATCTTTATTATCATGTGTTAGAAAAGGAGCACAAGCAGGTGGAAAGTAAAATGCTACATCTATGTAGAGCTAGAAACAGCATTCATAAATCAATCCCAAAACTGAGAAGGTGGTTTACAATTAGGAATTTCTTAGGGCAATAAAATCTCTGGTGCTACTATCATAGTTTATGAAATAGTTGGAAACTTTTTCTTAACACAATACAAAAGTGTATCTAAAAATGAGAAGGCTGGGCAGCTGTATTCACTAAGATTCTACATTTTGACGTGTGGTATCTTCGATCTACTTTTCCTTGTTGCTTTGAGTAGTAAAATGAATGAATGAATGAATGCAGGCATAGGGAAATCCCGCCTTTCAGACCCAAACATTTTTTGTGATACACTCAAGAAATCGGTCTCCCTACCTTCACAAAATTGATCTGAAATTGAATAGGAACCTGTTGTGATGTAAACAATTAGACCTTAAGACAATAATCCAGAAGCCCATGTATTCATCAGGCTCTTTTTCCTTAACTGGGAAATATTGCATAACTTCCTGGTTGGTCTGCAGTTTTTGGCTAAACATTTAGGCAGGTATTCATAAAATCCAGAGTCATGAGATTATGCAAGGACCATCTTGAAAGGAAATACATTCTCTGACACTTCAGAGCATCTTTAAGTTTCATCTCTGCTATATACACTGCTATAAATATTAGGAGAATACCCTATATTGGCATTTTGATCCAAAGCCATTCAACACTCGGCTTCTGTGTGAAACTGAAAAAACCTAATGAATAGTGACCAAAAAGCATCACAAAGCATACTCTGTCATTTTTCAGTAACTGTTTATAAATGCAATAAAAACCTTTCCAGCTGATAAAACACATAGCCTAATGGCTGGATGGTGTTTCTCTTTCTTGAAAAACAATTAACATATGTGATAGTGCTAAATGCTATCATTTTTAGGCAGAATGAATTAATCACTTTCAAACATTCACAGCATGCGATTAGATACTCATTTACTTCAATGAACTCTCTTTAATCTTTGTATCTTTTTATTTAGTCCTTTATATTTTTGTTCTTTATGGAACAGTTCAAATTAAACAATAAAAAGTAACATGATACAATATTTTGAAATGCTTAAATGTAACTGTGCCATTGATATATTTGCGCTACCAATTAAGAATCATTTAGACTTTTAAAATCTTGTTATTGTGAGTTATAATATATACATAAATAAGATGTTTGATTCTATTGGCATACAAAGAACCACTGCAAATCACTGACACTGATTTTTTAAAGTCCATATTCATTATAAGGTCTACTTGCCTCACTGCTTAGGAAAGAAATAAAGGATTACTACTATAAAACAAATGCTGTGCGTATAAAGGAGGAAAAGTGGAAGCACAAAGCCTGTGTAGTGGTAATAACCTATTTCTTTAACCTGAAATAATTGTCATTTGCAGGTGGAGCTGAAAACCAGTCTTTCAAGTCAGTATGTAATCCGCACACAGCCCACAAATAACTGCTTATCCACACTTGAATGTGCAGCTGTTGCCCTTGCCATCATGGAAAAAAATGAGAGTATTAAAGAGGTAGGTAACTTTAAAGTCATTTACTTTGCTAATGGAATATTAGGGAGAATGTAATGTAATTTAATGAACAGGACAGTATTTACTGGACCAAGAATGCGAAAACACTTTAGAAATGCTAATGTAAGGCTTGCAATTTGTTAACTTCAAGGAATCTAGCTGAAGGAAGCAGTATCTTCCAAAGTTTCTTCCACTTTCTTACGTAGCCTGCTTCCACATCTCCTTAAAGTAGCCACATAACTACTTCTGCAACTCCTCTTTTGTCATACTGTGGTTCATCCCATACTTGTGGTAGAGCCCCAGATACCTGCCCTTTCAGTACTGTTTAATGTGGATCTTACAGTGTGACCTAAAGCTTGAGCTGTTGTGAAATCCATTTTCCTAGCTTTCAGTAGTAACTTCAATGGCACTGTAGCTCTTGCAACATAAGTAGCTAAGTGATGAAAGGCTAGGAAGTTATTTCAAATGGCAGTGAGGGGGAAATGGAAATATTTCAAAGAAAGCATCAGTGATGTGACCTAATTCAAAAAAATGCTGAAGTACTAAAGGAAAGCTGAGAAAAATATGGAATAGATTTGATGAAAGATCACTGATCTTCTGAATGAATATGAAGGTTGTATACATCCCATTATAAAGGATTGTATCTTTAATTACTTTTCAAATTGTTCCAAAAAACATAGTGGGTTTTGATAGAATATCAATGAACTAAAGGTAGAAAATGCATGTTATTTAGTTTCATTTTTATAAAAAATAAATGTTCAGTTTATTGTAAAATACTTGGACTACAAATGTCTAATGCAAAAAGAAAACTGTACTTCAATCAAAATTAGTCATGTTGATTTCCACTGAATTCATTCCCCCTCCCCCTCCTCTTGACATTCCCTTTGCCTTTTTTTTTTTTTTACAAGGAACACCCTCTAACCCCTTACAAAATTGTGGAGGGGGCAATTCTATTATATGATTGGGTATTTTTAGCCCAGAAAAGGCTTTTTTTCCCAAACAGGACTTAAACCAGAAGTTGATCCTTGTTTATTTTTTAAAAGTCCTTCACTGCCCCCAGTAGCTCAGGGTCTGACCATACAGGTCCCCATAGGTGGAGCAATGCAACGCTCCTCTCTGTTCACAGTTCCCCCCACCCGACTGTAAAGGCATATGTATTGCATTTCTCACAGGGGCTGTTGGCAAAAGTAGAAAGTTGCTGGATTCTAGAAAGTATGGGTTTCTTTTTTCCCCCACCCTCAAGGTTAGATATGCCTATTTTTATTCCATATCATAACATTTTCATATGTAACTAGAAACTGTCTGTACTGAAATAGTGAAAATATTTATCAAGGGTTAAATACTTACTCCAAGTATCAAAAACTTATTCAAAGGCATGATCAACTCTGAAATATTATGAAGTGCTGCCAATCCACTGCCAACAAAACAATTAACAGTCCTGACTAGAAATCATTTCTGGCTTGCTATTCCACAAAGATGACCCGAGCAACCCTTAAAGCAAGTTTGAAGATTAAAATGTATTTGTAAATCCATCCCATTAACTTGAAGCCTTCCTCTCATCTCGAAAGTGTAACCCACTCTGTTATTTTGATCTACTAATCAGCTTAAAACTGCCAAGTGTCATTACAAGAACTTGGAACATGAGAGCCAGGAAGTCTAAGTTTATTCTACTGGGTCAAAGAATAACATAAAGGCATTAGCCTTTGCTTTCCAAGTGATCCCACTAGTCTGTGATGGAAGACTCTGTCAAGATTCTAAAATAGCTTCTATGCACTTTGCCTCTTGTCCCTAACACTGGAAATGTTACATAGTCATTAGCGCTTCATGAGAGAATCCTAACAGAATGCAATATAGTATAGAACTCATCTGTCATGATGTTTTTCTAAAAAAAAAAAAAATTAATAGGAAGTTTGAAAATTTCTAGAATATATATGTATGTATGTACGTATGTATGTATGTATGTATGTATATATTGGATTAAGGCTCATGTAATATTGTAAAAAATATTGGTTTTTCAACTTAGCTTTCTGACACTTTAGTGTTACTTGATTGATTGATTGATATCCCACCCATCTACCAAATGGGACTCAAAGCAGCTTGTAATATCATGAGATCAACATGGTATGCATATGTATTATTTTAATTGTTTATGCGACTGATATGTAAAATATGAAATTGAATATGAAATATGAAGTCTAGTAGCCCCATTTTAAGGTATTTTCTGTAGCACCTTCGAAAGATCATGAAGTGCTATCTAATCCTGGTTCTTTTTTGTTTAATTTAAGCTTACCTAAATATCAATTTTCATGTTACATTTGTACAACCGCAAGTCCTGGACATACCTGAAAAAATAATCTAAGTACTTCATAGATCTTGGAAAGTTACTTTAAGAAGAATATTTCCATAAGTTGGAAGGAACAATATAATGACATGCTGCCACTTCATAACACAACAGTAGCAGGATGATATTCTGGAAGACAATTAATTCTTATTAAAATAAAGTTTCCAAACTGTGTTAGCTTTAATGCAATATGTTTTCCTGCTGTGTCTTATAGGGCAATTATTTTCAACAAGAGGACCATGTTTTTAAAAAGAATTGTGTGAAAAGTCTTTCTAAAATTCTGTAGAAAACTATTGTGTTAATTGATTAATGTAAAGTCGAAGGCTTTCATGGCCAGAATCTGTAGGTTGTTGTGGGTTTTCCAGGCTTTGAGGCCATGTTCTATTAGTATTTTCTCCTGACATTTTGCTTGCATGCCACCAGTTCCTCTGAAGATGCCAACCACAGATGCAAGCAAAACATCAGGAGAAAATACTAATAGAACACGGCGTCAAAGCCTGGAAAACCCACAACAACCTATTAATTGATTAAGTCAGTATTACGATCTTCCATATTGCAGCTATGCAGACAGTGAATGAAGTTCAAAGAAAGTAATTATCTTTTTTATTGCTAGTTCATGACAGAGTTGAGATTTTAACTGGGAACTACCTCATTTATAGCTCAGCCTTCAAATCACTACACTTCACTATATTGCTTCATTCTCAAACAGTAATCAAGTCTTTATGAAACAGCATCTTGTTTTCAAAGCTATATCCTTCCTTTAGCATGAAATAGTTCATAATGGAAGGAAGTAGTTAAATATTTAAACTCTGTTCAGGAATTTGTTTCAGCATGCATAAGAGTAAAACTGAGTGGCAGGGACTTCATGACACTAGTTATTATACTGTTTAGACCTTTGCATGTTGAGTGTGAAGAAACTTCACGTTTCACTGAATGCATTTACAAAGCTCTCATAAGCAGGAACCCAGCCCTTCCAGGATTCCCAGTTACAGGAGCTTGGTAACCAAATTCAGTTAATATGGTCCATTTCAGACATTGACATTCAATGTGCATTGAGTTACTTCCAGATACTCAGGATTATCGGCTGGCAGGACCTACATGCACATTAATACTGCTGTCTCCGGTCTTAGCTCTGCATATGTTTAGGCAACCTCTTAAATAGAATTTTAGTCTAATTGATGTTAGATTAGCAAGGTGTTACCCTTATTGTTTAACTGAATGGTTGCACCACATAATGTTTAGGGACCATTATGCAGCTTCTGGATTGAAGATTATGTTGCCTGCAATGTAGTAAAATTAGACCTTTCCCTCAAAATCCATTCAGTACTTTGCTATTGTCCTTTAGTTTTTGCAATTTGTATTGGTAGTTCTATATGCCTTATCCCATTCTTTTTGCATAGGCCAGTTTTACCTAACAGCATCACAGCATGTTATTGGCTAGACCAGTGGTTCTCAACCTGTGGGTCCCCAGATGTTTATGGACTTTAGCTCCCAGAAGCCCTGAGCATTGACCATAGTGGCTGGGGCTTCTGGGAGCTGAAGTCCACAAACATCTGGGGACCCACAGGTTGAGAACCACTGGGCTAGACCAATAGTGAGAGAAAGCAAGATGGTGTAGTCCCTCTCACTCATTCATGAAATTTAATACATAAAATATAATAAAAGATTAAAAGATTATAGAGTACATGATTGATACATAACTAAAGCATGCTTTCTTGAATATGAGTTCCTCTGAAAACACTGCTACTTCTAAGTAGCATGTTCAGGTTATTTTCTTTATGTAACTACATAAAATAATATCTATTTTATATAGCATTCACAGTCTATATAAAATAGACTATATATAAAAGCATCTGAAGCTTATATATAAAGGCCTTTTCTTTTCTTCTTCTTCCCAGACTGTTCTTCGTCCTCTTCAAGCCTTGTGTTCTTTCCAGCTTCAGCATGGTGCTCAAGTTCATCACAGCAAGGAACATCTTCTAAAAAATGGTTTATATGACAAGCCAATGCCAAAAAATAAACGCAAGCTCAAGAGAATGGAACTTTTAGTGAATAATGTTAAAATTTAGCAGTGTCATGTAGATTTAGTGTTAAAAGTTTTTTTAAAAATCCCTTTTAGCTAATGAAATGGAGTTTCATATGGATTTAATCCAACTGACCATCTTTTATGAAGATGTACATTCAGATGGCAGTTTGCCCAGAAGGTCAAGCATAATCCAAAACCAGACAACTTGGATCTTTGCCTTAGAGAAAGGGACAGTCAAGAGGTGTCATCTCCCTCCCACCCCAAGTTTATCTATCTGTGATACATGTTACAGTGTCTTTGATGTTTATTGTGGGGAGTTGGGCATTCCTGCAGGGGGAATATACATATTAGGAAGATGAGTTCAAGGAGCATTAGCCCAATGAGAAGGATTCAGTAACTGAGAACAGAATCTCCTCATCCAAGGATTTTGTTTTGATTTATAAGGAAAGTGGGAATTAAACCATAATTTGAATATTTTTCTTTAATTTCTTATTTTAATTAAACAGTTGGAGATACATAATAATAGTTTTCACACTGGAGAAATAATGAGGTTGTCAGAATAAATAATAAATGTAATCAGGGAAAACAAGCTTTTGTTCTGAAAATAGCTTTGTATAAATGGAAGTCATTATATACCGTAGAAATATAGTATTATTTTTGTTAGTATTAGGTAGTTATGTACACTGTGAGGAGAGGTCTCAAAATGTACAATGGATGTCAGCTGGTAAGCTGGAGACAGTTATTGGGCAATGCAATATTACTGTTGTTTGACTGGAATTTGCTGTGGTGAACACCTGCTGCAGGGTAGGAAACTGAAAAAGATGTGGGACGCCAACTTCCTCCATCCACAATCTTCTGTGTGCCAGATACCCTTGAAACCACACAGACTACAGAGGGCTCCAGGTGGAGGAATTTGGCACCTGACCTGTTTATGTTCCCCAGCCCTTCTGTTAACCATGTCATGTTCCTGTCTGAAAGTAATGCATCTATAATATTCAAAATCATCCAGAGTTAAAATGAGATTCAAAGTATTTAGTTGAGTATTCTGAGTTCTGGATTTCAAATTTTCTATTTTCAGTAACATTGGTGGAAGCAAATTGACATTGTGGGTCATGTAAAGCCCTGGTGAACACAAGAATTAGGTTGATTTGGTTTCTCAATAAAATGTTAACTTGTTTAACAGGGGTATTTTGGACAGTAGAGTTTGTACAGTAAGTTGTAATTGATCCTATAAGGTTATGTTAAAGTAATGCCAGAAGTGATGGAAAATCTGATTTATGAACAACAAACCACAAGTGGGTGAAATTTTCGCCTTTTTCTATGGGAATGGTACAGATTTTGACATTTCTCTAGCAAATTTTGTGTACTCACACCCTTCTGGATCATGACCACTAACTTTTGTTTCTGCTTTAGATTGTTGCTATTGTCAGAACATATGCATTGGAAAGTCAAACAGGAAAATCTTGTATAGTAGGTGTTTTTTAAAGAAACAAATAAATGTACCCTGTATTCTAAGTACTGAACAGGTTGTAGAAAAAGATGCTGTATTAAGTATGACTGTTTGTCTAGATATATAGATGTATATTTCATACTTAGAAGAGAAGGTGTGGGTATCTGGACAATACAAATACTTCTGAGAATAACTGCTGATGCTGACATAAAACATTTCTACTGTCGATGTACTTGGGCAATCTTTTTCTGTAGAACCAATAGCAAATAAGACTCGTACATATTAATGAAGAAAGTTCTCACTTCCTTTGATTTTTTTCATACTTCATATTCAGCAGTATAACAGTTTAACATTATTTTGTTATGAAGACTGTCTTCAATAGCATGAAGGCTAATCCTTTTTCTTTGGTAAAAAAAAATCTTTTAAGTTCTGAGGATAAGAAGGAAATCTAATACCCTTAAGTCACAAACAATTGAAAGAGAATGACTTGGTATTAGTAATCAAAGAAATTTTTCAGTTATAATGTGTATTTTTTTAAAAAAAAATAGATTAAAATTGCATATTTATGAAAGAGGTCTTTCATTTCCTGTAAGACATACAGTCATCCTTAAACAATGATGTGTTTCTCAGAATAATGTTTTATATAATAACATCATTTGCAATCTTAGCATTTTAATTCTTAGCATTTTAATTCTGTTGAATATTTGTTCAGAAGTGATGCTGATTTTCTGTTTGCTATATATCATATGGTTGAATCAGTTTCTTCATTCTAATGCTTAATTCTGTTTTATATTCATGTGTATCGGAAGTGTTGTACACTGAATATTTATTTGTATGACAAGTGTTGCTGTTATTTTCAAAAAATTATGAAAACTGTTTTTTCAAAATTGAAGTTATAAAACCTATTGTTTATTGTTATTTTCATTGTACAATTCTTATAAAGAAAATCTACCCAAAAGGTTCACATTTAGTTAAATATAGTTCTTTGTTTTGGGCCTTTTAGAAGAACTCTGCGCAAAGAATTAAGCGAAATTATTTTCCCCAAAATAATAGAACAGGAGGTTGTGTTCAGATTTTTTTTTTAAGTAGCAATCTGCTTATCCATTCTGCTTCAGATCTTTATTATACACTGTTCTAAAATTCTTTTAAGAAAAAGCAGTTACTTATATTGTGTTGTTCAAGATTCTCATGACTTCACAAAAGCAGAGGCCATTTAATATCCTTGATGTAGCATATTACTGAAAATAACATAGAGTTTGTACTTATGTAGGAGTATTCTCCCATAGAATTCAGTTTAAGATACTATTTATGATTAGACATGTACAGGAACATGTTCTTAAGGGCATTTGGGTTAGCTTTGCTTGTAATTTGTGATCTAGGTTCTTGGTTTGTTGTTATTTACCAAAGAATTTGGGTTTCTTTATTGAAGTCAAGTTAAATGAATATGCAGAAGACTTGCAGAGGCTTCCAGTTTTCTGTGACATCCCAGTGTCCCAGCTGCCTGCACACTCATAGGAAATATATACAAGTTGGTGGGGAACCATGATCTAAATCTAGTTTAACACCAGCTGAGTGAAAATCTTCACTGGTGCATTTGTGGTGGATCACATATTTGCACAATGAATTGCAACTGATTGTACATCAGCATATACAGTTATGCAACAATTTATCCGTCAGTGCAGTAAAAGGTATATTGAATATTTTCCTTGCATTGACTGTGAAAATGTGCAGCAGCCAGCACAGTGTGCCTTTCACTAGCTCAGTGATGTAATTGAATACAGGACCATAGTCCTAATCCACATATGGCACTAATCATGCTCATTGAATATGCCACTGTATTAAACATTTGTCTTACAAGCTAGTGTTCAAATTTGAAATACACTGTTTTCTAATAATTTCTGATGGTTTTGTTTGATTTGGTGCTTATTCTGATACTGAATTTTCCTGTATCATTTTACTATACATAGAGTTTAAGCAGATATTTTTGCAGCATTGTTACTCAAATTTTTATTAAATAAAAACTTTTGTTTTAAAAAGTCTGAACTTTTTATTGATGGAATTATTTTCAGCATTGGAGGCTTGTCTTAGTGTTGAGTGAACTATTAAGATCTTAATTGGATTTTAATTTTGATTTATCATGACGTTTGCTACAAAGAAGAGGTACCCCAAGTGAAATGGAGAGGAGTTGGTCTGCCATTGTACAATTGACTTGAAGCTGAACAGAGGCAAGGGCCTTGGATGGGGACAGAGGTGCTAATTTAGAGTTTAGCAGGTAAGTTAGAATTCAGGACCACAGTTAAAGAAATACTATAATGAGATAAAAGCAGAGATGTATAGGGTTAGTGATTTATTGGCATTGCTAATAAATATTCTGCCACAATTGAAATTTACCTTCAGTTCCCTAATTTCTAGTATTGCAATAACTAAAAACTTCAGCTGAGCAATTATAAATACAATATAGGCATCCAAAGGAAAGCTGCAAGCAAAGTTATCAAGGAAACAGAAAAGAGTTTTAGGTGTGAATGATTTTTAGTGTTGCATTCTCTGCAATGCTAGAAATTTGGGGACTGAGGAAAAATTTCACAGGGGCCAGAATTGTTATTTAGGAGGGCAGTGATCTTACTTTGCCCCCCCCCCAGTATCCCTGCACAGAAGTCATAAGTTGTGTCAGCAGTGGCCCAGAATGAATGTCAGAGATTTTTATAGTGCAGGCTAGAGAGTCATAACTTTAAACCCCACCTATTGAGTTCTGCTTTTAGCCAATTAAAGTGTTTATAGCCTTAGACTATAGTGATATTCCAGATGCTGTATTGCTAAACTGCAACTTCTGTTGGGTTTAGTGGATCAGTGTGAGGGAAGCTGAAATGTGCAAGTGAATAGCAACTAGATGAGCAGAGTTGGTAAGGTTTAGAATTGCAGAAACCTCATCCTGCGAAACTCCACAGGTCTTTCCTAACAAGGTCTGTTCATTGGATGACCAAAATACTTTCTTAGAATTTGGGGGACAAGATGGACCAGAGATTGAATCCATTTCATAATCTATAATGAGAAAAATGTATATACCAAGTTAATTCCAATATTACTATAAAAAAACACTCTCTAGATATGGTGTTTGAACCATGCTCTTGGCATCTGGCTGTGGGTGTTATCTTTGCCTTTCCTGTTATGTTTTTCAATACTTTCCAACTGTTAATTCACTGCTTTATATTAATACGTTAACTTATTTAATGGTTTTAATATTGTTCTTCAGTATTGTGACTGAATGGTTCCCCCCCCCCCCCGTTTTGTTTTAATTCATTTTGTAAGCTGCCCCTGGAGAAAGGTAAGTTCTTAAGTGAGTAAATTAAATACTGGTTCATGCATGTCTGAGGAATGAGAGATGTGGCAGAGATTGCTCAGAAATTGGAAAGAGATAAACATTTTAAATGTAGTTAGTGTATATGCATGTATGTATATTTTTCTTTCTAAAATTTAGACTCCCATTTCTAGCTCACAGGGCTCTTGAAGTGGCATGCACCAACCATGCACCTGTATTAATGTATTAGGTATTTATCAATATTACAATGCATAGTGCATGAATCTGCATTAAACATGTTTCAGTAGCTCCACAGGCACAAATCCCCCACTGGCAGCTGCTGCCACATCTGTTCATCTTTGTAAGACCAGGTTGCAAAGGATTTGAATTCTGTTTGGTAACCACTTGGCTTTTCTGATTATCTTAGTGATAAGTCAGTAGAAGTTCAAGTTTGCTACTAACTATCCCATAAAATATCAAGGCATTTTAACATTTTCATGCATTCAGTTCAAATAGATAGTACATAGTGGATGACCATAATGTTTGATAATAGTATTACTGCTTTTCTGATGAACAGAATAACAAAAAACGAATTATAAGGATTCATTAATAACATATCTTTTCTAAAAGTTTGATTTGAATAGAAGAATATAATGTAGGAAAGAGATCCATGCCAAATTATTCTTTCTCAAGAATACTAGGGCATCATTTTGTCAAAATTTTAATTGAAAAAGATTATTAACATATTTTAAATAGAAAGCAATTATAGCTATTGTTAGCTTAATACAGGAACACAAACATTGAAGCCAGACTAGATTGTTAATTCTCGTATCTATAGAGCTGCCTTGAAAGTAGAGCTTAGAAAAGTTGCTGGACTGCAAGTCCCCCAACCAGCATGACCAGATTTGGGAAACTGCCATCCCAAAAGTACCTTTTGCAAGTTCTACTTTCAAAGCAGTGCATAGATTTCAATTGGTGCAGCACACAAATGCCAGGATGCTTGTTCCATCAAGACCTTCAATGTGTGTGACACTAATACGGCACTGGTTATCATGTATGCTTATTCATAATTTCTTGTTTTGGCTCTGTTTTTGATGTTTAAAACTCTTACAGTTTAGTCTCAGTATCTTGAAGGAGTAGCTGCACCCATGTGAATCTATTTAGGCCCTCAGTAACCCTGCTGTCTAATCTGCTGTCAAGCTACTCCAGATGGCCAGGTACCAGGGAGAGAGCCCTTTTCAGAAGTGCCCAACATATTTTGATCTCCCTCCCTTAACCAGAACTGTGCCTTGGCTCCTTCACGCGTATATTTTAAGCATCGTTTAAAATATTTCTGTATCAGTGTTTAATGGTTTTATGCTGGCTTTCACATTTTAAACTGCTGCCCACAGATTAAAGTATACTGAAGTACAATCCATTGACTTTTGAATTTTTAGCTCCTGGCTCATAAAATAATTTCCCTGTCAATATAAAGGTGTGGAGCAGGGAAACCTGGATTTAAATTTCGGTGCAGCTCTGGAGTATGTTGAGTTACTTTGGCCCCATCAGTACTCTCACACACTAATTTACCTTTTAGGCTTTTTTTGAGGTAAAAGATTAGAATATGATGGATGCCATATGGGCATCCTTGGAAAAAGATTACTTATTCATTAAAAGTGTTTATTGGTTGCTTTTCTGCCCACTGCAGCTACCAAAGTGATGTACAATCAAATGCAGAAGCTCAAGAAACATGGGGCTAGCCTAAGGAGGGAATTCCACAACCTCCTAGAGAAAAGATACCGTTATCCTAGAGAAGCTCCTAAAAAACGTGGCCTACTAATCTGTAGTCCTTTAGACTTTTTAGGATGTACACTCTAGCCCTTTAGAACTTTAGGCTAGCCTTTGATATATCCTGGCCTCAGAAGCTTTATATGATCAAGTGTAATAACATTATTTTGAAGATTCACTGCATATCAATAGGGATCCTTTAGAGAGGTTCAGTTATATGAAAATGATTTGCCACTTGATCATCTGTGCCTCTGGATACCAGTCTAGCCATGTTGATCTTGCCACATATATACCTGAATATACTTTTTATAAAGCATTGTGCTCTTACCACACCTTATACCCACCATCCTGTGCTATAGCAAAATTGACAAGAAATATCATTTACATTTAAAAACTGGATACTTAATGATTGTAAAAGCATGCAGTGAGGAGGGTACTGGCTGTAAGCATGGGCTAGGTCAGGATGGCCTCAACATGGCCAGGTCATAAATTCAAGAAGATTAGATGTGAAATCCTGGTGTTAATGGGCTTCCAATAATCCCAGCAACCAAGAAAATGGTAAACAAAACTTCCCAGGTGACGCCGTCAAGCCCCACTGTGTGCATTTCCTACAGAGACCTTCCTCATTCACCTTACCCAGCCAAGACATTAAGAGGATGTCAGGACTCCCACTGATCTTTGTCACTCAAAGCAAGACAATCAGCCCATTCCAGACCCCCTTTGTTTACTCTGCCAGAGAACCATTAACACTTACCTTTTTTCCTCCTAGCTCCGACCCCATCAATTTGTAGTACTTTGGACACATTGGCCTTTTACTTTGCATATTGGCCCCCAGATTCCTGTGCTCTGTGCTACCCTCAGATTGCAGTCTGAGCCACTTCATTTCAACCTTCTTCTGGACAAATAATATCACCCCCTACCCAAAATCTCCCTCTGTCTAGCCATTCTCACTTCTCCCTTTGCTAGCCTTGTATGGTTCATGAGACTGCTGATTTCTTGTGTGTGTGTCTGTTAATTTCCAATAAAAACACCCTGTTTCAACCTTTAATTGGAATCCTGAGTTAGTACTGGTATACACAGGTGAAAAGATCCTGCTGTTACCCCCTTTTGCAGACCTCCTTTGAGCTATAATTCCCCCAATTTCTAAGGAGATGCTGGTGCTGCTGGTAGGCCTCAAGGTCCCTACCTTTTGGGATAAGAGTTCCACTTTAGCAGTCCACTCCATAATGACTTCAGAGCTCTGTTCTGATAAGAACCTGAGTGAAATAAATTGGTCTTATTCTACAAAGCAATTGGAGAATCAGGAAATGTAGCTTGTTATTGTAATCTAGACTGCTGGTTCTGCTGTAGAGCAGATAACAATCAGACATGAATAAATTCCTCATCTGTAATATGTGTATGTTTTAAATGATGAAGGAGAAATTAATTTTCTTTTCTTGAATTAGTGTGCTTGATTAACATCAACTCAAGAGAGGAAAGAAAATATGTTGACAGAATTTTCCTGTTTCTGTTAACGTTGATGATTCCTACACAAAAATATCTAATGCATAATTCAGAGAAGGCAGGAGCAAGTTCCTGCGTGGCCAATGATTCTGATGAAAAAATCGTGTTGGAACCAAAACATCCTATGTAAAATGCATGATAAGACTTAATGCTCAATTTTAAATTTTAATTGGCTTAGTCTCCTAAGACAAGCAAAGGTACAGTTAGTACATATTCCCAAATAGCTGTTTGGCATGCCTGCTATTAGAACTGTTGGAAGTAGTTAGTTGTAAAAAAAGGAATGCATTAGTTAACCTGAAACCATACCAAGTGGTAGTTTGACATGAGGGAACAAAGGAAGAAAATTTTCATTTGCAATGCTAACACTCTGATATATGTATTTGAAAGTGATTACTACTGAAATAAACACATTTTCATGTTTTCAAGTATAGGTGTTGAAGATTTCAGTGCCTTACATATTTATATTAATCTCAAGATTGTATTCACAATGCACAATGTATAGCATTTCTATTTCTATTAACTGCTGTGACTCCATCCTATGGAATCCTGGAGTTTTTAGTTTGATGGAGTACTTGCAATTCTTTGCTAAAGAGCTCCAGTCCACTCCCATGAACTATAGCACTAGAGCTCCCTAGCAGATAATTTGAAATTCCATGGAATAAGCCAACATGGTGTAATGTTTGAACATTGCACTGCAACTCCAGAATTCAGGGTTCAAATCCCTGCGTGATCCATGGAAACCCACAGGGTAAGCTTGAGCAAGTCACATTCTCTCAGCCTAGAGGAAGGCACAGGCAAACCGTCTCTGAATAAACTTTACTGAGAAAACCCTATGATAGGTTTGTGTTAGGGTCACCAAAATTGGAAACTATTTGAAGGCACACAACAATAATGAGATGGGCTATTATACTGGAGGATGAATAAATATATGCACTAAATAGTCCAATATTGTTCTTCATTAGTGCATCTGAGGAAGTGTGTTGAAATCATGAAAGCTCATGTTAAAATAAATCAGTTTTAAATTCATTCTCTCCTCCTCCTTTTCTTTTTTTAAAAGGAGGGATGTTATTCCTTATTAAGTTGATATTGTAAGGCAACATATTTATAACTTTGTGATGGAAAGATGGAATTAATTACAAGTAACTAATCATTCGCAACTAGTTACTTTCAGGCTAGATTCCTTCAAGATGACGTCTGGAGTCCTAATTCATTCCTGTTTCTGAATAAAAACCAGAGTGAAGAAAAGGGAGCAAATTAGGCTCTTGTCATGTTAAAGTTGCAAGGAAGCAAGAGACTTTAATATTAAGGAAGTATTGGAAGTGCTCCAAAATTCTCTTTCACCTGATTACGATAGGTGCTGATTCAAGAAAGAGCAATGAAATGTTCTTCATTGGACTGATATACTGTACAGATTCCCAAAACAAGCAGTTCTCTTTAATCACCATATCCTGCTGAAAATACATGTATTAAGCTTTTGATGTTTAGCAGCTCTGTTACACGGGATTTGGAGCTCCTGATATTAGCTGGCTTTTCTTCTTTAATTAATTTACCCACAATTTACAGCTCTGGGTTTGACTTGTGAGTATTTAAGCAGAAATTCTGTACATATAGCATTGACAGTAAAGTGCTAGAATAGCCAATGTCTATCAAAAACTGGCCTTAAAGAAATATATGGGAATCTGAGTTGGAGAAAACTCTCTCTCTTTCTGTCCATTGAAGCTTCCTATGAAGTGTCAATAGAAAGCAACCAGTACAATACAAAGCTCTCTGTTCCACGGAAGATTTAGAGACTGCCCATTTGCCATGTTCCTTAGTTGGCAGTAAAAGGTTTGTTACCTGGCAGTTTATGAAAGAAACAGTGCTTCATGCCAGAAACTAAAATTAAGTGTGGCTTACATCTTTCCTGACATTTAAAATCACAATTCCAGGTAGTTTTACATCAGGGGCAGGGAAATTTCAGTCCTCCAGATATTGATAAATGGTTATTCCCATCACACCTCATCACTGGCCAGGCTGGCCAAGACTGATAGAAAACTTTGACACATGGGTTGCAATCTTGAGAAAATCAAGTATGCCCAGCTGTGTAGTGAAACAATTTTCACTGGTTTGAGGATGGGTGTAGAACTGAGAAAACGATTGGAGGACTGGGTATAAGGGTTTGGTTATCATATGTCGCTACAAAAGAGATTTCTGTGCATAATGACCAAATTGACCCCAAATTAATAGAAATTAAACAAAAAGCATGTTGCAAAGGAAATCAATTTAAACTATAATATTTTCCACATGTAAAAGAGCTTAGTGTATGTTAGTGTAAACTAAATAACAATGACTAGGAAGTAAATGTCTATTGTCCAAGTCTTACTATAATGATTAGAACTTTTAATAAAGTCTAATGAGCTGTGGCTTCTTTGCAAACTTGTGAGGAAAATGTCCACTCGAAATTCCTTCAAATATGTTGCTTTCAAAAGCCAAAATTACTAAATTTGCTTTCTCTGATGAAAGATTCTATGATATTTGCATGTGTGTCAGAGTAAAGAATGCATTTTCAGACACAGCTACAGATGCACCAAAAGTGAGTCTGGCAACATATAGAGTAAATGTGCAT
Organism: Iguana delicatissima; assembly: GCA_948472985.1. Taxonomy (NCBI): domain Eukaryota; kingdom Metazoa; phylum Chordata; class Lepidosauria; order Squamata; family Iguanidae; genus Iguana; species Iguana delicatissima. The sequence goes on along the minus strand of CAOKZL010000551.1, from coordinate 242,614 downwards.
GGAAAGATTTCCTTGAGCATATTTGGTCAATATTGGGTTTGTCAACCCAAAGTTCCAATTTATTGCTTATTGTCCTAATATTCTAGGTATCTCTCCACATTTTTTGTGTGACTGCCTATGGTTGTGTGGTGAAAGATACAGAACAGATAAAATGAAGTACTACTTCATACCGCATATAGTCAGCCTATAGAATTTAGCACCATGAGATGTAATGATGACACCCAACACAGACGTCTTAGGGCAATTAGACAAGATCACAGGAGATGAGGCTGTTATTAGTCATAATTGTTCCCTAGTCATATGACACCCAGTTTTAAGGTTTGCCCGAATACCCACTTTGGTATGGTTTGAGCTTGTGGGCTTCCTAGAACTACCTCGTTGGCTGCTCTGGAAACAGCATGTTGGACCAGGTAAGCTTTTGGTCTGATCCAACAGGATTCATCTTATGTTCTTATATTATTCTGTTCTGCTTGGGTCTTTGCTGCCTTCTCAAGATCACCTGTACTAATTTGGGGTGGGGGGTAAGAAAGAGAGAGATGTGCAATTCTTCCAATTGTAGTCGGTTCCTAGGTAGAAAGCAGAGTCTGTGACTTGTGATATAATGGCAGCCAGGCTATTTATCCATATCATTGCTCATATTATTATGCACTACCCAGCATACTTCCAGGAGGACTATAAATTAGAACTATAATTCTGCCTAGATATCTGGTGACAGAAATAGAAAATTCAAGCTGTTTCTGAAAGTTCCCGATGACACTCAGCCTCCTCTAGTAATCTTAACGGCTCCTGGTATATGCCTGAGACAGGTTATTAATCCTCTTCCACTCGAAGATCTAATTAGTAATTAGCCACAATTGCCTTGTCCAGAGGAAAAGTTACATGATGTAATTAAGATGAATGAATGTGGCATTACCAGGAGTACAGATGAGTAAAAGAATGAAAGAGCAAATGTATTATGAACATCAATGACAAATAGATCATCCATCCTTTTTGTAGCATATCTGTCCAAGGTCATCGCTCTAAGCACTAAAATCAGTCCTATGTAGCTGTCTGTCTGTTCACTTGAAGGGCTAAAGTGGGGATTGGGATGTTTGTGTGCTTGTAAGCCCCCCAAATCCCTGCATGTTCAATACATCTACATGTGTTGAACATCAAAGTCTGCACAGAACTCTGGAACATATTTGGCTGAGCATGGTTTACAGTTTATCTGCTCAGTAATCCTGACAAGGCAGAGTCCTCCATCACAGGAATTTCACAGCCAGATTGAACTGAACACTTTTACAGAGTCCCAAACAGATGCTTGCACTGAAGGCCTGAAGACTTGGAAGGCTGCTGGTCACAGTGACATCTGAGGGCAACTTTCATATGTAGACCCACATCCCTGTCTCTGCTTTTGTACAAGCATGCAAAATTTGGCATAAGGCTACAGTTATCACAAGGACAGTATTGGTGTCTGAGCTGCACTGATCTGTATTGAGTGTCCATTTTGACGGACTCAGAAAAGGTTCTTGCTTGTATTTTATTGCATGGTTATTGACATTTAGTAGAATGAATACTGTAGATAACAAGAAATCTCCTAAAAAGCAAGCAGACTTGTAATTCCCAATAGACATACAAGTCCTAAACACACTATTAGGTAGCAGTCATAATACTAACAGAATATTTATATAAGGAGTGAATCTCATTGGACTTTTGCCGTACTTTGGGTTCAGGTGCCTGTCTTAGCCATATAAACAAATAATTTCTCATCCTTTTCTTGAATCTTAGTTAAGATCCAATTTTCTATATAACAGTGTTAGAAGGCAGGGAGAATACAGATATACTCAAATGCTTCAAAATGTCTAAGCTAGTCAGTCAGCTTGCTTCCCCCCTCTCCTTTCTATGCTACATTAACTGTCCTTAGTTTGATTATCTGTTCTTCTTATGGGCCTACTCTACATCTATGGTTTCTTGACTTGATACTGTATGATTGCAAACTTGGAGCCTTTCTGCATTACACTGTTATAGTGCTGTTATTCCACTTTCAACATCCTCTGGAATCCTGGGGTTTGCAGTTTAGGGAAGGGCATTTAGAATTCTCAGCCAGAATGCTCTTTGGCCTCAGTAAACTATAAACCCCAGAATTCCACAGGATGTTGAAAGTTGAATAACAGCACTACAACAGTGTAGTGCAGTAAGGCCCTTGGTCTGGCTACAGTGAGGGGCAGAACTCCTTTGTTGCAACAACTGTACTGGCTACTAGTCTGTGTCTAGACACAATTAAATGTGCCGGCTTAGTCCTATAAAGCCTGTAGTGATCTGAAGGACTATGTTCTTTCTTATAAATACTGCCCATGTTTTGAGATCTGCTGGGGAGGGCCTTCTCTCTGTCTCACCACTTCCACAGGTACTTCTGGTAGGAACACAGGACAGGGCCTCTCAGTGGCTCCCCTAGGCTCTGGAATTTCCTTCCTACCAAAGTTAAACTGGCACCCTCCGTACTTTCTTCTCATAAACAAGTAAATACTTTCCTGTTGCGACAGGCATTTGATAATTGATTGTATAGTCCCTGTCCCATCTAAGCAATGTACTAGATTTTCCAAAAATTTTTAGTGAAACAATTAGGAAAATTTTTAATCTGTGTATGTTTTAATCTGATTTTAATTTTTTGATCGTTTAATCTCTTCTTAACTTTTGTATTTTGTGAATTTTTAACTGTGTGTTTTTTAATTTGTTGTAAGCCACTTTGCGTCTCAAACTGGGACAAAGGCAGGAAATAGACAGATAGATAGATAGATAGATAGATAGATAGATAGATAGATAGATAGATAGACAGACAGACAGACAGACAGACAGATAGATAGACATTTCCTATACATGTATAGCTTTGATGTCTGTTCTTCTTGGGCAGCTATTTAAGGTTTCCTGAGGTACAGGATAATATGATCAGTACATTGGGCATCCCGTTTGTCTAAAAGTGAGCAAGCAAATGTATCTCAGAAACCTATAAACATTATGTTTTCAGTTTGTCTTGTGTCATCTGCAGCTCCACGTACATTTTATCACCATTTTACGAATGTATCCTGATAAAAACTTAATTACTGTGGGTGATATGGTCATCTTTAGCTGTGTGAAATGCAGAGCAATTAGTGTTTTGTCCCATCATCTTTCTGGATGATTGAATACTTTCAGTGGAAAAACTGAATTGAAATTTAACTGGTAAAACCCAAATTTTCTATATTTCAAGTTAATACGGATTGGAGCATATCTAAGTGAGTTCATGATCATTCATATTGCATTTTAATGTCCAAAGTATTTTACCTATCCTACCATATTCATCTTCACAACAATCGTACTAGACAGATCATTTTTACTCCCTTGTGTAGATCTCTCCCAAACATGGCCATTTCCGCACTAGCCTGTTATAGCGCGATGATTCCATTTTCAACATCGTCTGGAATCCTGGGGTTTGCGCTATAACAGGCTAGTGCGGAAATGGCCCATGTCTCACTCTGCAGTATGTCTCATGCATTTGGTAGACCTGCTCCCAAATAAGGAGGGTTAGGGCTGTAGCCTGACACTTGAGCAAGTTAACATGGCCATGACTACCCAGCAAAGCAAGGGATTTTGTGTTGTTGTTGTTGGTTTTACATCCAAATAATGAATCTTTTTTTTAACGCTATGAATCCAGTATGGCACTTCATTACAGTTTTGATCTTTATATCTGGATTAAACTACACTACCTTAAAATAAGCAGAGACTGAGGCCGTGGTGACTAGGCATGTGCACCAAATTTAGGCTGTGGCCTCTAAGCTCTGCATATCATGATAGTCTTTAACTGGCAGCATGTTTAGCATTTTCTCAAGAGTTTAATGTGCAATCAGCAAGAGAAACAGGGTACCATACGACTGCTTCCCATTTAATATTACCCACTTTTATCACTCTATGATACCTTTAAGGAGCACATGCAGCTCCATTCTGCAGTCTTCTGGCACAATAAAATGGCCTTAATAGTCAGTGCGCTAATAAAAATAATGTCTGTGGTCTCTAATAGCTTAACTTTTAACAAAGTCCGCTGAGGACTTTAATGCTCCCTCCTTTTAAGAGAATAACCTCTAAAGGATCCTTTAGTTAGAAAAACCTTCCTGCACATAATCTAAAAGTAAAGTTGTCATGCCTTTTACTCTTTATTGTGAGGGGCGGGGGTGGAAGCAAGTCACAAATATGTCATCCTAATGAGGACTCCTGTGATTGTACTGTAATTTAGTTCATGCTGCTTGCAAATGGAAAGCCACTTCCTCGCCATGACTTTTCAGCACCCAGCAGAGCTAATGCAAAACTTGTAAATGCCTTCTTCAAAGCAAGGAAGTTTGTCATGGCTGGATGGAATTCCACTTTACTTAGGTATCCATTAGGTTTTGGAGACAAGCTAATTAGATGTCTGTCTTTTGGTGGGAAGGTATTAAGTTTTAAATTCTAGGGCACCCAAAGTTTGTGCATATTCAGGCATCAATCAATCAGACAAAAGAAGGAGGAAAACAAGTCAATTTTATTAGACTCCAAGACTCAGTTAGTTGATTACACTGAGAAAAAACAGGACTAGTTACTTCAACAGAGGGTTTGCTCTTGCAATTGATTAACTGCTGCCACCTGCTCTATTGACCTTCACTAATTTGTTGTATTGCCTGTCATTCCTTATCTTGGCCTATGCACAGAGGCTTTTTAGGTAAACATCACATTACTAAGGTTGGAGGAGAACTTTAGTTGGCTCTGTAAATTAATTTTAATTGTACGCCCATTCAGAGGTTCTTGTTGACATTACTGTTGCACAATTACTATTTCAAGTACAACAAAATCCATATAAGAATGGTACCTTAAAAGTATCATTCTTTTGTGTATTTTGTATTTTGTTGTATTTTGCTGCATGGTCAACATGGCTACCCCTGCATAGATTTCAAGTACAGAAACTTGTGACTGTAACTTGGGAGCAGAGACAAAGGAACTGGCAAAACCATCTCCAAGTGTTCCTTGCCTAAGAAAAGCCTATGAAATTCATGAGGTCGCCATAAGTGGACAAGCAACTTGAAGGCATGTATACACAGAGAGGAAGAAAAGACAGGAAGTCACACACTTGGCTGATGGAAACAGACTTCAACTTTACCACATGGAATTTCCTGAAGTCTGGCACAAAGATGAGAGCAGAACTGCAATATTACTGCCTAGCTGGGTTTGTGCAGAAGCAGGTTCTGGTAGCCTTTTCCTTGAATTGCAGCTGCAACAGCACATTCAGTGTACAAATGCAAAAGAAAGTTACTTGTCCTGCTTTTCTGAAAACTCCCATAATCCACCATTTCTAGTCTGGGACCATCTTTCTTTTAGAAAATGTATGGGATGTTCAGACTTGGACAAAATGTGCTGAGCTGTGGGAACACTCCACAGAACAAATTAGCTGCAATTGATTTACTGACTTCCTTGTTCCAGAAGATTGCTTCTCATAATACACTAATAAGTTTTTTGTTTTTAGGCCCTTTGTAAACGTGTAGCTCAAATAAAGAAGTTTCTGACAGCATTGCCTTGCACTCCCCTCCAGACCTCTTAAACCTTCATACCAATTCCATTTTTAAAGAGCACCAAAGAGACTGTATAACTGTTAGAACTGTGCAGTGTGCTGCAGAAAAATACCACCCTGATGAGAGAGTTGGGACTTCATTGAAGATACTTTTATATGATACTCTTATATGAAGAATTATTATTATTATTATTATTTTTGGTGGAGTCTGCTAGTAGATCTGGACCAAAGGTACCAATCACAAAGCCCTCCAGATGTTGTTGGACTGCAACACTCAGAGCTCTAGATAGCATTGCCACTGGTGAGGAATTTGGGAACAACAGTCCAACAATATCTGGTGGCCACATGATTCCCACTGCAATCTAGAACCCAGAACAGCCAATGGTCTAACAGAGACTGACATGTTGGAGCACTGTTCTTAGTCTAGGTAAAGACGGGGGTATTATGGCCTGCCAAATATTGTCCGACTCCACTTCCCATCTGTCTCTGTAGATCCAACACTTACTCCTTTGGATATGTCAGCAACAGAATTTATCTGTGTGCTACTATTCTACACTACTCAGATGATAGATCAGAATGACCAACATTCTAGTGAGACTTATATTCGAGGACACTTCATTGTGCAAAGTTGCTCTGTGTCCTTTGGCTTCACCTTGGTTCTTAGACCTTCCTCCCATTGACTTATCAGTGGTAGATACTGACTATATTTCAGTAACTGACCCTTTCAAACCCATATGAATCTTTGTGTAGTTTTTTCCCCCTGTATTCAAATTAAATATCACTTTAAAATATAACTCTACAGGTTCTTATCATTCCTGAAGGATACTTAGCTTCTTTTGTTGAATATATATTAACTTTTCTCCTTATATTCTTTTTGATTTCTTGAAGTCTTTTGAATTTTCTTTTGCTATTGTCCCTCTATAATTTTACTATACATGCAATGTCATATCACCAGCATATTTAATTAACACCCCATTTAATTCTTCCACCTCATGAATGGAGATTGAGAAATAATGCGATGATCTGTAGTCTCTAATTAGGTAAGATAAGCTGAGAGAGAGAGAGAGAGAGATTATTATGCTTAAAACATGCAGAGGGGGGCACTTTGCTTTAGTGCTGTTTTTTGCTGTTTTGTCATATCAGTCAAAAGCCAGTGAACCTCTCTGTAGCCTGAAATCTTGAACTTACTTATCTAAGAGTAACTTCCCTGACTTTGGTAGGACTTACTTCTGCTTAGACATATATTGGATCATTTTGTTAATTACTTAACCCATTTTGGTCTCTTTCCAGACCTTGCTACACAAAAACAGCACAATATTAAGATGGGAATGCCATAGAAACCCGACACTGAAGACTAGAAAGCATCTACAATTTTTCTTGTACATCCTGATGACTAATTAATAGAAACAGCTTGAGAAATTTTCAGGTTCAAGAGTCTGACTTCTTATGAAGTGGCCATGTTTGTGAAAGCAGTTAAGCTGTGACAAGAAAGTTATTGCCTCTAGCTCCAGAACTTTGATCCTGCTTTGACTGATATTGTAACACTGTGAATTCTTCCAGGTGATGGGAGGTACATTCTCAGCACTCTTACCTTAAAAGATGTGGCTGAGAAGACAGTAAAATAACCCGTGAATATATTTAACCCTGAAACTATGTTGTTATAGCTTGCTCCCTCACACCTTGCTCCCTTTGCCCTTCCACTCTACATTGTATAAAGATGGCTGCAGCTGATCACTGCTTATAGATAACATCAAGGGTTTTAAGGCTAATACTACTTTTCTAAATGCCACTTTTCTGAAGTGAATAACAACAGCAACAATTTATTAACCGCCTCTCTCTAAGGCTTGAGGCAGACTTCTGGTGTCTACTGTGATGGTGAAAGTGCAACACAAGTAGCTAACCTTAGATTAGCAAGCTGGAAAATCTTCAATTTATGCTGACTTTACAATGATAATAATATGTCTGTTTTAAAAGCTGCTCTAAACTGAACTTCCAGGTATAACTGATGCTGAACCATGGAATAAAGAGATCAGACACAAATTTGGGTTAACTAAGGACCACTTTATTTGACCTGGGTTTGTTTTTTTAAAAAAAAAAAATTGGGCTAACATGAAAGATACATTGGGGGGGCAACATGATATGGGTCCAGCTGATGCCAGGGTCACAACGTGACAACCTGCTCAGCATACCCATGGACGATGACACGTTAGACCCAGGGGCAGTCCAAATTGCTTTTGTTGTTCCCCAGACCAGCATCTTGGAAGGTAACCAAGGGATTCCCACCCTAGCTGTATGGCTCTAAAAGTGAAAGCCTTCTTCCCAGGTTACCCTTAAAGGTAGCCTCCCTCACTGAACCCCCTGGGATACAGGCCCCTAAAGAAGTGGTTCCAGAGCCCTACGCTACACCAAATGGGTGCTGATAGGTGATCACCGAAGTTTTATTATCCCCCATTATCTGCCAAAGGACAACTCTATTTAACAATGCCACCCAGAGCCAATTCTACCAAATACAGTATGGGATAGGCAAAAAAAAAAAAAAAAAAAGGGAGGAGGAAAAATTCCTATCTGGCCCCGAAGCAACCACATTAACTCACAATGCATTGAGGGGTGGAACGATGGGTCAATGTTGAGCACCAAATGACATGGATAGGGAGCAAAGTGCTTCCCTGTCTCCTTTGACCCTATCAAAAGTCTTAATTTGGTGCTTAGCGCCAATAAAACATAGCACTCTGGTCTCACTCCATGGAGACCATCAAAAGCTTACCTTCCCCTGCAGTGACATTAGTCAGGTGAGCCCAGGTGAGAATTTCCACCCTATAGGGTTAAGAGAAACACAGTGTCCTATTGCTGTCAGCCGGATAGGAAAACAGTGTGAGTTCTTTTTCTTCTTTCCTTTCTATACCCAGTAGTAAAATAAGGAAGTGGGAGCTGTGATATTTCTGTGTTGTAAAAGCAGGGATTGGGGGGGGGGGGCTGGAGAGGCCACATCATCAGCCCTTCAGTCCTCCAAAGTGGGCTCATTCTTCCCGCACTTACCAATGCAATTGCCACTGAAATTCAATGGTAACTGAAGAAACTCTGTGGTGCAGGAAGGTGACAGATCTTCCCTTCACACGACAGAGCAGTGTGGAAAATGCAGAATATTTCACAAGGGCTCAGTGGTATAAGAACACAATCTATCACCCTCCTAATCCATATTGCTGCACTGCTTTTTAGCAGCTGTGCTGCTTGCTGAAGCAGTTGCAAGAGTGTAAAAAAGCATCAGGTCTCCATTTCTCCAAAACTTGACAAGATGACACTTTCCACTTCCACAGCTGTACTGTTCAATGCAAGTTCCATTGAGTCACAGAAATTAAAAGCAATGTCATATCTAAAATGAAAATGCATACTCAGCTTCAAGAAGCATTCAAAAGCCATTCAGAAAGTGCCTTTCAAAGCAGTTTAGCATTTAGTTAATGCTTCATCTCAAGACCATGTTGACTATCTGTAAAAAGGGTGACTCACAGGGCATGTTCACTGGGTTTTTATCTCTGGGCAGTAGAGGAATCAGATACATTAGTTCAACCCATCTTCACCCTACAAGAAACATATATTTATATCAATTTTTTTTCAATCCTTAACAATTTGAAAAAAATACAGGACCCTTGAAACTAGCATGAAAAACAATGTCTGCGGCACAGAAATGTACTGAACTATCTATAACAGTCTATTTACTTTGCATTGTTTTTGAACTTCTAGTTTAGGCTCAATTGTGGCACTGAAACATCCTGCATAGGCAACATTTGAGTCCCTGATTTGCTTCAGTACAATGTTATATATACTGTAGCTCTCCTAGAATCCACTAGCCAGCATAACTGGTGGTGCTGCTGTCTGGAGGATTCTGGGAGTTGTAATCAAAAATGTAATTTTTCTAAGCGCTGAGTTTTAATAATATCACTTCATATCAGTTTGAAGTTTTAGTTCAATAAAGATCACCATGTCCCTCCAAAATACTCTGTTTGCTGGTAGTCCTGTCCTAATGAAATGGGAGTGTTGGAGCAGAGGGGGTCTCCTGTACTAATTATATTGCTATAGTCTCAAGAAGTGTCATAAACATGCACCGTAGAACAGATCTTTCTCTCTTACCTGCTACTAAGAAGAATGAGTAAGTGTTAGGGAAGGAGATTACAAGACAGATAGGGCCAGCCCTATCAGCATTTGATGCAAGATAGGTTTATAAATCTTCTTGCTATTACCTTCTTTTGGGGGCCTATGCTGTGTCCTTTTCTGGATAGTTGAGCCATTCCTCCTAAACTACCCTACTGTTTCCTTGTCAGTACTGAAGTAAGATTTCAATGCCAGTCTAGTTTTTCCTTCTGTACCTGGAATAGAATTGGGGGGGGGGGACTTTGAAAATTGTACTGTTGTCACCGATTCTATATTACCATAAATCAGGGGAAAGATGATGAGTGGTATTAGTGAGATGTAGTAAAGTCAGAAGGTGCAAATTGTACACCATTTCTATTGAGTGACAAAACCCAGAAACCATTTGTTTTACAGGAACTTTTTCTTGCCTTGGACTTAGTATAGATGTGAAGAAGTGATACTTTGTTAAGTGCCTGAAAGGATATGTCTTAATGGATGCATGCTTTTACTCAGACCACCTCATACTTCCATTCCTGTAACGTTGTGGTGTTACTCAGACTTTATTTGTTTGAAATGTGATGCTTTGGTTACAGTTGCTTTCTCTTCTTCAAGGCTTTGAAGAGCATCATTTAAATGTATTGAGGAAGAGCTTAGCTGTAGCTAGGTTAAAAACCTTTAATTTATTGTTTGAACCAGGTATGACTTGTTTCTTGAGAACATTCTGGTTTAGAGTCTTCTTTGGAAATGACCTTAAGATGTGCCTTTTCACTTTGGCTTAAATGATGTCAGCACAGTTTCCACATGACAACAAAGCTGTCTATAAATGAGTAGATATATTTGACTCTGCCCTCTCCCATACCCAAGAGGCTGTCAAGCAACATGAAAAAGGAATAATCCAGCCAGAATTCTCTACATATTCTCTGATCATGACATTTTTATTGACTGAGGTAAAGATTCAGCAGGAAGATACTGCCTGCAGTTCTTTTAATGGCTGCTGTCAACCTGTTGTTTCACAACCTATCAGTGGGCAACAAATTACTAACTGTCCATTGGATTCTTACAGTGCAGAAAATAGATAAAACCACCTAGAGTACACACATTTTTTTTAAAAAAGTGCTGGATTTTAGACAGTGGAAAGTCTGTTACAGTTTTTCCGTTCCTTTAGGGTGTTGCAGATGTTGCTGCAACTCCCAGAATTCCTTACCATCAACTTTGCTGGCAAGGGCTGATGGGAATTGTAGTATGATGACATCTGGCTGGTTACATGTTGCCCATCTCTGCATTACACAATGTGGTTCTCTTCATAAGCTTTGCACAACTTGGTATACGTTACATGGTATACCAGGAGCTTGTTAGGCTGTTCTTTATGCTATGTTTTGCATAAGGGAAACAGTACTACAGAGAGATGCTTTCAACTAACATTATTCATTTCAGCCTCCTGGAGCACAGAGCAATAGCTGACTTTACAGAAACATGTATCCTAAGTAAATAGGCCTCTGAAGAGGTAATACAAGCCCCATCTGCTCTTCTTCACTTCTGCCCCAAATTGAAAACATTTGCTTTTATTCCTCCCACAAAGCCTGCTAGTGCTGAGAGCTTCTGACTATGCCTCTTCAAGGGGCAACACAGAATACTAATGTTGCAGGAGCCCAGAGAACACAGAGACCACAGAGCAAGAAAAAGAGTAATTTATTACGCTCGGGCTTTTGGCTGGATGTTTCCAAAAGACCAAAAGCCCTGAATTCAAGTTTCACAGCTCTTTTATAGACAAAGTTCACAGCATACACAAAGATCACAGGCAAAGATCGCAGGTATGTCTCGGTCCGCCCCTCCGGGGTCACAAATACCACATGCTGTTACTAGCTAATTACCCCCGCACTCAGACCCCGGAAAGTGCTTATCTACAATCTGCAATTACCGCAGCCAGTCAATAAACGACACCCTGGCTATGTGATCAACATCCTAGCTACGTGATACATTGGCTCTCGTGACCTTTTTACCCTTCTTAAATCTTTCTCCGTTCCTCTGACCTAAGCCCCCAGCTTCTACTTTATTATTTCTAATTCATACCTATATCATTTCCCCCCTTAAATGCATAATTTCTAAACAATTATAGCATTTCGTGACCTTATATCATAAAACAGCGTCAGGCTGAGCCACCAAAGCGTACAGAGCTGCTGTCTTACTGGAAGTAATTTGAAGCATATTACTTATACATTGTATAAAACAAGGAAAGCATATACACAGAAACAGGAATATTAGCGCTACTGGCAACAAAATTACAAACAATGCTTTTAGCCAATTCAGGTTTGGTAACCAAGATGTGAGCCACTTCCACCAGCTATCATCCCCTTCATTTATATCCTTTACTACTTCGTGCAGTTTGTTAATTTGTGCTTCTATCGCGTTGCTGTTATCAGACAAGTTGAAACAGCACAATTTCTGATGCTTTTCACATCCTACATGATGGAGAAGGAAGAGATAGTCAACGCCTGCCCGATTTTCCAATACAGCATTCCTTAGTTCCCGCTGTTCTTTGTTAAGCAAGGATAATGCTTTGGAAGTAGCGTTTATACTTTTGACTAGCGTACAGGCTAATCTATTTATTTCTAGTCCGTCCTCCAAAGCCAATCCTGTTATTCCAACCAGGGAGAATGCTAATGCTATTTTCTCCTCATCCGACCATAAGTGTGATTGGCTGTCACAGTTTTCATCTAGAGGGGCGGCTCTAGCTCTACGGTCTCGCTTCTGAGGCCATGGAGGAAGGACTGTTACCAGACGGCTAAGGCAGCAAGGTTGAGTGTCAGACAGATAGGCTGGTATGTATGACCAGGTTCGAGACCCACAGGTCCAGAACCAGCCGTGAAGTAAAAGAACATGACCTTGGTAATAAGATACATTTTGGATCTTCTTGCAAGGAATCGGAGGTCCTGGAGCAACCTTGCATTGGCTATTCTTACTCTGACAATTTATCATGCGCGCGCAGGTAGCATTGGCTCCTGCTACTATAGGAGTTCGTAAAGTGAACTGAGTTAGGGGTACAGAATTTGAAGTGACCCCCCAATCTGCGCTGCGAGCATACGACATATCTAAGTGGCTAAAGATCGAACTCTGGTAGTGGGTACTATCCTGGATTTGGCTTGGCTGCCTACACACCGGTATCAGACATGAATTAATGAGTCTATTGGCAGGAACTCCCTGTGGCAAACAGAAATGATCTACCCCGGTTATATTAGCTAGGTGTAACCAATAGTTATCAGCCAAACGTGGGGATGCTGTCTCTTCAACCCCTTGAGCATTGCTTACAAATATCATATACATAGAGAATAATAAGAGTAATATAAAATGCATGTTAGTATTACGTCCCTTCCCGGGCTTCCTGGGGTTCTGGCTGTATGCAGGGCTGCTGGAATCCTGGACAGCAGCGATAGAGCCTAGCCCCTGTCTTCTTTCCTTCTCCAGGTGCAGGCTTAGTTGTATGTGGAATTACCAGCTTCCGGAGTGGTAATAGTAGGGGCGCCCAAACGGCAAGCGCTGAACCGAGGGAACCTTCCTCCTGGAAGCAGAGTATAGAAACTGGGCCCTGCCTCCACTGAAAATTTCCTCTGTGTTCGATTTGGCAATCATCATCTTCGGAGAAGTGGTTCGTAGTCCACTGCGCCGTCAAAAGACCTAGGCAAGTAGAATCTGGTTAGAGGCCAGACGCCCCACTCGCTTCAGGGTGGAAGGGGAGCCTGATCACCTCCCAAGCAGACACGAGTACTTAGCCATAAAAGCGCTAAGGAAACTGTTCCGCTTTGTGGTATGGGACGGCGGGAGGCAGGGACTGTGTGTGCGAGTGTGTGACTGTTGTGTGGTGATTGGTTGCTGCAGTTCTGGCTATTGACCGTGATCGTCCGGCGATACCAGCCAGTGACACGTGCGTGTGCTGTTTTATTCCTCGTGTGTCGCTCGGTGAGACCCCTTTACTCACCGACCATTCCTTTCCCCTACTGTGTTTGTCTCATCTTAGGCGGGAGGACATGGGAGGTGGCGGAAGCAAGGGTTGCACCCCTCTGCAGTGTATGCTGAAAAACTTTAAGAAAGGGTTTAGTGGAAATTATGGAGACCCCTCCATGAGCCCTCAATGGTTGCGGTTTCTGTGTGAAGTAGAATGGCCATCATTCAATGTAGGATGGCCCCGAGAGGGGTCTTTAGAAAGTGATAAGATCAGCAAAGTGTATTCTGTGATAGTGGGAAATTTGGGGTGCCCAGACCAGTTCCCTTATATAGATTCATGGGACACTGTAGTGCGTTCTTCTCCACCGTGGTTACGGAGATGTCAGGAGTCACAGGCAAAAGTTTTGGTATTGAGGAAGGAGAAATTGGCTAAAAAGTTAAAACCAGAGTTAGAAGTTCCTGAAGAGGAACCCACAGAGCCATCGGCCCCCCTCGTCCCATTCTTAGGCTTTACACCGCTACCACCATATACACCGCCTCAGGCGGGGCCAGATCAGCAGTTAGGGACTGGAGCAGCGGTGCCAGCGGCGGCCAGGATTGAGGTGGAGCGCGCCCCTCACGCCGCAGCAGCAACGGCGTCTCCCAGCAGCACCGTCTCATCTCAGGGGACTACCACAGACTACTCTCAGATGGCAACTACCAGTCCGGCCAGTCCCCTTAAAGGTTCTGATTGGGAGGACACGGCGCACTCCTATTGTGACACGCTCAAAAATTCCGTTGGAACCCTAGAGGCTCTATGTTCGTCCCTCACCGGCAACACGCCTAAGGCAGATTCCCCAGTAGCTAACCCAACACGAGCCAAATCAACCACCCGTTTGTATCCACTCCGACAGCTCACTCAGATGGTCCCAAACCCACGACAGGGTGAACAGGAGCCCCGCTTTGTAGCAGTACAAGCCTACGTTTACAGACCCTTCACCACGTCTGATTTGTTAAATTGGAAAACCCATTATGCTTCGTACACAGAGAAGCCCCACGAGATTGTGGAATTGTGCTCTAGCATAATGGGAACGCATATGCCCAATTGGCAAGATTGCCAGCAATTGCTGATAACTTTGTTTACCACTGAAGAGAGGTGCCGCATCATCCAACAGATGGAGCGGCTAACCCAGGAAAGGACCCCGCAAGGACACTCCAACCCCCTCCGGGGTCACAAATACCACATGCTGTTACTAGCTAATTACCCCCACACTCAGACCTCAGAAAGTGCTTATCTACAATCTGCAATTACCACAGCCAGTCAATAAACGACACCCTGGCTACGTGATCAACATCCTAGCTACATGATACATTGGCTCTCGTGACCTTTTTACCCTTCTTAAATCCTCTGACCTAAGCCCCCAGCTTCTACTTTATTTCTACTTTATTATTTCTAATTCATACCTATATCACTAAAGCTCTTTTCAGTAGTTTGCCTAAATGTCTATAGGACTAAATGGATGGTAATGATAGGGGCATGCATGTAAGTCTCACAACAAATGTCCCCATGCACCTGAAAGTATACTAACTTTCCACACACAAAGTAGGAAGTCTCAGGCTATTTTCGAACTACACTGTTATAGCACTTATTCCACTTTCAATATCCTATGGAATCCTCGGCTTTGCAGTTTAGGGAGGGGTAGTTAGAATTCTCAGCCAGAGAGTTCTTTGGCCTTAGTAAACTACAAACCCCAGAATTCCATAGGATGTTGAAAATGGAATAATAGCATAATAACAGTGTAGTGTGGAAATGGCTTCAATGTTGGCCAAACATGGTTCCAGAACTCCAGTGATCAGGAATCCTGCCTTACCAAAATTCCCAGTCACTTGAGTTCTGTAGCTCTGGTTAGCCAAACATGGTTATAAATTCCTCTGCAGTCCTTTACACTCAACCTCCAAAGCTCTCTTACCCTGCTAGGTGCATGCAGAAATGAGGGGGCAGAGGTTGCATTCATGTCCAGATAAATGCCAGTCATTTAGCCCTACCTGTGTTAAGGTGAACAGCTGAATCTGGCTTATGAAAACTCAAAATACAGAGTGTTACTTTTGCAGGACAGCAAAAGGTCAAAACTAAGTATAGGATGTTGTTGAATTCTGGCCTGAATATATTTTAATAGCTTTTTTAAAAAATAAAAATTACATTCCAGGAGGGCTGATTTTTGGAATGTGCTAGTGCTGGTACACGATTCTTTGTAATATAACATCTGAGGGGAGAGCACATATTTTTCATCCCTGTTCTATTTGGTACCTGAAACTTGTGGTTTTCTTCATGTTCCACAAGGTCACAAACCAGCCTGGAAGAAGACACATGGCAGAGAGAACTAGCTTCTAAGTTTGAATTACTCAGCCGCTTCTATTCATTTCCATGACATATAATTTTGTAGTACTTGTCTCACAATGTTTCCCAATATCAGCTCTATTTTGGGAGAATCTAGTTTTGAAACATAAACTAATGAGAGTATAATCAACTCAAGACTGTTTAAAAATAGTTTCTTTTTCTCAGCATACATCGTTTAGTCAGTCAGCAGGAAAAGAAATGGTTCAGATATTGCCATTGTACTCATTACCCATTCCCCCCCCCCAAAATTAGGTAGAATTACTCACTTCTATAAAACATTTTCTTCTTTTTTCCCTTCCCCCCCTTTTGTTTTAACAGGTAAAAGCATTTTCTTTCTACAGTGAAGCTCCAGCTTCGTTGATGGAAACACTGGCAATTCAGTGTTTCTAACCAAATGTTTGAATGTGATTTATTGTTTCTTATTCACAGTCCTTGAAACTTTGTCTCTTTAACAGAAAAGAAGAACAAGGCTAAGAAAGTAAGGGAGAGAGATGTGAAACCCATAATGAAAATCTGGGACTGTAGGTTTCTACTTCCATAATTCATACTGCTGTTGAGATAGAATGCATGTATTCATATATGAATACATTTTAGTTTATGTGCATGCCTGCAGAACTGGCAATGTGGATAAGTCCTGTCTTCAGGCCTGCCATCAGCATACAGTACTGCAGGCAGCTGTGCCCCAGCAGGGTGCATTTCTGATGCCTACTCTGGACTTCAGGCCCTTCTATTAAGTAGAATGAGCGGGCTGCCTCAAGCAGCAGATTTCAGGTGTCAAGAAAGACCAGCAGATTGTTAGGCTGTTTACTTTGTTATTATTGTATTTTTACTGCTAGGGATTGAGATAAGTGGTTGTGGAATTCTCTGGCTCAAGTGCCAAAATAACTTGCCTGCTTTTGAGTGTTGTCCGTTTATTATTCTTCAAACAGCAAAATGTCCTGGCCATTCCTTTGTGTGACCTCCTTTAGAAACATTTTTACAGTGTTCTAAGAATTCCACAGTGTGCTGGAGAGATGCTATAATGGGAACATTCTGGAAAATTAAAATAGGGCTTTCCCAGATCTACCAGCCTAGGGTTAACCAAGTATACCTGCCAAGAGGGGAAGAAGATGACACATTACAAACATAAGGGACTCCTCCAACAAGGGCTGCTTCTAGACAAGACTTGATTATCAATGGTGTAATAGGAGCAAATTTCCCAGGGCCAGTGGCCAGTACCTTGGAGTGCGTGGAGGGGGGACAGAGGGGGGTGGGAGGAGAGGCAGGGGCATGGCTACATCACACGGGGGGCTAGGTCACACAGGGGTGTGGCTACATCATGTGGGGGAGGGTGGGCAAGGAGCACAGTGCCCCCCAAAAATTGCCACCAGGGGCACACCGCCCTCATTGCCCCCTATCCCTACACCAGTGCCCAGGGCCTCAGAGGCTAAGAGATTGATGCTCTTTGTCCTATGGCATTTTCAAGAGAAAAATGCTTCTGTGAAGAGCTGGGCTGTAGGTCCCTCTTCCTCTGCCCTCACCATTGGTACCATCCCCCCCAACCTATTTCCCAGCTATGAAGAGAGTTCAGATACTAGTGGTACATTGAAGTTATTGCCTTTGAGACTCTGGGCTTGGTCATGCCAGTTGGGATGCAAGCTGAGGGGATGCCCAGAACCATCCTTTCCCTCTGGACTTGGTCCAGGAAAGGTTCCTCTTGGCTTGCTAGCAGTGCCAAGCCTAATCCACCAGACCATGACACAGAACTCACACGCCGGCCCAAGGGGGGGGCCATTTCTGTGAATTGCTCCAAGGCCCCAACTGTTTTCATTTGGCCTTTTTACCAGAAAGGGCTCTTATAATGCTTTCCTTCATGGAATTTCATGGTGTATTGAAATGACATCGTCTTACATTTGTAATTCTTCCCCATTTTCCTTCTGCTTCCTTTTTATTTATACCTAAAAAAGAATCTGTTTGGAATTAAAATAAGAAAGAGCTGCAGAATGTCTTCTGACTGATCATTCTAGGAGCTCTCTGTTAGGAAGAACTCCTGAACTGAGCCTATCCTACCCCATGTGTCACTTTCTCTTCCATCCTCAGGTAATGTTTGCCCTACTCCTGTGCCCAAGAACCCACCCCAAAGCTGCACACGGCATTTTGGCCTAAAAGATGTTGTTGAACTGCAACTTCCTTTACCCCTCACTATTGGTTATGCTACTAGGGCATTTGTTGCAGGCCAACAAATCTGTAGGGTTGCAGATTGTTGAACCCTCTTATAGCCCAATGCTGCTCACTCCAAAGAATTATTTGTTTGACTGGACTCAGTGTATTTATTTCAAGGTAAAAAAGAACCCCCACACCTGTAGAGTAATAGCCTTAATCATTTTGGCAGGCATCTTGTTAGCCAGTCACAACTTCTAACTTAGACTCGTGACTATGCAAGTGTTTCCTATTCACATTAACAGTTGTGGTAGCATTGTCACAATTGTAAATGCCCCTGAAAGCCATATTAAAACTCAGTCAGCCATCCTGAACAGTGGAGTTCTGGTGCTGATGAGCAGGATGCTGCAGGAATATACGATCACCTCCCTCCGGCTACCGAATGGTAAAGCAAGAACAGAAGTGAGAGGTTCTGCCACAATTCTGTGATATACTGTCACTTAAAGGCAGGAAGGGGCTGGTCACATTATCTGTAGCACCCTGCTCTCCAGCACTATAGAACCCCATTGTTCAGGACAGCTTGTTAACATTTAAAGTAGGTTTCTGGGATTAGAGCAGGAGAGGAGCAGAGCTGCAATACTGTAGCAATGCCTCTGATGCAGGGTCACAGTCTTTAATTTAATCTAGTTTAATTTAGGCCATTTCTGCACTAGACTGCTATGGTGCTGTTATTCCATTTTCAACATCCTATGGAATTCTGGGCTTTGCCATTTAGGGAGGGCATTTAGAATTCTTTGGCCTCAATAAACAACAAAGCCCAGAATTCCAGAGGATGTTGAAACTGGAATAATAGCACTATAACAGTGTAGTAGTGTGGAAATGGCCTTATATTTCACCTTTCTCCCAGCATGGTACAACAAATTATGTTATTTATTTAATTTCTATTCATCCTTAAAAGTTAAAAAACAAACAAACAAGCAACACGATTTATAGCACAATTTTAAAACACCTTAAAGCGTATGCAAAACCACAGCATACCCCATTAAAAGACCCTTTTGTCACGTGAGTTAAGAACCAAAGGCCTGCCAAAACAAAAATGATATAATATAGAAGAATAGTGCATTTTCTCAGATGATAACCCTTTTCATTTTTAAGCCACGTGACCCATGCTGGATTAAAAGATGGACATGAAAAATAGGCACTGTTCTTCACTTGAAAACCAGAGATCACAACCCCAGACCCTTTCCTCCAGGCTTGGCTAGTCTGCTGCTGGCCATGATGAGCTCCAGGCTTCTCAGAAGATGTTAGGTACCTATGATAAAGTAAACTGTACCCTTTCCAAGAATGATGTGACACCAGAGTGCTCTTCCATCATTTGGTGCTGTATTGTAGCCATTTACGCAGGATTAATTCTGTTTGTTTTGGGAGATTTACAACACCAAAGTCAATTTCTGCTGAAGTTGGTGCCTACCCCCACCCTGCTGAGGCAGTTTATCAAGACTTTTCTGTGCTTCCGCAATACTGCTTATCAGTTAATGATCTGTGCAACTGAGTGGAAAGCAACAACAACAAAAAGCAGCCATTAAAAGAAAGCCCAGCTTCCTGCATTGCTCAATGTTTAAAGTTAGCCTTCTCCTTCTCTGTCAGCCAATTTCTAGGGTCTATCTGTGGCTAAATATCCTACCTAACTGTAACAGTTTTTCTATATG
Organism: Iguana delicatissima; assembly: GCA_948472985.1. Classification (NCBI taxonomy): domain Eukaryota; kingdom Metazoa; phylum Chordata; class Lepidosauria; order Squamata; family Iguanidae; genus Iguana; species Iguana delicatissima. Next base: position 222,777 of record CAOKZL010000551.1, on the reverse strand, counting down.
CTCTGCCAAAGCAAATATTTCCTTTACTTTATCTCTTGAGGCAAGCATAAATTTCATTTTCTAGAGATGTTTTCTGCTATGCAAAGACTCTTCGTATCTAAATCAAGTTTTCTGTACAGACTCCTTCTCCTCTTCCTCTGTTCTTTGTCCATTTATTGAAGGCACAAACCACTTACCTATTCTGTGCATTGTGTCATTTTTCTCAGTGTTTAATAATAAAAAGAAAAGCTAGAAGCTACTTTCATTCATTTTTCTCCAGGCTTAACATCCTGAAATAAGTTAGTCACGGCATCATAAATGAATGATTAAAAAAATAACAACAGTATACACCACAATGGTAATGTGGTGTGGTATATCACAAATGTCATACTTCAGTCCTCAGCAGAGATCCAAAGGTCCAGAGAAAAAACTAGAAAATTTGAGGAAAAGAACTTTTCCCCATACACATGCATGGATCTATATAAAACCTGCTAGACCCCAAAAACTGTGGTGCTGGATAGCAATGTGAGCACCACTTGGGCCTCGAAGTGAAGAGTATTCTATAACTGAGGTGCCACAGCACAGAAGGCTGTCTCCCACATCCTCCGGCACCATATTGCCCTGACTTATGAGACACAGAGGAGGGCCCCTACAGCAGATCTCAAACCTCAGGAGAGGTTCTCCTTTTAATTTCAATAAAATTGCAATAAAAGTCCTAGGCTGCATTATCAAGAGAATCTACTTTATGTTTCAATGCCGGGGCAGATAGAAGATAGGTTGGCAGTTGCTGGTGGATATCTGGATGATTGTTGGTAGACTGAGGATTTGGACAACAGCAGTTTGAAGGATATTTCACTCTTCATACTTTGAAGTACATAAATATGTAAGAAGAGAAGTTGGCATAAGCTTCTCAGAACTTGAAAATGTTATTCGTTTGTTTAGGGTCTGCCTTTCTGACCCATATATTGGCCATTTTTTTACAGAGATTCCAAGACACACTCCCAATCCTTGTTTGGATCCCAAGCTTGTATTTCCATCCTCCTGTTGTCTTTTTAAAGCTTTAAAATAAGTAACAACTAGACCTTGTAGGAGATGAGATATAAAGGAAAAGCTTGTCACCATTCTATTCAATTGTTTTGTTAGAAACAAGTCCGTCACTGGCTTTTGCTGTGTTTAGTCAATGAGTGAATGAGGTTCACATCTATAATTGACCGTTTTATAGATTTACAACTGTAAACAGAACAGAGTCTACCAGTTCCCTAGTTCAATGTTACAGTTTTAGAGGAAAGTCTAGCTGAAGTGTGTAATGCAGAAAACCTTGTAAAGATTGTACTGAAAACAATGGAGTCATTGGGATGTTGAGGAGGAAGGATGCAACAAAGCTCAGTGAAAGCTATTAGTACTACAATACAATTACTAATATTTAAAGTAACAAGGACTCTGTTACTTCTTCCTGACTAGTGTTGATGAAGCAGAGGTGCAATGTGAGATAAGCCTCAGGATGGTAGGGAAGGTAAGAGATGCAGTGGGGGGAGCAAGAGGCAAGGTAAGGGAGGTATGGCAGCAAAGGTCATCCAGGGAAAGGGGAAGGAGGGAAGATATAGTGAAACAGGCAAGCAGCAGAGTGCAAGAAACAAGGAAAGAAGGCATTTTATTTATTTATTTTGTTAGTTATTGAATTTATATCCTGCCTTTCTCTCAAGATGGGATCCAAGGTATGGTGAAAGCGCAAGTGAGGCAAGGAGGACAGAGAGGGTGAAAAGTGCAGTGGCCAAATGCAAAAAGTAAGAGAAGGAGACATTCTAAAGTCACAAAGGCAGAATAAAAGGGAAAGGAGGGTAAAAGGTGCAGTAGCAAGGTACTAAGAGTAGGAAAGGTGAGGGCATGTTAAGAGGAGATGCAAGGGATGGAGATGTGGTAGCATAAGGAGGGAAAGAAAAGTGGGAGGTGCAGCAGCAGAATACAAAGAGCAAAAGAGGGACTCATGGTAGTGGTATGAAGTGAGGCAAGGGAGGAGGAGGAAAGGGGGTGGGATAAGGTGGCAGTACAACAGAGATTTCCAGGAGAAGGGAAGCAGTGCAGTTCATTATTTCTGAAGCTCTGCTACATGTGGTGGCCACTGAGGAAGGGAGGAACTGAGAAATGGCAAGAGGACAGGATAGAGAGGAGGTTGTTGGCATAGGTACTTGATATGAGACAGTTTTTTGGGGAAATGGATTCAAATAATGATAATGTCCCTTTGGAAGGAGTAACTCCACATTCATTTCTCTTGGGAATATGATATGGGCCTTTGTATGTTTTGCTCATACACATGTCATACTATGTTAAATTTATGTTACTAAGTAAATGTATATAGGAAATTTATGTACTTGCATTTATTAGGAATACCCTTTCCTTCAAACTCAAGCCCTTTCCGCAGCTTACCTTTTTTCGGTGCTGGGGTGCGGGGATCACGCGAGCAGCCTCCAACAAGAGGCTCTCGCATCCCTGCTGCTTCAGCTCTGCACAAGCTGCCTGCTCCTGAGCAGGTAGCGCAAGAACCCCACCTCTTCCTTCTGCAGTGCAGCCTGAGAGTTTCGCAGGCTGCGCTGGGGCAGGAAGCATGACCGCCATGGCTCTGGAGGCTCTGCACGGATGGCAAGTGCGTGCAGGGCCCTGGAACAATGCACGATCGTGCACCATTTTTGGCTGAAAGCCGAAAATGAAAAAATGTGCCAGCGGCATCTGCCAGGCCCTGGGACGTTGCATGATTGCGAGTGTGTCGTGCAGATCACTCCTCCCAATTGCGCGACACTCCAGGAGCCCTTTCACATGGCAAATGCTGTGCGAAAAGGGCCTCAGAATGTCAGGAATTAAGTGCACAAAGCCCTGAGCCTAAATGAATCAATATTTCAGTTTCAGTTTCTTCCACATTCAAATCTTTAAAATCCCAAGTTCTTTTCCATCTGCATAAGAAAAATCTCATGAGTTTCTGCAAATTCTTATTTAAAGAAAGCAAACTTCTTACCCATCTAATTGCTTCAGAACAGACTGTCTTTAGTTTGCTGATAAAAAGTATTTCAATAATTCCTTTTTTATGAAAAGGCTCCTGTCTGTTACTTTACCAGTTGTTTGATGAACCAAGAACCAGATTCATAAAGGCTAATCCTTGTTAATCAATTAGTCAATCAATCTGTCAACTCTTGTGTTTGCCAAGGATTTTGGGTGTTGGTCCCCCAGAAAGTGTGCTGTGAGACTAAACTGTATGCAAGACTAGAGCACTGGATTTGCCTGAAGAATGACCCCTTGTAAACTTTATAGACAATACATCTACTTGTCCAGAATGACTCTCTTAGGAATCACAAGGAACGCCTTGCCAAAAGTAACAGATTTGAGAAGCAGACATGTGAGATGTGAAACATTTTGCAGCTCATAAACAAAGCTGCTGGAATGAGAAGCAAAGAGGAAATGCAGGGCCTTGCTGTATTGCTTGTGGCAGCACTGTGGCAAGGAGGGGATATTTACTAGCCTATGATCGCTTCCCCTGAAAGCACTCTATGAATAATTCAAGGCTATTTGGGGATGCACAAGGGTTTCTTTCCACCCCTCCCTGGAATCTTATGACATTATAGTAGTAGACAGTTTTTTATGAAGTTAGTTGACACCTTCATATGAATTCCCCAAAACATGAAGTTTCTTTATCTAATGCTTCTAATTCTGCCTCACGCCTGTTATTTTTTTTCCTTATCTTATAATTAGAGCTGCCAACTAATTAAAGTTCTAGTGGCCAATTAATTGGGCTGATTTAACTTAGCACTTAATCAGTTTGAGCAACTAAATGTTGTAGAACCTTGATAAATCTCCAGGGGCTTCCATGCACAGATGCTTGGCACTTGGATGCTCCTGCGCTTGCACAGCAATACTCTAGAGCAATGGTGCATAAATAAATGGATACAAAATAATGACCTGGAAAGACTTTTTTTCTAATTTTATGACCAGTTAACAGGGTACTTTTCCCTGACATTGAGGCAGTTAAGAGGTATTATTCTTGATCACGAAGAGCCACTGTTATATGGGAAGGCAGTGGTGTGATATGTATGTATGTCAGTGCAACTTGATAATGGTTTCACAACAAGAAAAATACTTTTCGAATCCTGGTGATAATGGAAACTACCATAGGCAGTTACTCTTAAACAGTAATTATTATTTCAAGCCCCATCCTCTGTGAAAAGAATTGGAGACTATCATAGTTATGATTTCCCTGAAGTAACTCTTTACTTCCCTGTTTCTCAAAAGTTATTTTTACTTACTTAAAAACAAATTTGAATTGTACAAGTCACTGGTCTGTTACACAAAATGTTATCTTCCTTTGTCTACCTCATTGTTGTTGCAACACAACAGGGCATGAGGCAGCAGTGTGAGGTATTTGAACCATGTAATGTTCTTCCTCTACTATTTAGTGAAACTGTATGTCTGTAGCTATAAAAGTAACTAAAAGGTTGTACCACAGAAAGAATGATCAGATCTCTTTCCAAGTTTCAATTACAAAGTAACTTATTTACAATTTTATTGAAAAAAAATACTTGCAAGTAACTATTTATAACCATTTACTTCTATACTCTGACTTTATCTGCATAGTGACTTCTTTCACAGTGACTTTTCCTCCGAACTTATTTGTATTTGGGGACAAATCTAGGATGCCGCTATGTGGGAATGAAGAACAAGACCAGAAAAGTGCTCCTTGGACCATTTTTAGAGACAAATCTTACAGGAGGACCAGCGCACCTGATATAGAACATTTGTTTTCAGTATTCTACAGTAGGAACAGGGGAGGGCCACTATGGAGCCCTTGTTCCTGCTTCTCAAAAACTGATGGGACAGATGAGGGCTCAGCCTTCTCTGTTGGGACATATGAAAGAGGGAGGACAAGCGGAAGTCCAGGTTGTGCATTACATGAAATTTGGGTACTGGATGAAAAAGTGACATCTGAGCAGAAAAATATCCAATATATATGTTGTTTTTGAGGCTGTCAGGAGTTCTTCAACAAAGAATGAAAGGACACTGTGTCATACTATGTCAGACTGCTTATCCATGTGGACCAGTATTTTTTTCTTCTGGCCGGTAATGGCTCCTCGTGATTTCAGGAACAGGTTTTCCCATTATCTGCTCCCTGATCCATTTTAACTTCCAGGGACTGTTCCTCAGATCTTCATGTGTAAAGCACTTACTGCTCCATTAAGCAATGATCTCTCCCTGAATGTATGAACAGCATGGAAGTATCTTGGAATCTTCCAGAAGTCAGATACAATTAAAAGACAAATGTGACATTTTAACAAAACATTAACAAGCACTAAAATACTGCATTACTCCCCACAACCCTCTCCTCCCAAAAAAACCCAACCAAAACAACTTTCAGCTGAAGGAAAACACAATGAACGAGCAGCTCAGTAGATATTATTCCCCCTGTTTCACTATTTTTCCTGTTTTCCATCCCTTGTTCCTGGTTTCCTCCAATTTCAGCCTGCAGGAAAGTTCTCTTTAAAGGCTTTCAGTGCCGTTGTGAACAGATACAAACAGCTACTGGTGCTGAGCTGGAAGATGTAGCTCAACCAGCCAGCATCCTGACTAGAGCCTAGAGAGATGGAATAAAAACACTAATTGACAGAGTGATTTACAGAGGTTGATAATAGTTCTCCCTGTGGATAGCTTTACCATTTACTAGCACTACTAAGATTACTCCAGAATTTCTAACAGTGGACTACTTTTAAACTGGTAATAATTTAAAACAGTGTTATAACAGTTGGGACCTGCTGCTCTTCATTTTGTTGCTCTTCCTAACACAGGCATAAAGGAATTATTGTGAATACCTCATTATCTAACTTTGCCTTCTTCATTTGCTTTTTGAAAGAGTGCCACAAAGCCTCTCTCTCTGAAATATTTCAGCCCAGCTCTCATGGCTCTGTTTTATCTGCAGACATTCTCACCCCTTTGCTCCTTAAGCTTTCTACCCATCCCCTTTCCCCCTCCAACAAAAACTAGGATAGAAAAGCTGTTTCTGGCTCTTAGTTCCCTGCAAATCTCCCTGTGATCCTTTCCACTTAAATGCGAGGAAGTGCAGAGACTACACACTATGTCCTTGTGACGAGATCTTGAAAGATTACAGTTATCCTTCAGAAAGAAATCTGCCAGTGAGTGTGAGTCTGTCTGCCCTAGATATTGTTTTTCTGTAATTTATATCTTTTTTTATTTAAAAAAGAGAGACACTGAGAGAGCAGCTTTCTAAACTTGCTTAAAAAGCACAGCAGCTAAGCCAAGCTGAGAAGTAAATTTAACAATCCATATTTCAATACTAGGGAAACAGCTGTGAGAAGGGAGGAAAGGGAGAGGCAAACGCTAACAAGGGATGGACATGAACAAATATAGATACAGGTATTTCAGCTTTGTGTCACCTGGGGATGAGAGTTACAAGGTTAAGCCGGTGGCTTCTTGGAGGAAGTGTATGTTCAGAATCCTGCTGACTTCTAATAATCCTGCTGAAAGAGAGGCACTTGCCCCTGAAGCTCAGGAAATCTAGAGGATCATCGCCCACTGATACCTGAACCAGGATCTAGGTCATTAGACAGTGGGCTTGGGTGCACCTCAGAGAAAAGTTGGAGTGAAGTGAATAAGAGGGTAACTAGGTCAATCAAAGGCCTGGTCAAGACCCCTAATATTGTTCTAAAACTTTTATTTGGAGGCCACAATAGCTTGAAAGCTCTTATTGACAGCTTTCCTGAAAGGGTCCAAGTTTTAACATCCTCACCTGTATAGCATCCAGCTATTGAAAAGAGTTTTTTTGATGAGAAATCCTAATTTCTTTCTGAAATCTTTGTGGAACATTGAGGAATCATTTTCATTCCTCTCTTTTCCCTTCCTGTTGTTTAAATCTACTGAAATGTCTGAAGATTTCTCTTTGCACACAAGAATGGGTGAAGAAGATGGACAGATATTTCCTTGGGGAAAGATGGGTATGAAATCGTTGTTGGCAACATACTACTGAGGATGAAATACACATATTAGCATCTGGTAGTAGAAAAGACCACCCAATGATTATCTAGTTAATATCAACTCAATTTGTTAGATGTCTTCTTTCTGTTCCAGCTGGAGAATTGGAATCTGAGCCCTATCATGTCCGGGAACAAAGACAGAGCAAATCAAATTTGTGAAGAACAAAATTATGTTTCAGGGGTATTTTGATGCGTGTATTTTTCTTAGAATGCCTATGGAATGCCTAATTACTACTATAGAATATCACTGTGTCACTGAACCTGGCTGACTCAGGGTTGAACTTGAATTATCAGTTTAATATTGTAAGAGTCATTGTAGCTGCAGAAATAAGCCCAGCTCAAAAGTTCAGAGGCAAACTACTCACTAATTACTTAACTAAGGCCCTGACTGCACAAAACTGACTGCACAAAACTGTCATATCTCCAGAGCAACGTGTTGTTCCCGGTCCAAGATTCATGCTATCGCATGATGCTGTTGTTAACCAGGTGCTATTCTGTTGCAATCACCTGGAAATCTGCCCTTTTTCAGTGCTGGAAAAAGGTCCAGTAATGTCCCCCTTTCTTGCCACAATCTCATCAGCTGTGTGAGTGCAGTTTCTCAATAGCGCTTGCTAAGTGCTTCCTGCCATAGCCGATCCAGGAGTGGGCATGGTGTGGGTGTTCCAAGGTTGTCTCTCCCTCATATACTCCCATGGGGTGGTAAGTTCGAAATCTATCATCTGTCTGTGTTTATTTTAAATTTATCCTTTGAGTTAAGGTTTTTTAAATTTTTTAAAATACATTTTTAGTGTTATAGAGCAAAAATGCAATAGCATACAGGTGTGTCATGATGTTCTAATGTTGCTGCACTGGTACAGCTTACAAAAACAAACAAACCTCCTCCACCAATCATGAGCTGTGGGGTATGTAAAAGGAGGGGAAAAGGACTTGCCAATGACACTGTAATGCGGTGGGAGCACTGGTAGAAATAACACTACTCATCCACTGAAGTTGAAAGGGTGCGGTAGAGAGCGTTCGTAACCTGATACCATCACAGAAATGGCAATGCTGTGATTGAAATGGAACAATGTGCTGCTGAGGTATGGTGTGGTAAGGGCCTAAGTGAGTACTCCTCACTACAGTTTGCCAGCTATCCATGTGAAGGGATAGCCACATAATTTGGGTCTCTAATCCCTAGCATAATTGGAACAAAGATAGTTAGACTTAAATGGCAACTGCTCCAATGTGCTAAATAAGTCCAAAAAGAAAGGTTCATACATTTGGGATATGTGTCTGGCAGAATGAAACCTTCCTTGACTTTGTTAATGATGCTACTGTAACCATTCTAGCAGTATATAACTTTCACACAATCCAGCTTCTGGTCTCTTCTCTTGTCACTTAAAAGAAATGGGACAATGGAAAAATCAGTTTAATAGCAAGGACCACCACAAGGAAACAAGGAATATACAAGAGCCCCAAAGTGAATAAAGCAAAATTGTAACAAATCTGAAATGGGAACCGCTGGAAACTCCAAACCAAAAAAATAAAACTTTCAGAAACATTGGATTTAAGCCCAAGGCTCATTCCATGGGCTATCAAGAGGCCCTTTCACACTATATAATTATAGTACTATTATTGTACTATTATTCCACTTTAACTGGTACGATCCAATCCTATGGATTCCTGGGGTTTGCAGTTAGGGAGGGATATTTAAAATTCCGAGCATAGTATAGCGGTTTGAGCATTGGAGTGTGACTGTGGAGACCAGGGTTCAATTCCCCACTCAGCCACAGAACCCACTGGATGACTTTGGGTGTGTCACATACTCTCAGCTCCCGGAAAATCCCATGATAGATTTACCTTAGGGTCACCATAAGTCAGAAATGGCTTGAAGACACACAACAGCAATTTAGAATTCCCCAGCAGAGAGTTCTAGTGCCTCACCAAATGGCAAACCAAGAATTCCATAGAATGGAACCAGGCCAATTCAAATAGAATCATAATGTGATAATTATGTAATGTGAGAGGGGTCCAAGCCAACAGAATCCTGTGAGAAGAAAGTGGAAAGTATCATTCAGGCCAACTCCAGGTCTGTACTTTTGTTTTTTGGTGATCTTACTGTTGCTACAACAGTGGTAGCAGCATTACAACAGCATTTCATGCAGCAGGTTGGCATTCCAATTTTCCTCTGATGTAGCATTGGAGACACTACACTGCTAACACTTGCTGCCAAGGTAGAGGGACTCATCAGGCACTGGCTGTCCATTACTTTCAGAGTTCAATCCATCTCCAGAGGACAGCAGGTCAAGCATTCTGCTGAGGACTCAACCACTGCCCCAAGGTACTGTCCATGGAGCCTATAGGGAGCCACACTTCTAACTGCATGTGGGGTTTAAAATCTTTTTCCCCACTGAAGATTTCTTCCAGAGCCAGAAGATTCTGGAAGAAAATTAACTCACTGAGGAAAAAGTTTTAGCCTAGGTCATTCTTTATCATTTCATTTGAAGAGAATTGGTTGCTTTTGATTAAGGAAATATTCAAAAGTATGTTCCCTGCCTGCCATCTGGGGTAACACTATCTATTCTGCTGTTTCTCTCCCATCTCACTCTCTGCATGTATGGATTCATCCTGAAGCAGAATCACCTTCAAAGCTGTGACTTTTCAGTTAATGCATGACACTAGCCTTGATAGATCAGCCTCGATATTTCTCCATCCTACACTGGATTGTATCTCATACTCCTGATGGTCCCTGATATATAACTTTCCAGTCCCTTGAACTGGGCTGGTTAATTTGGCAGTGGGGAACAAGATAGTTTTTAAGCTCTTAAGTCATTACTTCTGATTGTGGAACGTCAGTGGAACATGGGGGATAGTTGATTTAGCTTACAATGGCTTATGGCAAATATTTGCCCTTAATTACCTGCAGCACACACAGAATTCAGGAAGAAGAACAGTGTAAACAATAGCTTTTTGCAAGGAGAGGCTTAGTCACTTCACACCCAAAGTATTGTGTTAATAAAAGGACTAATCACTCTTTATAAAACTTTATGCAAATGTAGTCAAATTAGATTTATTAAAATGATGAAAGAGAGCAGGGAATTTTTAATAAGCAGTTATGTTGTGCACTATCTGTTCATAAAGGAGATGTAATGATGCATTATAAACTCTGGGAAAATGTAATCAGTGTAGAAAAAAAAATATAATGAAATGGTTGTTTAAACAGTGTAAAGCTAATGTTATAGTAATTATTTCCCAGCGAGCTAGGCATGGAACACATTACCCAGGCTGTGTTTGATTAGTGGTCTTGCCAACAACATCTGGCCATTTACTCAATTTTATTTTAATACGATTAATTTAATATAATTTTCAAGCTTAATATGATCTGCAAAAATAAATAAATAAAACAGAGGTCACAGGTTAGAAATGACGTCAACAGAATCCACTGCCTTGCTGCACATTGGACCACTTATTTCTACATCTAACCAACTTCAGTGTTCACCTGGTATATATTCTTATTAACACATTGTACACAGACATGCACATAGCCCTGCCAAGGACCCCAGAATATTGTACTTGAGGTTATCCCATTCTGTCCTTACAACACTGAATGGTAGGTAGGTAAGGCTCAGACACAGAAATTGGTCCAAGGTCAGCTGTCAAATTTTGCAAGAAAGCAGCTGATTGGGGGATTCTAGGAGCTCTGGTCCAAAATTGTTTCCACACTTTAAAATGAACACAGATCTCCAGTCAAATTTCAATATTCTGTTGGGTTGCAAGGTTGCATAGGAGATGGATCACCTACAGCTTTAATTATTAACAGATCCTGAATCAAGAAGAGATATCATACAGTTCCAGCACGTGAAACTATGGCATCTCTTCTTGATCCAAGCTCTATTAACGATTAAAGTTACAGAACCCCACTCTACCCATACTCAACCTGGCAACCCTAGTATTCTATCCATTGCACTAAACTGAATCACATGTGTATGGTATTTATTTATTTGGTGTTTTATTTTTGTATTCATGGGCCATGTAATCTTTAACTGGGCTCAAGCATCATGGAATGCACTCACAATTACCCATCATTACCTATTCTACAATCCCCTAAATTTAAAATGCAATGTGTGTCCTTTTCCATCCAAGGCCAGGGTAAGGAGGGTCCAAGGCCTATGTAACAAAACAGCTCTTCTTGATGAGGGTAATCTGGGAGAAAAAAACAAATCACAAGGCAGTCCAAGATACTGACCAGCAGGCAGCTACCACAGAGCAAGACAATCCAAAAACAGAACTACAATGAAGTCTGAGGTCAAGCATAATAAGAATCTGAAGGAGATGGAGCCAAGAGTCAGAGAAGTGTTCAACAGGGGTATAGGATATTGTTTTCACAGTGACAGAGCTTGGAGTGTGTGGAGGGGGGGCACATTGCATGGGGCATGGCTGAAGTGCATGGGGGCGTGGCCAGGGCACACAGGGGCATGGCTGCGAGCCAGGATGCCCCAAAAATAGCTGCCTGGGGTGAAGCGCCCTTCCCCGTTCCTACGCAAGTGTGTTTCCAGAATTCTTTCTTGCTCAGGATGTATCAGCCCAGTAATTTAGACAGCCATCTTCTTTGTAATGAGGGCCTTGCTTACAAGGAGGGTTCATGTGAAGTCTTTCCTCATAGGCAAGCATTCATTTGAGAGTCCACCAACCATCTTCTTAACTGCCATTGCTCTCTCTGGGGCTGCCATCTGTTGTTTTTGGAACAGAGCTCCCTAATTGTTATGATCAGACTGCTTCAACCCTTTCCCTTGAGGGTACAGAGTTCACTAGAGTGGCTTGTCTCCTGTGCCACCTGGCCCAGGAAGCTCTTGTTTTTCTTTAGCGGAGCATATCCTTGCTGGGAGCATGGTAATGAGCAGAAGAGTTTATATATGATATATTAGTTAATACAAAAGGTAACAATGTGAATCCTTTGATAGAATCCCATCATGCCTATTATCCTCATGGAATCTTTTGACACAAGACTTTTGAGGTTCTTCTTGGGCTATTTATAGACAATGGCTGTCAGTCTGTGTTGCAGGTATGGATCCATAACCTAAAAATCATAGATCCACAACTGTGCCATATTCAGTAAGACTACGCTTTCTGTAAGACTATGTAAATGTCCTCTCTCCAATCCCACTTTAACAGCCAGCAGCTGCATCAAGCAAACGAAGTCTGTTCAGCAATTCAGGGTGCAAGAGAATAAAATTTCTAGCCCCCCTTTCACCAGCAAGTGAAGTTGTGACAATCAGAAACAGGATCACTGTTGCGGTTCTTCATCACTATCTCATACACTTGTGGGAGGGGGATGGAACCATCCTCCTCCTTGTGTCTCAGTCAGCAGCTGAGCACACCCTGTAGGTAACACAAACTTAATTAAGTAGCTGATGCAGAATATCAGCAGCTAAGAATCTTATGGGTATGCTATGTTAGTGACTACACTTTTCTCAAGATATCACAGCAACATTGAAGGAAGATGGACAAAATCTGCCAGCTCAGAGCAGCCTATTTCTCCATTATCTTATTTCCTTCAAGACCACCACACACGTGCCCTTTCTCTCCTCCCACCACCAACTATGCTGGTGTAGGGCATTTATAGAATTCTGGCCATAAATGGCAACTCTCAAAAAAGTACACTGTAAACATGCCTCTATAGACTGCAACCCTTGGAAGCCACATTTCATGATACTCTGGAAGGAAATCTATTCACCTTGCCGTAGGAATTCAGCCTCCATCTCACCCTTTGACACCAGTCCCTTCTGGGAAATTATCAGAAAGAGAATGTCAGAGCTGTAAAGCTCCCAATGGAATTAATAATTGATTAACTGTCAAATAACATATAACCCAACATGATAGCAGCAGGGAGAGACCTTCTTCAACTTTAGCTTTCTAGCTCCCCACACCCAGTAAAATAATGCCTTTATTGAACTCAATGAATGTTCACAATAAAGTGCAAGTTATGTAGTTTGTGAGTTATATAGCCGTCTCTCTTCTACTGTACTTTCTTAAATACACGTCAGCTACTTGAGTGTAAAGGCTCCTGTAAAAGGACCAATTAATCAGCAGAACAAGAAATAATTTTTCATTAATACTTATAAGTCAGTGCTAATTTGACCACCGGCAACTGGATGTTTGTTTGACAATGAATGGTGCATTGAGGATGTTCAAGAAGACTAGCTGCCATTTAGAACAGTTGCTGCCAGAGGGGCATTACTCTGGATTGGAAACAAAGAACAATTTCATGCTATTTTAAGTGAGGGGCAGGTGAGGTTTGAATAACCTTAGGTCCAAGAAGAAAAGGAATGCAGGACATCTGCTTTAAAAACTGACTATGCCAACAAATTTGTGGCTTGGTCTCTTTGATAATGCTTTGCTTTCAATCAACAAGGAACATATTTTATTTGGTTAATTAAAAACAGCCTGCAACTCTACTGGAAAATCCCTAGGAAGTTACCAAAGTAACAACTTTCCCCTAGCAAAATGTGCATAAACAGAATGCAAAATATATTCGACACCCATTAGATGCTTTTGAATACTGTTGCTTTTCATGATTTTAAAAATGAGTATTACACTTTTCTCTAATGTTTATTTCATATTATAAACAAAACCTAGGGCACGTCATAGGTTCACAGTAATACACCAAAAGGGATCCATAGGGCCTTGCTGTTTTCCCATTCTCCACTTTTCGTCTCAGGAATCTTCTTCTTCTTCTTCTTCTTTTTTTTTTTGGAAATCAGTTCTATTTTTAATCAAGGCCCCACTAACCTTGTTAAACTTGACCAAGATTCTGACATTAATTTTTTTAATACGGCATTGTCCTCTGAGGTTACTTTAAAAAAAAAAGCCAGACTTAGCTCAGTATCAGCCGGTACTCAGGTAAATTTCTGACATGGTTCTGTGACCAGCCATTATATGTGTTTCTTTTTTTTAAAAATTATTTTTAATTTTTTAAATTTAATTAAAAAAATACACAACACAAGACATAATACGTAATGAACACAGGCCATTTCTGCACAGGGCGAGGGAATCGCCCTGTGATGCTACTCACCGGACTTTTGGGCTCCCCTGTCCGGTCCACGCTTCTCCGGAGCAGTGCGTGGCTGCCGCTCCGCACTGCTCTGGGGATGAAAATGGTGGCTTTCGATTAGTCGAGGGTCTCGACCAACTGCTGAAGTTCGCCAGCCTAATGCCCGCCCCCGGCAGATCGCAGGCTTGCACCAATGCGAGCCTGTGATTCTGCATAAGGGAGCAGGCTCTCAGTGGCGTGCTCCATGCTTTTGAAAGACCTGTTTTTAGCGGTCTTTCAAAAGCACGCTGGATGACCACTTGGGGTCGTTCTGGAGCGGGCTGGGGTGCGAATCTACGTGAAGTAGGTCCGACCCAGTCCAGTCCCAGGTGCAGATGTTCTCCCTGGAGGACGCTCTGCCCTGTGTTAAAAACTCCATGTGGAAATGGCCGTAGACTTACACACTCCTTATACCCATAAATTCTTAAAACTCAATCTACTCTACAATTAAATCATAAGTGCTCACCGCCAACCGGGACCACTTCCATTCCCTTCATGTGATTCCATCCCCCTTCCAAAATTGTAATGATTCTTCTGTTGGTTTACTTCCTTTAAAAAAAAAAAAAAAAAATTAATTAAACAACATAGCTATACATGACACTACAAAACAATAACACAATACCAAATACATAATAAACATAAACTAACAAACCGCTATATACCATATATTCTTGAACTTAGTCTATTCTACAATTAAATCATAAGTGCTCCCCCCACTGGGACCATTAGAGATATAACCATTTCCATTCCCTTCAAGAATCTCCATTCCTCTTCCAAAATTGTAATGATTGTTCATTACGTTTTCTTCCTTTCCCCTTTATTAGTACATAATCAATATATTCCCCCCAAATATCTATAATAATGTCTCTTTTTAATTCCCCCTTCTTTACTTTAATATTACATGTCAGTTTATACCATTCATCTAAGTGAGTATCTTGCTTTATTTTCCAGTTCTTAGCTATTCTTAACCTTGCTGCAGTTAATAAAATAGAACTTAATTCTCTTATTGGCCTCTTACTTTGTTCCTTATCAAATATTGATAAGAAAGCTAACTTGGGATTTAACTGTATATTTTCATTAGTTATTTCCTTTATTTCTGTAAAAACTACTGCCAAAATTTCAGTACACTTTCATCACCACATATGAAAGTAGAAGCCAATATCTTGGCAATCCCTCCAGTACAGATTAGAATTATTAGCATTTATTTGACTTAATTTTAATGAGTTTAAACACCATCTCCAAACTAGCTTATAAAAATTTTCCTTAATTCTTACCAACATAGATCTCAATATTATGTCCCGTATTTTTACCCAGTTCTCAGTATTTATTACTTCTCTTAAATCATGCTCTCATACTAATTTAAGTGCTTACTGTGATTCCTCCTCTGCAGACAATAGTTTACAATTTTTTCTCACTATATCTTTCTTTATTTTATTTCCAACTATCTCTTCATTTTGTTATATAATTTCTTCAAACTTTGTAAGCTTCTTATATTTACCATTTTTCTTTATTCATTCTTTGTTCTCTAATTGTATATAATTATATGAAGACAATTTCTCTGTTCCTAGTAAATCTTTCATTTGTTCTTTAGTCTTCATTTTTTCTACCCAATCTTTTAGTCTAATAATTTGTTTTTCTCTTAATAACCTTTCTAAATATCTCAGGTTGTCTGGGAAGTTTTTTACATTCACTATCGGACTTAATGGGGAGCACATTGGACTAAAATTTTTCTTATATTTATATCAAATTGCCAACATAGTTTTAAGAAAGGAGTTCTTAATTCCTTTCACTCTATTCCTTTTTATTTGTCCATATATATATATATATATATATATATATATATAAAATAAAAAAATATATTATGGATTCAAATCCAGTTCTAATGATTCCATTTCCCACCATATTAATCTACTTGGGTGCAAAATAATATTACCTATATGTCTTATTTGATTGGCTACGTAATAGTTCCTCCTTCCTTTTGTGTTTTATACCACCTCTTCTTATTAATTCTTGCCTTTTTATCTCTACTGCAATATTTATTAATCATATTTTGCCAAGCCTTAACCTCTTCTTTCTTTATCTTTACTGGTAACATCCACTATAAAAAATTAATCTTAGGCAAGATTTTCATCTTAAACAATGATATTCTTCCAAACCATGAAAGTTTGATTTTCCTGTATTCATCCAATTTATTTTTTTACTGCTTGCATTAGGTTTTCAAAATTTTTCTCTTTTAATTTTCCTAAATTCATAGAAATATTTATACCTAAATAATTAATATATTTTGGAATCTTAATATCTACATTTTTCTTAATTAATTCTTGTTCCTCCTTGCTATAATTAAACACAATTATCTCTAATTTTTGCCAATTTATCTATAGAATAGTATTATCTCCAAATTATTTTAGATGTATTTTTATTATATCCATGGCTTTTAAAGGATTTTCTATTGTTAATAAAGAGTCATCTGTGAATAAACTGAGCTTAACTCTATTCTTACACCCAATACCCTCAATTCATTTATTTCCTCTAATCACATTTGCTAGCAATTCTATTACCAATGCAAATAGTATTGGAGAAAGGGGACAGCCTTATCTAGTACCCCAGCCTAGATTTATCTGCTCTGTTATGCCATCATTAACTATTACAGCTGCCTTATTACCTGAATATAATTGATTTATCACTCCTCTAAATTTCTCCCCAAAGCCAAATAATTCTATAATCTTCTTTGAAGTTGGGCATTCCGTGCAATCAAAAGCTTTAAAGATATCTAAAGATAATATTCCTCCTTTTAACTTTTGTTCTTTTATATAATATATAATATTCAACACTCTTCTAGTCAAGATTCTCATTTGTCTACCTACTATAAAGACATTCTGATCCTCATTAATATATTTTGCCATAAATTTGTTCATTCTATTTGCCAAAATTGCTGTAAATATCTTAGCATCTTGATTAACCAGGGAAATAGGTCTATATGACCCAGGATCAGTGAAATCTTTATTTGTTTTTGGAATTGTTGTAATTAAAGAATATTTCCATGATGCTAGGATTTCTTCATCTTCTGATATATTATTGTAAAGAGACTTCAATCTAGGTAACAACATTGCTTTAAAGGTCTTATAATACTCCAGACCTAAGCCATCCATTCCTGGGATCTTTCCACTTTTAATTTATCAGTTTCTTCAATCTCTTCTTCCCTTATAGATTGTTCCATTAAATTTCTATCATCCTCTTGAATTTTCCTCCCAGATTTTTCTTGATATATTCACTTATCCTGTTTTCGATAAGGTTACCCTCAGTATATAATTTTTGATAGAAATCTTGAAATACTACCAATTTATCCTTCATCAGGTTACAATGTTTCCGAAATTTATCCCTAACTACTCCAATTGTATTCTTCAATTCCTTAATATGTGTGGACCTGGCTAACATTCTTGAACTTTTATGACTGAATTCAAAAAATTCCTTCTTTAAATATAATAAATTCCTCTGAATTTTCTCCAGTTCTATGTTCTCTAGTTCTTTCTTTTTTGCTTGTAGTATCAGTAGTGATTGCTTATGCCTGTTTTTTATATAATTCCTTTCCAGCACACCTATTTCTTCCTCCATCTCTCTCATATGTTTTTCTCGTTGCCTTTTATGTTTGCATGCTTCCCTTATACTAATTCCTCTCATAATTGCCTTCACAGCATCCCATATAACTCCTATCTTACTACCCATTTTTTCATTTATTGCCCATATATATCCATCATTTCTTTGGTTATCTTCTCCGCCATAGTTTTCTGTTGACAAATATTGATCTATCCTCCATTTTTAGCTTGCCTATAATCCTTTTTAATACTAATATCCACATTCATTGTAGCATGGTCAGTCATCTTTATATTACCTGTTTCTGCATCTACCACTCTTGACATCAGATTCTTTGATACAAAAATATAGTCTATTCTTGAGTATTTGTTATGTACTGAGGAATAGGAGGTAAACTTCTTTTTATCTCCTTTCATTTCCGTCCATACATCTCTTAAATCTGTTCCCTCAACCATTCTACTTAGAACTGTCATTTTGTTATTAATCTCAAATTTAGTAGGATCTGATTTATCTTTCTCTCTACCCATGACCATATTAAAATCTCCTGCCCAAATCCTTTCCTGATATCTTCCATTTCTTTAAATACATCTCTATAAAAAGTAGATTGATTTTCATTTGGAGAATAAACATTAATTAGAGTATAATCTTCTCCCATTGTACCTTGTATCATTACATATCTACCATTTTTATCCCTTTTCATTTTTGTCACATTAAGTTCACATCTCTTAGAAATAACAATTGTTACACCCCTCAGGAATCTTACCAGCAGTAGCTTAAATGGCCCTCTTCCATTTTCCTGTCCTTTTTCAAACCTCAGAATTCTTGGTAGTAGTTTCTTAGTCATCTCCTGCATTTTTATCTTTTCCTCCTGCAATATGCCTTGGAGTGCACTCTCCCATTTTCTAGAGATTTTTCCAGACCGTTATTTCCCATTAAGTTATTTTCTTCGTTGCTTTCAGAAAGCCCTCTCCCTCACATTTGGAAACTGACCTGTGGAAACTTTTATGACAACCAAAAAGAGTCTGAAATTTTGAGGCATCTACCACAATTCTCTGCTTTTTGCCTCTACAAAGTACCTCATTTGGAGTTTTGACTTTTTAAATTCAAACTGGGTGCTGCACCTTGGATAACAACCAAAAATACTCTGTCAGATTTAGAGGTATCTACCATGATATCTCAATTAGTTACTCCACCCCCACCCCCATTTTTTGTTTCTAGTGATTCTCAATTTTGAATGTCAGCTTTTCAACTTAAAACTGAACTTTGCAACTTGGACAATAACAAAGAACACTCAGTCAAATTCTGGTGTATCCTCCACCACTTTCTGAGGAGTTATGGATATCCTTACTTCTAGAATCCCACTCCGCTTTCCATTTGGAATTTCAAACTGAATTTCAGCACTTTAAATTGGATGACAACTAATAACACGCTCTTCAATTTTGAGGTTTCTTTCACCATGTTGTAGTAAATTATGGCTTCCTCAGACAGACAGACTGAAACATGCAGAGTTTACTTATTATTATAAATCAAATCTTCTCCACAGAACTCATGATGCTATAAGTGAGTTTTCCCCATTTTTACAGATAAAACGTCATTCTCAAGTAGGCTACATGCAGAACCAATGACTGCCGCAAGCTAACTTCATGAGTTTCATATCAAAGTGAAGATCTGTCAGATAAATCTGATGTCAACACTCATTGGCTCAGTTTGTACATGCTGAATGGTGCTGGGTACCTGTGGCATTCCACAATGGTAATGTATGAACCATGACCAAGGGATATAATCTTAATAAGTTTATTTACTGGAACTACTTGATTATGGCAACATCATCTGTTTTCATTTTTGTTAATGTTCCTCCATGCTTTTACTATCACAATATAGTAGAAAATATTTTGAGAACCATTTTAGTGCATTATTTTTTTATTTGTATGTTATGGCAGTAGCTTTTAAATTAGCAAGGCCTAAAGTTCTATATTTAATATATATCCTGTCTTCCTCCTGAAGGTGGTTAACATGAATGAAAACAATGAATTATAACCTAATAATTAAAAATTAAAAAGCCCCACAATTTTTTAACAACATAGAACCATTTAAAAACCATGACAATAACAATAAAAGACTCAAAACAACTTTCTGAATAACCACTAAATACCTGTTCAAATAAAAAGGTCTGTGCCCGCCAACAGAATGAGAACACGGAAGGGGCTCAGCTTTGTTTCACATTACAGAGAATCCCACAGCCTGGAAGCTGCCACTGAGGAGCTTCTCTTTTGTGTCATTACCAAATGTATCTGTGAAGGTGGTGGAACTGAGAGGAAGCCTTCCTCCAAGGATCTTGACAAACTGGCAGGCTCATATAGGGAGACAGGATCTTTCTCCCTCTCACAGTTCTTTACAAAATCTAGATGTTGCACTATGTGTATAATTGCCCTCAAAGTAAACAAGCACAGGAGCAAAACGTTCAGCTTAAATGATATGCACAGCAGGTTCCAGGCTCATGTCTGTAATTGAAGCCATGATATGAAGATACAGAACAACACTCCAGCCTGATTTATCTTTGTCAGATCAGTAACAATGCTTAGTCTTGAAATACAAAGGTATACATGATTCCAAGAAGAGCAATTTATCTAGTCTTCCAGTTGACACAAATTGAAATGAAACTACTTTTAAGACTCCAGAGGTTACTTTGCAACAGGAAGAATTCATTGGCCCTTTTCGCACATGGGGGGGCTGAAACGGGGCAGCGCATGCAGGGGCGGAGCTTACCTGTTAGCGTTTTGCTCCATCTCTGCTCCGTCCCTGTGGGGAGCGTGGTTCCACCGCTTCACACGCTGCCGAATTTCGGCGGTGTTTGGCGGCGCCCAAAATGGCAGCTGGCAGCTTCCGGTGGCGCTCTGCCAATCAGGGCAGTGCGCCAGCTGGAATCCCCCCCCAGGCAGATCTGCAGAGACGCTCTACCACGTCTCTGCAGATCCTCACCGGGAGCTGCCACAGATTAGCGCGGGTGAGTTTCATAAAAACCACCTGGGAAGGTGGTTTTTATAAAACTCGCAGCGCCACCCCTGCGGCTCCGCTAGAGTGGTTGGAGGTGTGGCGCCTCACCTTTTCCAACTGCGCTAACGCACCCCGCGGTAAAAAAGACCTCCGTACCCAGTTGTCGCACCGCAGGGTTTTACCCCCATGTGAAAATGTTAATTGTATAATGTATATGCAGTGGGAAACCCCACACATTTGGAGTAGATTTGAGAATACAAAACTAAAACGTTTCAGGTCACACATATGAAATATAAATGGTGTGGCACATCACTGCTAAGGTACTGACTGCTTGGTAGACCATATATTTCTTCAAATAACCCAAGACTGCCCCCACCCCCAGTTTGTATCAAAAGGATTGTTTTGAGGCTTTGCAATTAGAAAGCCTACAACAAAAAGTATGGTTTTTTCCCTGCCAATAGAAAAACTTTAGAGTGTTTTATTTATTTATTTATTTTTAATTAATTTTATTGTGATTACATCATATAAAACAACATTTCTCATTGTACATTTTACCGAACTATTACCGCTATCTTCTACTCCTCTCTGGATTTCAATAGTGTTATTTCATTGACATATCAATATTATGCATCGCATTGCATTTGTTAACATACAAGATAATCCTGCTCTTCATCTACTTTACATGTTCCATGATACTCCACTGATTTTTACTTCTGACTACTCATGCTACCATGAATTAAGAATTATTACCTGTCAACACCCAACCCATTTCCAGAACAATTTGCCATTCTTTGTTAATGTCATCATCTGATTTTCCTTTTAATCTCTGAGAGACTATATCTGCTTTCCAATTTTCAATAAAAGTTGCCCACCATTGCTCTTATTGTAGGTATCTGCTCAGTTTTCCATAGCCTTGCATATTCAACACGGGCTGTCGTAATCATATACAGCATTATTCGCCAATATTTCTTTGCAACAGTTCCATCTAACGCACGTGTCATATTTTATAAGTACAGTTCAGGTTTCTTATCAATTTGAACCCTCAATATTTTAGATACCATATTATATATATCATTCCAATTTTTTTTAGCCTTAGGACATGACCACCACATATGAGATAGTGTTCCAACATTCTCCTGACACTTCCAACACTGACCTGTTACCGTATTATATATCTTCTTTAATTTTTCTGGTGTCATGTACCATCCATGAAAAAGCTTATAATAGTTCTCTTTTAGGTTCTGAGCTGCAGTAAATTTTTGTGTCCGTTGCCAGCTCTGTTCCCAGTGCTCTAATTGAATTGGATGTCCGAGATTTTGAGCCCACAGTATCATTGCTGATTTGACTGTCTCATCTTCTCTTTCTTGATTTAAAATCTCCTGATATACATGTGATAATAAATGAGGATGGTTTCCCGCAGTAACTTCAGCATTCTTCCTTGCTCTCTTTTGTTCTATTCCATAAGTTTTCATATCCATCTGGAATCTCTCAGTTAACTGTCTGCAAGGGAACCAATTTAACTTTATTCCTTCTGATTCCATTTTTTCTCTTGATTTCATCTTAAAAAGATTCAGATTTGTCTTTTCTAATATGTCGTCATAACACAGCCACTTATCTGAATCAGACTATCTTCCAAAGAAGGCTTCTTGAAGGGGAGACCCATGTAGGTAGTTGTCTAATGTTCTTATTCTTGTAGTCAGTCCATATTTTAAGTAGTGATTTTCTTACAAAATGATGAACAAAGTCTTTGTCAATCACAGCTTTCCCATAGAACATATAGGCATGCCAACCCATCCTTAGATCAGCTCCCTGTAATGTCAGCATTCTCGTATTTTGAACATTCATCCAGTCTTTTATCCAAATAAATGCCGCTGCCTTGAAATATATCTGTAAATCTGGTAGACCCAACCCTCCTCTTCTTATTGAGTCTGTCATGATATTCCATTTTATTCTTGGTTTTCCCTTGCCATATAAATTTAGTTAAATCTCTCTTCCATTGTATAAAAGGCTTAGTATTTGTAATAATAGGAAGATTTTGGAAAAGGAATTCATCTTTGGAAGTATGTTTATTTTTATGGCTACCTACTCTTCCCATCAAAGATAGTCGCATTCTAGTCCATTTCTCCAAATCCTTGATGATCTCTTTCCATTTTTTTCATAATTATTCTAAAATAGTTCATTATTTCTTTTTGTAATCCAGACACCCAGATATTTTGCTTTTTGACTTTTATTAAAACCTGTTAAATGCTCAAGTTCCTTCTCTTCTTTCCCCTGAAGTTTTTTGTTATAAGCACTGTTTTTTCCTTGTTTATCTTGAATCCAGAAAATTCTTCATATTCTTGAACAATATCCACCAACCTTTGAATACTGCTGAGAGGATCATCCAGAAACAAATCAAATCATCTGCAGATGCTTTAAGTTTGTACTGATATTTCTTTATCTGAAGTCCTCTTATTGCTTATCTTCCCTTATGGCATTATCAAGTATTTCCAGTGTCATGATAAATAACAGCAGAGATAGTGGACAACCTTGTCTTGTTCCCCTATGCAATTCAATCTGTTTTGTTCTCTCTCCATTAATAATCAATCGTGCCTGTTGTTGACAATCCAAGAGATAAATTTATCTCCGGCTTGAGCCTATTTAATGACCGTCTTCAAGAATGACCAATTAATCATATCAAAGGCCTTTTCTGCATCCACAAATATCACTGCCAATTTTCTTTCATTATGTTTCTCATAATACTCAATTATATTTAGCACTGTCCTAATATTGTCTCGCATCATTCTCTTTGGTAAGAAGCCATTCTGGTCCTCATGTATATTTTCTTGAAGAACCTTTTACAGTCTTTCAGCCAGAATTGCAGCAAAGATTTTATAGTCTGTGTTTAGTAATGAAATTGGTCTATAATTCTTGACATCTGTTAAGTCTCTTCCTTCTTTTGGTATTAGAGCCACATTAGCTTCCTTCCAGGTGTCAGGTATTCCCTCCTTTCTTATCTCATTCATTGTATTCTGCAAAGGTATCGAAACTTCATGTTCCATTATTTTGTAATATTTTGCAGTAAAGCTGTCTGGCCCAGGAGATTTGTCATTCTTCAAATTCCTAATAGCTTCAACTGTCTCCATCATCGATATGGGTTTGTTAGAATCAATTTCTGCTCCTCGGTGAATCTCATTTTGTTCATTTTTTCCAAATATTCTTCCATTTGTTTTTTCATTGAGGAGATCGAACTCATTAACTTCATGCAATATTTATGAAAGCCTGTTTTATCTCCTCCTGTTTTGTAGTTTTCCCTTCACTGAGTCTAATCTCCGTAATAATATTTCTTTTATGAAGTAAACTGGCTAAAAGTTTAGAAGGTTTATTTGCCTGTTCAAAAAAAGTATATCTCACTCTTCACATCTGTTGTTCTATTTCCTGCAAATTTAGTTCATTTAATTCAGCTTGACAAACCTTCATCTGTTGTCTTATCTTGTTGTCTTTCAGTTTTTCCCTCACCTGTTTCTCTAGTTCTTTCATCCTCCCCAGAATCGAATCTTTAATCTGTTTCCTCTTCTTTCCTGATTTCCACGGACCATCTGATAAAGTTTCCTCGCATCACAGATTTACGTGCATCCCAAATTATTTTCATTGATAATTCCGATGTCATGTTCTCCTTAAAATAATTATTTAATTCTATTTTTGCTTGTTTAATGTACTTCTCCCTTTTGAATATCTCTTCATCAATCTCCATGTCCTCTCTCTGTCTATAATCTTAAGTTTCATTTGCAACGGATTATGATCCGAACATAAATTTGGAAGAATGTCTATATCCACTGTCTTCAACATCAAATTCTTAGATGTCAAAATCATATCAATCCTAGACATTGATTTATGTCTGTGTGAAAAAAATGTATATCCATCTAATTGTCCATTTTTATATCTCCATGTATCATAAAGATCTAAATCATCCATCATTTGGAAAAAACTCTTAGGCAGTTTACCGTTGTTTTGGGGGACTAACTTCCGTACTGTTCTGTCCACTTTTGGATTGATAACTCCATTAAAGTCCCCTAGAACGATAACTTTTGCGTTTCCTGTTTCTTGTACATATTTCTGTATCTCATTGTGTATTTTGGGGAAGAATTCTCCTTTAGCTCCATTAGGTGCATGTACTCCAACTATTAATATCTTGTCCTGTTTCATATTTACTTCTATCGTCAAATATTGCCCATTATTATCCTGAAATTTTTGTTGTGCACTATATCTTGAATTGACATATATCAATACCCCCCTTTTCTTCTGATCAATCGTAGCTGCAAAGCAGCTACCCAATTTGGATTTCTGACATATTCAAATCTGAGTCCTTATTTGAACCTCTTGTAAACAAATTATATCCAATTTTTGTTTTTCCAAATGATGAAATATCTGTCTTCTTTTATATTCAGAGTTAAATCCTTTAATGTTCCAAGACTATATTTTAGCCCCATTTTTTCAGTTTTATATTAAAATTATTTATCCTAATTTTCCAATTAATCCTGTATATTTTCTGCTGCCAACTCTCCTTCCTCTTCCAATTTGTCTTGTACTGTTTCTTCTTCCACCTCTTCTTCTTGTATCTGTTCTTTTTCCTCTTTTCCTTTTTCTTCTTCCAATGACTCCTGTACTTCTTCTTTCTCTCCAGCTGTAGGTCTTTGTAAATCTCTCTTCAACCTTTCCATCATTTCTTTAGCTTTAAAAACTGAGTTAATCCTATATCTCTGTTGTTTATACATAAAAGAAATACCTTCAGTCTTCTCCATCTGTAATTGATCTGTAACTTCATCGAAAGATTGGCCAGAGGTTTATAATCTTGTCTCTCTTGAGTATTTGATATGGCATGTCTTTAAAAATTCTTACATCTTTATCTTCAATCTTAATGTTCCTTCATAGCTCCTCTGAAATTTGTCTCTGATAACTGTCCGAGTGAAGGTTATAATAATATTCTTGGTAATTTTCTTTCTCTCGCTATTCTAGAGGATACTCTGACCATTCTATCAACACACGCTTCCATCTTATCTTCATCAATGTCTAGATATTCTGCCAAAGCCGGAACCATTTTTGCATATAAATGTTCATCGCTAGATTCAGGAACGGCTCTAAATCTGAGACATCTTTCTCGATATCGCAACTCTTGCAACGTTATCTGGAATTCCTCTTCTTGTTGCTTCCCCTTTACTTCAGTCATTTCTGTCTATACATGTGTAACTTGTTCCTTTATTTCTTTGGTCTCAGTTTTTATCTTTGTAACATCCTTAGTTAAGGTTTCAAATTTCTTCCCCAGTTTATCGATTTCATGCTTATATCTGTTCTGCATCTCTTTTCTTGTCTCCATTAAATCCTGTCTGATGTCTTTCTCTGTCTGTCTTATGTCCTCTCTAATGTTCTTAAGTTCCTCCTCATCATCTGCAACATTAAATCTTTCTGGGTATCTCTGTTGATGTTCTCCTTACTGGTTGGGTAGTCGTTGTTGCAGCTGCTGCCGCTGTTCCCTTCCTTCTTCTTGGTTCCATCTGTAGTTTCTTACAATAGAATTTTTCTTCCAAAAGTCTTGACCTTTATCTTTGTTGTCCTGGCACCTGTCAATTCTATAAAGTCATCTTAAATCTCTTAAAAAAAATACAATAAAACATAAAAACATACAAAGCAATGTTGTCTATATCAGCCTATACCTTATTATATGCACTCTGAATTAATTCAAAAGGAATATAATTTCAAGAGATAAGTAAATGAATAAAATCATATATATAAATCTGAAGATTATAGCTCAAAATACTTCAAAATAATTATTTCTCAAAATATATATACAATAATTATTTTTGGTACAAAAGCTTCCCTTTAAAAACAGGGCTTACTCAAGATCACTCCAACTCCTCCCTCCCAATTCTTCTAGGCTGGCTTTTGAAGCATGCTCTCAACTTAGTCAAACAGCTAGCAAGATCTTGGATATAAATCCAGCCGCTTCTCTGCGTGGGAGCGGGTGTTCCAGTAGCCTCTTATCTTCAGAGAAGTTCAATTTCACATGAACAGTTCAGCTCAGTCTGTAATCCTGTAGCCAATATTCTGTAAATGTTAATGTCTTGTAGTGTCCTAATTTTGTCCAATTCCAAGGTTCATAAAAAGTTCATAAAATTCTTAAGTTCTTAAACGTGAAAAATCTATAAAGTTCTAAAACATATGTTCATGAAAGTCCAAAACAAAAGTTCAGTTCTTTAGTCCTTGTAACTTATGCCTTGGTAAATCCCATGGCATCAATGGGTCTATTCGTAGCAAAGAGCCACTTACACATAGGTATCCGTAAGTCTACTCATATGTAAGAGCCACTTCCACCAAGGAAAATCCCAAGGCATCAATAGGTCTCCTCATACATAAGAGCCACTTACATCTGGGTAAATCCCAAGCCATAGTGGGTCTACTGTGTAAGTAGGAATAACTAATACCTCTGTAAATCCCATGGCATTAGTGGGTCTACTTGTAGATAAGAGCTAGGTTACTTCTTTTAAAATCAGTTTCTATTTAATTCCATTGTCCACTAAGAAAAGGATCCAAAATCAAAATCCAGGTGCCAAGACAACAATTAGCTTCAAAATCCTTGATGAACTAAAAGAAACACAGGGATTCCTCTTCATCAAACCACCACACCAAAGTACATTTTCCAACAAAAAAGCCAAGAAAACAATTCACAAATCCAAGTTAGTTTCCAAAAGAAGTATTAATCCAGAGGAATGTATTTATGACAGCATATAAATCCACAAGTTCTCTGTTTACCAGGCAAAACTAAAAGAAAAAAAAGTCTCTTTAAGCAAGAAAGCTGAATCAGTTACTTGAAATCTTTATCTTCCAATGTTAATCTCAGTCCAGTCCAGTCCAGTCCAAAAAAGTCAGCTCTTTAATTGTTTGTAAAAGAAACCGTATTATATCCAAAGAAATAGCAAAAAAGAAAAGGAAACTTCCAGCCTCACACTCACCAATCAGGTTACTGTAGCTTTAAATTGTCAGCCATTTCAGTCCAACTCACACCCTTTGGGGTTCTCTTCCTAAAGCAGCTCGCTATCAGCGAATGTAGGTCTGCTACTTCTTGCGATCTTAAATAATTGTAATCCAGATCGGGTTGCTAATTATAGTCTCTGGCCCTTTTCTCATGTGGGGGGGCTGAAATGGGGCAGCGCACGCAGGGGCGGAGCTTACCTGCTAGCGTTTTGCTCCGTCTCTGCTCTGTCCCTGCGGGGATGTGGTTCCGCCGCTTCACACGCCGCCGAATTTCGGCGGCGCTCGGCGGCACCCAAAATAGCGGCTGGTGGCTTCCGGCGGCGCTCCGCCAATCAGGGCAGTGTGCCAGCCGGAAGCCCGCCCTGGGCAGATCTGCAGAGATGCACTACCATGTCTCTGCAGATTCTCACCGGGAGCTGCCACGGATAGTGCGAGCGAGTTCGATAAAAACCATCTGGGAAGGTGGTTTTTAAAAACTCGCAGCGCCACCCTGCAGCTGGGCTAGAGCGGTTGGAGGTGTGGCGCCTCACCGTTTGCAACCGCGCTAGCTCATCTCGCGATGCTGAATGACCTCCGTCTCCGGTCGTCGGACCGCGGCTTTACCCCCGTGTGAAAATGACCTCTGTGTGTCTTCTTGATTTAAAAGTCGACGGCGGCGCTTGTGCCGCTGAAGCGGCAAGCCTGAAGGTTCCGTCACAGTCCTACGATCCTTCACAGTGCCTCCTCTCTCTCCTTTCAGAGAGAGCTCAGCACCGGACTTCTGGATCCCCTTCAGACCTCTTCCGTATCCCCCTTACCGAGGGGATGCCTAGCTGGTTCAGATGGCTCTTGAACCAGCTGGAACCAGCAGATGGAGGTTAGGAATTGCGCAGCGCTATTCAGAACGACCGCTCAAGCACACCGTGCAACAGGAAGTCAAAAACTTTAGAGTGTTTTATAAGACCTGCCTGAATATTTGTTATGGTGCAGATGTGTTTTATTTTAAGCACATACGATGAGGTGCTGCCGAAGCAATAGGCCATCACTGAGATGTGGGCAATTATTAGCTTTTTATTAATAATTTATTGCCAATTTTTAAAGGAACTTTAGCCACTTCTTCCTCAAGACAGTTATGTCAGTAAATAGGCCATTATTGTTCCTATGTTATAGGCCAAGGATGGAAATTGCACTGCCTATACCAGAAGAGTGCATTGTGGGGTTCTCCAGATGTTGACCTCTAGCTCACAGCATTTCTCACCTTTGGCTATGCTGGCTAGGGCCACTGGCACTTGTTGTTCAATGTCATCTAGAAGGCCACACAATTCCCACTTGTTATAGGCCGTGCAATGAAGCGTAGAGGTAGATTCAGCACAAAGTCCTATCCCATAGTGTCTAGAACATGTTCATAGTACTGGTGGCTTAGACACTGTGTTCCACCCCTCTTCCTTAAGATCTCAGTAAAGGCATTTGTTCATTGTTAAAATGTTTACATCCTGCCTTCTGACATCAACAGGAAACACCAGTGACAGCTAACAAAGTTTGCTTGTTTTTTCAAAAAAATCAATCTTAAAACAATAACATGCAAGTAAGAACAGCAGGTAGATTTCAGAAAGGAAAGGAAGCAGGCCAACAAAAGACTTCACGTGCCACTCAGGCCAAATGCCTGCCAGAACAAATATGTATTTAGCTGGTGTTGGAAAGCCATCAAAGGAGACACCAGATAGATCTCTCAGGGGAGGAGTGCCTGGATTCTGTAGCAGAGAATGCTCTCTCAGTCATCCCTCTCAACTACACCACAGATATTGGAGTATCTACAAAAAGGGTCTCTTCAGCTGACCTCCATCCAAAGCAGGCTGAATGCCTCTTGTACTGATCTGGGTGGAGGAGGTAGCTCTTTCATCCCAGGGGATTTGGAACGTTAAAAGTAATTGCTACCTCTTTGAATTGAGCCTGGCAATGGAATGGAAGTCAGTAAAGCTGATATAAAAGAGGAACTGCAAATTCTAAAATACTGGCCCTGGTATGAACTTTAGCAGCTGCACTTTCTGAAGTTTTTAAATGCTTTTCAAGAGCAGTCCTTTGTAGAGCATTTTACACTGTCATACTTAATGTAACCAGGGATGTGTGCAGATAAAGCAAGTTTGGCCTTCCACAAAAATGAGTGTTATGGGTGTCCAAAGCTGTCCCCAAACACCCAGCTGTAACTCTCTCTAAGAAATCAAGTAGCAAAGTCAAACATGGGGGCACACCCAAGTTCCAGAACTGGTTTTCCAGGGAAAGTATTAGCCTCATTCAAAATAAACTCAAGACTTAATGCAACAGAGATTCTTTGTAAATTTCATATTTGCGTGCAACAATTTACTATCCATAAAATTATTTTCTGCACAAAATATACTGCACCTTGGTTGCAAATAGTTGTTTTCTGTACATAAAATTCAGTTTTGTTTGCAAAAAGCCCATAGGCACGTTCCATGCAGAATAAGTGCCAAACTACATATTTTCAAACCATTTAGATTCTCCTCTTTAGGGTCTCCCAATACCCAAGAAGCCCATTTTTGACCAATTTTCCAAATTTTTTAAAAATATTCTTTTTTAGTTTTTTTTTAAAAAATTATCTCTATTGCAGAATTATCAGTCAAACTGGGAACACTTCTATCTTGTCCAAGTTTCAAAGTATTAGCCCTCACTGAGCTTGTTACTCATTTCAGGAACCATTTCATAATCTCAGCGGCCTCTCTAACCTGAGAAAGAAAGGAGAAATAAAGCTATATGTCATCAGCTTATTGCTGATCTTGAATTCAATAGGTCCAAAGGATCTCCCTCAGTAATTACATTTAGATAATAAACAGCTTGATGGGCGCTATTATAGTTCCCCAAAATGTCTCTGATGGAACACTGTTTACTTTGCTGTATGTATATAGCAAGTAGTTAAAATGGCAAGTGGCTCACATCTACACAGATGGTGGTACTGCTGCTGCTTGTGGATGCTTGAAGGTAATTCTGTTAGAAGACACAGGAGGGGGTGCCCACAGAAAAGAGTGCTGCCAGCTTCCCCCTTAAAAATGGAACAAGTCTTGACCCAACTACCTTTCTAATCAAACCAGGCAGTCCAGAAAGATAGGCCTAAATTCTCATTTAGTGATGGCTAGAGTAGACTCACTGAATTCATTAGATTTATCAACATGTTAATTCACTATTCAACAATTCATTGAATGGTTTGCTCTAGTGGGGACATACTGACAGATGTCTGGAGAGAAGTGACTAGTGGGATGCCACACGGTTCTGTCCTGAGCCCAGTGCTATTCAACATCTTCATCAATGACATGGATGAAGAAATAGAGAGCATGCTGATCTAATTTGCAGATGACACCAAATTGGGAGGAGTTGCTAATATGCCAGAAGACACAGACACAGAAGACACAGGAAGCCAAAGGGCAT
This sequence comes from Iguana delicatissima, assembly GCA_948472985.1. Lineage (NCBI taxonomy): Eukaryota > Metazoa > Chordata > Lepidosauria > Squamata > Iguanidae > Iguana > Iguana delicatissima. Next base: position 191,694 of record CAOKZL010000551.1, on the reverse strand, counting down.
AGGCAGCACCAGGGAGAACAGGCAACATGAGGGAGAACAGGCAGCCTCAGGCGCACATGTGTGCAGCTTTATGCCACAATTTTCACGTGCGTGCCCAGGGGCCTGCCACCCCATCAGGCCTTTGGTGGGCCTGGGAGGCACCAATTCTCCCTCCACATTCCAGTTTCGGCACGATCGTGCCCCGGGCAGGTGGGGGAAGATGGGCGGAGCGTGATCTCATGCTTACCACTCTCTTCCTGGCCTATCACCATACGACTGTGCGAGCTCAGGCCCTGGGGCATGCAAGGATGCAGCGATTGCCCGCCCTACATGCCCCTGTGGGCCTGATCAGCATTGGATTCAAAAGATTCCACTTGCTTATTTTGGTGGCTGGATTTGGATCTGCAAATCTCAAATCCTTGTCAAGGATTCATGGATTTGGTTGGCCCATCCCTATTAGAATTTTTTTTTGGGGGGGGTGGTGAGGAATAGAGAATTATACCTTCAAAGGCTTTGAGGGAGGTATTGTTCTCCTGTCAAAGGATATTTAAGTCCTATGCACTTTATTTAGGTTATTTTCTTAAAAAACAAACAAACCCTGAGGTTATTTTCTGGACATTTCCAGTTTTGTCACAAGGGGTAGATCTGATTCACAGGGGTAGAATGTGGGATGGAGTGGCACTAGGACCTTCTGCCATTCTTTATAGGGTACTCTTTCTCCTCCATTTGTTATGGTTATGACCTTTAAAGCTCCACACAGGCTCCAGATTCTCTGAAAGACCATATCTCCCCATATGAGCCAACCAACCTGAGTTCTAAGGTCCATGGAGGAGGGCTTTCTCTCTGTCCCACCACCTTCACATACACAGCTGGTGAAGACACGAGAGAGAGCTTTTGAGTTGCTGCTCCTAGACTATAGAACTCCCTCCAACAAGAGGTCCCAGTTTAACTCTCTCCCTGCTCATTTTTTACAGGCAGGTCAAGACCTTGTTCTTTAGGCAGGAATTTGGCTGATTTTAATATTCTTTAGAATTGTGTGCTCTGTTTATACTTTGTATGTTTTAAATGATTTTTAAAATATATTTTTAACTATGTGCTTTCAATAGAATGTTTAATTTTTTAAAACTTTTATTTAGTACATTTTAAAATAAAATTAATTTTAAATTTTGTGAGCCATCTTAGGTCCCCTGGCAGGAAAAAGGATATAAATTGAATGTATAAATGAATGAGTGAATGAATTTCTATTGAGAAATGCTTCCCAAATCTGTGGACTCCATTTAGCAATCAGTCTAAAAGGATGTGTGTCTTAAGAAATGCTGAAGTTTTCTTTGTTCTTTTTTGTTTAAAATTATGACTCTAAGAATTTGCTAGCCACTGACTATGCTTCCTGGGGAATTCTGGGAGCTCTAGCTCGAAACTTAACATTTCCAAGCTCTGAGAAATGCTAGGTGTCTTAGACACCTGGGCTTTCCGGGAATTATTTCGTTCCTACACTTGTAGCAGAAAAATCCTCCTCTGTTTCTGACTTAAACATTTTTTTAAAAAAGTGTGATGCTTTTTATATTTAGCTTTGGTAGGAGAAGCAGAAGACAGCTTTATGAGTGGCAGTATCTCTAGATTCTCTTATTCCACTCCCAGCATGCATAGTGCTATCAGTGTAAGACAGCAACGGGAACAAAATATTTCAAGGTGTAAGTTTCAAGTACTTTGGCAGCAAAGGGAATACAAATATATTTTAATTAGAGACATGAATGTAGACAAACTCCTGCTGGCACAAATAATGAAAGGATTATAGGATTTTTGCTCAGGAGGAAGGAACTGTAGCAACTGAAATAAATATTCATCCCTTTAAAGTTGTTAAAATGTTGGCTGGTCTCTTCCCCACTTAAATCATACACACGTGGATAAATCAAGAGTACTATTCAGGAGGTCCTTTTTTATAACCATGAAGAGAAAAGCATGTTGACAAGGAAGGTCTGCAAATGAGCTGTAACTGTGTTTAAATGAACACATTTACCAAGCTCCATGTGACTGGGAACAGCACCCGTATAACTTACTACAGCTTTTGTCCTACAGAGTATTGAGACTCTGTAGTTTGGTGGGGCACTTAAGGTCCTTGGTAGAGTTGTTAGAGTGAAAACTGGAGAGGGCTCCTGTACTTTAATGATTGTGTGGAAGAGGGAATTTCAGCAAGTGTTGCTTTGTTACCTTCTTGCTTGAAAAGCAACACTTACCAAAATTCCTTTTTCTACACAAATAAAAGATGTACAAGAACCCTCTCTAGTCATCAGTCTGGCAACTTTGTCTGCTAGAAAGCTCTAATGCTATGGTTCAAAGGAATGATATAAGGCTCACACAGAAATACACATTCAAGCATTCTGCAGGATGGAATTATGACATTGCTATCAAATTTCTGTAATTATAAAGTTCAAAGGTGGGAAAACATCTTCCCATGGGTGGCCCCTAGACCCATGCTGACCCGCCCAGGCCCCCTGAACCTGCAACCTCAAATCTGGCAGTGAAGTATGTCCCAAATAGCAAAGAGCCATTTCTTTTGCCTTCTAAAGTTAAAAAAAAGAGGGGGGAGGATCCTTTAGCCCTCTCCAAACTGTGAAAATCAGACACAACCAGCAAGTCATGCCAGTTTCATTTTTACCTGATTTAGGGGGTGGTATGGCCTTGTGGAAATTTTGCAATGTACCCTCTGGAGTTCTCCAATTTTGGTAGAAATACAGTTTGTGTCTGTACTGTAAGTGCACCATTAAAGTATTTTGATGCCAGTTTAATTGCCATGGGTCCATCCTACTTAAAGTAGTATCATACCGCTATAGTTATGTAGTATCTGAAAAGAAGTCGTGCCTGACTACTGTGTCTTCCTGTAGTTTCCATTGTGTACCAACCTGTTTGTACAGACTCCAAGAAACCGTTCAGGATGGTGTAATATCCAAAACATCTGTGTTATCTCTTGTTTGTATTTTGTTCAAGGATGTTTCAAGGCCTCACTCATTACTGAGGAAAAGATTTCATCTGTGTTTGGAAGAACCCATTTGGATGCCAAGATTTTACACTGTTTGTTTCTGTGTAGGTTACCTGATTACCTATTTGAGCTCATTTGAGCTATGGCCAACCTGTCCTAGAAAATTTGAGTGTAGGTTTGTGAGGTTTTCTTTTTTATGCTTTTGTTGTTTTTCTGGATATATCTGTGCTAATAATATGGTCTTGAGCGTTGCTGAGATGTCCTTCTTATACATCTGGCATGCATGAGAGCCAAGATGTTTAGCTTTATTATTTCTTGCTTTTTAAAAAAAAAAAAATCCCTGAACAGTCTCTGTTTTTTTATTGCTCTATCTGTATAGTCCTCTTCAAATGTCTTGTAGCCTACATGTAATTTGATCTCTCTCTCTCTCTCTGTGCATGTATTATCATGCATGCACACATTAGAAAAATACTTATTCTAAATCCAGACAGATTTGGTTACTACTAGTGAATTCTGAATCTTGTTTTGAATTGAGATCCTTGAGTATACTGCTGGGTTCTGTCCCTTGTTGTCGAGAAGCCCTTTCAAGAAGTTTTGTTAAAGTCTATTAAAATCCTCGTTTCTCACGGATCAGGCTGATTGGATAGAAGAAGTGGCTGCAGTTCTACCTTGTAGGGTTGTTGCTAATAATGATTATCTTATCTTAGGATGGGCTGGCAAATGACTGGCACTCCTAATAATACTGATACATTCACAATCTCAGAGATATTGACAAAACACTCTAGCTGACAGAAGGGAGGCAATCTAGGGTTATATCTCTTTCTAGAGTTTGCAGTGCCTGCTACATTGTCCTGAAGGCCCCTTTGGAGAAGAATTTCAGGTGGCATAGAGGCCCACAGGAGGAAGGATGAATTAACAAAGATCACAGCCCCCTTCTTCCACCAGTGAAATTTCTCTCTTGGATTACAAGTCTCCCACAGATGAAAGGAGCGTCTGGAGGAATGGGTCTTGTGTACCTTGAAGATGAACAAATTTCTTATGATATAAGCTTTCAGGGATTCTAGAGTCAACCTGCATCTACTAAAACTCAGGCCACAATGAATGCATTAATCTTTTCAGGTATTTGAGTACAACAGAATACAGTTAACCTTATGGGCATTAAAAAAAAATACTTCACCAAAATTTCAAACGTAAACTTGCTGTACACCTCCTCCTCCACAAAGCCTAAAGACTCAGCAGTAAAGCCTGACATCTGGCAACTGTTGTAGTTGTGGTGGCGGTGTGTTACCCTGAAATTTTAGGGGTCCCCAAGGGATGCCTTGATGTGCTCTTAGTGACGGGGAAGGTAAACTCAACAGAGCACAAGCAATAGCACTGTGAGAGGCAGGGTAACCTAGCGAGATCTTTTACTCAATTTTTATGGGGTCAGACCAAGCCAAAAACCACACGAAAAGATCCAATAAATGACTTTATTGAACGGAAATATCACACATCAACACATACACTCACACACACATTCAAGCCCTATAGAAAGGCAAAGACTGGAAATTAGATAGAGGGATTATTAGAGGATTTGTAGTTTGGGTGATACTGCACCTTTTCCTGAAGTCCTTGGTCCGAGAAAGCAGCGAAAGAAGTAAAGCTCAGCGGAAGGATGCTGAGGGGATTACTCGGCTGCCGGTGGTGGGTGGGAACGGTCTGTTGGTATGAACAGGAGCTATCCAAAGAACCAGCCAAAAACGGAGACTATTTGTAGGGAAAATATACTTTGGGGGCAAATCCTCTCCCAGGGAGAACAAAGAGAATGGCAACAGAAAAACAACACCACACCAGCACTTTCTTTTATATTGGAAGATAACAAGGTGTTACGAAAGTTTCAGGATCTTCCGCCACTTTGGGTTGCAGTGTGAGTTTATGTAGATGGTCCTTACCTGATAAGATTTTATTGCTACCAGTGCCCAACTTGTGGGAAAGCACCTCAATCCCTACAAGTTGGCTCCTCAAAGACTGAAGACCTTTTGTCCACTGTGGGTTGGCACAGCTTGACGTCTCCTGTGGCTACATGATGGGGGAGTTTACCGGCCTGACCTGGTTTTCCGATCGTACAACCATTGCTGCCTACGTGCTCATCCGGGTGACCTCTCTGGCATGTTAGATTATAACTTATATCAAAGTTGTAGATCCTGGGACAGGGTTTACCAATGGGGCAACAGGTGCTGTGCCTTTAAGTCATTTCTGACTTCTGGCAATCATAGGGTTTTCTTGGGCCAAGTGAGTGTGATGTATCCAGCGCAACCCAGTGGATTTCCATGGCTGAGCAGGGAATTGAACCCTGGTCTCCAGGATCATAGTCCAGTGCTCAAACCATTGCAATACACTGACTGTCCTGGCAACTATACCTTGGCAAAATGACACTCTTGTTCAAATCTTACTTTTTAATGTGAGGCTTGCAGGGGAATCTCCACTCAGGCTTCTTCTCTCCCTTGGTTTAGCTTATTCTCCCTTGGTGTTGCTGTTTGCATGATTATCTCTTTTGTTAGCACCAAGAGCATTCAACAGTGTCATTTACCAAATAATTTTCTCCTTTAAACTATGATGCTGGAAATGGACTAACACAGTCTTCAAATAATGATGATGATTAAGAGTTGTCTTATTATCTTATTTTAATTAGATTTAATTAGATAACCACATTACCTAAATAATTTCCTGTAAAGAGAGAGGCCTGATTACCCTAAAGGCTTCAGATCCTGTCTGATCTTGGAGACTAAGCAGGATCAGCCCTGTTTAGTACTTGGATGGGGGACTGCCAGCAAAAACCAGATGCTGGAGGGTATTTTTTCAGAAGAAGCGTTTGGCAAAACCAACTCTGAGTATTGACTAAGAAAACCTTATGAAATTCATAGCATTGCCATAAGTTAAAAGGTGATTTCAAGGCATCCATCCGCACAAACAGCGGTTAATATCCTGAGCTGGAGGTCTGTTGGCATGTCAGTACCAGCCTCAAATCCACTTCTTAGATTCCTTTGTCTTAGCTTTCTATCCCATAGCATGTGCTTCTCCTCTCCATCCCACTTCCATCACACTTGCGTTGGATTTGCTTTCTCATCTGGACCTTTAGCTCAGCTGCTTCCTTTCTGCTCAGTAATGTACCATTTCTCTGGCTATGTGTGTTGCTGTTTTAGAATGTACGTGTATCCTTGGACAATAAGTTGTTAGAGAACTATGATGTATAGTCCAAGCCCTAGGTCTGCTGAATATTATTCAATATATAAAGACTGGCCATTCCAAACTTCTCCCCTCCACGTGCTTGCGAGGCCCCCAGACAAGCACGCACACGGACATGGCCGACCAGGCTGAAAAATACAAAACAAATCCAGGCAGGCCAGTAATTTTCCGGCATGCAGCTTCAGGAGACCTCCAGGCAAGTACCCTTTAAACCTAAATTACATATGCATCAAGCATACAGAAGATTCTCTGCCCCGAACAGGCAGCTTGACGAGATTAGCGCTTCTGAATGGCCAACTTCAAGTGCTCCACATTTGCATACTGTCTGCGCTATTGACAGTGCCGTCAAAATCCAATCATGCTAAATACCGACCTTTCAGAGGCTTTGTCTCCAACCCAAAACCCACTGTTTTCCCCAGGAACGGACTACCCTACAGGCATATTTTCCCTATAAGAGCTCCTGATTTTGAACGCTTCTTCGGACTGCTCCTGGCTTTCATCCCGCCTTGCTGCCGCTCCGTTTGCCAAGCCTTCCCCTCAGCTTGCACGTGCTGAGAATCTCCGCTCCAACTGACTTTCTTCTGGCTACCTGGGCTACAGGATCAGGTGTAGTATTTCCCCTGAAAATCCCTCTCAAAATCCTCTATCAAACCTCCTCCCTTTACACTCTTAGGTCTGTGTGAGTGAGTGGGTTAGTGCGCAGTGACTGTTTTTTAAAATAAAGAAAAACAATTATAATTTATGTTTGCTTGGTTTGTGACTCAGCCTGGCCCCATAAACATTGGGTAAAAGATCTTGCCACGTTGCACTGCCTCTTGCATTGCTTTAGCTTATGCTCTAGCTAATTCCCATTCCCCATTATTTGGAGCACATTGAGGTGTCCCACACGGGACCCCAGAAATCAGGGTAGAATGTGTTCCTCTTGACTTGGTGGATGGTTCTGAATGCAGTAGTCCATGGTTGATACTGCTTTTGGGCTTAAGGCATATCCTCCAAAATTTCACAGATGAAAACTGAGCCACATCTGAATGTGATCAAATGGGTGTGACCAGGCAATAAGAGACAAAAGATATTAATGAGGAAGAACAAAGCTACTCTTTTAAGCAGAGAAGCCCTTATGTTCTAAATTTAGGAGGGGCAAGACTCAAACATCTCATCATGTCTCCCTCCTGCTGAGTTAATTGAGTGCAAACTACTTTTGCAGTTTGAAATCATTGTACAGTATTTGTATTAGGCTTGAAATTTGGTGCTCTGTAACTTGCTATAGAATTAATTCTTGATAATCATTAATTGTGATATTAATTCACATTTCGGACACTCAAACCTTGCTTTAGAATTGTTTGTTCTGCCTAGTATATGTCAGTGATAAGTATGTACAAGTGAAGGACACTGCTATTGTGAAAGATGTCTTTGAGAACGACTCAGGATGTTGGCTGGAACACACAGACTGAGGAATGTTAAGGGTCACATAGAATGTAACATGTGTACAAGTTGTAACTTTGCTGACTCTGATGCATGAATCTTTTCTTTCCTGTAAGCATTCTTTAATACAAACATAAAAGTGGTATAAGAATGGAAGCCTGAAAGAATAAATCATCCTTTCTTCCTTCTTTGGAAGGATCCTTTGGGAAAGTTACATCTCTGTGTGTATGTGTGTGTGGCTTTCTTTCATTCTCTTTTCTACCTTCCTACCTTGTGTTTGGGAGTTCAAGTCAGCTCTTTGTCTATCTGGAGATACGGTGAGGCGTGGCTTTTTTATCCACTCTGACACTTGAAGTAGGCTGAGAACAAAGGGAGGAACTGAGAGGAGAAAAGGGAAAGCAGGAGATTTCAAAAGCAGCTGAGAAAGTGGGATGGCAGAAGATTAAATAGGGATGTCCATATTAAACCAGGATAACTGGAGGGCATATTAAGGTAGTCATCAGAGGTGACTTTTGTCTTCTTTTTAAAATAATCCTTGTCCTGCCCTCTGTCTTGATCATTTCCAGAACCTACTGATTTATTGCTCTTGAAACTTATGCCAGGAAGTCTGAGATCTGTTTTCTGCACATCTGCTGGAGGATGAAATGAGATTGCTTTCTTGTTAGGATTTTTTTTTTCTTTTGAAACCTGATTTCTGAAATATGCTGCTGTTTTCATCTAGGCGCATGTATGAGCCTTCTTTTGTCCCTGAATATCTGAGTTCTCTCTTCTTGGTATTAAATTTTAAAAAAAATGAGCAAATTTTGTGTCCAATATCAAGAAAGAAAGTCATTTATTTTTACACAGTTGTCCCTGTTCTATCTGATTCCTGTTGTATGATATGATCAGTGTTTAATTTCAAGTATTAGGAGAGTTTGAAGTGGCAGCATATATCCCAATAGCAGAGACAGCTTTAGGGGGCATGAGAAATGAAACATGTAGCTCTGAGGAATCTGATTCAGCAGAGGCCCCTCAGGAACTCTAAATTAAACTTCCTTTCTGTGAAACAAAGGAATTCTTTTATCTGCTCCAAATGCTATTAAACACTAGCCATTTGCCTTTTGGACACACTAACATTTCACTTCATATTAAGCCGGAACTAGAAAGAGATTACAGAAATAAAAATAAAGCCGAAACAATTTTAACATTTAACACTTGCCTTGGAATCCGCTGAAGTCCCTTCAGAACTCTGACAGACCATAAAGTTGCATTGCTTGAACTATTACACCATAAAAGCCTTTCTACTCTCTCTGAGAAATAATATGCTATGGCGGTGACTGACTAGCCTGGCTGGTTTCTATTAACTAAGGGAGGATTAACCCTCATTAATCTGCTGCAGTGAAAACATCACCACCACCACCACTTACAAACTTTGTGGCATCCTATGGGTAAAGATTTCATGGAGTTCAGGTATATGAACAGTTGTTCTCAATCTGGGAAATATATAGATATCTGTATATGTAGGTATAATGGTACATGGATGGGAGAAATATAAATATAATGGGGTCAAGAGGCCACAAAATACATGGGAAAACAGCAAGGTTGTAACCAGTGCATCTGTCTACAAAATTATATATAGAAGCAAAAGTAACAGAATACTAACTGCCAACTAAAACCATTCTAAAATATCATGAGTTACTTACAGCTTATCCAAAGAAATCATTATTCTCTCATGGAAAACCTGGCTTATAGATCTTGTGTTGATCACAGGCATCCTTTATCTTATAATAACCTAATAAGGACAAGTCCAGGATCTAAGCTCTGCAACAAATTCAGATGCCAACTCTGTTCCATGGGTACTCTGGCCATGCTATTCTAGTATGCAAAGACATCTGTCATATTATCAAGGGCTCACTGGATTGGTCATTCTCCAACAAAAGAACTTATGCTTTGTGTGTAGATGGTGGGATCCTCCGGCAGGCCTAAAAAATATTATGCCTAATACCCTGAAAAGCTTCTGGCAGTCAAAGTAGAAAATAGGAGGCTAAATTGACGAAATGTTTGACTGAATATGTGGCTGCTTTTGTTCCTGTGTACCTGCCACCAGTACCTTTCTGCAGTCTATGTAGGCAAGCCAGTCAGTTAGTATGCAAGAGATGATAAAGGTGTATCTAACAGCAGAAATACCAACGTTAATAAATATGTGTGTTGGGGAGGGAATCTCTGAGGGCTCTCCACTGTTGACCTCCAAGTCACCATTGCTAAAAGAAAAGCCTTCAGAGTTTGCATCCACTGTGAAAATGAACAAAATTTACATGCAAATTTGATTCTTTTTACTTCAGAATTAATCAGGACAATGGGTTACTTTCCCACTATAAGTATCATTATCACAGCATAATTAGAAAGGCAGTATTACTGCCAGCAACTGATGTAACAAAAAGGTTCACTCAAGTCCCATTGATTACCCAGACAAATGAAAGTTTCAATATATATAAATATTTGCCAGTTGAGGTTACAATTCATCCAATTGCCAAGGTCACTAGTCCAGGAAAACCTAGGCAGCAATAAATTCAGTAGTTTTTGAAGGTATTGCATGGCTCTTAGCAGTGGCATCAAGCATAGCAAATTTCAAATACACAAAGCATGTCATTCATTTAGTTCAGTAAAACCTTGATGAAATCTCATATTTTTGGAGGTTCAGCAAATTCATTCCCCCCCCAATATTTTCGTGATGAAGAAGTAAACAATCCCATATTATGGAATCAGCACTCTAAAATTTGTCCTCACTGTCTTTTTGCTTTTAAAAGCATGAGTCTGAAGGGATATCAGTGTTGGTGTTGTGTCTTTGTTTGGTAACTTATCCGTGCTGGAAATGATACAGCCAGAAAAAGAAGCTTTCTGTTTAAAGATACAGTCTATCTGATACTAGCTTGAACTAAATGGGTGTAGGTCAGAAGAAGTCAGATGTTTCCAGTGTGCTTACCTGCTACAATATCTTGGCTATGTCGGAAAATGTGCGTGAGCGTATCTTTCTCAATGTTTTACTACCATGATTTATTGTGAACAAGTTTCAGTCTTGGCCACAACAGTAGAATTGAATTGTGGAAGGAAAATGGTTCTCCTCTACAGCTTGAGCTGAAGTTTGGTTTTTAGTTATTGATTTTCATACTCATGTGGAAAAGGCTCAAAGCAAATCGTAAATCTTGGGCTGTGCAGCCATTGCATCTAAAAAACAAAAACAAAAGCCTAATAAAGCCAAATTCTGCACCAATGCAAGCTCAGTCTTGTGACTTTCATAATTTATTTTAAAACTGTAAGTACGTGTTTGCTAGGGCCCAGGAGAAATGGTGACAACAATTTTTTAAAAATTGACACAATAATTCCAGGGGGGAAAAGTTTGTGGAAATGACTCCTCCCAAGCTTTTGTTTTTTTGAATAGTTTTGTTGATTCTTCGGCATGTTTGCTTGGGATAAAATACAATAGAACTCAATTTGGGCTATTCCTGACTGAAAATTGCACAAGGATACACAAATATTCCCTGGATTCTCCCTTTCCCCCCAAAACAAAATACAATCAGATCTCCACATTAGTTAGTGGTCCAGGACCCCTACAAAAGTTTAAAAACTGCAGATATCAAAATGTGTGTGTCTGTGGGAAGCAGGGCAAGGCATGGTGGGGGGAATGGGCATCCAAACTAGATCAGGGAAAGGAAAGGGAAAAGGGGTGGGTTGGCACAGTGGTCCTATATTTCCTCTCTCTTGCCCATCTCCTTCCTTGGATGTATGGGGGGCATTGGGAGAGGGTTTGTGATACTGAGAAATTGGACTGATCCATGCTTAGCTGGCCAGGCAGCAGCTTGTAGAAGAAGAGAAGGACTAGAGGTGGGTTTTTAAAGTACTCAGTGGTTGGATCAGAGCTGCTGAGAAGGAAGGTTCCTCTGGAAAAGAAATGCTTGGGTGAGAAAACAGGGGTTGGAGAAACTTGAGGATAATCAAATCCATGAAGGTTAAACCCCTAAATGTGGAGGTCTGACTGCATAGAGGAACATCCTTTATATTTTAACACCTGTTTCTTATCACTTCCTTTTCTTGGAAGTTGGGGAGTCCTGCATCTTCAGAGTAAAACTATTACAAAAAAGAAAAAAAGAGGTATTCATTGTGTTAGTATGTGATTTTCTATACGTATTCAGCTGCAGTCCATTATCATGGCACACAATGCAGTGAACTGTATTATATTGTCAGAGGAGGAAATCATTTTTCATGACATAGCAATTTTGTAGTTCCCCAGATTAAGAAAGCAGCTCAAAATAGGGGCCATTTCCACACTAGATTGTTGTAGCGCTATTAGGCCGTCCTTAAACTGCAAACCCCAAGATTCCATAGGATGTTGAAAGTAGAATAATAGTGCTATAACAGTCTAGCATGGAAATGGCCAGGGCTTCCATGGAGAAAAAAATAGTGTGATGGCTTTTCCAAATTTCTTCCTTCCAGAAGAACTTTTCCTCACCCCTAAAGTAAAAGAGAGTATTCTGAGAGTATTCTGTGCCCTTCCTTGCACTGGCCAGCAAAAGTGGGAGATACGATGTAAAGCAAGCAATTAAAAAATTGGTAAGGGTCATTTCGAAGTGTTTCATCCATCAACTGATCTTTGAGGTGGATGAAACAATTTTGCACTGTATCACTTGCTGTTGCAGGCCATTGGCAAGGAGCAAGGAGGCACACAGATAATGCTAAAGTCTTTTATTTTGCCTTCTTGAAATCATTACCAGGTGATAGACTTAACTATATATTGCCTGTAGCCTCATTTTCACAGTTATAATGGGAAAAAATAAAAAAGAGTATGCATTTCTCAAGATAAGTAATTAGGGTTGCCAGGTTACTATTACCTCAGCCCCTCAGATTTCAGCCACCTTGAATCCCAGGATATAAATTCAATAAAAAAATAAAATAAAATTCCAGGGCTACACCATGAGATCTAGGAAGGATTCTTGTGATGTGACAAGAGGTGGACCATGGTGATGTTACATAGGTCATGCTACACAGGGCTATCCCCTGGGAATGATATTAAGCATAAATTTCCCACACAAATTTTTAAAAAGCCTAGTCTAAGTAAAGAAGAAAATATAATTACACTCTTTTCAAATTCACACACTCACTTTGAGATTCCTTGCTCACTTTAAAGGTCAAAGAAGAGGATCCAGGGCCTGGGATCTTGAAACCCAATTTGTAATTCTGCATCTGCAGCCAGCATTTGTTCATTTTCAACTCTCTCTGTATCCCTATGTCATTGAGTTACACTTTCAAAAGCACAATATATATATATGTATTTGTTGTTGTTGTGTACCTTCAAGTTGTTCCTGACTTATGGTAGCCCTAAGATGAACCTATCATGGAGTTTTCTTGGTAAGATTTGTTCTGAGGGGGTTTGCCTCTGCCCTTCTGTGAGGCTGAGAGAGTGTGACTTTCTCAAAATCACCCAGTGGGTTTTCATGGCTGAGCAGGGATTCGAACCCTGATCTGCAGAGTCATAGTTATATCTAAGTATGAAAAACTATCACTGGAACATCTTCTCTTACCCATTTCCAGTCCTTCTTTAAAAGCCCCCAAGAAAGCTGTCTTCTTTATGTGACATATGCAGAATGTTATGTAAAAGTGGTGGCCATCGTGCAGTGGACTTCAGCAATACTTTATGAAACTGTTGATGACTTTCAGGCTCAAAAGTGAATTGGCTGGAATATCCATTTCTGTTATGTTTAGTAACTGTGGGCCTTTATTCCACACTATAACCAGCTTGGCAGTAACCCAGATCAATAGGGGTCATGGACTATAGCGAAGCAATATGCTGGATAAACAACTTCCCCAGTGGTCATCGAACTGGGCTGCAGTCTGTGCTAATATAATTTGAACAGCTGCAATGCTTCCAAGCTATCTATGAAAGTACTATTAGAATAACATTTAGGTAGCAGGTTATGGGAATGTGCATTTTCAGAATAACCACCTGGATCCGTCTGAGGGATAAATAGCCTGGCATCAGGAAGCAATTAGGGAGAGGAAGTGGACCTGAGCTTTCTTGGCTTCTTTCATCATGGAGCAAATGTAAGATCAAAGGTTGGGGAACGTACAGAGGTCTATTGAATGTGAATTTTGGTGAAACAAAGAGCTGGTTGAATATCTGAACAAGGTGAAATAGAGGAGAAAATCCAGAAGACAGTGACTAACCACAGGATGATTAGTCATTGCCTTAATCACAGCTTTCCCTCCCAATTTTATTATGTTTCAAGATGGTGTTATTGCTCTGCTCTTATTTCTCTAAATAAAAGCATCATGGTAAAATCTGTTTGCATTAACATGGTTCATTATGAGCAGTTCCGCTGAGTCCTACTCCACCCCCTCCCCTGAAAAGGATGATGAGTCACATAGCCAAACATTAATGTCTTTAGACTTCTCCAGAGCTGCATTTGAGAATATCTTTTATGGATTTCATAAAATGTTTGTGTTGCATTTTTATATCTTTTTGTTAACGACTCTCTTGACCCGTTGAGTTGTGCAGAAAACAATGGTAATATCTGACACTATAATTTCCTGTTCTGGAACAGGAGCAAATACATAGATCAGGACTCTTGTCTGAAAGCCTTTGATGCATAAAATCGAGTGCCCAGCTGCTCCGGTCAGCTCTTCTCATTTGCTTTAAAAATGTGCCTCGCTTCTACAACAACAGCTTTTATTTTTGGAAGACGCATGCAACTTAAGAGCTTTCTTCATATGAGAAATGCACAGTACATCTTAATTAATGTATATATCTCACAGAGATAATCATTACTCCTGACTGCTATTTCACCATTAAGATTTGAAATGGAAAAATTGCATATGGGGAAGATTCTCAAAGCAAAAGTTAATCTGTTGAGTTTATACTTTCCCTTTCTCATTTTTATTTCTTCTCCGTTTTACTTACTGAGCACAAAATCTAAGAAAAACAAAAAAATGCCTTTTTATAAGCCTTGGTAGCCTCAAAGGAACTGTATTACTTTTGCTGCTTGGCAGAGAAAACAACTTCAAAAACAGATAAAAACGGTGCTTGATAGCTGCGGAAAGATGGAGTCATCCAGCAACAAAACATCAGATGCAGCATATGCTGTGCAGTTTCAATCTGCTTGTTTTAAGAAGAATATTGGTCAGAACAGGAGTATTTCAAGAAAGGTTCTTTTGCTTTCACCCCTCATTTGTATATAAGAGCCTGTCTGGTGTTTTGCGAATATTTGCTGGGAATGGCCGAGGGACATTGTTTATGGGGAGAAACAGGACAGTTTGCTGATTGATTCTTTTATAGATCCATCCTCTGGAGCCTGCACTCAGCAGAGACTGATGTCTCTAGTAATATAATAATTCTTGTAGTTCCTGTGAGGGAGCCTGTTTCATATCTCATCAATGCATGAAATCAGAGCTGGGTGCAGCAGACAAGTGCTTGCTTCACAGAGGCCTCCATTGAGGCATTGGGTATCTGCATTTGCCAGTAGACAGCAGTTGTAGTCGAGTCAGAGATAGACACTGACAGATTTAGCACATCTTGTGCTGATTGTAAATGTAGTCCAGGGAGCACAGGCACGGGCTTGCAGTGTGAAAAAGAGCACGCCAAAATGCTGCATAGAACCCGGCGCTATAAACAGCACCTGTGCTGCCAAATGGTGAGGGGCTTGGCAGCCATTTCCTTCTGTGGAGCCTCCTGGAAAGCAGATTCTCAAGGTCACTCTCATGCTTCTGCCCCACCAGCAATGCCATGCTACATCATTCAAACAGAAAAGACTCCTTTTCCTCCCTTTATGAGAGCAATTAGGCAGCTCACGTAAGCTCTGGTGCCTGGGGGCATTCTCAGATTTAATCGGCTAGGCTGTAAATAAATGCAATGTGACCGGGAAAGAAATCACCATTACATTGATCACTCAGGTGGAATGTTTATTGATTCCAAGTTTCGGGTCAGAGGTGTCCTATAATTGTTTTGCTCTCTGACTTGCTTTCAATCACCCAAAATAAATAGGGAGAGAAGCGATCCCATGTATTTCTTTTCATGGTCAACGAGACAGGTCTGGTTTTTATACGCCCACTTAGCAGCATGATGGCTGGTTGGGAATGCTATTGTGCAGCTGCTGCTTGAGGTGGAAGAGCTCTGTGAAGCAGCTTCTGGTGCATCTGTGGCCATTTCATCCAGTATAATAAAGTCTTTCAGGGTGGCTGGGCTGATGTTGTGAAAATAAAAAAAATGCTGTAGCTGTAAGGAGAGCAGCTTTACGCCAGCAGTTTTCAAAATGGAAGTTGTTCCTCTAAAAGAAAATACGGATTGGGCATTAGCCATTTCTTGTAGTCCTTCTAACGTTCTCTGTCATCCTTCTAAGCAGATTTTTCATCCTTTCTTATAAAATGATTCTATTTCTTCATATAGAATGGAGATTATTGTAGGGCAAAGGAGAGAAGCCTTTATATTGTATTTGTTAAATTTATATCCCACCTTTTCTCCAAGGAGCTCAAAGTGGCATGTATGGCTCTCCTCCACAATTCTTCTTCACAACTATCCTGTGAAGTAGGTTGGGATGGAAAAGAGTGACTGGCCCAAGGGAGAACTTCATGGTTCAATAAGCCTTCAACCCTGTCCGCATCTTCCAAGTTTTAGTCCACCATTCTAACCACTATATCATCTTTGGACCACCAGATGAATTAAATGAATTTCTGGGAGACCCAGCCAATGGTGACAGTGTAGGGGATGTATTATGCAAAACATCTGGAAGGCTAAGGCTTCCTCACAACTATTGTATGATGCCAGAAATGCACTGAGATTTATTTGTACTGATCACAAAAGCTGGAAATGGTGGGACATGCAAAGCTGCATGATGCTGATTCAGAGCGCTGGTCCCTTCTGTAGCCAGGGTGGGTAGTTTGCAGAATAATTTCAAAAATTATCTGCAATCACTTAATTCAGATCTCTAGCAAGAGCTATCCATCCCCTGCCTGATAGTTTCTTGAGTGGATGCCTTATGCTCTAATCAGCAAATGTCCCAGGAGGCAGGTAGTTGGAACAGCTGATGGGTGGTTAAGCCAGTCCAGATCGGTCACAGGTTATCTAGCAGGATGAAAGTAGAAGCAAGATGATAAATTACCAGTCAGTCTGGAAGTTGCACACAAGGTCCGTAGTCCAAATAGACACAGCCAGCAAGGAGTGAAACAGGGTCATAAATAGTAGGCAGTCCAGGGAACATGAATGCCAAGGAGTACTGCCAGTCACCAAGATAGATGGTTGTAAGCAGCAATGCCTCCAGTGACCTACTGGGAGATTTATAGCGAGCTGTCTCAAGGCACCAAGTGCTTAATTAGTCAGCGCTTTCTATTTAACAATCACTGGGATTGGCATAATTTCTCCTTAACTCCGCAAGTGATTGAACCATATCTTCAGCCTCTAGCACCTCTTGCTGTGGATCAGGGCTCCCCCATGCCTTAGCCCCTAGCTCCTTGGACTCAGAGAGACCACCAACACTAGGAGTTGTAGATTCCTGGCACTCTGACTCTGTGTCTGAATCTTCCAACTCCAGAGGGTGAGTTATGGCAGTGGAGTGGAAGTTGCAGATGAGGAGTTGCATGGGAGAGGGGAAAGGGCCTCACATACATTTGATTCTTGCCAAGCCCAGATGATTTCAGCCTTCAGCCCTATCCACCAGCGGCATGCAACCCCTCACAGTTTGACCCTGGGGAAATGTAGTCCTTCTCAGAAGAAAGATGCCTCTTTCCATTCTAGGCCAGTACTGTTGACTCTGATTAGCAATAGTTCTCTGAGCTGCACTTTTGACACTTCTTGCTAAGAGTTGTTTTCCCTAAGAGGCCAGCAATGAAGTGTGAGATCTTATTTAGAACATTTGTTCTATACCCCTGGGCTACCACTCCTTACTATAGACTTCTATAACGTGTTTCCGTAGCAGGACATCAAAATTTGATACAGTGCACTGTGACAACTATTCCAGGAGGTTAGGGGGAGGGTATTTCTCTCGTTGCCTTCCTCAAGGTTATAATCCACAAAGAGACCATCAATTGTAACTGTTGAGTTGAAGTACATAGTAGGTTATTGGCAACCCTTGTACTGGGATTAAAGGAAATCACTGGCAAAGATCAAGGGTGGATAATATTCAGTCCTCAAACACCATCACCCCTTCTCATCCTGTGAAATTCATTAGTAATAGTCAATTGGACCACATTTTTTTTAACCTAAAGCAATGCACAGTAGGGTGTGTATCTTGTTTTAGAAAGAATAAGTGTGATTCATCTCTAAAACCTGATGCATCATCCTTTTACATCTTGTTCTAGACCAAAAGCCCAGTTTTCAAGAAATCAGATATAGGAAAAGTCCATTTCCAGTTGCTACTGTCTGCCCAGGTTTTGACAGTGTAGGGAATGATATGACCCTGCAACAAGATCGAGTATATATGTGAAGTTGACCCCTTCTCCCAGCCCGACACAGAAGATGTGAGGATATGTTCACAGGCTATTTCTTTGTTATAACATTGTTCAAGGAAATTGACACACAGTGCTATTTAACAGGCTTTTGCTAACTACTAGAAAAATAGTAGATGTTTTTCTTCATGATATTCACAGACAGACTGTATAGGTGAAGTTAGTTTAGAGGTATTTGTGAGCTTTTGACAGCTGGCTCCCTAAAAAACATATTTCCAGTGTATTTTTCCTTGTGAACCGAAAGACTGGCTTGAGTTCCTTGGAAGAAAGGCAGGGTATAAATTAATAAAATAAAATATATTTTAGATATATTGCAAAATTATGTTAACTTTAAGCTAAAGGAAGGGAGGGCACCACAGCTGAATATCAATTCTATCCAGAGAGTCATTAGGGTGTATTTTTTTTCCCGAAAGACATTCAGCAAAATACAATTACTTGCTTACTTGCTCACTATACAGAATACATCTATGAGTTGCTGCCTTCGGATTGTCTCTCAAAATAGACATAGTTCCTTGTTTGCGAAATCTCTTCTTCAAACATCTGGTGTTTTCAAGATATTTCTGGAGGCACATTGCTCTCTTTTTTTTTCACATGCCCAGGAGTCAAAAGTATGAGAGATGTTTCCCATCATAGCTTTCTCCTGGGAAGCCGCATGCTGGGCAACTGCATAAGAAGACAAAACAGCATTTGCATTTTTTAACATAGAGCTTGAAGTTAGAACATGTGTTGTTTTGGTCCACAAAGGCCCCATGTAACCACCATTACTTTCTGTTTCAGTAGCCGAGATCTGTCATAAAAGCAGGTTCACTGTATCTACCATTACCTGTCTGTCAAAGCAACTCTTCATATACAGGGAAAAAACCCCTGATGATAGGTTCTTGTTGAAAACCGTTTTACAGGTCCAGGTGTTTCCAGAAATCCCAAGTGTGCCCTCAGGATGGCTTTTTTTAATCAAAACCATGTCTTTATGTTAACTAGCTAGCTGAACAACATAAGAACATTCCCTCCTGAGTATGTTTCCATTAATTTAGTTTGTGTCTGATAGAATGGCATGGTCATTAGGTTAAGGGTCTACTCTCCTCAGTCTGATAAATGTAAATGGCTGGCATTTTTCTGGAATGTTGCCACAGTTTAGCAGCGTCATGCACCTTGCATTAGGAACAGTTATTTTAAAAAACTAGCCTAAAGAAACATCAACACATGCTCTTCTGACCTGAGCAAGAGGTAAGAGATGCAGACTAGAAGGAAGGGGATGCCAGACAATATCATGGATGAATCATGGAGAAGAGTTTTCTGCATATTTTCATGAGAACATGCAGCAAGAGGCCATATTCTGTGCTTGGGAGTATATATCTGCACTGATTCGTATGAGACAGCCATCTAGGGAAACGTTATCAGTAGGCTTCGCTGAAGCAGCTTCCAGGAAATAGTTGTACTCCTGTGTGAGAGACACTCTTCCGTGTTGAAAGGGCCATTGTGCCAGACATGCTTTCCCTAGAGCTATGATGCAGCTGAAGACCCTGTCTAGGAGGTGAATGTTCCCATCATGATTAGCAATATGTTTCCTGGACCACAGATGAATGTTTAGTCTCTGAGTTAGTAGGAAAAGTAAAGAAAATTCCCTGTTCCAGGACTGCAATTCTAGCATTCAAGCTGGATAGCCGAAACTATTCCTTGTTAGCTTCCTCAGGTATGTTCCCTTCCAGCCAAAGGTACAGCAGGCATTATCTCCTACCAGTCAGTGTTTATCCACATTCCAGCTCACATTTCTGTATCTTAAGTGGCTAGGAAAAAGAGTGAATAGGAGTCCCCAAGTTCTAAGCTTGTGTATATATATGTGCTTTCAAGTTGTGTGTTGATTTACAGAGACTCTATGAATTTCCTAGAGTTTTCTTAGGCAAGGAATACTTAATACAAGGTGGTTTTACCATTTTCTTCCTCTGAAATATATGTAAATAATGCACACAGCACCTGGTATTTGTTGGTAGTCTCCCATCCACATACTAACAAGGGTTGGCCCTGCTTAGTTTCCAAGATCAGACAGGGTCTGTATCTTTAGGGCAAGCTTACCTCCAGTAGTGTCACTGGAGTTGTTATCATCCAGCATGGTAACTCAGAGTGTCACCCTAATGGAGTCTTTTTCATCGTGGAGCTGGAATTACAGTGCTCTCAGTCTATTTCTACAGAGACATGTCCTCCAGGCATCCTAATCTGCCTGTCCAGCTCCATGCATGTAAAGGTACTGGAGTCTTGTCCATTCATAACCTATCTGCTGCCTTTGGGGACCATTGGAGGACAGTGGGAAAAGAGCAAGAAAGCAATATTGGCTGAAGAGTGGTGATGGGACAAGCTGTGCTAGCAGCTCCAGGAAAGGAAGCCATTTTCTGGGTCCAGATTTGCAGGGAGTGGTCCTAGTGGTTAAGGGACATGTAGGGGAGTTTGAAGAGCAGGAAAAGAGGGGAAGATACTGGGAGAAAAAAAAAGAGTGGAAGGACATGGTGGTCACTGAAGTTGCATATGTACATGGCAACCCATCCCTCCCTGGGCATTAACCCCACCATCATGCTTCCACCAGGAGGACAGAAGCAGTAAGAGCAGTGTCCCCCATCTGGCTAATGTCAGGATACTTCCAGCTCCAGCCCCAGGCTGGGCCCTTATGGACGCTTGGGCCCATCCTGCTTCCAGTTACCTCTGCTTCTTGCTGTCCAGGTCAGGGCTTCTGGAGCATCATCAGGATCATGGCCAGCCCATGAGGAAAGGGGAGGGAGAAAAAAGGGCAATTTTCCTACATGGTGTTGAATGGGCTCTCATGGAAGCGGGAGGGGGGTAGAGAAGGGGGGACAGTCATTTTTGTGCCATTCTCCTCTGATGGAGTCACCCAGTGCAGTCTGTACCCCTTGCACCCCCCCTAGTGATGCAACTGCTGACTTTTGCTGAAAAGTACTTAAATAAGTTACTGTTTCTCAGTCTGAGAACTAACACACATTAGCTGCCAACCTCCATATTAACAATTGTGTGATTAACTTTGTGGATCCCTCCATCTTGATTATGACCCTGGTGTTGGTGATGTTTAGGCAGCTAGGGAGGATTCACCCCTTTACCTCTACCACTGTCTTGATCCAAACTGAACTCCCTGAGTCAGCAACGTGGATTTGAAAAAAAAAAGGTGGCGAGGGAGCTCCCATTTAAATTGAAGCTGCATGTTAAGGGAGCCAAAGGCAGAAGTGATAAGAATTAAGACTGCTGGGCGGCATAGAAGGTTAAAGACTGGCCTTGAGTTCTTTTTCTACCAGGTATAATAATAGGCTAATATAATTTTACAGTAGCTATTTACTAACTGGTCAGGAGGCCAGTTCCATTTTGAGGTGGTGGGGTGACCAGTCCTTCAAGCTCCCATCCCTCTACCTTTATGGTCCATGTCAAATTTATTTAGCTGCACAACTACCATTATTGCCAAAGATGGATGAGAATAAGCAAGGTGGTAATTATCGCAAGATTATTCATCATTCTGTATCGGTCTGGTGTGGTGGAAACAGGGCACTTCACAAATGCCATCTGGGTCTCTCACACTCCATATAAAGGAATGGCAACCATGCTTCCAGTGTGCCAGTCCAGTAGTGCGTATGGTATCGCCAAGACCAGCCACATGTCTGAGTGTAGCATGATGTCCTGCATTTTCTGTTATCCCACACATGTCTCTCACAAAAGTATGTCAGGGTACAAACAAACTGGAACATCACCAATGAAACAATCTTTTTAAATACAGTCAGCACTCAGCGGGTCACTCTCAGTTGTGCTCCACTCAGTTACAATCAGTTGCGCTTTGGAACAGAGTATTATCATCACCATTATTGTTGTTAGTTTTGTTAAAATATTTATACTCTGCTCTAAATCAAAGAACTCAGGGCAGCTTACAAAATGCATTAAAAAATTATTAACTGAGTTGAAGACATATTAAACAGCAACAATTAGTTAGAAATGGAGTTAATTGCCTTAAATGCCTCAGCAGTATGAGTCCCCTTTAAAGCCCGAGTTCAGCATGACTGTCTACTTGTGCCAGAGGTAAGCCAATGCCCTCAAAATCCACCAGACCATCCATCAGGAGTCATGTCCAGTAAGGGAGTGGTGATAGTGCAATCATCACTTGGTTAAGTGAGTAATTTCATTTGCTGGTGGGGCCACCGGGATGTGGAGGATCATTTTTGGCACTATGAGCAACTAGGGGCCTTTCCGCACTACATTGTTACAGTGCTATTATTCCACTTTCAATACCCTGTGCAATTCTGGGGTTTGTAGTTTACTGAGGCCAAAGAGTTCTCTGGCTGAGAATTCTAAATGCTTCTCCTTAAGTTGCAAATCCAAGGATTTTGATAGTGGAATAATTGCATTATAACAGTTTAGTGCGGAAAGGCCCTAAGAGACTGTTAGTTAGCCCCTTTAAGAGCCAATAATCTACTGTGCCCAAAACCTGAAATGTCTCAAAACACTTTATATGAAATAAATTCTAAATGATGTTAGTCTACATTACTCCAGATCCAGCTGTATTCACACATTTTTGATCAGGGACACACTGTTGAACTCTGCACAGAAGAGTAAAGCACATAGGATTTTGCCAGGTTAGGATTATTCCAGGCCCTTGACATTTCGTGGCAGGAGGTGCAATCTGAGACCCAGGTTAATGCCCTAGTGATATCATTAAGCATGAATCTCACTTGAACAGACTATGCCATTCAAGTGCAAAACACCAAGGCGCTTTCCGTATGACGTCGCTGTCTCGTTTCTGCCACAGGATGGCAGGGTCAGCAGGTCGCGCTTCTGCATGATGTCATCACCGTCGCGCTGCCATCCTGTCTTGGAGCATTGTGCTCACACAGTTTTTGCAAAATGGAAAAAATCAGTTTTGCGTCTGTGATTGTGCAGCCTTCCCATCACTTCTGCCCATGCGGAAGCTGCAGAAGCGCATTAGCAACACTTCCTTCCTTAGCGCAGCAATGGGTGCGCTGAGGAAAGAAGATGTGGCGCCACTGCATTCTCTTCCGCATGGACCGAATGGGTGCAGAGGGGAGTGTTGCTGACGCACTTCCTTCTGGACTCAGGACTGCAGTGAGATGACGCGGAAGAGCGTCGTTGTGTGGAAATGGCCCAAGTCTAGCAAATGAGGATAGTATATTTAAGTATACAAGTTTAAAGGCAATGGTTGTGTTCTGAGATTGCTTCCCTCACCCTGAGGACTGTACCTTCCTGACAAAGGTAGAATAGACTGGCATTCCATTTTGGAAAAGTAGGCTTGTTGTTGGTATCCTCCATGTTCTAAACAAAGAAGAGTCACAAGCACTGGACATCTCAGAGGTCCTTGCTCCCATGTAAGTAAGATCCTTACTTTTCAGCCCAGTCCCTTATACTTGGCACTGTAGTTACCATACAGCCCCCACATATGAATGCCTGCATTAGACCACTCCTGTTGTCTTAAGTGCAGCCAGACCAGCTAGACTAAGGACATGATAGAGGACACTTCAAGAGGAAGCACCACCTATATCTTACATTCTTGGCAGTTTTCCTATGCTGCCTTATGACTTTAAACTCAGCCTGATAACACCATTATAAAGTCACTTCTCCAAGGCCAACACAAGATATTTTGCTGTCTGGGGCAAGTGACCCCTCTCATCCTCTCCAATACCCAAAAGTACCTCATGCCCAAAGCCCAAGGGCTGTCCAAGATATTTTGCTGCCTGAGGCACCCTGTCCCACCTGACTTAAATGAGATAACACCAAATGGTGTCCTCGCTCACACCTTTTAAAGAGTGAATCCCCCTGGATAGAGGGCTACTTGTTTAATTGGACTGTCTTGCCCAATATTGCTTTGATTTCTTCTGTCACTTCTGTCACCTTATGGCCATCCCTCTCTAAGAATGCCAGGAAAGCCTGGATGATGTAGCCACGTTTCTTCTTATAGGCAATGAAGCTAAGATACGGTCATTCTATCCTATTCTTGACTTGTCCAAAATTACTTTGTAAAAGTGAAGTCTAACTACTAGCATGTCAATCAGGATAGTTTTAGTGGGATTGGGAGAGAATTTAATATTCATGACAAAGAAAAGAGAGTTAGTATAACTTTAGCCACTGTTTTTTCAAAAAGCCTTTAATACTCCCCTCCCCACAAGCTTTAGGGACTATAATTACTGATAAATCTGTTTAAAACACTTGAGATGGGAGGGACCAGAGGGAACACAAAAAGGCAAGGCAGCCAGTGTCTGTAAACACTGCTTGTTTTCCTTGATTCACTTTTTCCTTGCTTATTATTGGCTCTGCTGTCAAATTTCAGGCAGTGCCTAAATGGCTGATGGGGGAGAAATTATTTAGAAATAATAGAGGATAAAACCACAATCTATGAACTCAGTTGAAACCTGCAGGGCTTGAAGTAGTGTGCAACTAAATATTCTTGTTAAGTAGGGTGTTTGTTTTCACAAAGCAAAGACAGAGTTTTATTCCTTTTTGTGGGCATATGTTTTAAGTACCGCGTGCAAAGGAGACCTAAAGGGAGGCAAGAAGAAAGGGGCAGCCTGAAGCAGAATGGCTGAATCCTTCCCTAATCTGCTTATCTACCCTGCACATTTGTTGGTGATTTGCTTTACTAGTAAGTGCCACTTAACTGACTACTAATCCACTTTTCTATGTTGGCGGGGATATGCAGGGGAAACAATCAAACAGCTGGCTCTGTTAATGAAGCTTTGAGATGAAGGGTGTTTTTTAAACTTCCTCACGAGTAAATAGTTTAGAACTCAATATGCCCATGGTACTCTGTATTTAAGCATGTGATAGATTTGAAATGGAAGCTAAGGACTTCTTCAGGCCATTTTTTTTCTGAGCTGGCCTTCAGAAGAGACATGTACTTAGTTCTAGAGTAGTTGGAAAAGAGGTGACTAGGTGGGTTGAGGTTATAATTGTTTACACACTTACTCAGGATCAAGTGAAAGTTGCTTTTGAATAGATCTCTGTAGGAATCTGCTGTCAGGTTAATGCAAGCTCTTTCATTTTCAAGTGGGCAACCCTTGTGCTTTTATAGAATGATGGTAGGATCAGAGGGGCTGGTAAAGAATACGCCGGGGACAATTTCCATGTACCAGGCAGCACATTCTCACCAATCATTGCAGTCAGGATAATATGGGGACAAGCAACCTACCCTTACAATATGGGGATGGACAACCTACCCATATATTCCAGAGGAGAGGAACATGTGATCCTACAGATGTTGTTGAACTGCAACTCTTATCAAACTTAACTATTAGGATTGCCAGGTGAAAAACAGGATGAGGTTCCTGTATCCTTAATAGTTGCAAGGAAGAGGGAATTTCAGCAAGTAGGGCTAGTATGACAAGCAGCACCTCCAGAAATCCTCTTTTCTAAACAATGATTGAGGGTATAAGAGCACTGTCCTGTTTTTCACTTGGCAACCTTATATCAGCATAGCCAGTGCAGAGGGATATTATGGCCAAGCTGCCTATGTGAATAAACCCGTTGAAAATAGTTTGATGTTGTGGATATAAACATGACAGTGACTGATGGGGTCTCAGTGACTCTCTGGTCAGATAAAGGACTAGGTGTCTGCCTCAACCAAGCAGTGCTTTTAGAGAAGTAGACTGGAATTATTGCTCAGACTGTCTTCTTCCATCTTTGGTTAATTACTATTTTCTACTTCTAGATAGGTCAGACCTTGCCATATTGATTTATGCTTCTGTAACTTCCAGACTTCATTACTGCAATATGTTCAATGTGGGGCTAATTTTGAAGATGTTTCAGGAGCTTCACAAGTTACAAAATGCTGTTGCTGCATCTCTTCTAATAAGTCCTGAGTGATGGTCACCTATTCATATATTTTTCTGTCAACTGGTACTGGTTGTCAGTTTGCTTCTGAGTCCAATTCAGACTTCTGATTTTATCCTTTAACATTTTTCATAGGCTTGCAACCTGAATCTCAAGGCCTATTTCTCCTGGTATAGGTTTTTTTGCTAGTTATGGTTAAAGACAGATTATGTTAAAAGCCTTACATTCTGAATTACCATATACATTTGTTACTATACTAAAAACCTTACTAGACAGCAGATTGAAAATACCAGGCATGATTTTACCTTAATGGCGGAGCTTGGAGTGTGGGGCAGGGGGGCCGGAGGGGGCGGGGCTACAGAGTGAGGGACATGGCCACTGTGTGTGGGGGCATGGCTGCAATGTGTGGGGGCATGGCTACAGGTCGGGATACCCCCAAAACATTGCTGCCGGGGAGAACTACCCCTCTGCCCCGCCCCTACGCAACTCTTTTACCCTGCCTCTGATATGTCTGTTTTGAGCTTGAGTGGGGAGGAACCAGCTGCATGAGCTTTTTTTGAAAATCCCATTTTTCACCAGCCCATCCCCTGAAAGGGAGTAAGTGCATCTGAGAATAAACTCAGAGAGGGAGAGAGAAAGAGGGGAAACAAAATTTTTTTTATCCATAATATTAATTCCTAATAATTTTTGACAAGAGACAGACCCACCCCATACCTACAATAATACCCCAAAACAATTTTCAGACATATTTTCAAGAAATGTTTGTGCCACTAGACACTGAGGTTCTAGGTCTCACTCATGATGTCAATCACATTTTTTTGGCATGGTAGACATTGGTTACTTCAGTGTGGATCTTAGAGCTGTGCAGCAGCATCTCTTTCCATTCCAAGCTTGAGAAATGTGTAGGGTGACTGGTCCCTAGAGGAGTTATATCTCTTGCTGAAAGCTCACCATGACAATGATTAGACATTCTTAGGATAAGATTACAATAAAAGGCTTCATTTCATGGCCCTTGGTACCTTAGGTTAGACTCTTGGCTGGTTATTAAACATTACAAAAGCTATGATTCTCAGAGACATCCAAGAAAAGATCCATAGAACAGAGGATACTATGGAGGATCAATACCATGCAGGTGGTACTCTAATCTGTTGATCTGTCTTTACTTTTGGAATGGGCCATGTTTCCTACCAAAGCTTTCAATTTACAGGCAGTCTTTTTAATTGCTTCGGTAGGTGATGACTCATTGGTTAGGTGAGGCTTTTGCTCCTATCCAGACTGCCCAGATTCTTTCATACTGCCTTAAGACAAGTCTTCTCACCTTTCTAATAGGAGGGGGACCAGCAGAGACCACTATCTATCTGTGCCAGGGACCAGTATCTATCTGTGTCCATTGGCTTCAATTGTTTCTTTGTTTCCTGGAAACTCACTAAAGACTAAGCAGCCCAGGACTTGTGGAGCAGTCATGGACCAACACTTTGAATAGTACTGGAGTAGAAGATCCTGAACTTTACTCACAACAAATTAAGGCAGTCTAGCATTTCACTTGAACTTAGGCATCATCCCCAGAACAACAGGCACTTTAGAGAATATGCTAAGGGATCTGAATAAAAATATGTACAAGCTGTCATGACAGTTATATTGTTTCATGTTATATACTATGCTAAAAAACAACAATCACCAAAAAACTCAATTAGAAATTTCCTTCTGCTCTATACTTTCTCCCTCACCCAGCTGTAACTCGTTAATTCTTTGGAGCCAGTTGCTTCAAGATGTTTGATGAATGATGGACAACTGGAGCCCCATCCAGGTTAACAAGAATTGTTTTTTAAAAGTTATGTTTCATTCAGTCCTATCTCTGTATGTCATTTTTTAATTACAACAAAAATTATCATCTAGCCTATGTTTCAATGGCTCATATGTCTTCTTGTGCATTCCTAAAGGAAAAAGAACAGACCTCTCCCTATCCCTTTTCCTCTCCCCCTCTCTGTGCTGTAGAAAAAGCTGTTGCAAAGTATGGATTTCAAGTTGAGAAACTGGAATGTCTATAAGGCATTGTTTACAATGGCTTTAGCTATCTCAAGCTGCCATGTCTGTGACAGCTTTGCCTTTTAACGATTAGTTGACATGACTTTCTTTCCCTTTGCTTGATTTGAGGATGTCCATTATATTTGGAAAAGTTTTAATCAGTGCCCAGAACTATGACATATTAGTGAGATGTCCTTCAGAGTTGTTCTTGCAGACATTATTGTGACTAACTCCTTAGAACTGAAGACATATCTAATGACCGGGAGTTAAATGTAATTCAGTGAGGTAGTATTCTAGTGACAGATATAGATTTTGTGTCCAGCTGTCAGAGAAAGAGCACAGTGTATGTTTTTAATCTTCTGTGCTACAATGAACTTCGTGTCTACCACTCCCCAAATATTCTGTTTCTATTCTAATATATCTCATTATGTTTTGCAAGCATAATACAAAATAGTCCCATGTTCTTCATTATACATGTTGAACAAAGTTTCTGTCTAGGAAAAATGATACCTGTATACATATCCAGGACAGATGACATTGTGAATGGCATGGAGTAACAACCAGAATAGATGTTTTCATTTGCCTTTCTTCCTTGGCTTCCTGAAAAGTTTTCTTCACTGCATCTAACTGCCAGCACTGTGACTGAGCTCCAACCTAGCATATTGGTTGTGGTGGTGTTACGCACCCTCAAGCTGACTTTGACCTATGGCAACCTGATCCTAGGCTTTCCTTGGCAAGATTTATTCTGAAGAGATTTGCCGTTGCCTACCTCTAAGGCTGAGAGAGTGTGACTTGCCCAAGGTCATCCAGTAAGCTTCCATGGATGAGTGAAGATTTGAATCCTTATCCCTCAAAGTCCTAGCCCAACACTCAAACTATTATACCATGCTAGCTAGACATGGTTTATATCTTACAGTGCATCCACCTGCTTCATGCAAAAAAAAAAAAAAAAAGAGAGTATGAAATGTCTACTTCATGGAGCAATAATGGAGCAACACCTGCCTCTCATTGGAAAAATGAATTAAGGAAAATTAAAAAACCTGTATTGTTTATTACATCATCCAAAAATTACTTTTACTGTGCCGTCCAAAAGGGCACAAAAATCTAAGAGCAAGCTTTTGAACCCAAGTATTCCTTTATCAGCCAAAGATATTTTTTTATAAAAAGCATGCTGGAGAAAGAGAGGGAGGAGGTGAAGGTGTTGGAGCCAGGTACTTTGCATATTGTCTTCAGATGATATAAGAAGTGTCTGTCAGACAAGAAAAGCAATAAAAAATGAATGATAAAATTTGGGTCGCCATTTGAAACTAAAAATAATCTTCTGGAAGCCACACAGGACTCCCTTGAAATAAGTCCATTAGGACAGTGAAAATGATAGCTGGGGGATGAGAACTGTAGTCTGAAAAAAAAAAGTTTCCAAACTCTAATCTTTCCTTAACACAATTGTTTTAATGAAATGGTGGCTAACAAACCCTGTGGAGCTTTCCAAATACGTACGTGACCAAGATGGTAAAGGGTTTGGAAACCAGGCTTTATAATGAATGGGGTATGGATGTGGGTATGTTTAGCTGGAAGGAAAGAACAGTGTGTGTGTGTGTATGTGTGTGTGTGTGGGGGGTTAAGATTGTTGTCGTGTGCCTTCAAGTCATTTCCAACTTAGGGGAACCCTATCACAGGGCTTTCTGGGGCTGAGTGTGTGTGATGCACCCAAGGTCACCGATCTTTAAATACCTGAAAGATGTCATGTAGAAGATGGTGTGAGTTGTTTTCTGATGCTCCACAGACTAAAACACAAACCAAGGGATTCAAATTAGAAGAAAAGAGATTCTATTTAAACATTAGGAAGAACTTCCTGCCATTAAGATATGTTTGACAGTGGATTAAACTGCCTCATGTTGTCCCTTTGCAAAACCCTGTCCTGGGGTCTACAACTTTGATATAAAATTAATCTAACCCACCAGAGAGGTCACTCGAATGTGCACATAGGCACTAAAGGTCGTACGATCAGGCCAGTAAAATCCCCAGTCGCATAGCAACAGGAGACCTCATGCTGTGATAACCCATGGTGGACAAAAGGCCCTTTAACCTTTAAGGAGTCCACTTGAAGGGAGTAAAAGTGTTCCCGGAAAATTGGGTACTGGAAGCAATAAGACCTTATCAGATCCATCTCCAGAAACTCACATCACAGCCTCAAAGCGGAGGAAGATCCTATTATTTAGATGACACTTTGTTATCTCCTGAGAAATGCTGAGTGTGGAGGTGTTTTTCTTATTCTGTTTCTGTTTGTGTTCCGCAGGAAAGGATTTGTCTTCAAAGTAAATTTTTCCTACAAATAGTCCCTGTTTTTGGGCTAGTTAGGCAGGCACAAGAGACAGAGGCAAGGAGAATGAGTGTGATGCCTCCCAGTCACACCAACTGACTGGTCCCCCCTCCCAACAGCTACACACCTCCTCAGCATCTCTTCACAGAGCTGACTGCTTCCCGGACCAAAGGACTTCAGGAGAGGTGCAGTATTCCCCAAGCTGAGAATCCCTCAACAATCCATCTATCTTATTTCCACTCTTTATTTCTATTAGCCCTTGGATGTGTGTGTGCGTGTGTGTGTGAGTGCAAACTATTACTACTCAATAAATTCATTCATTGGACCTTTTTAGTGTGATTTCTGACTAAGCCTGACCCCGTAAACATTGGGTTAAAGATCCATAATTACTCTGCCCTCTTTGCATTGCTAAAGCAGTGCTCTTAGCTAATTTTCCCCACAAGTGACAATTTGACAGGCATTGGGAATCCCCCAAGGGACCCCCAGCAAGCAGGGTAACACTCAGCAAATGGTAGATTTTCTTTCTTTGAAGGACTTTATACAGCAGTTGGATGGCCATTGGTCAGGAGTGCTTTAACAATGTATTTTTTCATGGCAGAGTGTTTGACTAGATGGTTCATGTAGATAAACTCAGAATTATGATTCTATATACAACCCCAAGAGATGGCACTTTTTTTCATGGTTTAAAAACATGCTTGTATGGCAGAAGTCTTGCCACATGCTATGAACTTTCCTGATCTTTAGATTCCCTGTAGTAATGGACAATCTACATTTTGCTTGTTCTTTTTGCAGCCCTGCTTTTGTATGAGGCAAGATTCCTGCAGTTGTTAATTAACAGCCATACTAACTAGATTGTTTTAAGAGTTGTTTTTGCCCCACAGAGAGCAACAAAAAAATCCATTATGTTTGTGATCAAAGCTCAACAAGACTGTGGATTGTGCCACGGATCAAAGATGATCTGTCAAACTTCATAACAAGCAAAAGAAAAGCACTCTGACCTCAAACATTATTGAATAATTCTTGATTTCTCTTTTCAAAAATGAATTTCCAAACAGCTGAGGAAACCAGAGATTTCAACACATGCAGAGCTTCTGACACCACCTTCTAGCTTTGACTCTAGTTTGATCTTTTCCTCTCTATTCACCTTTGATTTTTGCTTCTGTCCTCTGTTTTGTTTTGTTTTGGGCTAAACTCTTTGACTTCTTAGTTCATTTGTTAGCCATCAATGAATGCTAGATTCGCGAGCTTTTGTTGTAGTATGTCTACAAGAAAATCTTCTAAAGGCATCTTCCTGACTTTTATTATTAATGTGTTAAAAAGAGGAGATTCTTTGGGTAAAGAAAAAAATAAAAAAGGGGGAACTCTAGTCACTAAATCCCAATTCTAAGAAATTGGATACTCCATTGCTTGTGATGGAGGCGAGTTAAAAATGGAGTTTCATCTTATATTTGCATCAGATCAGAAAGAATAGAAAAAATGACATTGAGGTCAAACATTTACAGAGTTTGGAAATTCTAGACCACAACTCCCTTAATCAAAAAACTAACTTTTTATGAATTCACACATAGTAGTTGTTTGCACTGGAGGCACTGCCTTCATTTGTCTTCAAAACAAACTTTTTGCCACCAGTCATTATGCATTTCTTTGAATAATGACCACATCACTGAAGTGGTTTTGGGTTTTTGTTTTTTTGAAAAAAAAAATAGTCTCATGTATTTATTACAATTTTTTTCAACCTGTCCATGAGTGTTGGGAACTTAGGGAACATCAGGTTACCCCTTTCAATTCTTATATAAAGTGTGTGAGGCAGGTTAGGCGAAGAGAGAAGGTGAATTTGATCCCAAGTTTATTTTATTTATTTCCATTTATTTAAGTTATAGTCTGCTCTTCTGTGGGACCTGAAGCTCCCAATACTGGGCAGTCTCCATATAATTGCTCTACAATTGCTCTATAATTGCTCTACAACTAGTCATAATTATTTTCTGTTTCAATAACAATTTGAAAAGGCAGAGCTGCTTCCAGTTTGAGGAGACACATAATAAACCGCTGTTGGGAGCTTCCCACATCGCTCTGGTGACTGCTTTCTCAATAGCATACTGGCTGCTGCTGTTTTCAGCTTCTCCTCTTTCCTCAAAGTATGGTGTATGTGGGGTTTCCTCCCCTCCTGAGAACTGTAATGAGGAAGGGAAGGTCTCCCTAGTGATAGTTGTGACAAACGCAGGGTGGGGGGCCATAGCCAGCAGAGCCGCCCTAGTAACTGAGGGGATTTAAATTGATTGGTTCACTGACTAAAGAACCCAGGTTAGCCAGAGGGAGGGGCTAGGTGGGTGAGTCAGCAGAACAGAAAAATAACAGAAAGAGGGTTTGAAAAGAGAGCTCCTTCTGTCAGTTTGAAAGGTGAAAGAGTTCCTTCAGAGAGAGAGAGAGTTGGAGAAGTATTTGTCTGTTAAGAGCTGAAAGTGCTTTTCTGTTTGATAACATTTAATTGCCAAATACCTTGCCCTTGTTAGTTCTTTTAATAAAGATTTTATTCTATTTTTTTAAAATACCAGCCTCCATACGGTGTCTCTTTATTTTGAGACAGTTACACACGCTACCACCAGTGACACATTCAGTTAGGATAAACTTGAAACTGCTTTCCCCTATATCCATAAGGGTTGTGGGCTTAGGGAAAGCAGAAGGGTGCTTAAGTGTGAAGAGGGAGCCAGAGGGCAGTAACTCATAAAAGGGTGTTGCTTCTCCAGGGAGGGAGAATTTAGAGCAGACCTGATCTGTCATAGCCCTAGCTGGTCCAGATCTCCACATTTTGACAATAGTCACACCCTGAAGCTTGACATCAGTTGGGCTGCCCAATGCCACAGATGCTGGCTGTCCATGCCAGGCAAAAGAGTGCAGGGTCAAGCAGGAGGCCATTCACAGTCAAATAGAGACACTAATAGTCAGTGATGAGAAGAAACATCATCCAGAAACAATCCAAAGGTCCAGGAACCTGGAGTCAGAAAATTGAGGCAGGCAATGAGCGGGGAATCCAGAGAACACAAGACAAGGGCTAGCATACACACACACATTGTTTCTGACATCGAACTACTGCCCTGTGCCTTTCTTAAGAAGGCTGGAGCCATCTGGCTCTTATCCCAGCCTGATTAGCTTCTGGTGAACTTGCTTCTGCATGTCCTCCTTCGAGGTTGCTATTCACCTGAGGAAACCAAGTCCTGGCCCGTGACACCCAAGAGTACAGGATGAATTGATACAATGGAGACAGACATGAGTGTTACATCCTGTCTATATCGGAAAGGCCCAGGAGTGGTGGTGGTGGGACCACCTTCATCCATTTCAAGCTAGCACTGTGAATTCACTTGCACAGGAGCTGTGTATCTTTCGAAAAATCCTGATACATAAAGGTTTGATTCCCAAGGCTTTTCAGCAATCTGAATGCACCCCCAGTGTAAATCATTGTTTGGCTCATTTTCACAACAAGAATCCTCACAATTTTTCTCCTTGCCTCTGAGATTTAAATATATTTTCTGCTCTTTTCACCAATACTTTGTTACATATGTGAGAATGATTTCTGTACAGACTGTTCAAAAGAGTGCTTGTGCAAAACTTCATTAGCTTTGTAACACTGCAATGAATGAACTTGAAAAATTACAAGCATCGGATGTCTTGTTTCATAGAATCATAGAATCATAGAATTGGAGTTGGAAGAGACCACAAGGGCCATCCAGTCCAACCCCCTGCCATGCAGGAAAACCCTCAAAGCACTCCCAACAAGTGGCCATCCAGCCTCCGCTTAAAAACCTCCAACGAAGGAGACTCCACCACACTCCGTGGCAGCACATTCCACTGCCGGACAGCCCTGACCGTCAGGAAATTCTTCCTGAGGTTCAGGTGGAATCTCCCCTCCTGCAGCTTGTATCCATTGCTCCTTGTCCTGGTCTCAAGAGCAGGAGAAAACAAGCCCACTCCCTCCTCGACATGACATCCCTTCAAATATTTAAACATGGCTATCATGTCCCTTCTCAACCTTCTCTTCTGCAGACTAAACATACCCAGCTCTCTAAGTCTGTCCTCATAGGGCATGGCTTCCAGGCCCCTCACCATTTTGGTTGCCCTCCTCTGGACCTTCTCCAGCTTATCCATATCCTTCTTGAATTGGGGTGCCCAGAATTGGACGCAGTTTGCATCTTTTCCAACTGTTTCCCAGTTCTTTAGTGCTTTGTTTATGGGCTCCACAAAGGGAAAAGATAGTACTTTTTCATGAAAGATAGTTTTGCACAAATTATTGAAAGGTTGATGGGAAAAAAGGTCTTTGTCAAATTTTTTCACTAGAGCATATAACGTTAATGGAGTGTAGTGATTCGTTGAGATAAGCTCTTGTTGAGGATCTGAAATTTTGCAAAGATTCTTTACATCACTTGTTCTGAAACAGACTAACTGCATAATCATAGCTTTGTTTGTTGCAGCAGCACTCAGGAGGCCCAGCTCAACATTTTTTTTTTGAGGTGAAGCAGCAAATGATGTCACACATTTAACCAAATTACATAGTACCCAAAGCCAGCCAAGTTATTTTGGCACTTGAGGCAGAAAATCCTACCAACACTTCTTTCCATCTTTGTAAAAATACAATAACAGATTAAATAATCCACAATTTGTTACTCTTTCATGACATCCGAAATCCGCCTCCAGAGGTAGTTGCCTCACTTTGCCTAATGGCAGGGCTGGTCTTGATGCACAGGTTAAATGCTACTCTCTGCTGCTAATATAGTACCAATGACTGTGAAACATGACTGATGGCAGGAACAGCCAAGTATTAACTGTTGGGAATAGCAAGTTTTGCATGGTCTAAATTCACTGCTAGTTAGGTTCATTCCGTAAGTTTGGTCACAAAGCCCAAAGATTACTTCCTGTTTGTTCACGCACACTCTCATCCTATAGCATGTAAACATCCTTTTTCCCTGGGGTCTCTGTTTCTCACTTTCTTCTTCTCTTCTGCCTTCCTTCAAGGATGTGGCCAAGAGCAATCCAGAGGAGAAGCTCCAATGAAATTATATAATTGTTTGCCTTTTTAAAAATTTTCTTCAAGAACATGAACCTATGTAGATTATGCACAACTATCTGTGAGTAAACTTTATATACCTGTTTAAAACAAAACTGAGTTTGTGTTTACTTCTCAGCTAGGGTTAAGTGTGTGAGGCGCAATAAAGTAGCCTGGTAAACTGTTCAAACCATGAAACCACTCTCATTTTCCAATACTGACTTACTGATATACAAATATTTTTCCTTGGCATTGGTAGTGGAGGTTGGTAGTGTGAGGAGATGGGCCCTTGGAGATATTCACAGCTGTTGCAGGTCAAGTAGAGTTTTTTTCTTTTTTTTTGATAAAATTAAGCTTTTGGACTCATAGAGCACCTGTAATCTCCGAAAACTAAGCTGCGGTGAAACTCACAGTCATGGAATGCCATACAGCACTTGGAGCCGTTGCATCCAAGATTCTGCAAATCAATATACAAAATGAATTTACTAGAAATCTTTTCAGATTACAAATGCATCCATAAATGTCTCCATAGGGCCCTTGAAGATATCCATGCTTGTTGCATCTCCATGTGGTCCTAATAACCGGTCATGTAGGAGCTTTTCCTTGTTTAGGACTTTCGTACTGACAGAACACCTCAGAAAACTGAGCTGTCATGAAACACACAGTGATAGAACGTCATAGTGGTTTTAGAATCCATTGTAATGGAACATTGCCTGCTGAACGTGTCCATCTTACCACTGAGGGGTGCAATTCTTTGTAATTTTGCTCAGGCAGCCACAAGGTGGTGCTGATTCAGTGCATAAAAAAGTACATCTAGAGCTAGCAGCCTGTTATTTATGTTGGTTTTGCCTATTAGGTACGCAGTACTCCTGCTTCCTTAAAGGCTAGCAGGGAATTAAGAATCTCTTGAAGTACACTATATCATACTTACTATGAGACGGTCAAAATAATTGATAGTGAATTGCTACAGTTACTTTGTGCTTGCCATTATGGTCTTCTAATTTTGGCATTAATCATGCTAAATACAAGAATAGCACGAGGGCCCTGTTATGCCTACAGTACGCAGGAGCTTGAGTACATGTTTAAACTGCATTCTAGACTTAATCTTTTTAAAGATAGCTTAGAGTGTTTTTAATTTCTTTCTAAGCTGTTTCTCTTTCTTCCAAGCACCCTTTATAGAATCTTTCCTGCACCCCACTCTTCTTGAACTTTGGCCCATTAGGTGCAATTATAGACAGAAGATGTGAACAAATAAGGAGAACAGTGCTTTATTATTAAAAAAAGAACTCTTTCTACCTCCAGCGCAGCTGCTCAATTATTTATTAAAAGTTGGAGGCATTATTTGTTCTTTGCCTTTGTAAATCCTTCTCGTGTCCCTCGTGGGCATACATAACAAGCTATTAAGTGGCTTCAACTACAATCCGGGGAGAAAAGTCTCATGTTGTAATGATTTCAGCAAATCAACATATGAAACTAGTTTACTAGAAATCCTTGTAGATCATAACTGCAGTTAATGGAGTCAGACCATGTCTCTGACTGTTGACTCTGAAGTGGGCAAAGAAAACACCTTTTGTGGGTTGCTTCTAATAGTTTGGATGCAATGTTTCATGGAATCGATTAGATGCTGCTTCTGCTGCTCAAGTCATATTGGAATAAATAGGAGCTTACATAAAAGCAATACTTGTTAGCCTTCACCATATAGATGCCTCTTTGTTCTGTAAGGCCACCGGGGGAGCAGTCTCCTGATCTTTCTTTAAACAATTCCACCTGGTGGCTCAGTGGGAGCTATTTTCTCTGTAGGTCCAATTAGTAACCACCTTAATATGCATCAGACTTTTGATGTCTGCTATCTGGGTCATAGCGCTATTTGTGTCTTCTCATTCTGTGTTATGGAGGATATTTTTAACCTTTTTCTGAAATGCAACCTAGTGCCTTTTTAACAAGTAAAATGCAGAAACATTTATATATAGCAATAAGCAACATGGTCAAGTTTCTTCTCTTCTTCTTTTTTTCTTCAAAATATTTCATAGCTGCCATTCCATAGCTCGAGGCCACTTAAAATAACTGTTAACATAGGCTGCAATTGAATTGAATGATTGGATGACACATAGAATCACTTAAGGAAAATGAAGATTGAGCTAGGGTGTATTCACACTGCACAAATATAGGAATTCTATTCCACTTTAAGTGCAGTGGTTCCATCCTATGAAATCCTGGGATTTTTAATTTGGAGAGATATTTAGAGTTTTCCAGGGATTCAGTGCTAGAGCTTGTTTTGAATTCCTCATGAAATTACAAATCCTAGGATTCCATAGGAAGGAACCACAACACTTAGAGGGGTATCAAACTGCTGTAATTTTGATGTGTGTGTGTGTGTGTGTGTGTGTGTGTGTGTTAATTAAACACATGTTGGCTGGTTTGGTTATACAACAAAGAGAAGTTAACTGCTAATAGTTTGTGTCTCCTCATTCTGTATATGAGCAGGTAAGTGATTGAAGTAAGGTACAGTGAACTTTGAAACCCAGGCCATTTCCGCACTAGACTGTTATAGTGCTATTATTCCACTTTCAACATCCTGTGGGATCCTGGGGTTTGCAGTTTAGGGAGGGGCATTTAGAATTCTCAGCCAGAGCTCTTTGGCCTCAGTAAACTACAAACCCCAGAATTCCACAGGATATTGAAAGTGGAATGATAGCACTATAGCAGTCTAGTGCAGAAATGGCCTCAGTATAGTGTAGTGGTTTGAGTATTGGACTAGGACTCGGAGGGTCAGGATTTGATTCCCTGCTTGGCCATGGAAACCCACTGGTTGATCTTGGATGCATCACACACTCTCAACTCCAGAAAACCCCATGACAGTTTTGTCTTAGGGTCTCCATAAACTGGAAATGACTTGAGGGCAGACAACAACACTGTAGCTGACCTTCTTCAGCCTCTGTTGCTTTAACTTTTTTTACCCCAGCTAAACCTGGTAACAAAAAAAAAAGAACAACAACAGCAAACAAACAAACAAACAAAAGAGCATGAAAAAAGGCTTAATGGGAGAACATATGTTTAGTAACCACGCACCCATCAGGTTTCACTCCCAAATGACAAAATACCAGTGGAACTAAAAGCCAGCTAGAAGAGATGTGTCTTGCAACCTGTCTTGGAAACCAGTAATGATGTGTCTTTGAAGGAAGATTTTTTCACAGCACTGAGACAGCCAGTGCTAAGGGTATTACTTTTACTTGTGGCAAGTATTAACTTACGTGGAGGAAGTATGTTACACCTAAGTAACTAATTTCAGGTAACATAGTCACTTGTAACTAGTTATTTCATTTGTAATATGGACATAATGAAGTTATATTTCAAAAGTAACACAAGAAGTGAGAATGGTGTTACTTTTTGTGCATTTTGATATAATGCATGGTGAGTTCTAGTTACTTTTCAAGTTACTTGTCAGGCACTTTCAGGGATACTTTGAGTTGAATATTTTGGGTTTTATACCATACTGTTACTGATTCTTAGTTTTTTAAACTAACACCTAAAAAACTTTTCAATATTAACAGTAGCAAAGTAAATGTGGTTGTAAGAAACAGAATACTTTAAAAAGTTCTTCTAAGCTTTGCAGGGTTTAAGCTTGTAGATTATAAAAGCACACGTCAGCATAGTAAGAACTCTGTTGACTTCATTTGTTCTCCTGCAGATTTGGAAAATGTGGGACCTAAAGCTTTTAAAGCTATAAAATCTGAAACTTCACTTTTGAAAACATTCAATCAGGTTGCCTTTGTTATGATACCTATATATCCCATTCATTCCAATGGAGCTCCCACAATGGGTCAAAATATACCCCAAGTACATTTTTTTCATAACTTGGCATCTGGCTTTAACATTTTAAACCCTACACAGCTTGGAACCAGGCTAACCCAGGCCAGCTATTGAGATATTTTTCAGAGGGCTTTGCTTGGTTCTCATGATAAGATCTTTCTAGTGTGAGTGGTGTTCCAATCTACTTTGAGAAGACTTTATCCAAGGAGACGTGTTCACTGCTGACCTAGATTTAGCACTGGGTGAATCCTTTCCTATTCACTTAGAACAGAGCTTTCCAAACTTTTCATGTTGGTGACACACTTTTTCAACATGCATCATTTTGTGATACAGTAAGTCAGTTTTACTAGCAAACTGGAGGTACCCAGAAGTGTATCAAGGGTGGGGAAAGGCAGCTCCCACTGATCCTGGCCCACTGCTGTTGCCCTCACCAGGAAAAGCCCCAGCGAGAGTGGCAGCAGGGGGAAAGGTAGCCCCCTC
Organism: Iguana delicatissima; assembly: GCA_948472985.1. Taxonomy (NCBI): domain Eukaryota; kingdom Metazoa; phylum Chordata; class Lepidosauria; order Squamata; family Iguanidae; genus Iguana; species Iguana delicatissima. The sequence continues at coordinate 152,133 of CAOKZL010000551.1, read as the reverse complement.
CCACCCAGTCCTTGCCTGCTGCCATCACTTTTGCCAGGGGAAAGCCCCAGCGAGAGCAACAGCAGCAGGCCAGCCTTGGGGAGAGGTCTTTCTTGACTAGGCAGATGACACACCAACACACTATAGGCAACACACTAATTTGTCATGACACACTGTTAGGAAAGCCCTGACCTAGAATTTAGAAGAGACTGGATTTTAATAGACTATTTAGCTATCTTTTTTGCTATTTGCTTTTATTTCTATTGCTTCTACTACTTTTTCTACCTCTTCTGAAGTAGTGGTGACTTCCATTTTAAGTTGTGTTAGCTTCTTCGTTACTCTTCTACTGTCCTAACACAGTGGCATGGATAATAATAATAATAATAATAATAATAATAATAATAATAATAATTTATTACCCGCCTCGATATACATAATACGTGGCGTTTCTCTGAATGGCCTGAATGGTTCTATAAGGGAGAAAATGGTTTCTTAGATGAAAAGGTCTCAAGCTGTTTAGAGCTTTATAAACTGACAAGAAAATCTTAAACTGGCCCACTAGCAGATAAATAACCAATCTAGTTCTTTCAGTGGAGATGTTCTTTGCTGCTAAGTTGCCCCACTCAGAAACTAGGCTGAAATGTTCTGAATGAGCTGCAGTTTCTGAATGTAACTAAAGGGCAGACCCACTAGCCTAGAGGCTACCAGTGTCTGCACCTCTGCAGCCAAGATATCCCTGTCCAATAATGGCTATAATTGATATATCAGCAAAAGCTGATAAAAGACAGTTTGAGTCAATGAAGTCACCTGAGCCCCCAGTGAAAGAGTAATCAAGAAGTACCCTCAGGCTTTGAACTTGATCCTTCAGAGTGAGATAAAAGGGTACAGTACAGGTAGTCTACCTGTCTTCCACTTATTCATAAGGCCTCCATCTTGGTAGGATTTAGTGTGAATTTACTCATATCCATCTGCTCTACTTTTCAGGCACTGGTTCAGAAATGACATGGTAGCAAAAGTAGAGTTCAGTGTAACCAGCACACTGTTGACAATTTGTTCAATATTCTCTGGTGACCATTCTTATTGGTTTCATGCAAACATTAAATAGTCCTGGGGATAAGCATTGAGCAACCCGCAGCACAGCTGCCAAGGGCCTGAGAAACAATCTTCTAATGCTGCTCTGTGGAATCTCTCCTGTAGATACCATGAAGGAGCAGAACCAATGAAGTACTTTGTCCCCAATTTCCATTCCGTTGAGCCATTCTCAGAGGATATGATGTATGAATGAATCTATTGACTTTTCAAGGTTTATAAAAAGGAATTCTGATATTTTTTCAGCCAAGTATTTTAGCCAAGTATTGCAGCACAGCAAAGCATAGCAATGAAGTAGTGATGCTCTTTTTAAAATACACTTCTAACTACTTCCAGCTAGTTGCACTATCCTCGGAGGAACAGTGGGATCAGCATGGAATGAACATTCTCTCTAGTTTTGGCTTGGCTTAAAGTTCCATTCTTAAATTCTGAAAAGACGTACACTGAGTGTCAGCAGATCTATGAGAAGTATTCATCTTTGTACAGCAATGGACAGATTTGGATCAACCCAGATTATATTTTCTATGATTAGAGGCAGAGTTTAATCCTAGATTTGTAGATAGATGTCACAACTGTAATCTTCAGGGGGTGAATTACAACTTCATTTTATTTGTTGCATTTCTTGTGTAGTATAAGGCTAACCTAACGGTTTTGATATATGGACCATCCTAGTTCTAATCTAGGGATCCAGGTCTTTCTACAGCTTGCAAACTTCCCACTTGTGGAAGTCAGCATCACATTTTCTTGGACCATGTTTGCAAATATCTTTATATGGTAGTTTTGGCTGACCTCTGGGTGACTTAGCACTGGTTGTTTTACTTTTGGTGTGAGATTGCCTGTCATCCCATCTGTGCAGCCAAGTCAACCTAATTGTCTCTGACAAGAACCAGGATGCTTGCTTGGTTGCTTTGGCCTAGAATATCTCTGTTCTGGTGATTTCATCTAGCCAGAATATAAGGTAAACAGCAGACATAGAGGTTTTGTTGAATTCTTTTAGGCTGTTCAATTGACATCTTTGTCATGATGGTTGGCACTTTTCCAGGCATGTGTTTTTAAATCTTTCAAAACTGGTGGGTGTACTTGCTGTTGCACTGACATAACAAGAACATATTGTTATTATTCAATATTCACTTGTCTTCAGTTCATTGCTAAGTCATGCATGATATGGATACCAGACAGAGGACAAATATTATTAAAATGATAGCAGGCACTAGACTTAATCTTCGATTATGATGTTACTGTGGGAGAAGATAAAAATACTAACAATTTTTTGCCCTGAATGTGATATAACAACCTCATAAAACTCTCAGAAGTGTTGTATTGCTTGTTAAACGTTCTGCTTTATCAGGCTTAAGAACACATATGCAGTAGAGATGGAATATATTTGCATGATGTGTTCGACTGTGAATTATGTGCAGGTCCAATACATTGAACCATGCCTTTTTTCACAGATTTTACAGCTGAATGATAATAGCTCTATCAGTAAAAGGATTGCGGGGTGAAATACGCTGTCCACAAATTGTTTATATGTGTAGTGGGATGCACATTGTACTTATGACTTGTAAAGAAAAATGCATATTGAAAGGACAGTGGCAGGGAGTGTGTGGAATTCAGGCATTTGAGAAATTAACATGGGGGATTCTAAATGTGAAAGTAGAGCTTCCTTTTTAAATCCAGAAAGGCAGAGCCAATGACACAGTGCTAAAGGATTATTGCATGGCTCTGGTATGTACTGAGGCACAAGGCCAAAAAAAGAATAATGATTCCTCTAGAATAGCACTTCTCAGATAGTTCTACACATAGAGGCACCAGCAAATGAATCTTATGTGGTGCAGTAGAATAAATAATTTTGATCAGGGAAAGCTTGTACATCTGAAGGGAAAAAATATCTGGGTAAGATTGTCATTTTCCATTAAAACAGGGCTTTTCAAACAGTGTGCCACAACACATTAGTGTGTCACCTGTAGTGTGTTGGTGTGTCATGTCCCCAACTGAGAAAGAGCCCCCCCATCCAAGTCTGGCCTGCTGTTGTTGCTCTTGCTGGGACCTTTCTCTGGCAAGAGTGATGACAGTGGGCAAGGAACGGGTTGGAAGGGGCTGTCTTCCCCCCTACGTCCTTCTTGCTGGGGCCTTTCCCCAGCAAGAATGATGGCAACAGGCAAAGACTGGGTAGGAGGGGCTGTCTTTCCCCCTACCACCTTCTCCAGTTCTGGAGCCTTCTCCAGTTTTCAATCTGGCAACTATAATTGCAGATTTTATCCTGTAATATCCCCTGGAATTTTACAAAGATTCGGACAACCTCACATTCTGTTCCTACAGCTCCTTTCCCCTTCCTATTAAGGGGGAAATGATGGAAGGAGTCACAATGTCTTTGGACTGGAACCATTAGGAGATGTCTTTCTGGAAGTACCATGGTTGTGTTTGTATAAACATGGTGGCACTGTCATTTAATACTGAAGGGAATGACCAAACCATTCATTTACTGAGGTCAAATGGTTGGAAACTGCCTTATTTATTGCCTGCAAATCTCAATATGAAGTCATAAAATTAGGCTGTAATCTATGTTATTCTGACATACAAAACAATAGTAGATCTGTCATAAATATTGGAAAAGTGCAGACTCTTGTGTCTTCACCTGCAATCCAGTTTTACAAACGTACCTAAAACATTTTGCATGTAACCCATCAAACATTTAATATGGGAGGCAATGTGGTTGCAATAAAAATAACATATTCAAGAATGTCACCTGAAAAGATCTGGTAGTATTGCGTAAGGATTCTGAGCAGCTAAAATGTTAAAAGGCTATAGTTGGTAAATGACATCACTCTAATGCAGAAGATGAAGCTTGCTGAGTGCAAAGACAGAGAATGTGCATTTGAAGGCGTAACACAGAAACCCCAGGTGATGGGAAATTGCTTTTCAAAGAAAAAAAAAGTACTATATAAACGATGAATTATCTCTCACACTTCAGTCCTACATATATTAGAATGACAGTAATTTCTCACTAATTTCAGTGGAACATACTTCCAGGTGTGTGTTTATTACGGTATTTGTCTTGCTGTTCATCTCAGATGATTTGTCTAGCCATCTTTCCTAAGTTGTGTGCTTTCTGTGGCCAAAGCAACTGCAAACATACTGGAACAAGGGCTCTCTTCCTTTCAAGCTGTTCTGTGGCTTATATAACACAATAGCTCCCCCATCTCCTGAGGGGGAACTTATAATTAAGCTGTATCTGTCCAGCCTGATTGTAGTGAGTTTAGCGACTGCTTTGTGGCAGATGGCTGTGTGGTGTGATGCATTCATGGATGTGCATACAAAGGAATGAGCAGAAATTCTTATCTTTATACTAGTTGGTTGTCACATTAAAACAAGTATTAATAATAGATTTCAGAACCTGTTAGTGTCTTTTTTTACATTGCATTCATTTTTTTAAAAGAAAATCTGTATGTAGATAGATATTAAAATAAATGATATTGGATAGTGAACTCAGCCACGGAGTGTGGTGGAGTCTCCTTCGTTGGAAGCTTTTAAGCGGAGGCTGGATGGCCACTTGTCGGGAGTGCTTTGAGGGTTTTCCTGCATGGCAGGGGGTTGGACTGGATGGCCCTTGTGGTCTCTTCCAACTCTACATTTCTATGATTCTATGTATCTTACTATCACCAGTAAGTACTTTAGGGGCTTGTGTGTGTGTGTGCACACTTTTAAAATCATAATCTCCTTCTTTCGTGGAACAGCTAGAACTTGGAAGCTACCCTTTTGGTCTGTACGAAGGATTATTTATCAAAATGTAAGCAAAATAATAATCACATACAAAATGACTCAAAACTAGGGATGGGCCAACCAAATCCTCGAATCCTCAGCAGGGATTTGAGATTTGGGAATCCGAATCCCTGTGCCAAAATAGGCAAACCAAATCTTTTGAATCCGCCACCCAAACAGTTTGTTGGAGCCTGGGATGCTTGAAAACCTGGGAGACTGGGATGCCTGAAAACTTGGGAGACCAGGACGCCTGAATACTTGGGAGACCAGACACACAAGGGGAGATGGCAAGTAGGTGAATTTTTCCCTTCAAGTAATAATGGCCTTTGCTAGCAATTTCAGAAATTACATCTGGGGTTATATTTTAAGATATTTAAATTGAACATTTCATATTTAAGTTCAGCACTTGACTGGAAGCTACAGGCTTGAGATTTCAAGGACAGCTGAAAGATTCCTTTGCCTAGCTCGCTTGCAAACCTCTTGCAGACACAATTCTGGGGTTTCTAGTTTTACAAGGTGTCACAGCCTTCTCTGCCAAAGTGTGCTGGTCCATCATTAGACTACAAACCCCAGGATGCCATAAGAAGCTATGCAAAGAAAAGCCAGTTTTGACCTGGATTAGCTCGTGTACTCTAGTATGTGGCCCTGTTTACCCAGGCAGGAAAATGTGGGATTAATCCACATTTTCCTGCCTGTGCAGAAAGCGCCTTTATGTCATTTTCAATCTGGGGAGATCCTGAGGCAAAACAAGGACAATTGTGCTGGCCACATTTCTTCAGAGGGAGGTTTGCCTTTGCCTAGGCTTTTGCTAAGGCTGAGAGAGTGTGTCTTGCCCAAGATTATCCTTCTTTCTCTTGCGTTTTACACGCTTTTAAAAAAAAGGATTCGAAAGATTTGAGATTCGTGAGATTCATGGATTGCCAGAACATTCCATGGATTCAGAAAATTCTGGATTCGTCCCATCCCTTCTCAAAACATATATCAAAACTTTTAAAATGTTGAAAAACAGTATAGCACTCTATTAAAACCATTTGTTTAAAAACAGCCAATTACTGAAAGCCTGTCAGAATAATAATAATAATAATGATGATGATGATGATGATGTCCTTGCTTTTTGGTAAAATAACAAGGGGAGGGGGAGACCATTACAGCCCCCAGGAGAGAAGCTCCAAGACATAAGAGCAACCACCAAGAAGGTGTGGTTTCCCACCTGATGTTTTTGCAAGTGTTGAGTCTGAGAGAAAGGCCTCTCAGGAAGATGTTGGGGCTCAGGAAGGTTTCCAGTAAAGAACCTGGACCTGAGACTTACAAAATTTCATGAGCTATACCTTGAACTTTGAACTATGCCAAGTAACAGACCAGTAGCCAGTGCAGCAGTTACAGCAGGGGAAATGTGCAGCAAGAGAGTTATGTATAATTAGCCCCAGTTGACAGTAAGGCTGCAGTTCTCGTACCCTCTTAAGTGTCTTGATTTGGCAGGGACAGTTCTGATTAATTCTCTGTCATCCTACTTTTTCATTTGCTTCTAAAATGTTCCAGTTTTTCTCTCTCCCTGCCACCTTCTCCGTTTGTCTTCAGGTTAGTTCAGTTGGTGCTAACTAATTTTAAAATTACAGAAGTAGTTTGCACTTAGTTAAGGCAGTGGGGGAAATGACAGGTGGGGATAGAGACTTGCCCCTCTCTTCCCTTCCCTTCCCTTCCCTTCCCTTCCCCCTTCCTTTCCTTTCCCTTCCCTGTAGACTCAAGCAAAAGCAAACTGCTGCAGCTTCTCCTAGCCTGTGTGATGTTCCTCATTTATAACTTTTGCCATCTTGACCACACTTTAATATTATCTGGCCACACACATACCTACCTTTTTTTTTCTGTGAAATGTTGGAAGTTATAAGGTCTTTGGACTAGCAGATATTTCTAAACACTCCTCATAGCCTGATACTGAGTGTGTTTCAGCAGTAGTTCTTAACCTGGGGTCAAAGGACCCTTGGGGTCTGCAGAGGGATCTGTGAAGCCCTGTTAGCAGGCTGTACACCCCCAGATTTTGATATGGTCTGATTGGCAAAATATATTAATTGGCAGATGTGTTGGCATAAAATATAAATCTGTTTGGAAGTCATGTGGAAGAAGGGAACCTAGCAGAAAAATGGGCCAAAAGGTAACCCCAGTGTGGCCAGGTCAAAAGTTCACTGAAATTAGCCAAGAAAGCCTGACTTAATGGCTCTGAGCTAATCCTATCAACTGCCAACCTCAACAATAAGGTGCCGAAGTGTTGAGGCCAGGACCCCTGCTGTGTGCATTTCCCATTGAGCCTGGCCCAGAAACCCCCACTCAACCAAGACATTGAAACCAATCAGTCCATTCAAGACCCCCTTGTCTGTGTTGCAACTCCCATTGTCCACTAGGTTGGGAGAGGAATCAACTTGCATCCCTTCAGGGAGGAAATCAGAGTATATAAACCCTTGGTTTTGAGAAGTCAGCTGCAGTCAGATGAAATGCTGGACCCCAGTCTGTCACTCTGAATCCTGATCTGGCCTTCCCTTAGACAGAAGTTGAAGTCACATTTCAACTTCTTCACTACCCTTCTGGACTGGTAATTATAAATCCCCCCAAACCACTCAGCCTCTCTATACATAACTTTTTCCTCCTTTTCTCCTTCAGCTAGCTCTTGTGTGAATGTGTGATTGTGTGTATCTTGTGTGTATGCGTGAGTGAATTCTCCTCAATAAAAACACATTTTTAGCTTACTTTTGAATCTCTGGCTAGTTCTTTTCCTGCATGAGCACATAAACATTGGTAGCAAGATCTCGCTAAGTTGCCCCTCTCTTGTTAGCTTCCTGATTTTGAGCTAATTAATACCCTACCTTTGCAAGGTGGTACTTGCATTGTGGGTTGGCCCTTGTGGCACCTACGTTTTGGGGTAACAGCCGTACTGCTGGACACCAAAAACAACAGCAGCAAAAGGGATGTGGCATTGGGTGGGGATTGTGGGTTCTGAAACTGTTCCCTTGTTTGCAAACAAGGGATCAGTTTTGGCACCCACTTACACACACACACACCCCTACCTGATGAAAGGGGACGAGGAGTGTCTGTACACCCAAACTATGACTCTAGAGATCAGGGTTTGAATCCTCACTCAGCCATGAAAATCAGAGAAAGGCAAAAATAGCAAATCTTGCCAAGAAAAGCCTCATGATAAGCTTGCCTAAGGGTGAGAGATATGATGGCTAGAAAGAACTTCCCCCTATCAGCAGCACTTTGTTGTTGTGTGCCTTCAAGTCACTTCTGACTTATGGCAACCCTAAATAAACCTATCACAGTTTTTTTTGGCAATATTTGTTCAGAAGGGGTTTGCCTTTGCCTTCCTCTGAGGCTGAGAGAATGTGACTTGGCCACGGTCGCACAGTATTTGAGTAGGGATTTGAGTCCTTATCTCCAGAAGCTTTTACTAAATAAATAAGTAAATATTTGAAAATTTCAATAAATATTTGAATATTTAAATCTAAATTTAAATTTTGAATTAAACCTTGGGGGTTCTCAGCAAAAAAATATACTTGCAGGCAATCCCTGGTAAAAAAAAGGTTAAGAACCACTGTATTCCAGGTTCAAGGCTATGTCCATAAGTATATCCAACATCTTTGGGGGATTGTTACACATACCTGGAGAGGCAGCCTGAGGGCCACATGTGGTCAGGTTCTTTTGTATACTTCCCATAGTGTTTTGTTAAGACTCCAGAAAATTTCAAGTTTCATTAGAGAATTCAGTATGCACAGTAGAATATGTAAAAAAAAATTGTGACATGGATTGATTTTGTTCCAGTCAAACATGCTTTTTTTACTGGATCCTCCATTCCACTCCCCCTACCCCTCAGTTTACCATTCTCCCTAACAATCAAATAGTGTTGTATACACACTGAACACGCTCAGTGCTCATTGAACTGTATTAGTTCTCTCACATTCCCATTCTGGTGTTTTTTTTCCTGTATATTTTGTACTTTCATCAAATCTGGGGGTTACCCCAGGCTCGATAAAAGTTCCTCATTTTGTGTGTGTCCAGGCTACAAATTCCAGGATTCCATAGGAATCAGACAGTTAAAGTGGAAATGCAGTGCTATATTTCTGTAGAGTGAATGGACCCTAGGAAACTTAGAAAGAACTTTGAATCCATGATGGGAATTACATTTGGCATAACTTTCTATGTCAAACATGTTGAGAGACATCATTCTCTTCTTCTAGTCATAAAAGCAAGTTGCTTTTGATATTCCTAAGGCCAAGACACACAGCCCATTTCACATGTCTGAGGTGTGAGTTTATTGAGCATAGCAAACAGTGAGGTAGTAGAATGATGGCCCATTTACTTACACCTTACTTTGCCATTTGACGGCTGTCAAGCTGAGCAGCTGAGCAAAAGATGAAGCCATTAAACAAAAGGTTTGCACCATGGCTAGCTAAATCAACCTTTTATCTAGTCATGGGAAGCATGTGAATAAGCCTCAAGCCTTTATATTAGGCCTTCCTGGTTTTACCTCATTTTGGAAGTACTTTATTGCATTCTGACCCTTTGGGCTGAAGATGGCAAATGACCACTTTGCATTTCTGAGATTATGATATATCTGAGATTGATATCCCTGACTCTCACCTTTGAGTCAGTCTTTGCTTCATGTGAATAGCTGAGTAACTGCATCTGATGTGTTCCTGCTAGTATTCTCCTCTACGTCTGATTCCATCATCTCTATTTGTGCCTCAGTGCTCCTAAACAAAGATCTATTGATCGTGTAACTTGCCCCCTGTTTTAATAACAAAGTGTGGTTTCTCACTATTAATTTACTATTGATTGAACCCAGCTTTTTCAGATGGATAACCTCTTGATTTAGAAAATGACTCTGTAGCAAGTGTGCCGTCTCTCCTGAAATCTCTTGATGCAGGTCCTTTTCCCCTTGATCTTTTCTCATTTTAGTTCATAACAGAAAAAGAGGCATCTCTTGCCAGATGGCTCCACCATCTCAGATTTCTGATAGAGATAGACAAGTGCTCCAGATGCATACAGTCTTGAGCCTTTGAACAGATTCATTCTCCCGATGGATGGTTGTTGAAATGCATGCTTCACCCTAAGTGAATATTTGAAACCTGCGTGGTACCACAAGCAGGACATCTGTGGAATCTCTTGGCTTCAGAATTTGAGAAAGTGGTTAGCAAAAATGTGTAATCTTGGTTGAGATAAAATTTTGGTCAGGGGAGGCAGCCATGTCAGCTGCAATAAAAACAACAAACAGTCCATTGGCATCTTAGAGTCTAACAAGTTCCATCTGATGACGCAGGCTATAGTCCATGAAAGCATATGCCAGATAAAATGTGCTCGTTTTTGAAGTTCCGTTCTACTCTTTGCTATTGTAAAAACAGATCTATAAGTGATTTGGTAACTCATTATTCATTCATTTTCCTTTAGTAGTTATGCCCATTTCCTTTTCTTAAATTTTTTTGGACTTAGTCGTAAGTATGTGAGTAGAGCCCATATGCACTCTCCAGTTGAAAATTCAATAAACATGGAAACAGTCATTTTCTGATTTTTGTTTGTGTGTGTGTCAACCAGTTCTAGACTGGGTCACACTTCCCCTGAAAGACTGTGTCCGCAGCTTGAGGGTGCTCCTGGACTCGCCACTTCAGATGACAACTCAAATAGATGCGGCGGCCAGGAGTGCCTGTTATCAGCTTCGGCTGATACGCCAGCTGCGCCCCTTCCTGGACCTGGAACACCTAAAAACAGTGGTGCATGTGCTGGTAACCTCACGGCTTGACTTCTGCAATGCGCTCTACATAGGGCTACCCATGTGCTTAGTCCGGAAACTTCAATTAGTTCAGAATATGGCAGCCAGGTTGGTCACTGGAAGATCTAAAACTGACCATATAACACCAATTCTGAAGTCCTTACATTGGTTGCCTATTGGTTTCCAGGCACTGTACAAGGTGTTGGTTCTTACCTTTAAAGCCCTTCATGGCTTGGGGCCAGCCTACCTGCGGGATCACCTTCACCCATATAATCCGCCTCGCACATTAAGGTCCTCTGGGAGGAATTTACTGCAGCCAGTCAGAACTAGGTTGGCTGCGGTTACCCAGAGGACCTTCTCTTCTATCGCTCCCAAGTTATGGAATGGCCTGCTGGAGGAGACCCGGCATATTACCAGTCTTGACTGCTTTAAAAAGCAGTCAAGACTGATCCCTTCTGACAGTCCTTCCCAGATTAGTACTTCCACCACCTCCCACCAACAGTCCTGCTGTTCTTTAATACCCAGTTGATTGCTGTAATTGTTTATTGTTGTGTGTTTCAGGGGGTTGGTTTTAGGTGGGTTGGTGGGTGGGGAGGATTGGGTATGTTTTTAATGTTTTTAATGTAATTAATGTATTATTGTTGTTTGCCGCCTCAATCCTTGGGGGAGGCGGGATAGAAATAAAATATTATTATTATTATTATTATTATTATTATTATTATTATTATTATTATTATTATTTCCAGGAAAGACATTTGTGGTGCTCCCTCTGCTGATGCAATGTCCATACACACAAATGTGAGGTCATGTGATGTCTTCTGTCCTATTATCATCAATGAATGTGCCGCACATTGCATCCATTGACTACAATGGGATGGAGCATTTGTGGTTTTTATTTTATGCAAGGGTTCCTGGAATGGAAGCCCCATATACACAGAGGGCATACTGTAATTGCACATGCCTAATTCACAACTGACATATGACCTTGAGTAGTCAAACATACACAAAACAGCAGCTGGGAATTTCCTTTGATGATAGTGAGTAATGTCCCTTCCAAGGCCTCAATCCTGCACACACTACCCTGTGTACTATAAGGTAATGAAGAACGACCTATTGGCAGCATCTTCTGTATGTTGGCTCAATGAAATGTGTCTAGCTATGATTTTATTGTCATCTTTCCCTCAGTTGTCAACACATGACTACTGAAGAACATCTTATTCTAAAAGGAGGAGACAGAACAAAGAGGACTAAATCTAATTCAAGAATTAGACCCACCAAATCAATGGGTATACAAAAAGTTGATTTACCATTCAACAGTTGTTTTAGTCTGTCTACTCTCATTGAGACTAGCAAGAGGATTTAGATCAGAATAACCTCGTGAGCTGCCCTTTACCTATGCTTTCCGCCAGGTGGTCCTTCCACTGCCACAGCAAAGCTATTCAAGTACCATTTTGTCCCGAGGTGAGAAAAACTTTGGATTTCACAAAGATCCGCCCTTTAGTTTTTCATTGCTACTTGGTTATCAATACACTCTTAACATATCTTAACACCATTTTTGTTCTAGTTCTGGCTTATAGATGAACAAAGAACAAGTTTGCTCCATCTTCTGCATGGCATCGGAACAACCGCATCTTTCTTCTCTTTCCAAAGCTAAACATGCATTTCTCTTTTCAACTGTTCCTTCAAGGACTTGTTTGTTCATATCCCTCACCACCCTGGTCATTTTTTTTTATATATCACTTTTATATATATCAGTGTTCTTCTTAAAGAAGCAAAAGATTTGTATATCTTCAGGCAAATGGTACAATGTACCTCATAAAGACAGTGAAGGTTATAAAGTAAATCCTTTTCTTGTATTGGTGCTAGAGTACACATGAAAATAAAAATAGGAATAAGAAAACACAGATATTTTACTAAATATTTTAGTAAATTTTACTATTTGCATGTCTCCACATTCTGGAATAGGCTGCAATCATTCACTGGGATGGAAATCCACGCAGCTGTTGTCTGTTGAGGGGTTGCTAAAAATAAGGCTTATTTCTAATTGTGTCCATCTTAACTTAGCTCAAGAGTCCTCAATGTAATAGAATATTTGCAAAAAGTATGTGCTGAATCATGGAACATGAAAGTTATTAGGCCAAAGTTTTCATCGTTGTTAACGGAACCAGTAATGAGCATGCATGACAATGCACAATACAATCCATGATTGGATATGCACACTTAGACCTACATCTAATGACTAGTCCTAACTAGAGTGAACCTATTGAATTAATTGCTGAATAATAAATCAATACTTACGGTATATAAATCCCATTGATTTAATGGATCTCCTCAGGTTGGAGCTAGAAGTTGGATTTAGGGTCAATACACTTACTCATTGCTGGTGATAATAAATAAAAACTAGAGCCTCTGCTACACATTCTGCACTAGCCATGAGTCTGCCAGGATGGCTACGGGTATCCCTTTGCATTCCTGGTACCTCTTTTAATATGTCCTGGATTCCCATGGTCAATCGTGTGTTTTTAATTTCTTCTGAAGAACTGACTGCAGTTGCTGCAGACTTCAAAGCTGGGTATTTCTTTCCACTCAGCCCAGCAGGAGTGAGCCTACATTCCTGCTCCAGAAGAAGAGGAAAAGGCAACCCCTCAGGGTAAAGAGATAGGGGTAAAGAGATAGGCAACCACTCCTATTTTAGCTGGACCCCCTGGATTCCATGCAGCCTGCAGCTCACATGATTCTCACACTTTGGCCATTTCCGCACGAGACTGTTATAGCACTATGATTCCACTTTCAACATCCTATGGAATCCTGGGGTTTGCAGTTTAAGGAGGGGCCTTTGAGGCTCCTCTTTAGGCAAAGAAGCAAAAGAAGTAGGACTACATCAGAGAACCTTAATTACCCAGCTTTACCTCTGCTGCTATGTGTAGGCACATAGCAGTTTGTGCAAATGCAGTTGCTCATCTCTCCACTCCCAACAGCTTCAAATATAAAATATTGCTGAGACTTCTTCAGAGGAAGGACAAGAGGAGTACATAAAGCAGAGAGAAAAATCTGAGTGCATTGAGGAATGTGATGGAAATCACCATGAACAACACATAACCACAGTTTCAAGAGCTGCCGATTTCCCCTTCTTCTCTTAGCATTATTTTGTGTTTCAGATGAGAAAACTTGGTTCAAAGAAAAATGCAAAATCTTTCCTCTTCCTTTAAATTAATAGTAACAAAACATGTATAGGATTGGAAAGGGCACTAGCTGTTTCCAGGTAATTCCCCACAGAGAGATGTAATCTATTTCTGTTATTGTGTTATCCTTTGATTTACTTATATATTTTCTCTTATAAGAAGATAATATTCATTGGAATGACAGTAAATCCCTGCAGGGGCAGATTTACACTATTGATGTGATTGCCCCTTCTCAGAGGCTATCTATCTGATTATTACAGCATGTACTTATATTAAAAGGTTTGTAGGTATTGTGTAGCTAGCTGAGCTGGCTGAGATCTTATATATATAGTTTATTGCCTACATAATCCCCTGAGAATGACTGCATAGCTGTTACATCTATTTCTTGACAGAATATAACAGCATAACTCCTACATTCAGCATCTCTGTCTGGCAGGATATAATACTATAAACCCCTAAATTCTATATGTCGTTTTGGAGGCTCAGTTGTACTTTGACATAATAAAAAGGATTAATATGCTAGTGCTGGCTGTTGTGTAAAGCCATGATTGGCCAATCATAGGTGAAATAGAGTTTGGCTTTGAAGGAATCTATAGCAATACTCCTTTTGGTTTCTGTGAAGTGTTTTTCAGAAACAGAGCTAGAGTTTTGAAAATGAAAATGTAGAGTTTTGAAAATTACTAGAATCACAGGATCACAGAATCTTAGAGCTGGGAGATATTTCAAGGGCCATCTAGTCCAACTGCCCTTGTGGCTACAATTGCCAGAATCCTCAGTCAGCATGTGGGATTTTGGAAGCTGTAATCTCAAAGGGTAACCTTTCACAGCTCCATAACAAGAATATGGACCTCAGATGGAGAAGACCATGCTAGAGTAAAAACTATCCAGTCAGAAATATCACTGAGTTCTTGAGAGCTAGAATCAAAATCCTTGTTCACACACTCCTTACTAGTATGCTAGTGCTGTGAGATTCAAAGCTGAGGAACACTCACATACCTTTACATCTCCTTATGTGCTTCTCCTATCCATTTCCTTTCTGGCTATGGCCATTTCCGCACGAGTCTGTTATAGCGTGATGATTCCACTTTCAACCTCCTATGGAATCCTGGGGTTTGCAGTTTCGGGAGGGGCCAACTGGCCCCTCCCGAAACTGCAAACCCTAGGATTCCATAGGAGGTTGAAAGTGGAATCATCGTGCTATAACAGACTAGTGTGGAAATGGCCTATGTCATCCATCTCTATTCCTCTTAAACGACTAACTATAGTGATAACTAAGTACACCAGTTTGGGAAGTGGATAGACAACAGGACTGGTCAAGCATCCTCTTTCTCTACGATGGCCAGTTTTCTATGGGAACTGCAAAAGTAGGACATGAGGACAATAGCCCTCTCCTACTTTATTCTCCTTCCACTTCTGTTTGTAGGCACACAGCACCTCAGAATGAATGGAGTATATGCCCAATGTAAGCTGTAGACATTGATGGTATTATCCTCTATGAATATGTCTAAGTAGGTCTAAAGCTTCCTAGTACAACTAAGTTGGTGTTGTGCAGTAGCATTCCGTAGCATCAATCTCCAGTGTCCCTTATTCAACTGTGTTGATTTAGTCTGATAAAGGATCTCCATTTCCATCTTCCATAATTCAGACATGCCACCAGAGGTCATAGACAGTTCTTGCAGGTCAGAGTAGGACGCTTCCTGTAACTAGATAGTACTGTGTCTTTTCCTTTTTGGTATTCCATAAATACCTCCTGCTGACACCCTGCTGAAGAAATGACAAAGGAAAAAGGAAGCTTTTTGTATCCCCTATCATAAACACAGTGGACTACTCATGTTGGTATGGACAATGCAGGATCTTGCATGTGAAAAGCCACTGCAGTCTGAGTGAACAGATCAGTTCTGAAACAAGGAAGAGGCCTTGAATACTGTTAGTATAAACTTTAGTTAGGGTAATTTCTGATCTGTAGTATCTTTGATAGCCTAAGATCCAAGCTTGCATTTGTATTGCTTCATAATGAACATGCAGTATATTGTGTGGCTCCCTGATTTCTGCAGTTTGCTTCATGTAGTATAGCTATTTGTGGCTAGATAATGGCAGAAGTATCAAGAGCAGTGTGGTGTAACTGTTTCAATAATGGCCTAGGACTTCAGGAGATCAGGGTTCGAATCCCTGCTCAGACATGGAAAGCCACTGGGTGATCTTGGGCAGTCACACTGTTATCTCACTGGTAAACCCTGTCCCCAGGGTCTACAATTTTGATATTAAAATATGATTCAATGTGCCTGAGAGGTCACCCGGATGGGCACGTAGGCAGCAAATGGTCAAACGATCGAAAACCAGGTCAGGCCAGTAAAATCCCCAGTCACATAGCACCAGGAGACCTCAAGATGTGTAAACCCACAATAAACAAAGGGTCCTCAACCCCGAGATGCCGACTTGAGGGGATTAGTGTGTCTGCCCCAAGCTGAACAAATATTCCATCAGGCGAGGACCAGAAGTCACACCACAAAACACAGCCAAAGATCCTGAGACTTTGGCAACACCTTGCAATCCCATCACACAAAGGAAATTACCATGGTAAAGCTTCATTATCGATCCAACACTCATTGTTCTCCCTGGGAAAGGATTAGTCCTCTAGCTACTTTTTCCCCTACAAATAGTCCCAGTTTTTGAGCAGTTCTTCGGATCACTCCCGGTCATCCCAGCAGACCGTTGCTCCATCTGTTGAGTGATCCCCTCAGCCCTCTCCGTGCTGAGCTCCACTTCTCCGCTGCCTTCCCCGACCCAGGACTTCAGGAAAAGGTGCAGTATTACCCCAACTACACCCCTTCAATACCCCCCTGTCCAGTTTCCTCTCTTTTGCTTCTTAATAGCTCTTGGTTGTGTGTGTGAGTGATTGCATTGCTGTGTGAGATTTTCATTCAATAAAATCATTTATTAGACATTTTTGTTTGGTTTTTGGCTTGGCCTGACCCTGTAAAAACTGGGTAAAAAGACCCCGCTAGGTTACCCTGCCTCTTGCATTGCTATAGCTCATGCTCTGGCTAGTTTCCATTCCCCATCACATGGAACACACTGAGGTATCCCCCAAGGGACCCCAGAAATCAGGATAACAACACTGTCTCAGCCTAAGAGGAAGGTAGTGGCAACCTTCTCTGAATACATCTTGCCAAGAAAACCCAAAGGCAAGGTCACCATAAGTCAGAATCAGCTTAAAGACATGTAACAACAACAGTTTTCCAGTGTTCTATAATATCAGGTTTTGAAGGAAGATTCAGATCTGGAATTATTTAGTCATAACACCATAGACTGTGGGCGGAGGGGATTTGTGACTCTGCAGTTGTTCTCGTAGTGCCTTAGTCAATGCAGGTAAGGATAGAGATCATGGGAATTGTACTCTGACACAACTGAGTCTTCCATGTCATGGGTGTGGTACATCAGCTCTGACTTTTATTCCAAATTTTAAAGGTGCTATCTAGGGTACTCAGCCTATTTTGGGGTGAAGTTAGCACCTTTCATGTCTAGAATATAATCCAGTGGATGCACTCCACCCCTGACATGGAAGCCACTGGACATTACTAGAACATCTGGAGGAGGAACATAAGTTTCCTGTTCTGTCATAAACAGTGGAGTTGTCCCACTGTATAACATATACAAATATCCCACTGAAGACTGTGCAGGATTTTTTTTTCCTGTGTGAGAAAGCCAGCTGTTGCAAAAATGTATAATTAATAAACCACTCACATGCCTTATTAGTAAATAGATAATAACACCACTTAGTGAATTGTGCTTCATAATGGTATGAACAAAGTTTTTCACATTTTTCTTCACCATCTTGATCTCTAATTATCTACTCGGTTGCTTCTGGAATAGCAGAGTAAGAATGCAAGAATGAACAGTGCTGTGTTATTGCCGTGAATATTCGTTTTATTGCCTTCTGTTCCAAAGGCCTGTTTTCCCACAGGGAATAATGAATCTGGGAGACTCTTATGCCCTTCCAGTTCTTTGGCATTCTCCTTAAATAAAACACCTATTGCTTCTAAATTGCTCCACGAATTAACAATTTGCCTTGGGATTGCTATTGTGGGAAATGGATTATTTAAATCCTTTTCTGTTTGCTCAAAATGTTTTGTAATTTGGTGGTGTCAGTTCAGATATATAACATGCAAAACTATCGGCTTCTGGTGAGCTGCTTTCTTTTCCTTGCTTCCTCATAGGTTTGCATCCTTATAGGTATATCAGTGCTAAATGAGAAGTGGCAATATTACACGTGTGTGTGTGTGTGTGTGTGCGCACGTGCATGCACATTTCAAATGACCAAAAGAGAAAAGGAAGCAAAAAGAGCAAGCAGCCTACTTGAAAATTCCAACTGGACAATGTTTTGGTATTTTTTTAAAAAAAAACCTCATGCAACAAATATTATTTTATTCATGAATAAGACATTGTCAATGAGCCAATTAACTTGGCCACTGAACAGCTGATCCAGTTTCTTTTTTTAAAGATAATGATTGGTTTGCATGTAGCCATAAAAAAGGCTAACCAGAAATGCACCTTAAAGATGGTTCTGCTGACCACTCCATGAGCTGTTATTTCAGATATATGCCTGCAATGGGGGAAAGGGAAAGAAGAAAATATAAATGGATCCTCACTCCTGGAATTGCAGGAGAAAGAAATCACAACTGGTATGGAAACATACAGTGTCTAGTAATTTGAGACCACAGTGAAAAGCCTCCTCTGTTCCTCTGCTTGAGGAATAGGAAATGGCTGAAAAGAGTAGCCCTGATGGATGTAGTTCCAATGCCAATAAGGGCAAGAGGGAAGCCGTTACTGGGGCTGAGTGGTCTGAATGGGGACACAGAATCTGACCTGTGTTGCATTCCCCCCCCTTTTTTGTTTTCAGGAATAAAAGATGAAAGGAAGTCCCCTTGCCTCTAGCTGAGCCAGGCACCAGGCTATCCAGGTGCTGGAGAGACCCACTCTTCCCCTGCTTACCACACCAACTGGCTGCCTCATTTCCCCCACTCCCTAACTTCTTAGCCTCTGTGAATGCGGTGAATACTCGTGCTGCGAGACCCCTCCCCGGGAAGCAGAGCTCTAGAGTGTCTTACTGGCCCAGAGGGAGGGCGAGAGGGAGGGAGGGAAGGGCGTGGGAGAAGGCCATCTCCCATGTTCCCAACAGAAGTACCTGTGATGGTGGTGAGACAGAGAGAAGGGCTGGCTTCACAGGTACATCTGGTGGGAACACAGGAGAGGGCATTCTTAGTGGTTGCCCACAGGCTCTGGAACTCCCTTCCCAGAGAAGTTAAACTGGCACCCTCCCTACTTTGTTTTCATGGACAAGTGAACACTTTTTCATTCCAACAGGCATTTGATGAATAACTATATAAACGCTGTCTTACACAATGCACTGTATATTGTGCTGGTGTGTGTGTTAATGATGCATTTTTTAAATGTGGTTTTCATTTTTTTGATTGTTTAATCTTGTTTTAAACTTATGTGTCTAGTGGATTTTTAACAATGTCTTTTTAAATTGGTGAAAGCTACTTTGAGTCCTTATATGGGAAAAAGACAGGATAGAATTAACAAGAGCAACAACAACGGATGGCCACTTGGTTGACCCACAGTCACAGTCACAGTCACCTGGCTGGCCCCTCCCGTAACTGCAAACCCCAGGATTCCATAAGATGTTGAAAGTGGAATAATAGTGCTATAACACTGTAGTGTGGAAAGGCTCCTAGTTTTTTTGCTCTCTCTCTCTCTCTCTCGCTCTCCCTCTCTGTTTTTATTAGGTATGGCCTCAGAGCACATTAATGAAGTTATACATGTTCTGAGCACACATGCCTATAAGGGATCTTGTGACATTGCGACATAACTATTTAACTATTGAAATACTGAATATCCCTCTCCTATCTGGACAAGAGAGTTCTGTGTGACTATGGTTATTGATTTCAATTTGCTTTAGGTGTGCTATTGACCTGTGCCTATAATGCATTGTTTACCAATTGCAGCGCTACTCTCTGAGAAAGATAGAACCTTGTTGGGGAGGGGGTATTCAGTATTTCAGTGGTTTAATCAGTTTTCCTAGGAAACCTGATTATGCAGTTCTTATAGGTGATAGGTCTAGGATTGGATGAGAGTCTTTCCAGCTAACCCATGCTGTCCTCATCCATACAGCCAACACAGTTCCATTTTAGAATGTATGCATACACATTTTGGCATAGGCGTTGTACAGATATGGTTGTCTCCTAACAGTGTATGTGAATGTATGGGATTGGCCATCCCAGATGGTCAGTGGTATAGTATAAAAGGACTGAAGTACAGCCATTCATAACATTAGTTCCCATAGCCACAGCCTCTGAGCAAAGTCTAAAAATGAAGGCAACTGTGTTGGATCAAACCAGTTCTAGCAGCTTTTCTCTCTACCAGGAGCTGGTGTTTTATAAAGCTAGGGGATCTTAGCCTTTTTCCACATTTTACTTTTGAAATGGGGTGGCGTGTCCTCCAGCGAGGACGTTTACACTTGGAGGCGAACTGGGTCTGGACTACTTAATGTTTGTCCAGACTTCAGCCCACTCCAGAATGCCCAGAACTGGTGGTTCCTCGTGCTATTGAAAGACCGATTAAAAGAGGACTTTCAATAGCCCGGCACGCCCCAGTCCGTCGCTGCGCTAAGTGTAGATCTGCAGGCTCGCGCCAGCACGAGCCTGCAGATCTTCCGGGGGCGGGCTTCTGGCTGGTGAGCTTCTCCAGTTGGTGGAGAGCTTCCACCAACCGGAAGCCTCCATTTTCGTCTCTGGAGAGTGTGTAGCACAAGCGCACGCTGCTCTGGATCGTCGGGGATCGTCGGGGGGGGAGCGTGCCAGTCCAGTGAGTAATGGACTGCTCCGTTTCCCCCACAAAGTGTGGAAAAGCCCTTAATCAAGGCTGAACTACTGCCACATACTTTGCAACAAAGTTGGTGTTATGTGCTACCCTCCAGGGTTCCCAGGTCTCCCTGAGTGGCGTTTCATTATAAAGACTGGGGGGTAGGATGGATTTCCCTGGAAGCAAGATATCATTGTGAAATATTGCTTCTAGAGAAATCCATCATATGCCCAGTCTTTATATTGAAACTCTACTCAGGGAGACCTGGGAACCCTGCAGGGCAGCACATAACACCATCATTATATCTGCTAATTGTCTCAGAAGTCTGACTGTGTGATCCACTGTTCAGTTATGATACTGGTCCTGGTGCATGAACCTAAGCCTCTTAAATAAATCCATGAATGGGTAAAAAGTGGGCAATCCAACCCAGCTACTTATTATGGTTATGTCCTCATTCAAAGCAAAGTGCTGATTGCATAGCAAATAGAAAACATATCATAGGAGGAACTGAAATTGGGCTCTCAGCACTTCAGCATGTATTTTGTTTAGGGTGACTGAAAGGCTTTTATCTGCCGTTATTTATGCTGGACACTCAAGTGGATGCACTGTTACTTAGGCCAATGTAAATGTCAATGTTTCTGCTCCATTTATTTCCCACAAGTGGAAGTTATGTGCAGGATTTCACATGCACTAATGTTAATTGTGCTGAATTGCCCTTGTGCCTTTCTTCCTTTTTTTGTCCAGCCTCTAATTCATTACAAGTTGTGTGACTAGGGTTTTAAGGAATTGTCGAGTAGAGTAGGGTCATGGTTAGTGTGAAATAATGTACTCATGTTTTTTGTAAGATTTGAGGATTTTGACATTGTTTAAAAGTCTCCTGTGGCTTGCTTTGGATCAAGATTCAGATCTGAGTACTTTGGAGCCAGGGTCCTGGGATATCAAGATCCTGAGGATGAAGAGACCCCTTCCATCAGCCTTCTCCAGGGAGGGTGCCAATGTGACATCTCCTGTTGCAGAGGACTCCCTGTAGGTAGATGAGGAGAAATCAAGAAGGGTATGGGAATTTTTATAGCCCTAGTTTAAAAATAATCCCTTGTCAACATCCTCAGTTACTGATCACTAGTCACTCCTCCCTCCTTCTGTCCCTTAACAGAATTTAGATGAGCATTAGAGAAACACTCCAGATCATCTTTCTCTGAATGAGTCCATTGGTTCATCTCCATCTTCCTCAGCACCCTATCTTAATATGACACAATGCTCACTATTGCCCACCTGCAAGCCACGATATCAAAACAAAAGCAAACGAGGCAATAGATGACAATTTCCCCTAATAGAGTTGTTTACGCATATAAAAAAATGTGGTTGCTGTCATTGATAATTGGCGCTTTCATACTGCATAATTACAGTAACATTTTCTTATAGTGCTAGGATGCAATGACTGAATCCTATGGAATCCTGGAGTTTGTAGTTTGTAATGAGGTACTAGAGATCTTTGCCTGAAAATTCTCCCCCAATTGCAAAACCCAGAAATTCCACTGGATGTTGTCATAACAGTTAAAGTGGAATTATAGCACTATAATTATGTACCATGAAAGGGCTGGAGGAGGAGAATAAAACGGACAGAAACTGCATTGATATTTTGGAAATGACCATTTTTATTTGTGGAGGAGGTACTTTGTATTAGGATTTACAATGTATCCAAAGAACACTGTAAGCTGGTTTCCAAAGTTTTGAGCAGAAATATGAGGTGTGAGACTCTCTAGATCATGGATGGGAAAAATATGGCCCATGATCTGCATGTGGACTCCGATCTGCTTTTTTGTGTGCCCCAAGCTCCA
Organism: Iguana delicatissima; assembly: GCA_948472985.1. Taxonomy (NCBI): domain Eukaryota; kingdom Metazoa; phylum Chordata; class Lepidosauria; order Squamata; family Iguanidae; genus Iguana; species Iguana delicatissima. The sequence continues at coordinate 129,667 of CAOKZL010000551.1, read as the reverse complement.
TAAGACACTTCTTAAATTCCTGGACTATTTTTTCCTTTTTCCTTTTTCTTTTCTTAAGAGAAAATGATCCAAACTACTGCAAAAAAAACCCCCCTCCTAAATACATTGGATAAGCTGGCAAAATAAAACTGAAAGTGGTTTTATTTTATATGTTCTACATTTGTTGGGGGAGGGAGATACAGGAGCAAACATTGGCATCTGCCCCTGGGGCTGACGGGAATGTCTGTTTGACCACTTGTGGGGGATGACTTCTTACTTAACCCTGGTTTAATGGCTTTTTGTTTGTTTGTTTGTTTTGGAACTCAGAAACTAAAAGTCTTCTTGAAAGAAGCAGACTTGTAAAAAGAAAATGTGGCTTTTCAGTGGTGGGAGTATAAGTGAGGGCAAGCAAAGTTTTATGAAGTATCAGAGATCTGGGAGAATCAACTCTGTTCAACACACTCTGCTCATTTCCTTTACTGTTATGCTTGTGTGTCTCTTGGTTCAAATCTTCTTTCAAGTTACAGGATGAGAAATTTAGACTAGCCTCACACATTGTGTATTTTATGTAGAGCAGAGCAAGTCTGAGACTTATTCACCTCCCTTGATGAATACAAATTCTATATAGTCCCCTTCAAAGCTACTGAACCTGGGAAACCACAGTTATTTTTTTAAAAAAACTCTTGTCAGTTGAAAGTGATTTTTAAAAACTTAATATCTTCCTTGATGACATCAGCCTTGACATTTTTCTGTTCTTTTGCTTTGTTCCCCCCGCCCTTCAAAAGGAATATTACAGCAGTAATGCCCTGTTTGATGAGAATGCATTTCTGGGGTGCTTTTCTAAGCAGTTCAATAGTTTATTTTGTTATTAGCAGTGATGTATTTAAGTCTTTTACTCCAAATCTCAAGTACCTACCTTCAAGTGTCAAGTTGAGTCTCCATTCATTGAAAATACTTTCAAGTCATGTCTCAAGTCAAGTCTCAAGTCTGGGAGCCAACTTTATACCACATCCTATATTCCAGAATTTCTGGACAGAGTGAAATAAATCAGCTTTAACAATTTAAGCAGAGTTGGCCCTTCACATTTTCAATTTTTCCACTTGCAGCTTTGGAAGCGCAGAATAGGGTCTTTCTTACTTCCCATTTCCAAAGCTGTAGGATTTTTCAGAAGTGGGGAATAAGATCCTTCTTGTTGCCCATTACTGAAGCTTCTAAATGTTTAGAAGGAAGGATGCTTCCTTCTAACACATTTGCTGTTCCCCTCTGAGAAATGTGCCCTGCACTCTGGGGGTGAGTCTTGTCTTCTGCTCTTAAGAAACATTTTAGAAGGCTCCTCTGATATACAGCTGGGACAAGCTGCTGAGCAAACCTCAAGCCTGCCTCAAGCCCATTGCATAACCCGTTTACTGTTCCCCTCTGAAAAATGCACCCGTGCTTTGGACTTGAGACAGATTGCCATGTGACCAGTAGGCAAAAAGAGATAGAAGCGTTGTTCAAAGTTGTAAGGTTTCTGGATGAATGTGATATGTTACTAACGGGCAGCAAGTCAGTCACTAAAAATACACAAGTCTCAAGTCGAATCGAGTCAGTGCATCACTTATTGGCGAGTCGAGTCTGAGTCAAGTCACTGAAGTGACTTAAGTGTCACCGAGTCCAGTCGATCGACTCCAGTCTATGTCACTGGTTATTAGTATTGTTATTGTTTCATTCATTTATATCCTGCCTTTCTCCCAATACTGGGACTCAAGATGCCTTACAAATTATTACGACTAGTACAGATTAAAATCATACAAATTCAGAAAATAATGTTCACATAACTATAGTCCTAAATACACTTGTTGCTTTTCACTACACTAGACACATTGAGGAAATAGGATTTACACAAGTGTTGACCTATTATTCCGCAGTCTATTCTAGTTAGGACTAGAAATTGGATTTAAACCATAATCTTTGTTAGCTATTTTTTAAAAAATGGATCTGATTTCCAGCCATTTAAGTTCTATTAATGCTTATTTTTAGTTTAATACTGTATAACAGGGTTCAAATAGCAAGGCTATATGATCAAGACTATTTGAAGCCTATCACCATATTAGTGTTCACATCAGTATTAAGGTTGATATCTATCTATTTCGTATTTTTATTTTTTTATTTCACTCTGTCCAGAAATTCTGGAATATAGGATGTGGTATAAAGGATGCGGTATAAAATGGCCTTAGAATGACCAACATGAAAACAGTTAAGGGATGGGGATTGGGAAGATGGCGTAGTGATTGATTGTCTACTCACACAGCTGTGAGAAAGACGACTGGTACACAGGATCGTAAGCCCGTTTTGGAAGGAAAGATATGGGACAGTCAATCCCTTTGGGAGAAGGGATTTGGAGGGGCTCTGAATGGACTAATTCCGATGTTAGCTTCCCCAAAGATTCATGAAGAAGAAGGGCGCTGACAAAGTCTATGAGTCGAAGAGCCACCAGATTCTGTGTAACCATCACATGAGCGACAGTGGCTGCGCCACAAAAAACTAACAAATAGAAGGATGTTAAACAAGTAAGTCAATTATTTTTCATTGCCAAAACTCAGGATATAGATAGAAGTGCCTTCTCATTAAGGGCACTTTCATATTAAGGAAAAATAATAAAAGGAAGCACGGAGATTTGTAAGGAGACCAAGGGATAGACTCCACAATACTGGAAAAAAGTTTAAGCAACCAGTAACAAGTTTAGTTGCAAGCATAAATACAAGGACTTCTCAGGTTTGAAATTGAACAAATAAATTGAAGGTAGCGATATCAAAGGAAAAAGGAAGGAAATAGAGAAAAATATAAAGAGGAGAGTTGATAGCGGAGAGACGAAAGTAGAAAGTAGAAAAAGAAAGTAGGAAGAGATGGAAGAGGAGCTTCATCGGGAAACTGTAAATGGAGGCTTAAGCTTTCTTTTTTCCAACATGGATATATATAAAAATCCCTACCTGAGACGACTGATTCTAGGCCATGGACGCTGAGTGGAATCTGAATCCTTTCAGATGTTGGTGCTGGACTTATGGATTTTTGATTATAAGAAGAGAAATCAGAGATAGGCTGAAAGTTGGAGAGTGGAAAGCAAAGAGTGGTGAGTGGAGAACAGAGCAGAAATGGCGAGAGGCAAAGCTGACAGTCTGATACTAATGAAAGAGCGAAGGAGAAAGAAACGGACCTGGAAGCTGCTGTAATATTGAGGGAAAGGAGAAGGAGACATGTGGAAGAAAAATAGCCCAGAGAAGAACAGAAGACAGAGGAAGATGGCAGCTGGAAGAAGAAGATTGGTGCAAACACAGATACAGACGCTATCCCAAAGAAGATCCTCCGGGGAAATAGAACCTTACCATTTGTTACTAGAGGAAGTCAAGAAGATAAGAACAGACATGCGGGATGAAATGAAAGGATTATCAACAGAAGTTAAAAAAGAAGTAAGAGAGATGAAGAAGGAGATGCAGCATATGAATAAAGATGTGGAAGATGTACAAGAGAAAATGAAAAATTTCGAAAAAAGAGCGGGAGAGTTAGAAGTTATTGTAAAGTGTTCAGAGATAAGGAACACACTCTCAGAATGGGAGTACAGAGAAAAATGTATCAAGATTAGAGGCCTGGAGGAAGTGGAAGAGGAGGACATCTATAGTAGAATGATCCTGGCACTGGCAAAATTTTTGGACTGGTCAACTGAACAAATGGATATAGAGATTGATCAGGATAAATTCACTGATTGTGCGGAAGAGGAAGGTACCCAGAGACATCGTTGTTTATTTTGTAAGAGAATGGGTGAAGGAGATGTTCATCCATCAGAGCTATTCCAAGAAACTAATTATTGAGGGAATGGAACTGAAAATATTTAAAGATGTGCCATTGCAAGTGCTCAAGAAAAGAAAGGACTATGCATTTCTAACTCAAGATCTTAAGAAAAAAGACATCCTGTACAGGTGGGGGAAATTGGAAGGCGTCATTTTTACATATAATCAGAGAAGATATGTGATAAATTCAACAAGTAAGGCAGAAGAGTTTTTGAAAAGGTTTAAGGAAGAACATAGGAAGAAACAAAATAGAGATCAAAGACAAGAGGAGAGAAAGAAAAAAGAGTGAGACAATGAAGAGAAATATAAAATGACTGGGTTAGCAGAAGAAGAACAAGTCGAAGAACAAGAGCAGCAAGAGGTTCGAAGGAACAGGAATTGGAAGGAAAGGAACAAGAAGACATAGATCAGAAAGAGACGGGAGAAGAAACATCTTTGGAAGAGACTGCTTAAAAGGAAGAGGTTATAAACAAAATGAGAACAAAATTATTTTCATGGAATGTCCGAGGAATAAATTCAATAACAAAAAAAAGAGAATCTTTCATTATTTAGAAAAACAGAAATGCGATATTTATTGCATACAAGAGACACATATAATTAAATCAAATAAAAAATAATTAGAAAACCCTAAATTAGGAAATCTGTTTGTAACAAGCATAGAAAAAAAGAAAAGAGGGATCGCAATTTATGTGAACTAAAAATATGTGGCCAAGGAAATCCTAAATGATAATGGGGGAGATATGTAAGTATAGAAGTAGAGATGTTAAATACAAAGATAATAATTATAGGAGTATATGGCCCATTGGAAAATAAAAATAATTTTTACTAAAAACTGTATAAAAAATTAAAGAATTGGAATGTCAAAACATAATTATTATGGGGGATTGGAACGGGGTAATACAACCAGAATTAGATAGATCGGGAGCAAAAGAAAAACGAAAAATAACGGAAATTACCAAAAAGCTTTTTGAATTGACAGAAAATATATTAGTTGATGCCTGGAGGAGTTTATATGGAAACCAAAAAGAATATACATATTTTTTTGGAAATATATAAGACATGGTCCAGGATAGATATGATTGGAACTCCAAAACTTTAACTAAATATTTAAATAAGATGGAAACCCTACCAAGAACCATGTCAGATCATAATCCCTTACTATTAATTATGGAAGATAGAAAAATTGAGTTTAGGTGGAAACCGAATGAGAATTTATTGAAAGAGGAAGAGATAATTAAAAAAGGAAAGGAAATTCTAGAATGCTATTTTAAGGAAAATATGAATAATGGAGTATCTAGAGAAATAGTATGGGAAGCCAGGAAAGCAGTTATGCTTGGCTTCCTGATACAACAGGATGTAAGAATAAAGAAGGAGAAAAAGTTGAAAGAACAAAAGTTAACAGAGCAGATAAAACACTTAGAAAATAAACTGAAGAATACACCATAAGATAAAAAGATTCTGGACGAAATAAAGGTGCTACAGAAACAAATATCCTTACAGGATACACAAGTAATAGAAAGAAACATAAAATTAGCAAAACAAAAAAACTTTTTTATGCAAATAAAACAAATAAATGGTTGGCATATAAGATCAGAAAAGAAAGAGAAAAAAGATTGATATCACAGATAAAGGAAAATAAGAAATTACTGGTAAACCAGGAGGAAATAAAGAAGGCCTTTGAAAGGTATTACCAAAATCTATTTGCAAAATCGAAGATTAATTACTTAAAAAGAGATAGGATCAGGCAATATTTAAGGGAAGGACATATACCTAAGATTAGTCAAGAACAAAGGGAAGAAATGAATAAGGATATAACCAAACAGGAAATTTTGCAAGCCATCAAAAAGCAGAAAACAGGGAAAGCTCCTGGCCCGGATGATTTTTCAGCCTTATACTATAAAGTATTTTGTGAACAATTAATTAACCCATTATATGAAGTAGTAAATGAAATCAATCCAGAAACAAAATCTCCTTTGTAGGGACAGGCAAATATCACTTTAATTCCAAAAGAAGAGAAGGACATGCAAGAATTAGGAAACTATAGATCAATAGCATTGTTGAATGTAGACTATAAAATATTCATGACTATATTATCGGAAAGACTGAAAAACGTTTTACAAGTAATTATACATACTGATCAAAATGGTTTTCTACCCGGGAGAACTTTAAAAAATAATATAAGGATGGTATTGAATATATTGGAATATTATCATAGACACAATGAGAAAAAGATGGCATTATGTTTCCTGGATGCGGAAAAAGCATTTGATAGAGTTAATTGGATTTTTATAGAAGAAATAATAGAGGAGATAAGTTTGGGAGGCAAATATATAGGATGGATAAAAGCAATTTACAAAGATCAAAAGGCCAAAATAATAGTTAATGGGGGAACAACACAGAATATATCAGGGATGTCCCCTGTCACCTCTCCTATTTATATTAATATTAGAAATTTTAAATAACAAAATTAGACAGGAAACACAAATACAAGGGGCTAAAATTCGAAATCAAGAGTATAAATTGAGTGCCTATGCCGATGATTTAGTTATCATATTAGAGGATCCAAAAACAAGCATAAAAGTATTAATGGATATATTAACAGACTTTGGAATATATCAGGGTATAAAATAAATAAATAAAAAATGAAAATGATTTTGAAAAATATAAGGAAACAAGAAGAGGAGGATATAATAAAGTTAATGGGATTTAAGACGGATAAAAAAGTAAGATATCTTGGTATTACCATCCCAAAAAACAATGTAGATTTGTTTGATAATAACTATAAAAAAATATGGGGAGGAATAAGAGAGGATCTAAAAAGATGGGGGAAATTGGATTTGTTACTATTAGGTAGAAGCTCTGTAGTTAAAATGAATATACTCCCCAAAATAAATTTTTTATTCCAGAATTTACCAATACTTATGAATGAAAAGCCCCTTAGGGAATGGAATAAAGATCTAGCAAAATTTATATGGAAAGGGAAAAAACCCAGAATAAAATTAAGTGTGTTAGAAGACAAAAGAAAAAGGAGGAATGGGATTACCAAGCTTAAAATTATACTACTATGAATGGATATAATTAGAAAATAAAAGATTATTATATTTAGAGGGAGAGGGGCTACATTTTGGATGGCATGCGTACATATGGTATGGAAAAGATGTTAGAGATAAAAATTTTAAAAATCATTTTCTAAGAAAAGCCCTTATTATAGCATGGCAAAAATATAAAAGACAGTTATATTTGAAAATACCACTCTGGGTTTCAGTACATGAAGCTTTTTATAATAAAGAAAAACCTAAGGTCAATGTGTGGATTAAATATAAAGATACTTTAAAAATACAAGGAGACAACATAGACTTTAAATCTGTAGAAGAATTAAGGAATGATGGATAGAATACACATTGGCTATTACTTAGACAATTAGAGGAGAGATATAAAAAAGATAAGGAGAAAGAGGGGTTTGAGATTAAAGAAAAAGAATTTGATAAGTTGGTAAAGCCAGAGACTGAACATAAAGTAAGCCAGATATATAAGATTTTTGTTATTAAAAGATTTTGTTATTAAAAAGAGCCAGAAATGGTTAAACCAATAATGATTAAGTGGGCCCAAGATATTAATCAAATCATATTGATGGAACAATGGGAAAAGGTGTGGAAGACCACTTGGAAACTGATAAAACCAGTAAGCCTAAGAGAAAATTATTATAAGATATTGCATAGATGGTACATAACTCCAACACAAATTACAAAGATATATAAAAACTCAAAAGATACATGTTGGAAGTGTGATTCGAGGGGTACATTTTATCACGTATGGTGGCGTTGCAAAGTTGCGAAAAATTTCTGGGAGTTGGTGCACAATAAAATTCAGAAAGTGTTTAGAAGTAAATTTAACCTGGCACCACAAATTTATTTATTAAATATGATTGAGGAATTACAATTAGATAAATCACAAAAAAAGAAATATATGTGTGTGTGTGTGTGTGTGTGTGTGTGTGTGTGTGTGATAACAGCAGCTAGAATCTGTTATCCCCAGGTTTGGAAAACAAAGTGTCCTCCTAGATTAGAGGACTGGCTGTTAAAACTATATGAGATGGCTGAGGCAGACATTGTGATAGAATCTTTGGAAGATAATATGAAAAGCAAATCGAGAGAAGAGTAGAAAATGGTTGGTCCGGTATGGGAAGTTTGCTGGGGAAAAAAGCTATTAGCTTTTTAAATATATGAGAAGTTCTAAATATTTATAGAAAGTTGATATGTTGGGAGAAATTAAAGATAGGAAAATATTTAAGAGATTAAGTAAAAGGGGAATAAGGAAGCAAAAGAGGAAATAACAAAGTGAAACTCTTTTAATAATGTAAAAGAAGAGATGAAGAAGGATTGTTATAGATAAATGAAGCAGTGGAACCTGAGTTGCAGCAAGGGGGAGAGAAAATGGGGGGTATATGTTTCACTTTATTGTATTGTAGTATATAGTTTTGTCTTGTGTTTTATGTTTTTGGTTATGTTTATCATTTGTTTTCTTGTTATATATGTGTTAAAATAAAATAAAATAAAATAAAATAAAATAAAATAAAATAAAATAAAATAAAATAAAATAAATAAAACAGTTAAGGGAAAAAGCCAGGAGAAAAATACAAAAATAACACCACTTATATAGTAATACTAAAAATATCTATAGGTAGCTGGTGGGTGAAGTTAATGGACTGAGATGTTATTAATCTGCTAATAGTGCCAAGCAATATTGCTCCTTGTTCTCTGAGTCAGAAGAGGACTTAAAGTTCTGCTCTTATTTTGGACATGGCAATGGATTTGATGAATGCCAGTAAAACCAAGTTCAGTGTCAGTAAGGTGGAGGTCTTGTGAGCAGATGGTTCTCATGTCTGGGAAATGGATGTACAGCCTGTTCTAAACAGAGTTGAGCTTCCCCCCCCTTTTTTAAAGCAGTTGCAGACGATGGGGGTGCTCTAGTTTCTAGTTTTATCATTGGAGTCGCTAATAGTTCTGGTGGCACAGAGCAACTTTTTGTGAGTTAGCCAGCTATGAGTGTTCCTGGAGAGGACTAGTAGAGCATAGTTGATGCTTTAAAAATCTCCCAACTGGACTACCATAATGTATTTTATGTGGGGCTTCTCTTAAAAGACTACCCAGAAATTTCAGCTAGCTTCTAGTTGAAAGCTAGAACAACAGGCTAAAGTACAGGTGGTGTCGATTATGGAGCAAATCTGGCCAAAGATTAGACAGGACTCTTCATTGTGCCTATTAGGCAGTAGTGAGGTTAGCAAGAAGTTTTCTTATCCTATCTCATCCTCAACATGTCATGAAACAAAGTTATTCAAAGTAATGAGAAGTCTTTGAGACCAGACTGTTAGAGATTAGGAATGGAAACTGCAGCAACTTGGTACAATAAAAGTGCTATCCACTTCAAAGAGAAAGTGAGTTGTATTCATTCAGAATTTGACGCCATAGTTATTGCAGTGTCTGGAGAAATATTCAGTGTTTCATCTGGTCAGGTTTCTTGGGGTCATTTTACATTCTTGTATTATGATGTGGACAAGGCACTTGCAGCAGTCTGTCTCACCAGATCTAAATATGATATTTCTCAATTTTGGAGGATATTATTAGGTGGGTCCTGTAGGTTGATAAATGCTTTACTATGTCAGGAAGAGGTTCCTGCTTTTTTGAAGTAAGGTACTGTATGGTAGCATTAAGTGCACAACATTAAGTAAACATTAAGAAAACAAAATAATGACCACAGATGCTTCACATAACTTTAAAGTAGATGACATTGAGATGGTGAAAGATTTCCTATACCTTGGTTTAGTCATTAATCAAAGTGGGGACTGCAGTTAAGAAATCAGAAGAAAACTAGGAATTGGAAGGGTTCCTATGAAGGAACTAGACAAGATCCTCAAGTGTAAACATACATTATTCAATACCAGTCAGGATTGCCCATGCCAATGTATTTCCAATTTCTGTGTTTGGCTGTGAAAGCTAGACAGTGAAGAAAGCTGACAGGAAGTAATGTGGTGCTGGAGGAGGGTTCTGCAGATACCCTGGACTACCAAACAGACAAATAAATTGTCTTAGAGCAAATGAACCCTGAACACTTCCTTGAAGCCTGGAAGACTTGGCTGGACAGTTGTACTTTGGGCATATCATGAAAAGACATAACTCAGTAGAAAAGACAATGACACTTAGCAAGATAGAAGACAGTAAGAAAAGAAGATGACGAGCAATCAAGAAAACCATGCCCCTGAGTTTGCAAGACTTGAGCAGGGCTGTTGGTGACAGGGTGACTTGGAGATCTCTCATTGATTGGATCACCATGGGCTGAGGTCAACTTGCCTACAGTTAACAATTGCACATCTTGCTCAATTCTGAGGAAGACTTTCCAAGAACCAGTTCCTGATAATGGTTGACATTTGGCAGACACCTTAACTTCACTGAAGATGCTTCCTTCAAACTCCCACACTGTTGATGTTGCGGAGGATTATAGGACACCATTTTTGAAGTATCATTAAGAAAGAAAGTACAAACCATATTAAACAGTATGGCCATTTCTGCACTGGGATTTTACAATGGTGCAGAGTGACCTCCAATGGAGGTCTTCTGCACTGTAGAGCGGACTGGGATGGACTACTTTCTGCAGTTCCACACCTCAGTCCAGTTCTGCGTGACCAGAACTGCTCGCACAGCGTGGTTTTTAAAAACCTCTTTTTTGAGGTTTTTAAAAAGCATGGAGCACGCGAACCCGTGTAGGTCTGTCGCCTGGCTCCGGAGCAGATTTGCAGGCGCACGCAAGTGCGTGCCTGCAGATCTTCCGGGGGTGGGCTTTCGGCTGGCGAGCTTCTCCGGTTGGTGGAGAGCCTCCACCAACCGGAAGCCACCATTTGGGACACCGAAGAGCTGTGGAGCGATGAACTCGTGCTGCTGCTCTTTGCGATGGACTCGCCCAGACAAAGGAAAAATCCGGTGAGCTCCGTTTACGGTCGTTTCCCCCTGACATCTGGAAAGGGCCTATGTAAAGTATTCTCCTTATTTCTCTGAGAAAACAAGGGACATGTCAGCTAACATGAGTAAACAGTTCTGTGTTTTATTTCCACCTCTCATACAGGATTCAAATACATAAAGAAGTACAGATTCAAATACATAAAGAAGATACTGAATGAAAAGTTTTCATTGTTAAGAATAGTTTGAAAAACAGCAGGGGAAAAGCTGCAAAAAGAACATAATTTTGCTATAGAAGAATGGAATCAATGGTGAACAAGGTATGGTGAGCTATGCTGAAGGTGACTCAGAAGACACCTTAAAATTCTTGTTTCCTTCATTTCTTTTTCTTTTATCATATAGTTTTTTTTACACATTTGAATATTCAATAAGAAGTTACCAGACTTTTTTTCTACATAAATGTTTCTCTGTTTTGAATGGCTGCCAGCAGTGGATTGAGCCATGGATTGGACCATCATGTAGCTCCTAGAATGTGCTTTTTCTGTGTTTGCTTAACAGTTGTCTCTTAGACTTTTGTTATAGTTTGAAAATTTCAGTATCATAAATGCAAATTCCAAAGAAAATAATAAATTAATTTGTACTAGAAGAATATTAGCAATACCAGTACTTTACTGGTAATTTTAAGAGGGTTCTTTTTTTAAAAAAAAAATTATTCTGGATAAAAGTGTGGTCCCCTCACCCCCTTTTCTTTGCTGTTATGTTTGTCATAACTGAGTACCTAAAGTTGTAAACAACAATATTGTCTACATTCCCCTTAAGAACCAACATTTCTGTTAAGAATATATGAAACTTTGGCCTGTTATATTGGAAGAGAATAAATGTGTGGCTTTTAAATTCTTTTATACACTTAATATGCAAACAATGAGCTTACACAGTTACTTGCTCCTTATGGAGCTTTATCATATCACGCAGACATTTCCAGTCTAGGTATATTACATTCCACAGACATTTCAATAGTAAGGAATATCACCTTACAAAATATTCAGAGGATGTAAGCATTATACATCTCACATTTCATTTGCTCAGGAAATTTACACATCTCAAGACAGAGTAATTACATACATTTGGTAGCATTTCAGCAGTTCTAATACATCACATTATTTCCGCATAACTGTAATCATTGTTTCAGAGACCATTTCTAACTCGATCAATGAACTGTATTTCATTCAGAATAGTGTAAATTTGAAGCGTTCTCACCCTTTCTATAGACTGCACACAGCATAGAATGAAGTGTATGTCTCTTGTGACTGTTGCTGATGTTACTGAGTACTAACCAGCCTCTGATCTGACACCTTTTATAGCTGTTATAGCATTTGCTTTTCTGTTTCTCCTCCAATTTTAATTTGAGAAACTTGTTTCCTAAATGAGACTGTTTCCAGAGGTCCAAAATGTCCAGTCTAGCTTTCTGCTCAGGCTACTTACCACCCTTATGTGGTATTTCTTCCATTGCTGTCATCCACCAAGACATAGGACTTCGTAGATGGTTTCTTTTGGAGGGAATAGCTCTTCCTAACTTTACTATGTCACTTTCTACTCATCTTGTTTTGCTGCAAATGGCTGTACGTGAGAAACAGACTTCAAGCATGCGTGTTCAGTATTACCTTGCTTTTTATGCAGACATTCAGCCTGTTCAAGCCATTATGAGACAGAAAAGTGTTTAACATTTGTGATTCAAAGAGGCAGGGCCCAAAATGCAACAGGTGTGTTATTATTTTTGGCAAATCATATTTCCTAGATATTGTCATGGTTCATTATCATAATTATTACCATTTTGTTTGTTTGTATGAGTGCCAACTTGCCAGGTATGATACTGTTCTGATTTGAGTTTGTGGAGATCCCATGATTTGAAATACTTGGTTTCATCTAAATTATTTGCCTCTGCATTCAGTTAAATGCATTAATTTGCAGTGTAATTCTCCTGGAACTACAATGTACAAAACAATTTAAAGGTCTCTGGGGTAATAATGGTTTATATTATGTGTTTCTATTTATGAATGACATCTCAGATACATTCCTTCCTTGACCATGTGAAAAAAGCAATAAAGAGGCCTGATTAATTGTTTGAGAAGCAAATTGGGAGGCTAGGAGATGTTTCATTATGTGCAAAAGAGCTGGATATTATGCCTGAATAATTTGTTGGACATATTATTGAGTACAGAAATGAGAATTTAGCAGTACAAGTCATGCACTCAGTAAAACTGACTGTCATAACTTCCTTACAGTAATCTGATAACTGGTCAGTTTGTTTGTGTTGTGGTGGTCCAGATGGCATTGTTGTGTTGGTCATGTCATTTTCAGCTTATAGTGACACTAGGAGGTTTCATGGGATTTTCTCAGCAAGCTTTGCTCAGAAGGGTTTGCCTTTCCTTTTCTCTTGAGGCTGAGAGAGTATGGCTTGCTCAAGGTCACTCAGTGGGTTTCCATGGCTGAGTGGGGATCTGAAGAGTTCTAGTCTAATGCTCAGACCATTACACCATGCTGGCTCTTCCAGGTATCATTACAATTTGAAGAATATTGATGTGTTAATCACATTTTAAAGTCAAAGCAATTTATATTTTTGTTGTAAATAAATAGGAAATTCAAAAGACAAGATATTTAAATAGCCTTTAAATATTCTAGTTAAAAGATAAAAATAGCATATACATTCTCAATATACAAAAGGTTAAAAGAGAACATGAGCAAGTTTGGCAAGTTAAAATACAAATACAAAATATATCAAAATATAATACAATACCACAATGAAGCAGGCTATGATGCAAACTGCAGCAACAGCAGATTAGAGCAAATCAGGACATGAGTATTCATTAAGAGAATGCTACTCTTATAAAGCCTTTACAGCTGCTTCCAATAACAGTAGCAGGTGAAGGTCCTTTGTAACACCAATAGACCAATTAACCCCATAATGACTAAAGTTGTAAATCTTGTCAGTTCCAACATTTTTGAGGACTGAACTACATAGTACACCTGAATATACAGTGCCACAGTTTAGGATCACTTTCTTTTTATTCACAAGGAAGTATGCATGATCCAATCCAGATTGGGGAGTTGTGCAGGAAAAAGTTGTCTTTTTCAAAATGGAGAGGAAAAAATTGCCAATTTCCATGTGGTTGAACCACCTGTGTGTGGTTGTCTCAATCCATAATGGGATCCAAACATACTTCTTTGTGTTTGAAGAAAAAAACAAGATCCTAAACCACACACTAAATATTTAACACATCCTTTATCTCTTCCTCTACTTTATAGCAGCAATGAACCATTCCAACATTACGCTAATAAGAAGAATTGTAAAATGTAAGCTGTCAGAAGACTGAAAAATAAATGAAATGTTTTGACAGAAAATAATAGGCAGAAATACTGTTTTATCTGTAGCTGTGGAAAGAAATGGGAACTGTACCTCAGTAGGATTCAGACAACAATGACTAATATTTTTTAGGGAGCAGCCCCATGGTGAAAAAGGCTGAGGGGTGGAGCACTCCAATAAATCCTTAGATCTATCCCATGAAGCTTTAGATCTATCCTAAAAACTGCCAGGCTCTTTCAGGCAAAACAGAAGTTGTGAAAGAACACTTTTTTCCTTTCCATAGGCCTTTTTTTCCTTTTAAAAACATCCTCTCCATTGGGCATAGCTATAATCCAAGATCCAGGGCTAGTCCAAATGCTCCCTTGGATTGGTAAAAGGGATGTGCATTAAACCTTCATTCAGTAGCAGTCTTTTCATTCAAGGCATTTATTTATCACCTCTTCTACCGTCCAAGGCACTTTAGACAGTCATAAAAGCCTGGAGAGTCAAGAGGTGATAGATACATGCCTTGAATGAAAAAAATTGTTACAAGGGAATATTAGAGTAATGTTAAATCTTGTTGAACATTATGACAAATATCAAGATAAAAAACTGGGATTAATTTTTATTGATGTAAAGAAAGCCTTTGATAATATTAATTGGCTATTTATGTTAGGAATTCTAAATAGAATGAATTTGGGACACTTGGATTAAAGCTTTATATGAACATCAATCTGCTCAAATTTTGGTCAATGACAAGAAAAAACTAAATCGTGGCCAATCAAGCAATGACCTCATCAAGATTGTCCACTCTCTCCACTTCCTGATAATGCTAGAAGTTCTTAATAACAAGATAAGAAATTACCAGAGATAAAAGGAGTGACAGTAAATGGTCAACCTTATAGGTTAAGAGCTTTCTCTCATGATCTAGCTATCTGATTGGAAGACCCATTAAAAAGTATAATAAGATTACATGAAATATGTGAAGACTATGGTGAAGTAGCAGGACTAAAAATAAACAGAGAGAAAACCATGATGATTATAAACAAGATGATGAAAAAGGAAGAATTTGAATTAATTCAAAAATCTAATTTTAAAGTGGAAAAAAGTCAGATATTTGCATGTATATTTAACAAAAAAGAATTCTGAACTGTTTAACCATAATTATAAAGGAATCTGAAATGATGTAAACAAAGATCTTCAAATATGGAATAAGCTGAACTTACCGTTTCTTTAAAGAATTTCAACAATTAAAATGAATGTTCTGCAAAGATGACTTTTTATTTCAAAATATACCACTTACAACAGAAACTGATTAATAATCAAAACAAATAGAATACAACAAATCAGGATTACTTTTGCAACCTGGGGAAAATCATGTGATTGTAAAATTATACAAAATACTATTAAAAATAGAATTGGAACAGGAAATAATAAAAAAAAATGAATAACTGAACAAAGAATTTGGACACTCGATAAAGTGTTCAGTGGGGCATCAGCATTTTAATGATTTCGTTGTTGAATGTTTCTTATAACTATATAATTTTATAACTTTCTCATTGTTATTAACATGTGGTTGGTCTTGTTAAATAAAATAAAATAATGAAAAATAATGAAAATAATAAAAAATGAAAAAAAAAATGAAGTAAATTTGAGAGCCTGCATGCTATAGGGGTTTGAGCATTAGACTACCATCCTTGAGACCAGAATTCCATTCCGCCTTGGTCATAGAAACTCACTGGGTGATCTTGGGTGCATCACACACCCTGGAAAACTCCATGAGAGGTTTGCCTTAGGATCACCCTAAGTCAGAAATGACTTGAAGACACACAATAACAACAAAAGAACAATTTAAAGAAGTCCAAACTCTTCTTTAAAAATAATTATAAAAACTGGTAAATTGTTTCAAAAACAGCCAGAACAGATATCTCTAAGAGCCAAAGGACATGCAAGACAACACAGTTTTCACCACCCATTGGGAATTCGGAAGGGATTGCAACAGCCTGACCTGTCTTGGGATGGAGTCACCCATACACACCAACCTAGCCTCACACATTGATGGAATGCATATCAGGGCTTCCACTGATTATCTTAATTCTCAGCAGAGACCCATCCTTTTTTGTCCCATATCCCTATCTTAGCTCTCAGCAGAGACCAATCCTCTCCCTCCCCATCTCCCGCTAGTTCCTTCAGCTTGATAGGCAGGGCAGTCACAGTAATCTTTAAGGTGGCTAAATCTTCCCCTCTTTCAGGGAGCTTTGTCTAAAACCTGAGGAAGATTTCTTTTTTGGCCCTGGAAATGCCGTCCTTGGCAAAAAAGGACTGCTCTTAGTAAACCTAATTAGCATGTGAAACAGAACTGAATGTAGATAGAAAAGCTATTTTTTAAAAAATGCTGGCGAAATAAAGAGCATTAGTTGGACAAGTAAAAAAATAAGTAGAAATAGATGCAATGTGATGTTTTCTCAATGAAAGGCTACTCAAAGGAATTTGCAGTATAAATAGCCAAGAACTGCAGTATACAAATCTCTATATCTTTGCTCTTCCCTCAAGTGGAAGAAGGTAAAAACTAGCTGAAGAACTCTTTTTTCTAGCTGTTTAGTGGTTCCAAATCATATATTGCTAAAAAGAAAGTGAGCAAGTCGACAGCTGGTCAGTTTTGCACAATTTGCTCTCCCTTCTGTGCCTGTCTACCTACCTAACATATTAACAGTCATGAGCTTATTTTACCTGTCAATACTTCTTTCAGTCTTAAGTACCATTCTTTATATTATTTTTAAAATGTAGTGTTGTTCTGATGTACTTTTTAACAAAGTTTTTAGAAAGATCTTCCCCTCTTTGGTGGATACTCATATGATGTATCATTTCAAAGTATTTCCTGGGAACTCCTGGCACTATTGAAGACTTTCATTCCTACTTACCAAGACAATTTAAAGTAATCCAGTATTTTCTAAAATGAAAATAATATGTCCCTATATAAGACTGCCTATACACTAAAATCAGAAGGAGAGGGTTTTATCTTGGTCCCACTGTTACCAGGCTGTACATCCCTTCTCCATGATATGGTTTAATTAGAAAACATATATTTAATTGGCATAAAATATAAATTATTTCCTGCTGTGGCTGGGAACTTACTGGCAAAGAGGAAACTGGCTGTACATGCATGTTGCAAAACTAAGGCCCTTTCTGCACCTTACCTTTTTTAGCGCTGGGGTGCGGGGATTACACGAGCAGCCTCCAGCAAGAGGCTTTTGTGTCCCCACTGCTTCAGTTCCACATAAGCTGCCTGCTCTCGAGCAGGCAGCACAAGAGCCCCTCCTCTTCCTTCAGCAGTGCAGCCTGGGAGTTTCCCAGGCTGCACTGGGGCAGGAAGCATGACTGCCATGGCTCCAGAGGCTCCACATGCACGGCAAGTTTGCTCGGGGCCCTGGAGCAATTTGCAGTCGTGCACCATTTTCAGCTGAAAGCCAAAAATGAAAAAGTGCGCGAGCAGCGCCTGCCCTACCCTGGAGCATCGTGCGATTGTAAGTGCGTCGTGCAGATCGCTCCTGACAATCGTGCAATGCTTGAGGGGCTCTTTCACATGGCGAATGCTGTGCAAAAAGGGCCTAAGTCAGGAAGAGACCTCAGGGCATGGCTAGATTATAGCCAGGGACACTCCCAGATAATGGACTTGCAGGTGTCCCTCAATGACTCAGCCTATAGAAACAATGGCACTAAAACTGCTTCCATGGAAGGACTGATTGTCTTTGACCTTCTCCCTTTGTTCATCAAAGACTCCACTTTGTCCTCTCACCTATCCAGCAATTAAGGAGCTATCTAGATTCTCATCAGCCTCTTTGTCACCTAATGATGATCCCATTAGCTCATTCTAGACCTCATTGTCTACACCCTAGGCCCCATTGTTTACTCTTCCAGAGAGCCATTAACACCTTCGCCCTCCAGGCAAAAAAAAAAAGAGTATTTAAACCCTGGCTTTTTGCCAGATAACTCATAGTACTTTTGGTGTACAGACTGTCACTCTGCTGCTCCAATTCCTTGTTTGTACTACCCTTGGACTCCTAATCTAAGCCATGATCACTTCGTCGCATCTCTCCAGATTGGTAAATATCACCCACTTTACCCTAAATTCTCGCTATCCAAAACTTTCCTTTCTTTTCCTTCAGTTAACCTTGCGTGATTGTGAGACTCCTTGGATCTCATGTGCATGATTGCAACTCCCCCAATAGAACAAATAAGCTTACTTTTGAACCTCTGCATTAGTATTGGTAGACATAAGTGTAAAAGATTTCTTAAGGTTACACTCCCTTGCAGGCCTCCTCTTTGAGCTAATATTCCTCACCATTTCATGGAAGCACTGGCATCATGGGTAGACTCCTGAGTCACTCATGTTTTGGGATAACACCACCACCACCACCATCTCAGATGTGTCTGCTGAAGACACAAGAGAGAGCCCTCTGTATGGTTCTCCCCAAATTATGAAACTCCTATCCCAAGAAGTCTGGTTGGCTCCTTCCCTGCTATCTTTCAGCTGGCAAGGAAAGACATTTTTATTTAAGAAAGCTTTTGGCTTTCAGTGTTTTGCAGTAAAGCTTTCAATGGAGGAGTGTACTGTCTTTGTTTTATTATATTTTAAGTGTCTTTTATTGCTGCTTTTAACTTGTTTTCAACTTAGTTTTTTAAAACAGAAATTTATTTAAAGTCATTTTAACCTTTGTATTAAGAGTTTTTAAAACTGTATTGTGCTTTTAAAACATTGTACACTGCCTTGGATCTTGTGCTGGACATCGGTGGGATATAAATAAATAAACACAGCTATTGTTTGCAGGACTCAGATTCAGTAGAAATCAAATGAGGGAAAGAGGAATGTTGGCGCTAACACAAAATATTTCTAATGCTCAACTAGTTAAATATTGTTAAAGCACTTCAGCATTTTGACTGTAACTCATGAATAATAATAACTGCGGCTTTGTGGAAATTGTTGAATTCAATTTCTGAAATGTTGCATGAATCTAGATGTAACAAGAGATTAGTGGGAGGGGGAAGAGGAAGAATGTAAACTAGTGAGGAAGGAAGTAAACCCAGAATATTTCAAGGAAGGGTTTGGATGCAAGCCTGGGAATACACAGGTCAAAGCAAAACAAAAACAACAGGAAAGCCTCAATACTTTCAGAGACTTTCCTTTCTGGAGGAATCATTAGCTGGATAAGATAGGTAATGTTTACTAAAAGAATACCATCCACACTTAAAGAGCAAGGATGGAGAACCTGTGGCTTTCCAGACAGTTGCCGTCTTTCCTAGTCAATGAATGTGCTGAATAGGGCTTATGGGATCTGTAGTGAAAATACCTCCTGCAAGGCCACAGATTCTACATCCTGGTGCTAATTATTAGGGTGAGTGTAGAGGAGGCCACCAGTGCTTATACTACTATTATGACCAGGGAGACTGGTATGGACAGATATTTCCCTGGCAAAATTCAGCTAATGTGAAAGATATTTCCCTGGCAAAATTCAGCTAATGTGAAAGTGTATCTGATGGATTACACTCCAGTTGGAAGAGATGGAAGCCTCTGCTGGTGAAATGATATCAGGTTCTAGAGAACATTCCCACTCAAGCACCACTCACTATTCTGAATATCCCGACATCCCCTTTCTCAGCTGATATGACCCTACCAAATCCAACCCCCATTCACACAGGCTGTGGCCAACTAAGCTTACTTCTGTGCTAATTGCTCTACAAATATATTTATTCCTAGGAAGTTGCCCATGATGCAATTTTGGGGACTTAATCCATGACTGGAAAAGATGGCCTTTTCTCAGGACATTTGGCCTATGTGTGTTGCCCAACATCTGTGCACATTCAAAGAGTCACATCAACTAACTGTTAGTAAATCTCTATCTCATTCCTTGCTCAAGCTTGTTGAATTTTTGGTATGTTCATAAACAATTCTCCACTCTGTGTGGTCACCTGGACTTCCCAGTTACAGTTATAGCGATCCACACTACCCCCTTTCCCCCTCTCTTGACATGTAGCCATTTACTGTAGTCATGGCTGAGAATGTAATCCCTAGTCTTTGATCATTTGCAAATAATGATTTCCATCTCTACTTGTCTCAGGGGCTCTTTGTAGTCCTAATGAATTTAAACGGGTTGTGGGAATAAGGCACTTTCTCAGTGGCTGGCTCATTTCAGGTTCATTTAAAGTTAATAATAGAAGCTATGACTCCTATTGACAATTTAGCATTTGCTGAGACTCTGATGTTCAAATATTAATCTCCTCTCCTTTGCTTTAGTGCACGCACAGAGAAATATGCAGAGTGCTTATCAGCATTTTCAGCTGAGTGTAGTGGAGAGGCAACACCAGCATATCTTGTTATCAGCTGTCATTGTTGATTTGCCTTCTTAACAAGTCTAGAAATCAAGCCTTTCTTTCTGAATGCTACTGAATAATACTGTGAGTATCAAAGGGGTACCATTACATACAATGTGGCTTATCACATATATGCCTCTATCCTTACAGCTGCTTGCATGTATTTAATCCTTGTTTCTTGGCGTCTAGAACATAAGCAAAACACTGTCCCCTCTTATGTGGCAGGTATAAAGCTCACAGGCATACCCAGGTTCTTGATTCCTTGCTTTTGCTGTCCCAAGTTTGACCATATATTACTTTAGATGTGTCCCTTGAGGACTTATCAGGGCTCTAAATAATACTGATACTAATCCTAGTACTAATACTGAAGATTGTGATGTGAGATCCTCCAGTTTTTAACCATTACCACAGCATATGGGAATGGAAGATTTAAGTTTTCCTCTTTCTGCTGTGATCACAGTGAAGAATGTGACCAGAATTGGTGTCAATAGGATCTTTTTTTATGTTGCTTTTTTCACCTGGGATTTGTTGGGACTGCGGAAGAGGAAAGAAAGTCCTTCCTGTGGTCTTCATAAAAATCAATCCACTGCTGCTGCTGCTGTTCCTCTTTTTCATTCCCGAATAAACAAACCCTGACATTGCTGCAAATGACACATTTATCAGTTATGTGGCAGGGTTGAGATAAAAGGGTTCAGGTTTCCATTCACCAAGAAGTTATGCTGACAAGTTCACTGTAAAGATGAGGTCACTGTTAAATAAGAGAAGGCATTCTTTTGAGTGGATGCGTAGAGAGAACTGTTTAACTGAAAACAATATGTAATCCAGAAGTTTAGAAGTGCCACCTTCATGTGACATTTCCTCGATCATTGGGATGTTGTATTCATATTCCCATAACACATGCATTTTTGTACCAGCACTCCTAAATCCACACCTTTTTGTATGCCACTTCCAGTGTATACACAATTTTTTTAATGTGAAGATTTCTCTTGCTGTATGCATTCTTGCATGCAGTTTTTCAGCTAAGAACTGCTATACAAAATGACATGTGGAGTCCAAAGGATAATTGTGTTCTAATTCAGATATTAGTCTGACACAAAGGAATTAGATTGGTTTTAAAATATGAATTTTTGTTGCGTGCCTTCAAGTTATAGTGATCCTAAAATGAAACTGTTATGGGGTTTTCTTGGCAGAATTTTTTCAGAGAGGATTTGCCCTTGCTTTCCTCAGAGGCTGAGAGAGTGTGACTTGCCCAAGGTTGCAAGTGTAGCATTCAGCCTCTAGCATTCAGATGGTCTTTAAAGTAACTAAAAGATAAGAATTTTAGTTGCATCACACAAACACAAAAAAAATGAGTTATTTCAAAAATCATAACTATAAATAATTCATTGGAGGGGCACTGTCATTGGAACTGCTTGTGTTTCAACATAATATTCTGTTGGAACTTTTTTTTCCACCTATGATTCACTCCTTTGTTACTGATTTTTTCTCAAAAAAGTTGAAAGAGAACATTCATTTGACTTTTGTCCATCCTTGTTCTTTACCTGAATACTGCTTCAATTTTTTGAAAAAGGAAAATCTGAGTTCCTTTTCATTCTGTGAGTAATATGAAATGGTAAGGGCCTAAATTACCTAAAGGCACCAGAGCTCATTTGATCTTGGAAGCTAAGCAGGCTCAGCTTTGGTTAGTACTTGGATGGGAGACCACCAACAGACTCTAGGCTACATTTCAGAGGAAGGAACTGGCAAAATCAACTCTGAGTATTCTTTGCCAAAGACAATCCTTTGAAATTCAGGTGACCTGAAGTCAGACAGACAGACACACACACACACACGCATGCACATACACACTATGAGATGGCATGGCAAATACATTTGTATTGTAAAATCTTCTGGCAGAAGAATTACATGTAGAGGCTGGTGAAGGGAAATACATTTAAGTTTGGTTTTATTAACAACAGTGTTTTTTTTTTGTTGTCACTTCACACATGTAATTTACTCTTGTCTAACAAACTTCAGGGTGCATGATATGATATGATGTATTTTTGGTCTTATTATGCATCACTGAGGCTGCCAAGTGTAAGCAAATTTACAGTTGGGACGATCCAGACTCCCTTCCAGAAATGAAGGACAAAATAGACTGTAATTCACACTACACATTCATTATTGCCTTGTGAGCAATATAGTTATCAAAGTCAAAATAACCTCGATTTTAGAAATACAGTCACTCTTTCATTGCCTTCTGAAGGATATTTTTCCCCATGGGCCCTTCCCACTTTTTATGGAACTGTTACTATTAGTTTTTTCTGTAGGTGATGTTTGTTAACTGGCCACTGACAGTTTGAAGAGTGAGGAAGGCAAAGGCAGGAAATAAAACATGAAGAAAGGAGGTCCTGTGTAATTTGATGAACTGGAAAAAAGTTGCTCTTAGAATGTATGAGATCTAGATCTCAAGGTACTGCAGGATGCCACATTTCCCATTTTCTTGGGATACTTGTTGACAAGCAATTGAGCCCTGCACATGACAGATCTATCACCAGACCCATTTATGATCCAATATGTTGGTTCTGTCCTTCATTCAAGTAGGGGCATTGGAGAGCAATATTCTCTGTATTTCAGGAGTCAAGAAGGAGAGTCCAAAGCCTAGAAACAGTATAAGTGACCTCTTCTACCTTTTTGAGTCACCACTTGCAGAAGAACATTCAACACAATGCTACTTTCTGCCCCTGAGAAGTGTGACTTCAGTGAAAAGGTACCCTAGATACACTCAGTGCAAATGTAGTGCAACTTGGCTCCACAGAGGCCAAGACAATAAATGAGGTGCTCCTCAGCTTATGAGTTCAGTTAATTCCAAGCGATAATGTTTACATGAAATTATCCAAGAAACTGATAATGAAAATGAGTGAGGATATGAACCAGGTGCTTCTCAGACCTATTCTGAAATTCTAAACCTCTACAAAAACACTGTTTAGTAGCAGCCTCTAGCCATTCATAAAGTGGAGTTCCGCCTTCAGAGGTTGAGTTGAGGAATATATGATGAAAGCTATTTTTTTTTATGTGAAAACCAGAGTTTTGCACTGTGAATTCCAAACCTTGAAAAACTATTGTAGAGTCCACAATATCAGAACTTGTTGGTGTACAGGAAGAGCAACTGTTCTTTTATGTGCAATCAAATTGGCTTTGACTTATGGCAAACCCAGGAAACCCAATTATTAACAGTTCTTTTCACAACTTCCAGGGCCATGGCTTCCATGACTGGGTCTATCCATCTACAGTGCTGTCTTTCTCTTTTCCTACTACCTTCAGCATTATTGAGCATTATTTTTCCCCCAATGAGTCATGTCAAGATATGTCCAATGTACGATAGCCTCCATTTTCAACTTTTAGTGAGAGTTCTGTAGAAGTTTCCTCCAGCATATTTCAAATAAGTTCATTTTTCATTATGAATGATTGTACTGTATATATTGTAGTTTGTTCTTCCACTGCTTTTAATATGCATTATTCCTAAATCCTTTGCTTGTAATATAAAATGGTGGCATATCATCATTTCCAAAGGAAGAAATGACTGCTTATTCTCCTATATTAGTAAGGTTAATGTGTTTGCATTTTGCAGCAAGTTTATTATTTTAGCCATTTTATTCTGTGTGGAGTTAATGCCAGCCAAACCAGTTGTTACCAGTAGATAAAGGTAGATTTGATCACTGCTAAGGTAGGATTAAAAGCTCTTGTGGCACAAAAATAATTAATGGGAGAAAGGATGGGAAGCACTGTTCTATTCTGTAGCTTTGAGAACTGTACCAAACTGGCCAGATTTAAAGTTCATTGTATCTGTTAATGATGCACTGCAGCCTTCTGCTTTGAGGTGAGTAAAATTTAACTATTTCCTTAGCTGTTCTTGACCTCAGTTTAATTAAAACCCTAGCAATATCATTGCCATAAGCATTTCAAACCTTTTGATGGTTTGTTTAAAATAAAAAGAACAATCCTTTGCTGACGCTTAAACGCTTCTGATATAAAGAAACAAACAGTTTCACAACAAAACAAAGAAACCCGAAGAATATAAAATGAGACTTAGACAGATGCCATTTTTTTTAGTTGTCAACCTCCTGTGTCTGAAAGAGCCAAGTTCCTTATTGAGATGATGCACGTCTGAACAGTTTAACTGAAAAACAAGCATAATTTTTGATGAGAGCAAGAATATGTTTAATTTCTAGAAATTCCTCTAATTATCCATTCTCAATGTAAGTATCCTTCCATATCTCACCTATTGAATACCATTACATCCCAAATGAGGGGTGGGGAAAGGATTGGTTTCAGATTGGGAATGATCAGATTTTGTCCAGTTTTCCACACACAATCAAATGACAAGGTAAACAGAATAGATAATCACCAATGTGTACATATACAAGGTTGTTATCTGATTAGCAAGCCAAAGCACTTGGAGGGTGTTGGGTTCCTTAAACCTGCATTATTTTATAAATCTCATCATGTCCACCTACCCAAGCCCTGAAATGAATGCATTGCATAGTTTTATAAGAATGGTGTGTGTTGTCTTGCTGTTCTTTTAATGGCCAGTTGATTGTTGTTAATTGTTGTGTGTTTTAGGGGGTTGGTTTTAGGTGGGTTGGTGGTTGGGGAGGATTGCGTACATTTTTTAATGTTTTTAATGTAACTAATGTATTATTGTTGTTCGCCACCTCGATCCATGGGGAGAGGCGGGATAGAAATAAATTATTATTATTATCATCGTCGTCGTCGTCGTCATCATCATCATCATCATGTGCCCAGTAGAGCTTCCAGGAAAGTTACAGATATAGAGTGATGACTACCAACCAAATATATTATCTTGCTGCAAAATAATCATATATATTCTGTTTGTGAATATGATTTCACAAAGTTCTACTTAGTTATCAAAACATTTTAGCCACCTGGGAAGGCGAAATGTTGCTCTTCTTAACCCTCCCTTCACCAGCCTTTTCATCCCACAGTAATGGAAATCTGGGTTGGTTTATTAACCTCTGCAGTCGACCTTCAAATAAGGTCACCTGTGTGTATACACTGGGGTCATAAAATCTCACAAGAAAACTTTTCCAGTATATTCTGTGGAGTGTTTGGACTGTCTCTACATGTTTTCTGCTCAATGTTTGGCCAGGGGTTTATCTTTCCACATGTCCTGCATCACCTAGATACCTTTCTATAAGGATCTCTTAGGCTGTTCAATATGAGTGTAATTCATATGAACGGCTGAAGCTACAGGACTCCTCTTGTGTATGTGTGTGCACGATATTACACTAAGGTTTCTCTGAACTAAGCAAACCAAGGATGCTGCTTTCCTGGACTAGCCCTGGTAAATGGATCCAGAAACACTGCAGTTGTCTTAGTGCTCCCAGCTATAGTTTCCTAGACTCCTTTTGTCTAAGGGTAACTATGGCCCTTTCCACACGTTCCATGGAATTTGCGCTGCAACGTTTCCGGGTGGTTTTTTTTTTGTCCGTGCTACCGCGGACATATTGTACAACAGTCTATTGCCATTTCCACACATTCTGTGGAATTCGCGCAGCGGATGTGATTGGCAGCTTTTTTTTAAATGGCCCCGTGCGTCATGACGTGCGTGCTCACGTCATGCCCCGCAGTTCCTCCCACGATGACTCCCTCCTCCCATTCTTCCTGCTAGCCATAAAATAAACCGTGTTGATTTTTTATTTTCGTGCCCTATCTCGGGGGAATGGTTTTCCACGCCATAGCTGGGTGGAGTGCAGTTTTTCTCCCTATCTCTAGTGGGTTCTCGCCCCCTTTTTCTGCTTTTATCTTTACCTGTGAGCGATGGAGGAAGAGGCGTTTCCTGAAGCTGAACGGCCCATTTTAACTGTATTCTGGCTTCTTGGAGTTGTGCTGGCTGAACTGGAACATCTATGGGCTACAGACCACGCGAGGAGGCGCCGGCGATTGGCCTTTTATTGGTAATGCTGCGGAGGATTTAAGCTTTTCTGTGCCGCTGCTTGGAGGCTTCTCGCGGCGCGTTCCAACCACTGAAGCTGTCCACGCCCACAGCCCGCCCTCCGATTACATCATGCACGAATCAGCATGGTATGGGGGGGACCACTTTTCCCCCGTTTTTCAAAAAGCCTGCGCGCTGACTGTTGGCGACTTAACCGGGAGGATTAACGTCTGGAGCTTGCCAATTATGTATGAGCTAGCGCACTCGAACGTGTGGGCGATGTCTGTCAGAGCTTGTGCTGCCCCATTTTATTTACCCCGTGTGGAAAAATCCTATGTATAAACAGAGTTAGATTATCAAGGTTTCGTAACTCATTACAGATTCCTTCCAGCGTACATGCTCTAGATATAGTCACCCAGCTTTTCTATGAATACAAATTACAGTTTAAAACAGCTAGAAATCCATTTATCTAACCACAAAACACCCTCTGTAATTCTTTGCACAGTGGTTGTGAACAGAAGTAAACTCTGAGTTATAAAACAAAATCCTGACTCATCTCTAATTAAGTGGCCAATTTGTAAAAGAAATTAAAGTTTACAAGTAAGAGGAGGGGGTTAGAGAGGAAGAAACAGCTATAAGTTTTAAAAATACCCATTATTAACAATCTGCAGCAAATCGATTTGTACCTGCAGCTTAGTCAACCCCTTAACAAGCTGGACAATAGCTGAGGTAATTATTTGGGAAAATTATTGCTGTTATAAAATGCAATCAATACTTTATTGTACAAAAATACATTTTTTTCCCTACCGTGCTTCTAATTTTCTAGAGCCAAGATGGCCTTGTGTGGTTTTACACAATACAAACAAATGCTGCTTGCTAGTGATCATAATGCAGGAGTGCTAGTCACAACCGGAAAAAAAAACACATGCATTTTATCTGCAAGCTGTCACAAAGTCTTTATTGTTATAAAGCATGTGACTGAAGACTGTAATCTCAGACTAGGGACAGTTCTCCAGGACTGGTTTGTGATTTCCTGGACTCTATAGTTAACTGTGGACCTTTCTCAAATAGCAACTAATCCCAAATGGGTCTATCTCAGAACAGCAACTAATCTCAGGCATTTGATAAATGAAAAGTGGCATCCAGGCAGGCTAACTCTGCTTCACTCTCCAGTGGCGTGCCTCTGCTCTTCACATGTTTAGGTAGTGTAAAGAGGCTTTGCGTGTGAATAAGCAGAGTGTGGACCATGGAGCTGAATCTACAATCCTGAGGCAAGGGTTCTAAACAGAAAAGTATTAGGAATATTTTTAGTTTTCTGCGGAAAGGATGCTTTGTAAAAAGTGCCCCTTCTCAATTTTTTCAGGCTGAGTACCTAGATGGAAGCTCATGGTATATATTGCTCTGCCAGTGCAGTTCTGAAGAAGGCAGTATTGACAATGGGGGAAAGTCCCCATGATGACTTAATGGCCAGGTGAGGTGGGGAGTACCCAAACAACACCTGGCTTAAATGTTTCAGCCAGCAGATGAGAGCATACTCAGTGAAGATCTGACTTCTCTCATTTCCCAGCTCTGAAACTGCACCCACTCACCAGCCACTAAATGTCTGGGAAGATGTAGTCCCTTGCTGCAGATGCTGCTCTCTTTAGGGGAATGTATGTGAATGGAGATATTGAATATCTCCTTCTACAATATTCCTAAATTTATGTATCATTCTGTAACTCCTGAGTATGCTAGAATATGCACTAACAGGATTCCAGCTACTATCCCAGGTTGTGCATCACGTAGGCCCTTTCTACACCATGTCATTACTGCAGGTTACTGTGTTGTAGTGTCATATTGTTCTGCACGTGGGAGTGAAGTACTCTAGCATTATTTTCTGTCATTCTGCATGGAATAAGCTGTTAATGTGCCACCATGTGGTGGGAAAATACAGTATTTGAAAACTGGAAAAAATCCAATTCACGTTCCAACACTGAAGTAAATTCAATTTTTTGTGGTGATGCAGAAATGTACATCTGCACCAATGTGCATTGGTGGGTGGCAGAAGGCAGGTTGTAAGGAAGTAGGTACATGATATGTAGTACATACCTACGTATGTATGCACAAATGGAACCAACCAAAACAAACAAACAAAAACAACCCTAAACCAGCCAATCATGGCTGCTGGGGTGGGGTGAGGGGAGCCAGGGGAATGATCAACGAGGAGCTAGTGCGGACACACAAACTTGTACTCCTCCAGAGGAAAATGCTTTAGATTGGGGTGTGTGCAGAAAACAACAAAGGAAATCCATGTTATTTAAATATGCCATGAAATGGCGTGAACTGCTTCTCATGCCTCAAGCGGAAAAGGCCCTAATCTCAGTAGTGCGCCCCATTTTGCGGGGTTAGGTTGATCCATATACCTTCCCCACAGACTTACTGTACTGCTCTGAAGCCCCACTGCAGAGCCATTTCGTGCCACATGGGAGTAGGTGGGATCGAAGAAGCATCTGGCTGTCTCCCGGTAGCCAGACACAAAATGGTTACATCATTGCCAAGATCCACAAAGGTCCTTTGAAGACCTCAGTATTGCTATAGCCATTTTGTACCAACTTCATTAATTGAGGTATATACATGTACTAAATATTAGGTTATTTATAAAAGGCATTCCCTGATCAGTCAGGGTGTGGTATTCCCAGTATGGGTTAATGTTGAGTTTATACTCTATTTCTTTGTTGGCCATAATCATACATTTACATTTAGTTTATAGAACATTCTTGCTGTTTTGAATTAATGCAAAATTTGTACTAATTTCAGAGGAAGCAGGAGAAGGCTTGCTCTAATGTGGGAGGAAGTATGGGTTAAGTAATTTCTCCAGTTTTTACAGAAGCAAACAGAAGGGTAGAAACATTGGTACATATGATGAAATCATAGGAGACCATGCTGAGAAGGAATCAATTTTCCCAAAGAACTCCCATTTTTGTGGCACAGACCAGCTCTCTCCATGTTGCCAGCATTTAGGCCCCAGGTAAACAGCCAAACCAAAACAACAACCCCACAATTTTGCTGCTGTTAGCTATGATTGCTTCCATATTTGTCTTGTAATTTGACAGAAATTAGGAACAAATGAGAAAAGTTCACTCTCTTAGGTTTTTAACTACAGGACCTTGAAACTGACAAAATGGTTGTCTACTTAGGTACTTTGCTGTAAATCTATGCTGACAGCTGTAAATGGAAACTAATAAACAAATTATACAAGTAAAGAAAACTGGATCCTGTTCCGTAGAGGCTCCACAAGCCACACAGCTAATGTTATGAAGCAAAAACTGATCAGGCCCTAGCTGATCTTTTCAATTCACTTTTGGTAATAAACAGCAAGCTGTGTGGCAGATGAAATAGTACATTTTTTTTTCTCCTTCTTGTTTTTCATTTTCCTGCCTAGACTGTGTTTGACATATACCATCTTTTTAAAGTGTTGGGCTAATGAGAAGAAATCTCACTATAAAACACATTATTCATCTCCCAAATGTCCATTGTTGTTGTGTGCTTTTGTTTCCAACTTATGGCTCTCCTAAGTCAACCCTATCACAGGGTTTTCTTGGTAAGACTTGGGCCCTTTCCGCAACACACCTTTTCAAGGAGCTGGGGTGCAGGGATTGCATGAGCAGCCTCCAGCGAGAGGCTCTCATGTTCTGGTTCCTTCAGCTCCGCAGCTGCCGCCCGCTAGAGCAAGAGCCCTGCGTCTTCCTTCCGCAGTGCAGCCTGGGATTTTCCCAGGCTGCACTGGGGCAGGAAGTGTGAGCACTGCGGCTCTGGTGCTCTGCAGGCACGATAAGTGCATGCAGGGCCCCGGAGTGATGCATGATCGCGCACCATTTTTGGCTAAAGGCGAAAATGAAAAAGTGTGCGAGTGGCGCGTGCCAGATCCTGTAGCATCGCGCAATTGTGAGTGTGTCATGTGGACCACTCCTCACATTTGCGCAACACTTGAGGGGCCCTTTCACATGACAAATGCCGTGCGAAAAGGGCCTCGTTCAGAGGAGGGTTGCCTTTGATTCTCTGTCAGGCTTAGAAAGTATGACTTCCATGGCTGACCAGGAATTCAAACCCTGGTCTCCAGAGTCATAGTTGAATGCTTAAACCACTACACCACACTGGTTCTTGTGCAAATTTCATTTCCATATATCTAAATGGCACCAGCATCCCCTGCCCCCAATAATCAAGGAAAACACATAGAGTATGCAGTGGTGTGAGGTAGGCTATGGACATCCACTGGGTGACCTTGGGCATGTCACATACCCTCATCACTAGAAAATCTTGTGATAGGTTTGCCTTAAGGTCACCATAAATTGGAAATAACTTGAAGGCACACAACCATATATTAATAGAATTCTGGAAGTAAATGCACATTCACTGGATTACATGTGATAGAAGTGTGGATGATGATGATGATGATGATGATGATGATGATGATGATGATGATGATGATTGCAAAGATACCCTTTCTTCCCACCTAGAAATTATGCAGGGACACTTGGGGGCAATTTATTTTTTTCTCCAAAATATAATTTTTTGGCAAGTAGAAATGTGACCCTTGTTGTGACAGCACCACTGGCTGCCAGTCCATTTCTGGACACAATTCAAAGTGCTAGTTATGACCCATGAAGCCCTATGTGTTCTAAGCTATCTAAGGGACCATATTCTCCCATATGAACTTGCTTGTGTTTTGAGATCTTCTAGAGAGGCCCTTCTCTCTGTCCAAAGGTACAGCTGGTGAAAGCATGAGAGCATATCTTCTCAGTGGCTGGTCTATGGCTCTGGAAGTCCCTTCCCAGAGAGGTTAGACTGGCACGCTCCTTGGTATTTTTCCGCAGAAAGGTAAAAACTCTTTTATCTCAGCAAGGCTTGGAAGACTGATTGTTCAAGGAGAGAGGGCCTTGAATAATGTGCTGGATTTTCTATTTGATGATTTCTTTCGAATGGTTTCAATTTTTAACAGGTTTTAATTTTTGATAGTTTTATTGCATTTTTATGTTGTGAATTTTTAGCTATCTTTGTTTTAACAGTTGCAAGCCACCTTGAGTCCCAAATGGGGAAAAAGGCAGGATGTAAATATCATCATCAACAGCAACATCATCACTGTTGTCCTTCAGCCCTGGGAAGTTTACGTTGCTGTACACTATGGGTGTACAAAATATAAACATTGCCTTTGAACTCATGTTTAGGAACTACACAAAAAATATGGTCCAGAACTCAATTTGTACATGTAGTTTCTATGCATGCCTAAACCAAACATATGGATTAATGTCCATACAAAGGTAGGGCTTTCCACCCTGATGCCTCTGTTCCTCCTTGCTGCCTTATTGCATTGCAGTCTTGCTACAACTGTTTCATTTAGTAAAACAATTTAGTCATATTTATGTGCATCAGAGACAAAGCAATGTAGAATTACATGAAGTCTATTAAAAACCACAGCTTAATGAAGACCAGAAAATCCCAATCAAAATATTATTTTAAAAACTGTCCAAAGCCAACATCCTGGGTTTTTTTCACAAATGTTATTGTAGTACTATGATTGTATTTGGTTTAGGGAGGGTTATTTAGAATTTTCAGCCACAGAGCTTGAATGTTTCATGAAACTACAAATCCCAAGATTCCACAGGATACAGCCATGGTAGTTGAAACGGAATCATATTGATATAACTGGTTAGTGTCAAAGGCCCCCTGGTGAAACATTGCCTTTTTTTTTTTTTTTGCTCCCAGCAAGGATTAGCTTGATCAACCTTGGGAAGTTGTTTCACAAACACTGAATGTTCTGTGTTGCCATAGACAAAGCCCTTGCTCTTTATATCCATGGAGCTGTTACTTCTGGCTGCGAAATTCTTGACATTTTTCTTTTCAAACTGAGATTGAAAGCCTGACAGATATGGCCCCCAAATGAAGTAATATCTTCCATAGATTTTACCCTCTTTTCTTCTGTTTAGTTTTGAATGAGGGAGTTTTATTATTATTATGCCAGATTTAGCTTCTTCACAGTGCTTTAAGAGATTACCATCATGTTCTGCAGAAATTTAATATATCTGAGGAAGAGCTTCATGATCTTCATCACTGAAAGCTATCTACACTATCTTCATACATCTTCCCCTCTCAAGGAATATGCTCTCAAAATGTTGGTCAGAACTGTAATATGCAGTAGAATTGACAGCCAACTTGTTAAAGCCCATATTTATATTGTTTCTACTACAGCAAACATAAACATAACAGATTCCACTTTCATGGTCAAGAAAGAAAATTCAGTTGAAGACAAATGTTTCCATAGCCAAACTTCAAGCTTTCTTTCCATATTTGAGGCAGTCTGTGTGAACATCCAGCTCACTTTCTTTGTATTTCCTTTGAGACTTAACTTCCTTTTGCTACATTTACCCAAGGCAGATTCCCATAGGTTTATCTTCTCTTTATTGATCAAGGTCTCCTATGGCCATTTTTAAAAAGTGGTTAGTGATAGTAGCAGCAGTGGCCTCTTACATCCTTGGGATAGGGATCTTCTCAGGAGATTTCCAGGAGATTACTGGTGACTACTACAGACTCCAGACCAAACATGACATTATGACATATCTGAACCACCACCTGAGCCTCTCTTGGTGGAGGAACACATTTATTTATCTATCTATTTGTTTGTTTGTTGCATTTATATGCCATCTTTCTCCCAAGCTGGGACCCAAAGTGGCTTCCAATGGGTAAAAAACATTAAAAGCATATAAACAATTAAAACATTAAAATACATATAAAATTGTACAATTGATTTTAAAAATAAAACAGCTAAAATAAGTTAAAAAAGGTCTCTATCTCACCTATTGAAGGCATGCTTAAAAAGGTGGCTTTCAAAATTGAGAAAATTACAGGTTAAAAACTCATATGGTTTGCTATGACAAAGCAATTGCAAATAAAGAGTTTAACAATCATTGTATCCGAAAGACTTTATTGAAAGTGTGGTTACAAATAAAGTACAAATTTTACAGAAGACTTCCGATGTGGACCTCACCTCAAGAAGCTTTTAAGATTGCCCCAACAAAACAAGGGAATTTATTGACGTATCAAGAGTTGCTGAAATGGGATGGAGACAAGTTAAGAATGTGTACAGAAGAGGAACCAAAAGAGTTAGGACATGAATTCAATTGGTTCCTATGGAGACAATTAAAAGAGAGATTTAAGATGGATCAAAAATTATATGGATTTGAAAGAAATGAAAACAAATTAGATGTATTGATGCAAGGGGACCAGAAAAAGAAAATCTCTAGATTTTATAAAATACTGTTGCAAAGAGAAATGGAATCAGAGATTGTTAAAGATAATATGGTTAGATGGGCTCAAAATATTGGACACCCAATTGAGTTGGACACACGGGTGAGGACATGGAAAACAGATGTAAAATTTACACCAAGTTTAAATCTAAGGGAATTTTTTTATAAAATGTTACATTGATGGTACATGAGACCTGAAAGGTTGAAAAAAATAACAAAAAATGGGAATGGAAAATGTTGGAAATGTGATGAAAAGGAGGGGTCCTTTTTTCATATGTGGTGGGCCTGTAAGGTAGCAAGAAAATTTTGGAAGGAAATACATGATGAAATTCAAAGAATGTACAGTTTAAACTTTGAAATTAAGCCAGAATTTTATCTGTTAAATATGTTAGGCAACAAAGAGAAATAAGATCTCATCAGAAGACATTGTTACATGTGATAACTGCTGCAAGATTGAGATATGTACAATATTGGAAAGAAAGAAACTATGTTGATATAATAGAATGGAAACTGAGATAGAAAAGTTGACTTTCTCACTTAAAAATAGAACTTTGAAAGAGAATGGAAAGAAGTTCTGAACTGGGTATAGAATAAGAAAAGGAAGGAATAAAGAAAGACTGTTGGTAATGTAAGCTAATAATGTTATAGGTAAAGTATTAAGTTGTAATGTAACAATGTTAAATGTAACAATGTAAGACTATCTTTTAAACAGAAACAATGTATGAATGGAATGTAAACACAGACTCAATTGGAAAGAAAGATGTTTGAAAGTGGGGAAGGGTTTTTTTTCCCAACTAAATTTCAAGAAAAATATACATAAAAAACCCTCACATGGTTGAAGATATACAAAAAGTTGTGATCAAAATATTATTAAAACAGCAACAAAATTAAGAATAAAAGCAGTACAGTACAGTACAGTTAAAACTATCTTGCAAGCGAGTAAATTCCCCCAAACCTGCTGGAATTAAAAGACAGCAAAGAGGAATCTAGCCTAGCCTTCTTAGGAAAGGAGTGCCAGAGTCTCAGAGCAGCTAGGGAGAAAGTCCTCTGCTGCATTCCTACCGAGCTTACCTGTAGGACCAAGAGAAATGTATTCACCAAAATTTTCAGGGCTCAGGAAGGCTCTTATGGCAATAAATAAATCACTTCATTTGTATCCCAATATTTCAACAAAAGTGAGACTCAAAGCTGAAACCATGTCTCTTCAAACAGCCTTAAGCCAAGGAAACTGGTATGGTTCCCCGCCTCTGTCTCTTTAGACTGAGGGATGGAGCATTCTTTGCCATTCACCAACTAATCTGTATCTGTATGGTGGTCCCTTTCATCACCCTCTGGTCACCCGGGTGTTCAACTTGCAACCAACATTAAAAGGTATAGAGGCAGAATTAACAGTAACACGCCTCCTAACCCCTTTAAAGTATTGGAGTCTCAGGATATTTATATGGAAGAATGAGCAAGCTCTCTGTTAGTCTTTTAGGCTATTTATTACACACAGTCATAGGTATACAAATATGCATGCTTCCCTTGGGGAGAAGCATACACATTTCAATGTCAAGGCTCATTACTTTCATTATATTATATTATATGTAAGGTGTTGCACTTTCATAGGGACTGAAAATTTGTATCATCTTCATTATTTAGCTTCTCTATACTTAACACATTAACACATAGAGGAATATCACCACCTTTAACACTAGCATTAGCCATTTATCCACTAAAGAATATCATCACACTTACTGAGAAATTTAAGCTTCACATCTGTGGTAATACTCACAAGCATCCAGGAGGCTAATCCATGGACGTTGATATATACAGAGCTTCATTGTTTATATATCTATAAACATCTGTAATAGGCATCCATTATTCACAATGGGCATATATCTATTGAGACTGAAAGCATATCTAACCTATGACAGCAGAGATTCTTGCTGACCAGCATGGTCTGTCTTCATCATCATGGTTTGGGCAGTCATCAGCTAGGAATAGCGCAATTGTTTGTCATTGTTTATCATACAGCAGAGGCGGATGCTTGGATTGCCTCCCATCTGTCTCTCCGTAGCCTGTTTTAAATCCTTCCTGTCTTAATTAACTGATATAACTTGTCCAATACGATAAAAGAAGTTCAGTATATTCCACTTATGTAAGCAACTAGTCTCCTCCCTAGAGGCGATGTAGCTCCAAGTATATTTAGCTCTTGGCTGTCTGCCGTTAGATTACATCAGCCATCTGATTGCATCAGCTGGTACATTGTACCTGTCTTGGGTTCATTATCAATCATGTCACTGTTGATATTTTCTGATCACTCTTTGTAGTTGGGTTGGCTTCCTGCCTGGAATTAGCCAATGCCTTAGTAACACACACACATTCTGCAATATGCTGATTGCTCTGCTTTGTATTTTATGCTTTATAAACCCATTACTTACATTATTGGATCTTATTTTTGTAAACTTAATTTTGTAAATTAGAACCCAAATTAGTGTGCAATCTGTATCACCAAGTAAAAGCTGCATATTTGTTTGTTACTTTGCCAAGTTAAGCACCACCAAGGAAAGAAGTGAGATAAATGATTAAATCAACAGGTTTTTATTTGTCTCTACCATATGTCTTTGCCACCACTTTATCATCAGACCCTACCATGCCATTATTCTTTTCTCCATGCTGGAAGAAGGTTCACATCCTGATGTCTGTGAATGAAGTGCTTGAGCTGACATGGTCTGGCTGGTCTGACAACTATACAATGAACCATAAAACACCACTTGAAGATATCAAGGTAAGAAGTACATTTCTCCCCCCACATTTATGGGTTTTGCTTTCATGGATTGGATTATTTGCTAAGTGCCCCCTTACCTCCCCTCTCATTCTCCCCTCCCATTCCCTGGCCTTTTGGCCAGGTGCAGGGAGGGGAAAGATAATCTCTTCCCTGCACTTCCTTACTGCCACCCTCATAGGTGCTTGGGTGGCGGCTGGCAGGAACATGCAGAGCAGGTGATCGCCTATTCCCTGCACGCCCTGGGACCACCTCCTGTGTGGGTGCTCTGGAGGAGGCTGGGAAGAAGGTGTGTGGGGTGTGATTGCCCATTCCCTGCATGCCCTGGGCTGCAGCCACTGCAGGATGGCAGCCAGCAGGAGTGTGGGAGGAGGGTGCCAGCCAGGAAATTATTCACAATTTTTTGACATTCATGAGGGTTCTCTGTCCCTATGCCTCGTGAATGTGGAGGGCCTACTGTGTACACATTGATTAAGTAACAACACTGATATTAACTACTGGGGGGAAAGTGTGAAATTTGTCATCTGAATGACCCCTAAAAATGCCTAGGTGTTGCTGAAATGCAAACACTTCCAGGAGTCTTCAACCACACAAATTTTTAGGTCGGTTGTTCCTGAATCTGCTTCATTGCTATTGTATATGCTTTAAAAATGTTTTCTTTAGTCATCTGTTTGAGAACCTCCTTAATCTGAATGATGGGCTGTCAGTTTTGTAACAAATAACTAAAATAAAAATGTATCCCACACCTGATCAAGCATGAAAAAGTATCGGGTGGCTGCGCATGGAAGAATGACAGACAATAAATATTTTTCTAATGAGAAAATCTTAAAAGGGGAGGGGATAGAGAAAGAACAAAGGAAAAACTCTACAATCATACTTTATCTTTTCAAAAGTATGCATGAACTATTTATTTTATCTTTAGAATAAACGTACACTAGCAAAATTCTATGGCTTACAAGAGCTACCTGCCTTTCTTAGAGTTTGCCTTCTGTCATAGCAGAGTCACCATGACCTATGTGTAGTTACTCTTTCAAATATTGTTGTGATATATCTGAATCAGGGACATTTTCAAATTTATCCAGTTCCACTGGAGACTATCAGCAGGGCAGTGAGTCCACATTGGAGTTTACTCTGCATTTTAAAGGAGTTATCCAAATTCCTGAACCTATTTTAGGGATAGGGGTGAGCACCTTGGATAGCTCCATTAATGTTCATTCTAAAACCTGGAGCTTATTTGGGGTCCGGTCACCATTTTCCAATTAGTACTGTTTTCTTCTTCCTTTTTGATGATAGTAAATGCACATGACTCAGAATATGTGTATAGTCAGCCCTCCATATTCACAGGTTTCACTTTGCGGGTTTGATTATTCATTTGCTATCATCTCTGCTGCCTTCCTATGCCATTCTTAATAGGGGCTGCAAGCTTCGTGAGACTGAGAAATGGCA
The DNA here is from genome assembly GCA_948472985.1 of Iguana delicatissima. Taxonomy (NCBI): domain Eukaryota; kingdom Metazoa; phylum Chordata; class Lepidosauria; order Squamata; family Iguanidae; genus Iguana; species Iguana delicatissima. Next base: position 91,777 of record CAOKZL010000551.1, on the reverse strand, counting down.
AGTGAGGCTTGTAAGTCTGTTTTAAAAATGGTGTGGGGCAGCAGTGGAGATGGCAGTAAGCCCCACCAGTCCCTCACCTCAGCCTTGTGAAGGAACCCTGGTGCCTCAAAGGAATCCACAGTGGGTTGAATATGGTGATTGTACTTTTTTGTGTGTGTTACATATGGTTTGGGAGGGCCTAGAGTTTTCTGTGTGTTACATATGGTTTGGGAGGGCATAAAGTCACAGTTTTTTTTAACTTTCATGGGGGTCCTGTGCCCTTAATCCTAGCAAATGTGAAGGGATTACTATATAGAAAAATACACACAAACATGTGTTAGTGAATGTGAATAATGTGCTGTTGCTGTTGTTGTGTGTCTTCAAATTGTTTCTGACTTCTGGTGACCCTAAAGCATCCCTCTCATGGGGTTTTCTGGGTCTGAGAATATATGATATGCCCAAGGTCACCCAGTAGGTTTATATCACCAAGCAAGGAATAGAACCCTGGTTTCCAGGATCATAGTCCAACACTCAAATTGCTACACCATGCTGGCACTGAACAATGTGTACATTAAGCAAAATGCCGAAAAGTGTTATGCTAGGAAATGGGCATACCAAAGACCCCCACCAATTTTTTCTTCAGAAATGGGAAAACATACAGGCATTCCAGTATGGGCTATGGATGTGATTTGAGAATACTGGTAAAATTCTGAGAAAATAATTTTTAAAAAGGAGAAGATTTTCCTATCTCTTTTGTCATCCCAAAAGAATACACACAATGGGAAGTAAGGTGCAATTCCATAAATTTATAGTTTGGAGAATAATTCTCTACTTGTTATATTAAAACATGAGAGAACAAGTCATATTTTAATTCCAAAACATTAAAACTGGTATATCTAGATATTGACTTTTCTACTTGTATTATGTCTTCTAATGTGAATAAGACAGTATGCCATTGAAATCTTGGAATGCCTACTCAGAAGTAAACCTAGGAAGGTTTAATTTTTCCCCACTCTAGAAACTGTGTTTGTACTGTAGTCCAAAAAGTATGTATCTTTTAAAAGCCATTATTAAATTTACATGATGCAGCATATTCACAACCAACCTGTTCCTTTTTAAGGCAGCACTATAAAACTCACATTTTAGTGGGGGGTTTGGGGAAGCTATTATGGTTTTTTACAACTCTATTTTATTAATATCTGCATACTATTTTTGTAGCTATCCTACTTTTGTGATTTTTATCGTAGTTGTTTTTAATTGATTGTTGTTTCTGCTTTTTTTGTGCTGGATACTTTAAAGTTTTTAAGCTGCCTATATTTATTAATGGATGCGTAACCCATAGAACTATGTGCATGCTCCTGGTTTCATGCAAGAACAGCAAAACAACAAAATCTGGCATCTCAAGATTCTTAGATGTCATTATAAACCCACTCAGAAAAAAGTTTCCTGCTTTTATGACTGCAGAAATACTCACAAAACCTTATGAGATGTCCTTGGGGAGACTTGAAGAAGATTAGCAATGGCTCCTTGCTACCTCCATAAACCCAAATATATCATGCAAATGAGAAAATTCTGAGGAGCAAATTTGCTTAAGTAGCATGGTTTATATGGGTTGCACAATTCAGCTTTTCAAAATTCAGCCAAAAGGCAGTGTGTCCAGTTACAGGAAGGGATCTGGATGTATCTGTGCTCATCTCATGGCTCTCTGGCAATATGGGAATGGCAGCGTAGGGTGGAGGATGGGCTGTGCTTCTGACACCAAAGAACCCTCTCTGGCTGAGAATTCTACATGTCCCTCGCTAAACTACAAACCCCAGGATTCCATAGGATGCTGAAAGTTGACTAAAGCACTCTTAACATTGTAGCGTGGAAATGGTCTATGTCTCTATAGATACATTTCCATAGAACCTGACCTATATATCACCTACACTGTTTATCACCTCCAGTTTATCTACTATATAAAAGTCAATGTTTGTCTGTGAGTTTGTGAGTTTGTCTGTTTGTCTGCATCAGGCAGGTGAAGACCTCAAATGATTGGCTGAGCGAGGTAAGGAGACCTCATATGATTGGCTGGCTATGAAGATTCTATGGAATCCTGGAGCTGGCAGTTTAGGGAGGGGCTTTTAGAATTCTCAGCTGAGAGCTCTTGGGCCTCAGGCCGGTTGCTATGGAGATGAGGCCTACCATCAATAAGGATGCCCAGAAAACGTTTGGGAGGCATATGTGAGAAAAATTAAAGTGACATACACAACATAGTTGCAAGGTCTTCTCTCCTCACACAGAAGATTGTATGGGTTCCATATGTGAGGAATCTTAAAGTCAAAATTCAAAACAAAAAATGCTTCCAGAAAAATGTTAAGCCATTACACAAATTCAACAGAAAACAAAAAAATCAAAAGCCAGTACATCAACATCGCCAGACAACACAGATTGGATTGGGGACTATCGGGAAAAGTTAGTAGGTACTGGAATAGGCTGGTAGCGATGGAGGTGATGCCTAGCAGCAAGGAGGAGAACAGTGTATTCCCTCTGGAACCCAACCTCTGTATGTTAACAACTCTGAATACAGATTGGATTGGGGAAAAATTACAGGTACTGCAGAAGACAGTTTGGTTAGTTCTTAAGAGGAAAATAAAATCCTGGAAAAGTTACAGGTACAGGACCAGTTTGGGGAATTAGAGACACAAGATATCAAATCTGTGTATTTCAACTGCATCTAACTCCTAAAGTAAGGTAAAGTAATTCCTAAAGTATTTCTAACAAGTGTTACCTATGAGAAAATAAAATCTTGGGCAATGCCAGGTAAATACTCTAGTCAACATGTATGGAAGTAGGAAGGTTAAAATGACAGGCAGGAAGAGAAACTGAGTAACACAGAAGGAAAACACAGGGTGAGGGAACAGCTCCCAGGAAGTGACTCAGGACACACCAAAAGAGAGACTGAGCTGGAAAGAAGAGATTGTTAGGAGTTGACTGCAGACTTGTTTAATTAAAGTTCCTTGTTTTTTTTGTCATATAATCCCTGCTTGAGTCTTACTGACAACTAGAACTATATGAAACATCTAGCATCAGAAACAGCACACTCAGTGCTAATACATATGGCCCTATTGCAGGAGAACGTGAGTGGCAGGTTAACATTGCATTAAGTTCTTGCTTGTGGTTTCCCCACAGATATCTAGTCAGCCACTGTGCAACCAGAATGTTGGAGCAGACGGGCCTTTTCCTCTGATGGTTTCCTTGTGTTTTTCTCAGTTCTTTGACAAAATGCAGCCTCTTGTGGATCAAACCCACAAATGGAATTGGTCCATGAAAATTTCCTCTTGCAGACTTAGGTTAATTATTTATGGGGTTTTGGCAGCCTAAAATGGTAATAAGAATCCCACTTCATTTCTGGTTTGCTGAAGATTCACTATTTGTTCGTATGGATAAACGTCTTAATCTGTGAAGCTAATCAAGTGAATGGCTAAGAATGCATGCCTGATATAATATCTCCAAATTTAAATTTAAATAATTTAAATCTCCAAATATTGTTTGTATATCCACTTTATACAAGGGATGTACTTATAAGTGTCTTCATCTGTCTTTGGGTTTCCTTCATTTCCATTTCTCTCCTTTTATCTCAAGAGATATTTTTTTTTCTTGTGGCATACTTCCCATTTTCAGCAATTCCTTTTTGAGATCTAATACCGTTTAGTACATGCACGTATTTCTTTATAGTTATGTTTTCTTTTTTCTTTTTCACGAGAAGGTTTTCTTCATGAGGGGTCTTGGCATATGAATATGAGAACAAGCTAACAAGTATAAGTAAGTGTATTAATAATGAACAACACTAGTCTTTCCAGAAGGTACCTGTGTTAGTCTGTTACAACAAAAACAACAAAGTCTCATGGCATCAAACACGCATGCATCTGTGAAGTGGGATGCAATCCATGAAAGTTTATATCAAATAGAACTTGTTAGTCTTTAAGATAATAAGAGTGTTCAACATGAATAGTCAGTCTAAGATCTTTTCATATTTGTCCTAAGGAGATATTTTGCAGTTGTGTTGCCAACAGCATTATTCTGGAAGGCATTTTCAAAATATTTTCTCATGACTATCTGAAGCTCATATAAAGGAGCTACTTAGAGTTACATACTTGTGACTGGTTGTATTCACAACCCTTATGTATTCACTCTTTCAGGAATACATAGGAAACATGAAAGTCCCCATATCCTCACTTAACTGCAGCACCTGAAAGAAACAGGACACTATTCTTTTGTCAATCAGGAAGCAGATGGCGTATATTTATACTCTCTCATTCTCCAGCGATCTCTGGTGAAATGGAGAATTGAGACAGCAACCATGCTTCTGACTGTTGCACAAGAGGTAGCTTATGGGAGGGAGTAGAAATATCAGTCATCTGCTTCCTGATCCACAGGGGAACAGATTCCTGTTGTTCACAGTAAGTGAGGATGGGAAGGAAGTCAGACTTGAAGACACCATGTAGCTATGTAACTAACATGGTTATCGATATGTAACTGCCTTAGTGAATACCAGCCTGCATTTATATGTTCCTTTCAACTAAAAATAATGCTCAAGGCAACTAACAATATACAAATAAAATGAGCAAAGTTGAAATTAAAACACAAGTCTTTTAAATTAGAACATATATATTATTATATTTTATTAAATTATTTCTATTCTGTAATATCACAGGTTCTCAGGTACAGGCACAGATGAAGTAGTCAAAAATTTACATCTCTAACTGAAATACATATCTAATACAAACCCATAAATTGAAAAACAACAACAACTAGAAACTAGAAGACCCGCAATTAAATCAGATTAGATGACAAAAACTTCACTGAATATGGATGTTTTTATCTCTCAGCAGAGGGACAACAGAAATAGAATGGGTTCAGTTTCCCAGAGTTCAAAAGTCTCAGGGAAGCCACTGAGAAACCACTCCTTCTTCTGTGCTGTTGAAGTAGCAGTAAAAAAAATGAAAAGAGTTTCAACAGTACAAAAAATGTTTATCAACTTACTGTTGCTGGAGAGGAAGACACAGAGCCAAAGCATCAGCACAGACAAACAGAGGAAGATAATACCTGAAAGTAGAGCCAACTGGACAAAGGAGATGGTCTTATAGAGCAGGCGGGTGAACATGTGTGCAGGTTATGGGCAGGTAGATATCAGAGTGGGAATCAGTGTGGGTGATGGTTTGATTATCACCCAGTGGACCTTATTTGCACATGGGTGAGGGGCTGATTGGGTGCTGGGCCCCACTCTTTGGGCTAAATCCAATTGTTAGTTTCAACTAAAGTAGATCCACTAACTCAATGGAATTTTCAAATGCATGGATTTACAAAGTTCCCAATGATTCAATAGTTATACTATAGGTGGAACTAACTATCGGATTTTGCCCTTCTTTTAACAGAAATAACAAGCAAGTGGGAGCCGTACCTCCATGCTTACGTTATGGCCCAACATCTAATAATATTAATGCAATTTCATGGGCTTGGATATCATAACATTTTATAAGAAAACCTGCTGCTTTTGTTTTGGTCTCCAGAGGCATGCTTAGCCATTTGACAGACACACCAAATCTTCCCGTTCCACTAAAAATGTCATCCTAGCATCTTATGACATGCCACACTGTCGTACAAAGAGAAAGAAATGAAAAGCATTTCAAAGTTCAAATTATTTCTTTTTTAGCGGATTGTATTTATTTTCTTTGACAAAGAACTCTTATTTTCAACTGCGTTTAATGCAGCAGCTTCGACACCCTTTTGTTAGAACTCAGCATTATTATCCACAGAGCTCAGCCAATTAAGTAAAGCTGCTTTATTTAACAGCATATTAATGCAACCAGCCTTTCCTGCAGTGACGTCAATCTGGCATTGCTGAAAGGTTTCTAAAACTGCACAACCCCTTTCCTTTGGAGAATAGAAGATCTTTGGTATTTTTATTTCTGTAGTCACAATAATAAAGTATATTTTTTTTAAAAAAAATACATGTCAAATGTAACAGTTTTCACTGGAGTGGATTCTTGCTTTTCAGGTTATTTTTCAAAATTCGACCATATGAAAACAAACAAAACACATGCTGTCAACATGGCACCAGATTACTGAGTCAGTTCCTGATCTGAAAAAAATAATGTGAAGGGTATGCTGAAGTCAGAACGGAGGCTAAATGACTGCCATCTCAGATGCTGTTTACAAGTCAGATTTACATTACTGGATATAAGCTTCACTAACAACACAGGCTAAGCTAAAAGAATTTAGTACGATTCTTTCTCCTAGATGAAAACATACTGATCTACCAAAGCACAAAAGACAGATGTTTCTAATTTTCCCAGATTTCATCAATTACATTCTTCAGTTATTGAAATTAGCATTTAGAGATATACTTCATTTTTTTACATGACGTATAAAAAGTGCCTATAAATATGCATTATCAAAATAAAGAACTATGTGGAAAGTTGTGGAATCTGCTTGATTCAAAAGAGTTTATTTTCTAATCCTGTTTGATGCAGCGGTACTTGTGATAAACTTTCAATTTACACTGATTTAAATTACTTCAGGATTGTAGTAATGGCTGTGGCCTTCTAGATGAAAATTAACATGTTTAGTATGGAGATGGAAAGAAATTTCATTGGACTTGACATTCTTGATGAAAGTAGTCTTTTCTCACCTCCTGAGGCTTGCTGCGAAAAAAGAAAAGAGTATAGCTTGCCTTGAGCGCTCACACATTTGCAAGCTTTGCAAAGTGTTCCTGTGAAATAGGGGAAGCATAAAACAGTGTTCATATTTGAAACTGCAAACAACTACATGTGCGTATTTGGACAAAAATATGCAGAAGCATGCTTTAATCAATGAGGAAAAAGTTGACTAAATTAGGTATCTGGTATAGATAAAGGCATAATTTAGAATAAATTGCACTATACTGCATTATAATTTGCACAGATTTTAGGGTGGGGAGAAAACACAACGTCTTACAAATATGAAAAATGCATGAGAAGACAATGCAGGGAGAATACAGAGAAAGAAGGCTACAGCTTTTCATATTTCCAATTGATCTTGCCCTGCAGATTTGTGTGTGGGGATTGGGGCTGTGTTGGGAAGGGGACTGAGTGAGAACTAGCATGGTGTGGTGGTTTGAGCACTGGATTATGACTCTGGAGGACAGGGTTTGAATCTCCACTTGCCTATGGAAGGGTACTGAGTGATCTTGGGAGAGCCACCTTCTCTCAGCTTCAGAGGAGGGCAAAGGTGAACCTCCTCTGAACAGATCTTGTCAGGAAAACTCTGTGATAGGTATGCCTAAGGGCCACCATGAGTCAAAAATGACCTGAAGGTGCACAACAACAAAGGAGATTGGATAGCAGGATATGAGAAAGCATGTTCTGGCCACCCAAAGTCTGCTTGTTTGTTGGTAAGTCATTCTTGTACCCAGGCGATGCCCAGACAGCTTCAGGGAGTGGACATCTTTGTTGCCACCTGATTGGCAGACACCAGATTGCATCACGGCTCAAATCAGCCTCATTGGGGCATAGGGGACAGAGATTGGAAACTTTATTAGTGTCAACTGCCCTGCTAGGCTTCTTTTTTTCTCCATTGTGGTGCATGTCACTGCCTCTAATGCAGTGTAAGTTTATCTGGTCATCTCACTATATCAGGTAGATTCTGTCCCTTCTCTCCTTTTTTCCCCTAACCTACACTGTATTCAGAGAACTTTGAGCAATTGTCTTTAAGTCATGTCCTTAAATATACTTGGCACCTGATCACTTGGTAGGTTGTGTACTTGTATCGCGTAGAAAACAGGATTTTTGATGAATACTCTTGGCATCCACTTGGTGAAGGGTTGGTTTTCTAGAACTGTCCCTTTAGGTGACAGGACCCAGCGGTGGGAAAGCAGACTGCCTTTAGGTAGGGGCATTCTAACTTTATGGGATCATGGAGCTCCTCAGGTTGAACTTTCAGCATTGGGCTGTCTTGGGAGCAACCTTGGCTTGCTCTTGGAGTTCAGGTGTTTTGGCCAGGAGAAGCTGTGTAGGGGATGGAGGGCTTACTTCTGCCTTGGTGATACTATACTAGTTTAGCTCCCCTTTCTGAATTTCAGAGGTTCATTTGAACTACAGAGTTAAATAAGTTTTTTAATGTGGTCCTATTCAACCCAGTAACTGTGTCAGATTTCATTATTCGAATGATGGGTCAGCAAATTGACATGCTTTACATGAGACTGGAGAATGTTGGCACCACAACTGAAATAACTTCTGCAGAGAGTGTTCTCCTGGTGGAGGAAATCAGGCAGATGATGACATCTTGCAATATAGGTCACATATAATAGATTTCCTTCATCTTTTTTGCTATGATCATGTCTATGGTGTATTTGCATGCCTTCCAACTGTCCCAGTTTGGAAGAATAGTCCTGATTAATTTTTGGCCACTCCACTTTTCAGCTGTTTTTAAAATGTCCCAGTTTCTCTTTCCTCCCTCCACTTTTCCTTTTTGTCCAGACCTTACTTCAGTAGCTATAAACTGAGTTTAAAGGACAAAAGTAAATTGTGCTCAGCTCAGCAGTGGGGAGAGAAGGGGATGCAGTGGAATCTTGCCCTTTCCTGCAGATTCAGAAAGAAGCAGTGTTATAACCTCTCCTGACTTGTTCGTTCTTCCTCATTAGTAAGCTTTTCCATTTGACCAGGCTCTTATATTTCTTACCCGCATGTAACCTGATTTTCATCAGAAATGCTGAGGAGAATGGATTTGCCTTCTGTAGAACAGTAATGGATAAGTCTCTTTCCAGTTTGTGACATAAGTTTCCATCTTGTGACCTTTGTGTACGCACTTATTAAGTGTATTCCACCACAATTTTGCATTAATCTTGAGGGTTTTTTTTTTAAAAAAATGCAAAAATTTGCATTTGAAGAAATCTTTCCATAATTTGAATTTGTGGGGTTTCTTTTTAACAAAATGCACATTAAAAAAAAAATCTTATCTTAAAAGAGATGCTTTAAAATCATTTCCATAAGTATTTTGAGCCAGGGCCTGCACTGAAAAATCTGTAGTACCAAATTCTTTGATCACTCCTACTCAAGGGTTCTCTGGCAAAGAAGTGACGTATTGTCTGACCGTGAGGAGACAACATTATGGCTTGAGATTTGTTATCAGTGATTTTCTTAAAATATCCTGACAGCTCCAGGAAAACAAGATATAGCTTGCATCCATTGAAAGCAATCATTATACTCATAATCATAATGACAATGTTTTCATCTTTTTCTTCAGTACTTTATGCTGAAGGATGAACACACCCCTCGATGAAAAGAAACACTGCTGTATCCATTACAGTTAGCCACCCAGCTGGTTACTCAAGAGTCACTTAATTCTTGATTTTTCCAGTATGTGTAGCTCAGTCTTTTCAGGAAAGTGAAGAAATTATTAAGAAGACACATGTAACCACTGGTGAAAAAAAGTGAGAGAGAAAATGTCCAAGTGGAAAATATATATATTTTTGAAGTCACTGATAGAGGAGTGTGTGAGAGTAACTGGTTGATTTTATGCACTTGCTCCCAGATTACCACACCTGGAAATGTGGCTGCTCTGTGAACAAGGTAAGCTAATTACAGGCATGTAGGAGTGGCATATAGGCATGTAGAAGAAACGTGAATAAGCCTTCTCTGGTATAGTTTGAGGAACACAGCATATTCTGCATATTATTTTCCTCCTGCAATTTTTATTCAAAAGTTGGGTATCAGTAGCTTTCCTCTTGTATCTTTTTCTAAATTTAGGACAGGCCCATGGGGTTCTGCTCATGATAAAAAAGTTGCACAATTGAAACAGAAGAATATTGATTTCCATTTTTAAAATTATGAATAAATTAAAATGATCCTTAACTGTCTAAAAAGAAAATTTTAAAAAACACATCTTGTACTTCTTTTTAAAAGCTTCCCTTTTGCTGGAGTATCTTTGTAGATACACAGCACAGCAATAACTATTTACAGGGAGAAGACTAATTTATGAATATTTGTTCCAAGTCCTACAGTATTCTTTAAGTTTTCCTTAAGAAATGGAGTGAGAAGGCTATAAGATGTAAGAAAAATTTGGTTGTTAAAAGAAACAGGACAAAGAGACATTTTATTTAGCATGCAAAGCCCTTTACAGGGCAACTGACTGTTATCCAGAAGAAATTGTTTCCTTCTTTCTGTACCAGTTTGTTTTTACTTCTGCAATTGCTTTTTCAGTCTCTTTCTATTTATTTTGTTGCATCCTCTGTATGCTTTCTGCATTTTGGCAGACAGCTTTTCACATTTAGCTAGGCATTTGCTTTATCTTCATTCTTTATGTAAGTTCCTAAACCTCTTTCGTGAACTTGGGTTGAGGGAATAGGAGGGGGAGATATAGAATATCTTTCTGTACTGCAAAGCTTTCTCCCATCCTGCTAAAGAAGTTCTCAAGAAGGACATTGTGAGGTCTTGGCATAAAGTGCAGATTGATGCCTTCCCGTGAATGCATCTTTTTGTTACAGATCCATGATTGTTAGTTAAAGGTGTCCCTTTTCTATAGAGGTCCTGTTTGATTGTGAGCCAATGGAGGCAGAGATGTTGCCATCAGTCACTATCATTTAACTCCCAGACTTGGATGAAAATTTGGTTCCCATGATTCTGTAGTCTGAGTCAGCTTAAGAGGGATGTATGTAGGTTGCAATAGTGGGGGTGGTTTCCTGAATGGATTCAAATGTTCTCTGTCAAAAAAACCTTGCCATTCTGTTAGCACTGAATTAGAAGGCTATGATTCTTCAGGGTCTAATATTTTATAATGTGGAACACGCTATATTTATTTTAACAAGAGTATAATACGAGCCTTTGTTCTGAAATCTCCGCTTTACCTTTCACTTTTCAGACATTTTTATTGCAGAACTGATTTCTTGCATGCCTCTGTTTGCTATCTTTCCACATTTAATGCAGTGCAATTTGTTAAAATGTTATAGACAACTAATTACATTTCCCTGATGGGATAGCAGCTGATGAGCCCCTCTGCTTTCTCAGAGAGAAGAAGTCAGCTGCAATATGGAGTTAGAAGATAAGCTGAAAGTCTATCTAGTCAAATATCCTGTTTCTATACTGGAAAACCAGATTCACTTATGAAGACTACAAGGAGGACAGAAACATTTTACTCCTTTTACATTGTGGGATCCAGCAAATGATATTTAGTGGCACATAAGCTTTAATATGAGATTACCAGAGTAGTACTCATGTTTGTCTGTTGCAGCAGAAACAACAAATGATCTTGTGACCCCTTAAAGACCAAAAGGTTTTATTTAGCACTTGTGTTTACAGAAGTGGACAGGAGCCCACTTCATGAGATGTAGTATCGTACAACAGAAGTATCCTGTAATCTACAAAAACCTATACCAAATAAAACTTTTTAGTCTTTAAGGTGAGACAAGAATATGAAGGTTGCATTGAGCCATCATACTTAATAACTATGAACAGAGCTATCTTCCATGAATTTGTGCAATCTAACAAAGGCATCTAAGTTAGTGACCATTGCTGCATACCATTATAGTAGCAACTCACATGAGCTCTGGTCAGCTCAGTCAATGTGGATAGACTGTGGGAGTCCAAAACATGTTAGGAGATTATAGTTATCCTCCATTGTTCTTAGAAAGTATGCATTCTTACTAGTTTTGTGCAAATAATGACAATGATTCTAGATCAACTACTAAGTTAAATAACTAGTTTAAATAATTGGTCTACTCCTTCCAATCTGTACTTGCTGGGCAGTAGCTGCTGTAAACAACAGGGGTCTGATCCCTTGTTGATTGGAAAGCAGCTGATTGACATTTCCACCCTCCCCCCATCATGAGCAATCTCCAGCATGATGATCAGAAGCAGGATCAGTTTCATAAACTTCTCCTAGCACCAGAGCTCACTCATAGGAGAGGGAGATGGAGAGGAATGTCAGTCTTTTGCATCCCAATCAACAGGAGGAGAAACCCTGTTGTTTGCAGCAGTTGCTGTACAGAAAATCCAGACTAAGGGAATTTTACAATCCCTACACTATTGAATTAGTAGAGATCATGAATAAGAACCAGTCAGGAATGTGTAATGCTAGGTTATTTATTTGTAACTGTAGCCATTTCCGCACTAGACTGTTATAGTGCTATTATTCCACTTTCAACGTCCTATGGAATCCTGGGGTTTGCAGGATTCCATAGGACGTTGAAAGTGGAATAATAGCACTATAACAGTCTAGTGCGGAAATGCACTGTGACTGTCAATTCTAACTGATTTTAAAAAATCTTAATAATTTTTGAGTTACTTATTAAAAAAATACTGAGGAAAAATATACCCTCATAGTTCTGAGGGAATGGAAGTATAAAATCTTCCAATGCAATAATTAGCATCCCTTGATTAAGCCCTACATATGTTCTAATGTTGTCGATGTACAAAATGCAAAATTGCTTTACAACTGGGAACTTGATTCTGTGATATTACTTGCTCTAACTTTTTTTTCTGCTAAAAGGCAAATTAGACAATGAGCTTTCCTTGCAATTGACAAACCTGGAAAGAGGAGCCCTTCTTCCAGTGCAGACAGGTGCCTTAGGGTTCTGATCCAATTTGAGACTTCAATAGAAGGCAAAGAGATAAAGGGTCAGACCCCTTTTCCAGTCTCAATCCAGATTGGGGGCACCACAGTTAGTATTAACCTTTAAAAAGTCATAAATTTAATTGCTAATTGCAAGGATGGCCTTTTGCCTGGTTTGGCCCGTATTTCTAGAGAACTCTATTTAATGTTAGATTGTTTGCCTTTGCAAGATAGGGAAATTAATCTAATTGGTTTTCAGGGATTCTGAGCATTTGCAGTAAAATAATTCTCCGGCAACTACTATCTCATTTAAAGAAAGTACTATATCTTCTACAGTTATCACCAAACATATTGAATACCTTTCAATACTATGCAAGAGAATGACTCAGAGGTGTAATTGGCTTCATGTCCACTTATATTAGAACAGTAAATCAAGAATGAAAAATAAATACATTGAAGTTTACTTACATGGTGCAGTGTTACTGACAGTATTTCATTGTGGCGGAGGGAGTACAGTGTGGACAACAAGAAAATGAAAATGATTTAATCGGCTTTTTTTTTAAATGAGCTGTTGATGGGATTGATGCATGAAGGCTGACATTTTATTGGCGGATATACAGGCCCAATCTCCTGCTATGCCAGTGTGTGTCCTTTTATGATCAATACAGAGGGAGGTATCCTCTTCGTGCAATGACCTCCATGTGTGAAGGAAGAACCTGGTCACTAGAGCTGTGGTGGTGGGTCTACAGCTGTTCCTTTTTTTAAAAGTTGAAAACACTGCAGCTGGGTGGTATGTGGGAACTTCCTGGCCTCACCAGCCACTAATTTCCAGTGGGAGTGTGTCTTGATGTCTTCAAACTGGTGTTGCACAGCAGATAGTAATCCAGTGGAAGTACACTGGTATCTTCCATTCCTCTGGCACAATGTAGAATCACAGCTTTAGTTTGCCATTCAGGTTCTGCCATAATTAATAGAAAATCTCTCTCTCTCTCTCTCTCTCTCTCCTCTCTCTCTCATCTATTGTTCTTCCTCTACTAATATATTTCATTGCACAAGAGAAGACTTTTGTATAGCACAAGTGATTTCAAGATGGCTGGTATCAGAGGATGCATAATATGACCAGACTGTTTTTTTTGAGAGGAGTGTTCTCATAGGTATCAATGGTACTTTCCTTGTATTAATCTTTGCTTGTAACAGACTCTTCCCCTCTAATTTAGTCGCACACTGTAGCTTGTTCTTCTTTTGCCCATTTATTATGGGCATCTGTGGCTGCAGAACAAATGTGTTGCTATAAATTAACAGCAGATACATCCATGGGAATATAACTGTTTAAAAATATAACCCTTTGCATGATTAACATCAAAGCAATATATCCTTTACTGCAACTACAGTAAATTTCAGATGCCTTGGATTGCAAGATATAGTGGAATTGACACTTGTGCCACTCTTTTTTATTTTGAAAGAAGCAGGATTACTTGGTTTCTGTCTCAGGCTTGGTATTTCTCTTTTGTGACTGCAAACTATTCAGTTGTTGTCCTGCATCTCTGTTATATGGATAAAGCTCAGCTCTACTTCCAGTGTAATAAACTATATTGGCATTTTAGCTATCTGCAGTAAATATGCAGAATATCTCTGCATGGTATTATAAAAATCTACACATCTGTTCACTAAAGCTCATATATTTTCCCTTTCAAATGCCTTTGCATATATGCAGATAAATCATTATGGCTATTTTATTTTAGCAGACTACTGAGAGGTCTAATTGGGAAAGTAAATGTGTGGTTGGGGACAAGAACTGATTTTCTCCATTCCATGGTGCGGAGAACCAGGGATCTGGCTTGGCTTTCTTAACTGCTCTTTACAAACAGCATTCTATGCTGTTTTGGCAATCTTTTGAGGCAATCTATATTTCAGTTTTTTTTTTTTTTAAAGCATTTACATGGTTTACAAACATTTGATTTTCACTACAAACAATCCCTTGACTAGGGGTTGTAGTGAGACAATATAAAAGAGGAGAAAAGTAACTGGATTTCATTTGTTTGAGGCAGGAATAACTTAGACCAGATAAGAAGAATAGGAAGGTCCAACCTGTTTTACCAGCCTGCTTAAACCCCCCCCCCAAAAAAAACAAAAAACGCTCAGTGATAAATCACACAAAGGCACTGTGCAAAGTGCAAATGAGAAAAGGTATAGTCAGACACTGGCATGAATTTTAAACCTTAATTAAATGAGCATAGGAAATATAACAACTGAAATACAATCATACCAGGCAGTGAATGAGGGAGAGAAGGAAAGAAGGGTCACCATCAGCCTGCACAAAGAAGCCAGGTTTCCTCTCAGGTTTTGTCTCTCTGCAACTAGCATGCCACCACCATTTTGTTTTAAGCCATTCTGGCAGGCTTCCCAGCTGCACAGTGGGTTATATATGTTGTCAGTAAATAAGCAAATATTTATGGATCAGTGAGGTGGTCGTGAATCCTCTCCAACTATAACGAAGCTATGGAAGGTGCTGAACCTATTTTGGGGATAGTTCCTGTATACTTCAGACTAAAATCTGAAATGGGTTTGCTGTCTCACTTAGCTTGGAGCCATTAGCCTCTACTGGTTGTGTAAGATGCCATATTACAAAGCAGAAATGAAGTAGAAGATTGAATGTGTTTTGTACAGTAATGCGTGGATAGGAACACAAATCCTGAAAATCAAGTAGTATTCCTTAGAGAGGGCAGACACAGAAGAAGAGACAGAAGAGTATCTTCTACGTCATGCTAAATTTGAATGATATAGACTCAACATTTAAGTATGACCATTCATAGTATGTGGAATAAGGAAACAGTGACTTTGGGAGATTATGCAGGCTTCAAGATAGATTAGTTGAGCACTCCTAAATTCTAAAGAATTACCTCTGCATCAAATTTGAGGTAATTACTTCAATTCATGCATTACACTCAGGCATACATATGGAAACTGAGCATCATTCAAATGCATTTGCCAAGTACAAAGTTTCCAGTGGTGCGTGGACAGGATTACACTATGGATAAGGTGGAACTACATGAAAAACACCATGGAGTACTTGCTTCCCCTTTCTAATGATGCTTAACTTGGATGCATTCCCAGCACTTCCAGATTATTCATCCTAGGAGCCATAAACATGGCATTTTGAGTCCTTGGAAGAGAGAGCAGCAAAGGTAAGTAGACACGCAGTTTAGTGATGGGAAAAAAGATTGAAGTTCAAAATAGCTGAAGCAGAAAAGGGCAGGGGAGCAATTTTGTATTGTCAGAAGCATTGCGTTCTAGGCCTTAAAGGTTTATTTGATTTTGGTCATCATATTTTAAGAACAAATTCAGTACAATTAACAGGAAAGCTATAGATATGTAAAAGGATCATAGCCCAAAAAGCCATTTACATGATCAAAAGTTGAAGGAACTGATATGATGAACCCTAATCCAAGTGGCAGCCAACTGGCAAATTTCCATGATTTTTCTGTTTACAATCAAAATACCTTGGTAGAACAGGAAGCAACTGTGGATGGTACACAGCAACCTGCACAAGGTTTTGTCAAAGACCTTACCTGGTAGCTGTCAAATGCTGATACGGAGTATTTGGTTTCTGAAATCAGGCTTAAGTCTTTTAAAAATGAAGCTAGTTATGGTTTGCCAGCATAGTGTAGTGGTTGAGTGTTGTATTATGACCTGGGAGACCAAGGGTCAATTCCACCCTCGCCCATGGAAACCCATTGGGTCACCTCAGGTGTATCACACGCTCTCAGCCCCAGCCCCAACCTGTGATAGGTTCATATTAGGGTTGCAGTAAGTGGAAATGAAGACACACAACAACAAAAGTTATAGTGAACATACAGACTCTTGTCAAGTATGCTCACGTCATGAAGAAAGGGCAGAATAATTATTTTTCCTCTGGAAGAATTAGGTAAAATAGGCATAAAATGTAAGTTGAATATAAGCAAAATGTCCAAAGATAACAGGCCTACCTGTTTTATGGAGGCTCTATTTTGTTAAGGAATCCAGTTAAGTTCTTTAACTGATGGATGGTTCCTGTCAGTGATTTTCCCTCCTTGCATCCTACTTTGTGTTATAAAAGATTTGGGGAATGTATGCAGAAGTGCAGGTAGTAGGAGAGAAGAAATTTCTGTCACATGAACAGAGGTTTGCTGACATGGTGTTGGCCACCAAAAATCTCTTTCTGTGGACAATTTTCTGTAGAAAACTAAGTGTTCATCTCTGAGGATGTTTTTGGCATCTGGTTATTTCAGGTAGAGCGGGTTGGGCTAGATGATCCGTTAGATTTGCTCTGCTTTGGATGTTGATTGAATTAACATATTGGAAGTATGGGTAAGAACGTAAGTGCCATGCTGAGTCAGACCAAAGCCCAATCTAGTCTAGCATTCTTTTCACACAATAGCCAACCAGCTGAGGATGGGAAGCCCAACAGCAGGACTTGAGTACAGTTGTATCGTACATGATGAGGCTATCAGTAGCACAGAGCTCAGTGGCAGTTGTATGAGAGAAGCTAAATGGTAATTCTCAATGATCAAACCTCTGTTGAACAAGTCACTGTAGAGATTATCTCTATTTGTTAACAAAAGATATATCTTTATCACATTCTTACAGAGGCATTTTTTTTTTTGTTCGGAAGTCATCGTCCAAGTGCTAAAAGAGTATACTGAACATTTACCTTAAGACAAAATGTGTATCCTGTATAGCTTTAAGGCCACATTTCTTTGGAAAATATGGTAATTTACCTTTCTGTTTTTCAGGGTGAGATCAAATGGAATGTTTTCATTTCTTTCTTCCCCCAGCACAGTTACCATTCCATAATGGAAATGCTAGGTGGTTTTCTAAACTTCTTGTTACTACATTGCAGCTGATAAATCACAGTCTTAACATTTAGCAGGTTTGTTTATTTAACTGTTTACTGTAGTACTTTCACAGTTTTAATCGAAAAAGAGAGGACTAAGCCAATGTTTTGTCAGATTATCTCTTGGAGAACAGTAAGCATACTAGACAAAGGAACAGCTGTGAGCAAAGATTAAAGGAATATTCTACCAGGGATCAAATGATTCCCTTTCCAATATCATCTTTTCTCTGTTTGTCAATTTAGTTCATACTACTCTGATCCTTGAATGTGGTTCATGTATAACTGGTTCACACAGTAGGTCCTGGCTATATCTGCTGATTCCCTTTTTGTTCTGCAACTGTATCTCTGAAGAATGCGTTTCTTGTAACCCTGGAACACTGTTTGAGATATTCTCCATGTGTGTGAGAAATAAGGAAGATAGTAAAGGTGTGTCATGCAAGCAGGTTCTTTTCACAGTTCTTTGGATCCTAATATCTTAATTTGTGACAAGAAGTTCTAAGAAATATGGTGACTGCTGTCATGTTTAATTAGACTTATAACTGCTGGGCATTCACATTTATGGTTATAAACAACCAAACCCTATCCCCTAAACCCACCCAGCAGCCTGGTGAAGTACAGAAAACATGTATGTGCTGGAGATCAGGCCGCTGGGAAATGATGTCTACAATGCACCCTCACTCACAGTGTGCCTTGGGAGAAGCAGTTTTGGTAGGTCTCCAAGTGGAGACCAGCTGCCTGTTCTTAAGTCACCCATGACTGGAACTGTGCTGCAGACATAATTTCCCAGTGCCCTGGTCTCCAGCAGCTTGGAAATATTTCACTGGGGTGCCAGTCCCAGTAAAGGCAGGTTTGGGGGCATGTTGTCAGTTGTAACTACAATGATGGAGCTCCAACATCATAGTTATGATGACAATGTAGGATCTCAGCCAGTGTCTTCTGTTTAGGATGTTAGTACAATGCATCAGTGCTTCCAGATTGGGTTTGCACCCATTTCCACTTCTGGATTTTAAACTGAAAGCTGCAGTTGGTTTTGAGTGTGGCATAAGTACTCCAAAACCAAGTAAGTTCATCTGCTTTTTAAAAATTGCTTGGATGAATCACTTTTTCCTGGCCATATCACTTTTGCATGTATTCAGCCATCTTCCTTCTATAATTAATTGATATTATAATTAATATTTTTAAAATCTGAAGTCTAATTGAAAACATAATTTAAATGTAAATTTTAATACAGGTTTTAAAAAGTATTTCCCCCTTAAGATAAGCATTTCTAAATGTATTTCTCTCTAAATATGAATTTTAAACATATTTTGATGTGCTTTCAGCTTAGTACTTTAGAAATGATGGGAGTCTCAGTCTTAAACCAGAACATTTGGAAAGTATACTCTGAATAATATCTAAAATGCCTTTCTTTAGACCCCTCCCCCAGTTATAACATCAATGGAGCTCCTCTGTATGTCTACTCTGTTTTCCTTTGAATGTGTTAGACAAAAAGTATGAGCAAGACTGGCTGAATCAAGTCCTTTTCACAAAGCTGTTATCAAAGATAAGACTGTAGCAGATGGAGGACAGGTGAACAAGGGCTAATCTTTGTTTGCAAACACTGATTAATATACACTAAGCTAAGACAGCTAGTCCAAAAGAAAATGAATAGGCTAAATTAAAAGCAAGCTCTAAAAGTGAGAGAGAATATAACTTTTATTCCATATTTCACTTTTAAACTCTGTGTGATCACAAGTAGCAGTTTAATCATGAGACAGAGCTTGTTAAGCAGGCTGCTTAAGCAGCAAGAAATTTATAAAGTTCATTTCAGCTACATGAGTGATACTTTAAAGCAAAGCTTCAAAGACATCTGGCATCACAATCAATAATTTTTTTGTCTAATATCTATGACAGCTTTGATTAGAGATGAGTGAATCTGTCAGTTTGACTTCTGCCCAATTTGAAAATGTTCATTTTGGTCTGTTTCTGTATCTGTTTTCAGTATATTTTCATCCACAAATTTTCTTAGCGTACTCATTTTTATACAGGACCATTTCCTAATATACACAGGTGCAATTTTCCTAGTATTTTTCATTAATATACATGTTTTCTGTACATATCCCCCAATATGAATACATTTTTGTACTTATTCTTTGTCTGGAAAAGTCCATTGCAAAATTTAGAAAACTGTGAATGTGCATAATTGCATTTTCATTAATCTATTTCTTTGTGGATGAAATGTGAACAGAAGACAGTTTTCTTCCATCCTTAGCCACTGTTTGTTTATCAATAAGGTTTGCATGAAAACATCCCTGAAGTTTTGGGGAGTTTTAGGCTGCAAACCTATGTGCATTTACTTAAGAGTAAGCCTGATGAATAGCAGGCATGATTATGAGCAAACTCAAGCTTGTACTCAAGTACAGTTGGCCCTCCACATTCACTATGGCCGGGGCACAGGACCCTCACAAAAGTGGAAAACTTGCAATATCAAAACATGTGTATATGTCTGTGGGAAGGGGTATGAGGCGTGGTTGGGAGAATGGGCACCCAGAGTCCAAACCAGGTCAGGGAGAGGAAGGGGGAGGGGTCAACCTGGTGGCCCAATACTTACTGTCTCATCCATCTCCTTCCTTAGGTGTGGAAAGGCATTGAAAGAGGGTTTGTGGTGCTGAGAAGTTGGGCTGTGATCTGTGCTTAATTGGCCAGGCAGCAGCTGATGGAGAAGGAGGAGGAGGAGGAGGAGGAGGAAGACCAGAGGCAGATATTTAAAGGGTTGCACATCATGATTGGAGCTGTTGAGAGGAAAAGTTCCCTCAGAGAAGGTGTGCCTGAGCTGGGTGGGACGGGGTTGAAGAAATCTTCAAATGATCAAATCTGTGAAAGTTAAACCAACAAATGTGGAAGGTCGACTGTAGACTCAAGGTTTGTATAATAAACCTTTTCCCCATGGCTTCTCTCAGGCTGTTTGTTGAACTTCTTACTAAGAGAGGCTCAACTGCCTGCCTCTTTGTTCTTCTGCTGGCATCCAAGGACCTTTATGTCCAGACAAGCCACTGATAATTATGCTGTGTTGCTCTAAAAAAGACTCCTAATACTGGCATTTAGACCAGGATACTATAGTAATTTGTTTTCCCACCATTATGGATTTTTTAAAAGTTGTTTTATGCTTTCGTTAATCTATTTTATGTTTTCAATTGTATTTGTTTCCTGTGATTGTGCTTTCAGCCACTACAAGTTCCATTTTTGAGGGAGGCGGAAGGTACTGTACAAATTTAATGAATAAATAAATAAGTAATAAAAGAAATCCTAATAATATTGAACTTCTTTGTTCTAGGTAATATGCTAGTGTTCTTCAGTGCTCTATGGATATTAGAAATCACTTCAAGTATTTCTAATATTGTCCAGATTTACTCATCATAATGAGCCCTTGACTAGTCCAGAGTTGTATTCTGATAAATCGGCATATTCAGATATTGCCTAGATGTCCATTTAATATTTTGGAACAATTCAGAGCATATATCAAGGTGAGAATGGACCAGCAGGAGCAGACAAAGCCATTTCCTACTTGAAATGGAGGAATCTAATATTTTTAGTCACAATCTGACACAGTTGATTCCTGATTTACTCAGTTGCACCCAGAAGGCTACATCATGGTTTGGGGCAATTGCAGTTTTTGTTGATATGTTCTGCCACCAACACTGTAATCTATGTCAGTAGATAAATTGTTCTCAGATAAATCTCCATGCATCAAACTTCAGAGGGGCAGACAGACAAATTGTGTGGGATAAAATTAGAACTTCTCTCCCATAATGTGCCTCCAGACATTCAAGTCTGAGCCTGATCAAATATTCCCTTTGGATTCTTAGGTAGTCCTTGCTATTTCCTGCTGTTCCTCTGTACTTGTTTAATTTTAAAAGCAGTGGCAGGAGGGTCCTTTTAAAGGAGAGGCTTAGCAGCTTTCTCTCCTCTCCAGCATTCCATTGCATTGGCAGCTGCTTCCACCCTTTCAAGAATCTGAAGTACTTATGATTTGGTATGCTGCAGGGAACATTGCTTCAGAAATTAAACCCATATTGGGAGTTTTAAAAAAAAAGTGGAAGGAGGGCTGCCAGCTGACACTATAAAATACAGACTTAGGGGAGTGGGCCCGTCAGCTACCCTTTGAGCGCTAGACAAGCCATCTGGCTGTCTACAAAAGACAAAGAGAGTTGTTTTGGGCTACTTCATTAAGACTAGAACATACTAAGTGGACTGGTAGGACAAAGTAGTGATTGCTTTGTTTACTTGGTATGTCTCCTGTTACATCTCATATAATGCTAATATAAGATTAAACATAATGATTTCCTTCCCACATGGATTCCTTTTGCCATCTATCCTGACAGGACAGTATTGAGGCTTTACAGCTGGTTCTGTATAGTTGATACAGTATCTATTAATACCGGATTTAAAACTCTACTAATACCAGATTTAATAGTGCAATGAAATATTTCTGCATTCCTGTTTTCCTTTTCTCTACTTCCAGGGTTTAGTTTGTATAAAGATATACAACACCAGAGCGAGAGAGAGAGAGAGAGAAAGGAAGTGGAGAGGAAATGATTTGAAAACCATCTATCCCTTCCAGATTTGACTGTTCCCTAGAACACTGAATAGAGTATTCAGCGAATGATGTCCAACTCCTTAACATCCCAGATCAGTCCACCACAAAACTGCTAAGATCAAATAATGGAAGATGATATTGTTTGTCCTTCTCAAAACCATATAGGATTTGAAGGTTACTGTTTTTTAAATTTGGCTTACCAACGTCCAGTCGGTGGTGCTGTAAAAAAGTTGAGATAAGTGTCGTTTTCCATTACGATATGAAAAGCTGTCTTACAGAATGTGGTGGGAGTTTCAAATCTTTTCCTTTTTAAAAGCAGCAAATTTCTTGATCTTCATTAATTTCAGTAAAAATAAAGAATTTCCCCATCTATATAATTTTAAGTGCTTCAAGATCTGTGAAGGAACTTTAGAATGCAAATACTCAATGTGACTTTTCCTTGCATGATTTTTTTAATCACAGTCCTTTCCAATATTGGGAAAATATGTTATATTCTGTGGAATGATCCTAAACTATACTATCTAAGATCATGATACCATCAGTGTTAAAGTGAGATGCCTGTACTTAACAACAATCTAATTGTTGCCTAGGTCATTACCACTGGGGTGAATGACCAAAACATCAGGTGGAGTTCCATGGCATGCCACAGCCTTGCTCTTCAGGAAGCCTAGGTCATTACCACCACAATGAATAACCAAAACATCAAGTGCAGGCCGATGGGTTAATTAAGGGCCACTTTTATTAAACTCAATAGCTATTTACATTGCATTGGCCTGGAGGAAAAAGCAAGGGTGAGCAACCTGATGCAGGTCCAGCCAAGGTCAGGTTACATTCTGCTGTCCACCCCTAACCCATCCTTTGCGCAAACTACCTGAGCCCCTAGAGCAATCCAGTCATTTGGGTTGCTCCCCAGCACCCTGAGAGGAGAAGGTAAACCAAGAAGAAACTCCAGTTGAAGTCCCAGGACCCTGCAGGCAAGAGTTCAATTCCTAGTTTAGCTTCACGGGCAGTCTCCTTCCATACCTCCTGCATCACAGGACCTAAAGAGGCCGATTCAGAGCCTTACCCTACACCTTAAGAGGGTGCCCAGGGCATCCACTGGATCTTATATCTTCCCCTGCTACCTGCCAGATGAGTATCTATTTAACGACCCATTGTATGCCAATTTTCCAATTCCATTTGATGCTATGTGGGGTAGGTGAACACCCCCCCCCCGCAAACTGCTGCCCCGCTGCAGAATTTCTGCATAATTCCTGGTTCACTGACATACCAAAAAGAGAGGGGGGCAAAGCAGTCCCAACTAGCATTGGGAGCACCCTGCCACAAATCACCTTGTACCAACCCCATCCCCCACAAACCGCTCGATGGTTGCTCTTTCCCAATCTGATGGTGCCCTTTGTCCATGTGTTGATCAGCGAAGATGGCCACATGTGGGGAGAGCCAGGCTTAAATTACCCTGCTCCCCCCATCATGTGACATGGCCCAGTGCCCATGCACCGACCACTAAGGATGCTGGTCTCTCCCTGGCAGGGGCATCAAATTGAACCTGCCCCTGCAGTGCTGAGGTGCACAGTTCTGGCTAAGCATTTGTAAACAAAAGTCAGATTTAGTCTCCACGTAGCATTATGAAAATTCATATGCCTTTAGAGAAAGCACTGGCTGTCATCATAAATGCCATAAGAAACAAACATTTGTTTTAAAACACATTGAGAATACAGAGGAATAATTGTTCGTTGTTATAGTATTCAAGTGGCTTTATGTGACTTTTGTACTGCAATGTTAAAAAAAAGAGCATCTAATGAAGTATTAATTAAATTCAAAGCAAAACGTATTTTCAGAAACACTTTGGTTAGGTTTGTTTGCAAGGGAGAGGAAATGGAAATGAATAACTTCACTCTCCTTACAAATGTATTTTTGGGGACCAATTCAGATCCAAAGGTCGTTTATCTCTATTATAAATTCAGTTCCCAAGTTTACCTACCAAGTGACCCTCTGTTGTAAAATTTCTCAAAACATTAGAGAGAAAGAGAGCATATTATTGACATGAATGTAGAAAGATTTTCTATCGGGGAAATTGCATTATTTTTCACAGAGTTCTATTGTAGGCTATTGCTGCATTTGTGAAAGAGTTATATTCCTGCAGGTAGCATAGCTAGAGATAGACTTGACTTCAGTAAGGCCTTTGACAAAGTTCCACACAACATTCTTGCAAAGAAGCTAGTAAAATGTGGGCTGGACAGGGCTACTGTTAGTTGGATTTGTAATTGGATGACCGACCGAACCCGAAGGGTGATCACCAATGGCTGCTTTTCATCCTGGAGGGAAGTGACTAGTGGGGTGCCACAGGGTTCTGTCCTGGGCCCAGTGCTGTTCAACATCTTCATCAATGACTTGGATGAAGGAGTGGAGGGCCTGCTGATCAAATTTGCAGATGATACCAAATTGGGAGGGGTTGCTAATACCCCAGAGGACAGGATCAAATTTCAAAATGACCTTGACATTTGACATTGACTTGGAGAGCTGGGCCAAAGCTAACAAAATGAATTTCAGCAGAGACAAATGTAAGGTCTCTGTAAGGTCAAAAAAAAAATGGAAGGCACAAATATAGGATGGGGAACACGTGGCTGGATAGCAGTACATGTGAAAGGGATCTAGGAGCCTTGGTAAATCACAAGCTGAACATGAGTCAGGAGTGTGATGTGGCAGCCAAGAAAGCCAACATGATTCTTTGTGGCATCAATAGGAGTATGGTGACTAGACTGAGGGAGGTAGTGGTAGCACTCTATTCTGCATTGGTTAGGCCTCATTTGGAATACTGTGTCCAGTTCTGGGCACATCAATTCAAGAAGGATGTCGACAAGCTGGAACGTGTCCAGAGGAGGGCGACCAAAATGGTGAAGGGTCTGGAAGCCATGCCCTATGAAGAACGCCTTAGGGAGCTGGGTTTGTTTAGTCTGCGAAGAGAAGGTTAAGAGGGGACATGATAGCCATGTTTAAATATTCGAAGGGATGTCATGTTGAGGAGGGAGTGGGCTTGTTCTCTGCTGCTCCAGAGACTAGGACAAGGAGCAATGGCTTCAAGCTGCAGGAAAGGAGATTCCACTTGAACCTCAGGAAGAACTTCTTGATGGTCAGAGCTGTCCGGAAGTAGAATATGTTGCCTCGGAGTGCGGTGGAGTCTCCTTCTTTGGAGATTTTTAAACAGAGGCTGGATGGCCATCTGTTGGGAATGCTTTGATGGGTGTTCCTGCATAGCAGGGGGTTGGACTCGATGGCCCCTGGGGTCTCCTCCAACTCTATGATTCTATGATTCTAGACTGAAGTTACAGGAAAGTTTCAATTGCTGCAACTTTCTCCCCCTACCCTCCTAGTTATCTCATTCATGAGATGCTTATGCTTTTCCATGAGAACTGTGCTTCTCATCCTTCTTCCTACTGAAAGCAGCAGTGGTGGCTGAAGGCTTCCACGTTGCATATTCAATCTCCTACATCCCAGATTGGTAGGATGATGAATCTGTTCCATGTTTTAGCCTGAACTTTAAAGGACCTATCTTTTAGCTAAAACCCAGAGCAGATTCACTGTTCCAGTGACATGGAACCACAAGCAGCTACTGGAATGGAGTTATTTCCCCTTAGCAAGTTTTCTCT
This sequence comes from Iguana delicatissima, assembly GCA_948472985.1. Classification (NCBI taxonomy): domain Eukaryota; kingdom Metazoa; phylum Chordata; class Lepidosauria; order Squamata; family Iguanidae; genus Iguana; species Iguana delicatissima. Next base: position 66,135 of record CAOKZL010000551.1, on the reverse strand, counting down.
CTTCTGGCAGCTTCTACCACACAATGAGAGGAACTTACAAGATCCATGGCAAACTAGTTTTCCTTTGGTATTCCTTTGGGATCAGGACCATCCTGGTGCTGAAGACACCCTTCACCCTCAAGTCACATGTGGTCATATGGTGGAAGTCTTTATGACACTGAAGGACTTTGTAAGCTTTCATTTGTTTCTACAGTCTATCTTCTGCATCCATTCATTGCATCCAATAAACTTTGTAGTATCATTCTTTCACACAAGTAGCCTTGTTTCTTCCAGATTACTCTCAAATCAGGCCTCAAAATTAAGACAGGATGCAATGGAACTATACATATTTTGTGGAAACACCCTCATGAATGAAGAGCATGAAAGAAAGTAGTCTTTGATATATTTGTAGAAATTGTATACTGTTTTTATTTTAAATGGTCATGGATATAGTTGGTTGACATGAGACCCATTAGTAAAGAAGTCTGGTCAGTCTGTACATCTCAGAAAATTCTGTTGAATGATTTCATTTTAGGGAAACATTAGGGGACAGTGATGAAGGGTTACTAATAATGGCTTTAGACTCAGCTCCTGCAGGCTCTTGTAGTGGTTTAGAAAATGAATTTTTAGTATATACCATCCTTCAGTAAGTACACCACAATTATTGAATAGTGATATTCTTTGTATCCCTTGTGGAAACATGAAAGGGAAGATTCCATGGAACCATGATGATTATGTGGGAAATCGAATCCAGGTATGTCCCATTTGAAGAAGAGATGGTGGATCAGTCTCTTTCTGGTCCATGTCACTGTTCCCTGTGCTCACTTATAATTCATTCTGTCTTGTATAATAAATCTTGAAAAAATGAAAAAAATAAAAAGAGTATTTTAAAAACATTCATTTAAACATCCATTTAAAAATTGGTATTTTTATATGGATGTTTTCAAAATACTCTTTATTTTTTCATTTTTTCAAGATTTATTATGCAACAAGAAAGAGCAGTATTTTTAAATGCATGTTGTCAAAATACTCATTTTAAAATGTAGTTTGGTACTTCTAAATTCTGAAACAAGAGATACAACAGAACATTCAGGGTTAGTAATTATGAGAGATAGCAGATATCTAAGGCAATTTCCGCACTACACTCTTATAGCGTGATTATTCCATTATCAACATCCTATGGAATCCTGGGGTTTTACAGTTTTGGGAGGGGCCGGCCAGCCCCTCCTGAAACTGCAAACCCCAGGATTCCATAGGAAGTTGAAAGTGGAATAATCGCGCTATAAGTGTGTAGTGCGGAAATGGCCTAAATTTCAATCTACAGATTAATTATAGAGGTCTGTGTCGTATCAATTTGCACCTGAACCCATGCAGGTTGAATTCTTCCAGCATTCTCAATGCCAGCCTAACACAGTATCCACTAACCCACTCATTGCCTATTTGTGCCTACCCTTTACCAACAGGATGGTTCCTGTGGTGTAGTGGTTTGAGTTCTGGGCTAGGGCTGCAGAAAACTAGCCTTTGAATCCCCACTCAGCTATGGAAACCCACTGGATGAGCTTGGGCAAGTTGCATTATCTTAGCTTCAGAAGAAGGCAATAGCAAATTTCCTCTGAATCAATATTGCCAAGAAAACCCTGTGATAACTTGCCTTAGGACTACCATAAGTCAGAAATGACCTGAAGGTGTGCAGCAACAAAAAGAACAACAGAACTGAAGACCATCAATTTATGAAGTTAATCTGGAAAAGACAGAATTATTTTTAAATGGTTGGATGGCTTGTTTTGATGGGTGCATCATGTGTAGTGTCTGTGTCTGAATATGCAATAAGGTGTACAGTACATAGTGTGTAGCAACATCATTTTTATCAAAAGGATGTTGCACAGTACAGGGTGACTCCTTTTAACTTGTGGGAAATATAAATGAGGTCAACCAGGAGAGAGAGTTGTAGAGAGCAGCCTAAGTCAACAGTGGTAGCAAATAGACAGTAGCAAATTCTCTCATCCCTCCCCTGCTTTGTCAATTTTGGAACTGTCTTGTGCATTCATACTTTTGAAACTTGGATATCCCCTCTCTTGCTTCTTTAGTAAGCTATTTTTGCATGCTTGTTATACAAACCTTTCTTTCTCTATGCTTTTCCAGTGGCCTAATCTTCTGCAGAAATACACTGAAATTAGCCTCTTTAAAAATATCTGTTTTCATCTTACTAAGCATCTTTTCTTCTCGACGTCTTTCTGCGTTTTATAACATGTCTATTTTTTTCACAATTTAAAAATCTAATGTTGTTTTCTTCAGCTTTGATCAAGACACGCTCATTCAGACCATGACAGCTTTAATTACAAGCAGAGGGATGGTAACAAGGCAGGCTTTCCCCTGCCTACTACATTTAGCATCTTAGTGCGTATCATTGATCTTGATTTTCTAGTATTCTGTAATCCTTTGTCTGAATTAAGATGTCTAATGAAGCGTTGCAGAAGAAAGTTTCAGCTGAGTTCTGTTTATTACTTTTAAAAGAAATCACAAGATGAAGTATGCACATGCTACAAGATGTGTGTCATGGTAAATATTCAAACCTAATGATTTATTCTATGCACAGGAGAAAAATCCGTACTTTTCTGTGGGAAGAGCAATAACCAGGCGTGCAAAAATAGCTTACTAAAGAAGGTGGCCACATTTACCAAACACAACAAGGATTTGCAAGGATATATGTTTCAGTAGCTAGCATCTACATGCGAAAGGTAATTACCATGTAGACTGCATGGATGAGCCCCTTCCCAACCCTAGGCTTTGAGAATAATAGTCTTATTCTCAGATGAATAGCCCACCAGAACCACAGCTTTCCAGGTTAATTGGGAAGACATCTTCCCACAAGCCCCATTTCCAGAGCTCCACAGCCAGTGAGCCAAGTGAGCTCCAGAGATGGCCTGTATCTCACCCATGAGTCCTGCAGGCCTGAGCAGCATATTTCAGGAATCACCATAACAATACCTCAGACAACATGCCTTCCAATGGAGACATTATAGATGTCACTCCTCCATATATGCCATACTGCCATATATACTTGTAGATAAGTCTGTCTCATGTATAAACTGAAGGTAGGTTTTGGGGCCAATATTATGGATTTTGCTATGATCTGTGGATAAATTGAGGGTAAAACAAACAAATCTTTTCCTTTTTTTAAATTGCACAGAGGGAACGTACTTAGGAATAGCTAAAGAGAAAGAGAGGATCTGTTTATTTTAAGGGGTTACAATGGGGGTGGGGGTTGTAAATTGCATTGCTGATCTTAAAATGTCTGCATCTGTACAAATACATATGGGGCAGAAAGAGCAACCTGCCCCTATTAGGGACCCAGCACAAAGGAAGTGATAAGAAGCAGAGGTGAGAAGCTCCTCTTGGTGTGGCAGGGTATGGATGCAGTGCTCCTAACCCATAACCCCTCCCTTGCACAAACTGGAGAAAGAAAGGCAATCTGCTCTCCTTTTCTCTTGCCCCGCTTTTTTATTTGGCCCAACTGGGATTCAACAGCAATGTGGGAGAGCCTGAAGAATGCAGCCGTCTACTGTTTTGGGTGCTTGAGGTGGCGCAAAGCGGTAGTGGCCATTTTTAATAAGGGCTTACTGTATACGGTTCACCTTGTGAAGCTTGCGGAGAGACTGTGAAGCCTCACAAGGATTATACAGTAAGTTCCTATTAAAAACAGCTGCCGTTGCTTCGCTCTGCTCCACTTCAAGTGCCCGAAATGGTGAGGGAAACAGAGCTCATCCAGCTGGCATTGTTATCTGTTTCCATAATTGACCTGTGGATAAGCTGATCTAGGTTTTTTGATAGGCTTCAGGACTCTCTCTACACCCCACATGGGCCTAGAACTCCTTCCAATATTGTAAACCCCTCTATCCCTTGGAGGGAGTTGGACAACACAAAGCATTTTTGAGGGAAGGGGACTTTGTTTTAAAGAAGAATTATTACTTCTGGAACCTTGCAGGCATGTCAGTTTTCCTCAAGAGAGCTCTGGGAAAGGCCTGTTCCCACAAAAATGGACAAACATGCCATCACTGATGTGGGAACCAGCACCTCTCATGATGGTGAGGGACTGCTTTTCAATAACCATTTGAGGCAGAATTAAAATTCCACACATCACTTCATACCACCAGTGTCTTTCCCTATGGCCAAAATACTATAATATTTATTCCCAGTAAGTCCCATTCAGCTGAATTTTCCATAATTTAATCCATTAATTAATCTATATTAATCAAAGTTTTCCTCCTTGTAACTCCAACTTCCTTTATTTCTTTCTGTGACTATGACTATGACTATGAGATAATGGATAGAAACACAGGGGGAATACTCTGCAGCTGATGGAAGCTAAGGCTGATATCATGGCCTTTATAGGATGAGCAGATGTTGTCCTACTGCTAAAGCAGAAGGTAGGGAGCTTAGCTCACTTTCTTCTAAAATGCAGGTTATACAACATTTAAGAATTCACTATCTTCATCCTCTCTTGCTGGTAGTGGAAATAATACTCCTCCATACAAAAGTATATTTCTAATTGGCAATAATGGATTTTGTTGATAAGTCAACTTTTGCAGTTAAGTCAACTTTGACTTAAGCCCTTTCCACACAACAGGGCTCAGCGACGTCCTTTCACTGCAGCCCCACAGGGAGGGAAACGCTCCCCTCCTCACCTCGCCCGGTTGCTGCAGAGGGGAGTGCTCTGACCCTGCCTCTTCCTTTCTGCAGTGCAGCTGGGCATTTGCCATTGCTGTGCTGGGGAGGAGGCATCGCTAGCGCACTTCTGCCCTTCCACATGGCCGGGAAAGGTGGCAGTGTGATGCAAGGGTAAGTGTAAAATGGATTTTTTCTCGCGTGATGTGCGGGAACAAGATGGTGGCTGGACCGCGATGATGTCATGTGGATGCACATCCCATGGAGCGCTGCCATCATGCCCCCATGGCGAGGTAGCCACGCAATGCGGAAAGGGCCTTAGGCAAACCCAATTAATGAGAGACCTTGTAAACTCTAGACTTCCTTCATTGAGTCTCTCCCCCTGTAATGCCTCTTTTCCTCTGCCTTTTGTCTTACTGGGCATTATTATCTTTTCTGGTGAGTCATGTCTTTTGATGATATGGCCAAAATACGGCAGCCCCAGATTAGTCATCTTGGCTTCTAGGGAGATGCCAAGCTTCATTTACTCTAGAACACATTCATTTGTCTTTTTGTCAATCCATAGAACCCTGTAGAACTCTTCTTCAGTACCACATTTCAGATGAGTTGAATTTCTTCCTATCAGCTTTCTCCACTTTTCAGCTTTCACAACCATATATAGAAACTGGAAATTGAATGGCATGGACAATCCTAACTTTAGTATTCAGTGATTCATTTTTACATTTGAGAATCTTGTCTCAGTCCTTCATAGCTGCCCTTCCAAATCTTAGTATTCTTCTGATTTCTTCACTGCAGTCTTCATTCTGAACCAAGGTACAGAAAATCTCTTGCTATCTCAATGTCTTCATTGTCTGCTTTATGGTTATATAAATAATCTGTGGTCACTTTTTTTTTTGTTTCCTTGATGTTCAATTCTAAACCCGCTTTGCACTTTCTTCTTTGACTTTCTTCAGTAATCCTTTCAAGTTTTTGCTATTTTCTCCTAGTAGAATGGTGTCATCTGCATGTCTTAAATGGTTGATGTTCCTTCCTCCAGTGAGCGTGCCTCCTTCCTCTGAGTCTAATCCTGCTTTACTTATGATATGTTCAGTGTACACATTAAACAGATAAAGTGATAAAATGCACCTTTGCCTGACCCCTTTGCAACTGGAAACCATTCTGTTTCTCCATATTCTATCCTAACAGTAGCCTCTTGTCCTGCATCAGGGCAATTAAATGTGGTGAGGCACCCATTTCTTTAACAGGAATCGATAGTTTTTTCATGATCTACACAATCAAATGCTTTGGCATAATTTATAAAACACAGGCTGATTTTCTTCTGAAATTCTTTGGTTCACTCCATATGATATCTAGTGCCTCTTCCTTTCCTGAAGGCGGCTTGGACAGCTGGCACTACTCACTCCATATATGATAAAAGCCTTGGCTGTAAAATTTTGAGCATGACCTTGGATACATAGGAAATTAATTCAATAGTCCTGTGAGTACTACAATCTGTGATGTCCCCTTTCTTGGGGATTGGAATATATATACTGAGCATTTCCAATCTGTGGTCCATTCTTTCGTTTTCCATATTTGTTTACAGATTTTAGTTAGAACTAGAGTAAATTCTGTCTCTGTAGCTTGAAGCAGCTGTGTTGGTATGCCCTCTGTTCCTGGTGATGTAATTCTCCCTACTGCTCTTAAGTGCAGCATCCACTTCACTTTCTAAAATTGTAGGTTCATCTTCAAATGGTTCTCCCTTGAATGAATCTGCCATCCTTTCATCTTTTTAACATAGTTTGTCAGTGTATTGTTTTCATTGTGTTTTTATTTGTACTTGGTCATATAATGTGCTCCCCTACTGGTCATATAGCATCCCCATTCTTGGTTTAAAATTCCTTTTGATTTCTTGGATCTTGTGGAAGAGATTTCTTGTTCCTCCATTTTTGTTTTCATTTTCTGCTTTTCTATATTGATTGTTACAGATCTCTTTCTTCCTGAACACAAGTTACTGAATGGCTGCATTCAGTATTTTGAACCTATTTCTGTTCCTTTTCCCTTTAGCTTCTGATCTGTCCTTAACTGCTTGAAGAATTTCATCTGTCATCCATCCCCCATCCTCATTTGATGCAAGGAGATGTGAGAAAGGTTATTCAGAAAACATTAAGAAGAGATTCATCACTAATACCAGACTATGATCGACAACAAACAGTAAAACGCACGACCTACATACTGGAAGTTTTAATTAAAAGCAGAGGAGCCTTGCAAGAGCTTTGTAATGTTTTCGTTGTACTTGTTTGGGACTACAATTTCTCCTTTATTGCAAAAATAGAGTGACAATTCCCTAGGGAGAAATACAACATAGAAAACAGCATACTTCAGAAGGATGCTTAGTCTTTTCTGTTCTGGCCTTTCAAAGGTTGGCAAAGACCACCTTATTTAGACAGCCTTTTCATTTCATTTTTAAAGCTCTGAATGAAGAATTTATTTCCATCTGCCTTTATAATGATACCGAGCTGCTCTTTTATCATGTGTCTGTTGTTTTTATTATATTGTCAAGCTGTGATAGCGTGTCACTTGGGACACTTTGTTTTTTGCAAAAGAGCAACCTATGCATTTTAAAACAAATATACATGTCCAGCTCTCTCCATCCCTGATGCAGTTTAACATTTACTTTTATGTGGTTTTGCTGTCAAAAGCAAGTGATCAAATGATGCCAGCCACTGGGGAAAAAAAAAGGCATGTCATTGTGGAAACAATTCTCATCAGGTCCAAAATATTGCATATTAATGTTCAGAATAGATTTAGTGATGTTCTATTTTATTTTTGTTTTTGCTCCCATATTGAAATGGGGAGGGGGCATTCATTACATTTGCATCACACAGTGTTCTCTCTCTCTCTCTCCCTGCCCTGCAACCTCCAGTGGAATTTGTGGGCTTATGCCAAAAGTTACCGCAAGAGGTACTTACAATGCATTTAACAAGTAAAACAAAACCCTATTATTAGAGTAGTATTGGAACTGTACATATATCAGGACTCAAGATTTGTCATATGCAGACATACAGGAAATTGAAAATACAAAGGATTACTGTGTTATTGTTTGAAGATTTGTTATAAAAACATTTGTTTTCAAATCTGAATGTAGAAAAGCACTCTGAAAAAAGAAGAAAAGAAAAGAAAAAGCACTAAGATTTTTCATAGTCTCTTTTCCCACCTCCTGGGTTGCAGAACCTAAAAAAAAAAAAAAAAAAGTACCAGAGTTCCCCTTCACCAAAAGGGTGCCAAGATGTTCACTGTAAATCTTATTTTATCTGTCCCCACAATTGCCAAGTGACTGCCTATTTACAGACACCACTTAAAGCTAATTGCCAGAGTGACCAACTAACTCACATTGCACTGGAGACTGGAGGTTAGGCCAAAAACATTATCAAAGAGACTGCAAAAGGGATGGCCAGGTCTTAAAAAAAACCTCACTTCCATCCCTAACATATAGCTTCATGGCACCTTGTGCCTGATGCAAACTTCATTGGTCTCTCTTCCATGGGAACCATCTAAGGTGGTCCCTCTCACACAGTGCCTTGCACCATGTGGGTCTAGCAGTGGTTCTCAACCTGTGGGTCCCCAGATGTTTGTGGACTTCAGCTCCCAGAAACCCCAGCCACTATGGTCAATGCTTAGGGCTTCTGGGAGCTGAAGTCCAAAAACATCTGGGGACCCACAGGTTGAGAACCACTGGGAGTCATGTCATAACAGCACATCTCTCCCCAGCAAAAGAAAAAAATAGTGTGGGAAGATTAATGAATAAGGCCATTTCTGTACTACACTGTTACAGTGCTATTATTCTACTTTCAACATCCTGGGGAATTCTAGGGTTTGTAGTTTAGGAAGGGGCATTTAGAATTCTTTGGCCTCCCTAAACTGCAAACCCTAGGATTCCATAGGATATTGAATGTGGAATAATAGCTCTATAACGGTGTAGTGTGGAAATGGCTTAAGTGAGGGAGTTATGGTGGAAAGAAGCAAGAAGTGCTGAAGCTTTCCCACGACAACTTATGTCAGCTGTGCACACACACATACCAGCCAGAAAATGTGACTGACACAGTAGACAAGGAGACGAGAGGACACAAGATTTGCTAATGAGGCAGAACGTCACCAATATGGGAAGGCAACAAAAAAGAGTGAGTGAGGAATGTCACAAACACTGCTCTCCCTAAAGAGGTGAATGCAGTCAGAATTAATGTAATGTTTTCAAGTGTAAACAAAAAGGTGTTGTTAATATTGAGGCTGGTTACCAAAGATTTCATTTATTTGCTAATGTCATTTCAGTTGAGAAATTAATCTAGGAACACTAGTATACTTTCAAGCACAGGTACATACAACCCATGTGAATTTGTCCAGACCCAAGTATCCTGGGCATCATAAACCAGGCAGAGCAACTTCCTGGCACAGAATTCAGAGTTAGAGAAAATTACCTTTTCCCTGGTGGTGCTGATGCTAGAGACTTTGGGAGTGAATCTTATGTATCATTAAGCACTTTCATTCAGAACTTGCTCACTGCATTAATTAACTATTTGCTGCTTTTGGGATCATGTGCTTCTAAGATACAGTAAAATCCATGTGTTTTGTGGTTGATTTCACCTACAGCCTCTGAATTCTTTTCCTCTTCAACTGTGTTGGGAAAAATGTATGAAGTAGTCCTAACAATTGTGGGAAACTATTACCTGGAGTACAGTAGAGCTTATTGTACTTGTTATTTTTTTCATCTTTTGTTAAGCCCAATGCTTGTTCAGGCAAGGATCCAATATCCCAAACTTCATCCTGCAAGGAGTTTCATTTGCTGTCAAGGCATCTCCTGGTCCTGTAGCTAGTCTGAGGAAAGAGAGCTTTTTGTATTATATTTAATAGCAACAATGGCATATGTATTCTAAGTTTTGCTTCAGGGTAATTGGAACAAGTCCCATAACTGTCATTAAGAGGAGTATTATACGAACTGTGTTGAATTTCCAGACCTACTTTATTTCGAAGGCTAGACAGTTTTCTGTTTTTCATTTGTAGATTATTCAATGCCATGTGAGGTATTATAACATTTAGTTTAGATGGTATCTGACTTTTTTGGGGGAGGTGTTCACTAGTGTCATATCTCAACTACTGTAGACCATTATTTTATCAGTGAAATGCAAATCCCAGTGCACTGTGTAATCACTAGTCTGAAGAATTTGCTATGGCTACATTTGTAGCTGGAAAGTTATTCTGAACATTGTAGAGGCTGCTGCTGCATACCTGGAAAATCATTGTTTTCAGCTTGTGTTGCAAGACATTTAATTTACTGATTTAATTTCTAATTACATGTTAGTTGTTACATTTATTTCCTGCCTTTCTTTCAGTGAGCTGAAGAAAGCCTATATACCTTGCATCTTGCTCACCGTGTAATCCTCAAGCCTTCTCAAGTAGGTCAGGCTGAGAGAATTTCTGGCTTAACTTTACTAAGGGCATTCCCACACTACACTGTTATAGTGCTATTATTCCACTTTGAACATCCTGTTCAATTCTGGGGTTTGTAGTTTACTGAGGCAAACGAGCTCTCTGTCCGAGAATTTGAAATGCCTCTGCCTAAACAGCAAACCCCAGGATTCCATGGGATGTTGAAAGCGGAATAATAGCACTATAACAGTATAGGGCAGACAGGGCCTCAGTGAGTCAAATGATTCTGTGAGGACTAGAACATGGATCTCCCAGACAACAGTCCAACATGCTAACTGCTGTACCAGACTGGCCCCGTATTGGATGAGCCTTGTACTTGTTCTGTTGTTTCTGCATAGTCTACCATGCACTGCTAGGTGTAATCTGATGTCTTAATGTCTGCCTGCCATGTGAACCAACGAAGTCATCTTTTCTTTTATTTTCCTTAATATATCCATGTCTTTTGTAATATATTTTGATAGACGATGGTAGCATTATATTTACTGGATTCCAACTTTGTTAATCTCAGATCTATTATCTAGATCAAATACTGGGAACTAGTTCTCAGCAGGTAGACAGAAAGGTAAAATTATATGTCTTTTGTACATATCATGATGTAAAAGTGCATAATGAACTAAAGCCATTAAGATTATAACCACAAAACTATGAAATTAGAATTTAGCCTTGCGAAAAAGTCATGAAAGTTAAAAAATAAAGACCCTTTGTATTAGCAACACTAATATGTTAATGACACATTTTAGAAATCTGGAGATCAGTCAGAGCAACCATATAATCCACTCATGTTTGAAAATTCTCTTAGCAACATCTTTAGAAATAGTGATCGAAGCTGTACAGTCAGGCCTGGACAGATATGTCGCTTTCTCTTTCTATTACATTTTCATTTTAACCCAAGTTCATTCACCCCCTTTTATCTTTTTTTGAGACTGAGTACCAGGTCAGTATCTTATGAGAGCTAGTGTGATGTAGTGGTTTGAGCACTGGATTATGACCCTAGATACCAAGGCTTGATTCCCAGCTCAGTCATGGAAATCCACTGAGTGTCACACTCTCTCTGCCCCCAGAAAACCCCATGACATGTTTGCCTTGATGTTGCCATAAGTCAGAAACCATTTGAAAGCACACAACAATAACAAAAAACCCAACAATTCATATACTGAGTCTTCAAAAACCACGTGTTGGATATCAACATTGGATATTAGCATTATTGCTACAGGAGATGTTCATTCATTCAGTCAATCAATCAATCAATCAATCGTGCATATATATGTATTTCACACCTTTCTCCCAATATGGAACATAAGGCAGCTTACAATATAAGGTACAACAGAATACAGTTGAAGCAAGGTATAATGCAAAGTTAAAAACAATGAAATAAAGGTTATATTGAAACATTAATTACAGCAACATAAAAAACAGTAAAAATGTAATAATGGCAACAGAAAATATAGCACACTCACATTAAAAGATCTTCTGCCAGATCTACCAGATATTTATGAAATTTTTTTGAAATACCAATCTATTCAGGTCTGTCTCTGGTCACATGAGCCTCTGTGTCGCTGAAGAAGATTTGGGGGTGTCCTGTAGTTAGCAAATACATGATTTGTTCTCTTTCCATATGAGTCCCTATTTCCTATAGATTATTCCTTTTTATTTTGTTGTCCTGGTTAGCTCTGCTGATCAGTCGAACTCTTGGTGCCATCTTTCTCAAGACAGTTATTTCATTTATAACTCCTGGTTCATGAAAAGGGGATATATTTGATGTTAAGTTTTTGCACAATTCATGTGTGACAGCCAAAAGGTGTACAATGATTTTTCTCTCAACCTCCCAAATGGCATATTGTTTTTAACACTTGAATTTGAATGTCATGTGTAGAAAAATCCTAGGGCCTGCTATTTTTGGAGACGTGAAAGGATAACTGTTATTTGAAACTTTTCTGAAAGAGTTATGATACATTTGGGAGAAATAACTTTCCTAAGAAACATTTTCAGAAGAATTGCTTCAGTGTTTATTTAACTAGAACTTCGGAAGCATGAAGGAACCTCTCAAAGGTTGAATCACTATATAACCACCTTGTTTAATAACTTCACAACTCTGGCCACTTGGCCCCCCTTTATGTTTCACATTTGCAGCACACCTGAGAAACAAAAGAGGTTTTTTTGTAGATTGTGAAGTGCTTCTTGTGTTAAATTATTGCATATGCTTTCTTTACTCAGACTTGTCTCCATAAATGAATACAGATGTTAATGGTATGGCAGTTCCATATTTAAAAAAATACTCCTAGCCACAGAGAAGAATCAGAAAGAGGAGGAAACAATTCAGTTTGCCAATGAACTATTCTGTTTATTTTTTTAAAATTTGTTAAAAGGGGAAAATGGGTTTTGGTTTGTCTGTTTTTCCTTCATCACCATGTTGCCCATCGCTTGAGTTGGCAAACATTTGACACTTCATGCTTTTGATCAGATAGGTTTTCTTAGCAGCAACTACTAAAAGACCCAATAGATTGCTTTTATTTCAATGTGGCTATGCTTTTATAACAGTTTCACTAAAATGAAAGGAAACCACGTGTTACATATAAAAAATATTTAACAAAAGCTGATATATTTAGCAAAATAGCAGGATCTAATTGGTTTTTTAAAGGGAATATTTTAGAAAAAGTCCTGAATGATGGAGGGTGCTATGGCAATTGTTTTTCTGCTAGAAATAAATTGCTTCCTTTAAAAAAAAATTCTTCCCCAAATTGGATCATTTTAAGAATTTTTAGACCTCTTTAGAGCTACAATAGATTAATAGTGCAATTCTATATATGTCCACCAGAATTAAATCTCTTAGTTCTGTGGGGCTTATTTCCCTATAAGTAGATGTAGTATTCCTGTCTAACAATGCTATAAATGCTGGTTGAAAAAAATAAGTTCTACTCATTTAATTGAGACTTACTCCTAGGCAAGTTTTAAATATAATGATGTGCTAAAGCCATGCTTGACTAAACATTAGCAGGAAGGATAACCCATTAAGACTTCCAGAGGAGAGAGCAGAAGATGAGCTGTGCCTGTGAAGACAACTTTTGATAGGTGTTTTTACAGGATTGTGGAGCTGAGTTTGTTTGCTTACTTCTCTGGGTTGTTTTTTTTTGCTTGCACTGGCCGTGTGCTCTCCCTGAGCTCACAGCCTAATTGTCAGCTAATTGTTAGTTAGTCAGTTAACTGTCAATCAAACTAGGGAGAGTTAATCAAGCTAGGGGGAGGAGCTTTATTAGGAACTGCCAGTGCCGCGCGCCATAGGCGCGCACACTTTCATTCATCTACTTCACTCCTTCAAGTTCAACCATTCAAGTTTAGGAATAACCAATCCTTATAGCAACTGAACAAATTTAATAAGAGTTCAACCAAGCTTGGCAATTAGCTGAGCAGACATAGCTTATACAGCTCAATTTGAGAAAGAAGGTCCAGTTGTTTTTTTTTAACAACTATTCTCTGTATTATCGAGTATGGAAGGTGAGGGAGCTGCTGCTGTCACCTGTAGCACTTGTGGCATGTTCCTTTTCTTGCCACAAGATGTTGTCAGGTACACCTGCAGCAAGTGCAAGCTGGTCACCTTCCTGGAGGACAAGGTTCGGCAGCTGGAGGCACAGGTTTCTAATCTTTGTCTTATTAGGGAAGGTGAGGACTTCTTGGATAGGGCAGAGAGGACCTTCCTGAGGACCAGATATGCGGAGGAGCTGCCAGGTGAGAAAATCAGTTCTGTGAGCCAGGAAAGCGATGCTTGGAGGAATGTCACACAGAGAAGTAGAAGGGCCAGGAAGGAAACAGAGACTCTCAAACTACAGAATCGCTTCAACGTTCTTGGTGCTATGAAAGATGAGGAACACCAAAAGGAGGGAACAGAACATCAGCAAGAAAGAATCCAACTTCGGCAACTGGAACTTGAACACCAACAGGACGGCATTCAACATCAGGAAGATCAGCACTCCCAGCCTCGAGACAATGCCCAGGCAATCCTGGAAGAATCTGCTTGTCGAAGAACCCTGGACAGGCCTCAGAGGAGGTGAGTTCTGGTGGTTGGGGACTCCTTGCGCAGAGGAACCGAACCGGCAGTTTGCAAACCGGACAAACTCAATGGAGAGGTCTGCTGTCTTCCTGGGGCCAAGATAAAGCACGTAACAGAGAGGCTAGCCAGGCTGGTCAAGCCCACTGACCGTAAGCCCCTCGTTTTGGTTCACGTTGGAACCAACGACATGGTGAAGCGCAGCTTTCATCACGTCACAAAGGACTACGAACTTATGGGGAGAAAGCTTAAGGACCTTGGTGCACAGGTGGTCATTTCATCAACCCTCCCTGTTCAAGGATATGGTGCACGAAGGGAAAGGACAATAGTAGAGGTCAACAGCTGGCTCCGCACATTTTGCCACCAGCAACAGTTTGGCTTTTTGGATCATGGCTTGAAATTCCAGGAACATGGGCTTCTGGCATGGGATGGGCTGCACCTCACGAAACTTGGCAGGAACGTTTTTGCAAACAGTCCCACAAGGAGGATTAGGAGGTCTTTAAACTAAGTACAGCTGGGGAGGGAGACAAGATTATCCAGGACAAGGACTCGGCAAGTGCAGGAGAAAAAGGCCCAAATGATTTGGCCAAGTAGGAATAGCATCCAATTGTGGGAAGCGTGGAAACAATGCTATGGGACTTGCAGGAAGGGCACGGGGACTTAAGTGTCTCTACACTAATGCACAGAATAAGGGAAACAAACAAGATGAATTTGAACTCCTAGTACAACAAAATAAATATGATTTGATAGGCATCACTGAGACCTGGTGGGATGAGTCTCACGATTGGAATGTAGGAATAGAGGGGTATAGCCTATTTTGTAGAAATAGACCAAATAAGAAAGGAGGAGGAGTAGCCTTATATGTCAAGGATGTTTTCACCTGTGAAGAGATCCATGACTTGAACACCGGAAGCCAGGTTGAGAGCATCTGGATAAGAATTAAGGGAGCGAGAAACAATAGGGATATTATAGTGGGGGTTTACTACAGACCTCCAAGCCAGACTGAGGACCTCGATGGCACTTTCATAGACCAAATGATTGCACATTCAAAAAGGAGAGATACAGTAATAATGGGAGATTTCAACTACCCGGATATATGTTGGCAGTCAAACTCTGCAAAGGCGGCAAGGTCCAGCAAGTTTCTTGCTTGTCTTGCAGACAATTTCATGGTCCAGAAGGTGGAAGAGGCGACAAGGGGATCAAATATTCTGGATCTGATCCTGACCAACAGGGAAGACCTTGTTAATGACGTAGAACTGGTTGGATCTTTAGGAGAGAGTGACCACGCCCTATTAGAATTTGGCATTCAGTGGGGAAGAGAAGACAAGTGTAGCCAGGCACTCGTCTTAGATTTTAAAAAAGCAGACTTCTGTAAACTGAAGGAGCTGCTGGCTGAAATCCCGTGGTCAAGAATAGTCAATGAGAAAGTTGTTCAGGAGGCATGGGAGTTCTTTAAAAGGGAGATACTGAAGGCACAGGCTAAAACTGTGCCATTAAGGAGGAAAAATGGAAGGCATCTGAACAAACCGGAATGGTTGACTAAAGGACTTTCAGCTGAGCTAAGTGTTAAGAAAAACATGTACAGGAAATGGAAGAAGGGGGAAATCACCAAAGAAGATTATAAGCAAGTAGCCAGGAGATGTAGGGAGAAGGTCAGAAAGGCTAAAGCACAGAACGAACTTAGGCTGGCCAGAGACATTAAAAACAATAAAAAGGGCTTTTTAAAATACGTCCGCAGCAAAAGGAAAAAGAAGGAGACGATAGGGTCACTGTGCAGGGAAGATGGTGAATTAATAACAGGAGGAAGAGAAAAGGCAGAACTCCTCAACACCTTCTTCACCTCCGTTTTTTCCCAAAAGGATAAAAACACTCAACCTGGCAGTTGGGGAGCAGGTGAGGAAGTGGGGGAAATGCAGCATAGAATAGGTAGAGAGGTAGTACAGGAATACCTGGCCACACTGGATGAATTCAAGTCTCCAGGGCCAGATGAATTGCATCCTAAGATTTTAAAAGAACTAGCAGAGGTCATTGCAGAACCTCTTGCTATAATCTTTGAAAACTCTTGGCGGACAGGAGAGGTTCCAGCAGACTGGAGGAGGGCAAATGTTGTCCCCATCTTCAAGAAGGGAAAAAAGAGGACCCAAATAATTATCGCCCAGTCAGCCTGACATCAGTACCTGGAAAGATCCTGGAGCAGATCATCAAACAGTCAGTTTCTAATCACTTAGAAAACAATGCCGTAATTACAAAAAGTCAACATGGATTTCTCAAAAATAAGTCATGCCAGAGTAATCTTATCTCTTTTTATGATAGAGTTACTTGCTTGATAGATGAAGGGAATGCCATGGACATAGTATATCTTGATTTCAGCAAGGTCTTTGACAAAGTTCCCCATGACATTCTTGCAAAGAAGCTAGTAAGATGTGGACTGGACAGGGCTACTGTCAGGTGGATTTGTAACTGGTTGACTGACTGTACCCAAAGGGTGGTCACCAATGGCAGATTCTCATCCTGGAGAAAAGTGACTAGCGGGATGCCACAGGGTTCTGTCCTGGGCCCGGTGCTGTTCAATATCTTCATTAATGACTTGGATGAAGGAATAGAGGGCACGCTGATCAAATTTGCAGATAACACCAAATTGGGAGGGGTTGCTAATACGCCTGATGACAGGATCAAAATTCAAAAGGACCTGGACAGATTGGAGAGCTGGGCCAAGGCTAACAAAATGAATTTCAACAGAGAGAAATGTAAGGTCCTACACTTAGGCAGAAAAAATGGTATGCAGAAATATAGGATGGGGGACACATGGCTTGATAGCAGTACATGTGAAAGGGATCCAGGAGTCTTAATAGACTACAAGCTGAACATGAGTCAGCAGTGTGATGCGGCAGCCGAGAAAGCCAATGCAATTCTTGGTTGCATCAATAGGAGTATGGTGTCTAGATCGAGGAAGGTATTGGTACCACTTTATTCTGCTTTGGTTAGACCTCATCTTGAATACTGCGTCCAATTCTGGGCACCCCAATTCAAGAAGGATATGGATAAGCTGGAGCAGGTCCAGAGGAGGGCAACCAAAATGGTGAGGGGCCTGGAAGCCATGCCCTATGAAGACAGACTTAGAGAGCTGGGTATGTTTAGTCTGCAGAAGAGAAGGTTGAGAGGGGACATGATAGCCATATTAAAATATTTGAAGGGATGTCATATCGAGGAGGGAGTGGGCTTGTTTTCTCCTGCCCTTGAGACCAGGACAAGGAGCAATGGATACAAGCTGCAGGAGGGGAGATTCCACCTGAACCTCAGGAAGAATTTCCTGATGGTCAGGGCTGTCCGGCAGTGGAATGTGCTGGCACGGAGTGTGGTGGAGTCTCCTTCGTTGGAGGTTTTTAAGCGGAGGCTGGATGGCCACTTGTCGGGTGTGCTTTGAGGGTTTTCCTGCATGGCAGGGGGTTGGACTGTATGGCCCTTGTGGTCTCTTCCAATTCTACATTTCTATGATTCTATGATTATTCACCTCATCCCATCCCAATCCTGGCTTTCCATCTGTCATCCCACAGCTTCAACAATCAGTCACCACACGATTCCATGGCTACTGAATATTTTCTGACTGTATCAGTTTATTGTGTGTGTGAGAGAGAGCCGGTAAAGCTTCATATAGAATCATTCCAGCTCTGTTCATTAGGGTTTATTTTATGTGAGTTTCTACAGATGGGATTACAGTTTTGTGGCAGTAGATTTTACTGTGTGTGCCATTAATTCTTTTCCTTTTCTTCTCCTTTTCTGGGGCTGAAAATTTAGGTGCCACTCTACTATTCCAAGAGTGGTGTGCCTTACTGGAAGATAGAGGTGGGTCTAAATATTTGAGTTTATATGTCTTTTTCTTCATCAGAGAAGCAAGTGTGCTGCTTTACATACCTTTTTGCTCTCTTTTTTTGTTGCTGCTGCTCTTCCTCCTCAAAACATCTTCACTGGAGCTAGAAACCTTGTTCAAGAAGGAAGATGGATAACTGGAACTGTGTGATAAGAGACCACACACTTTTCCTCCAGCTCAGAACAAACTGTGACAGCTACCATCCATCACAATTAAGGCACAACACTATCTTGCAATATATTTAATATTTATTTGTAATTTATACTTGCACTTCATCCAGTAGGAATTTGAGTAGTGAACTAAACTGAGTCCATCTCTGAGGACTTCTTGACTGTGTCTCTGGTGACATCAACATCTGCCCCACTAGTCTCAGTGGGCAATAGCAATCACTATTCCAGCAGTAGGGTCACTGGCCACAAAGCAAAGGTTTCCAGGGATCTATATGATGTGATGCAGCTCTTTGGTATTAGCTAATGTCTTCTTTATGCACTTCAGCTCTCAGGTGCAGCTACAGAATTTTGTCAAAAGCTAGTCCATATTAATTTCAATGTTTTATGCAACTATAGTCTTCTATTTTTGCATTTGGGGCACTTTTAAACTAGTTTTCTTTACAAGTAGGTCCTGAACAGGTTAGCAGGTAGCAACAAATTAATTTCCTTTGATTCTCTGGAGTAAAACAATGTTTTCTCCCTTCTGTATTAACATACTGTACTTCTTTGAAGAATTTCAAAGGGTTTCTGGCACTTCAAAAACACTTTTGATTGTATTCCAATGTGGTAGCTAATTTGTTAGTTTACCTAGATGAAAGTTGCTGTACAAAGGACATGATATAGCCCAAATTAAGCACATTTAAAATCAACTGACTTGAAGGAAAGAGTTAAAATGTACTTAAATTTCTCCCATTAAATTCTGTTGACTTAGCATGCTTAACATGGGCTTCATCATGGCCAAAATTTAAAATATTTTGTAAAATAACATTTTACAGTAAAAATTGAAATGATCCAGAGAGGTCACAAGCAGACATGGTAGCAATGACTAAGGCTGGAAAGAACCCTTACATTCAGTGTTATGAACTACTGTGGTGTTTTAAGAATCAGGCCATAAATATTCTGATGTTTATAGAGTCAGATAATTAGTATTTTGATTCAACAAACCACTAAACATAACGATATTCCTGGCCAGTTTTATCACTCCTCATTTTTTAAGGCACTGGTCAGAGAAGAGTGGGCATTCTCTTGTATACAGGTAGTAGCTCCATAAAATTTGACACAACTTGCCTGGAACTTGTTATCAAGTCAGTCCTCTATGTTTAGCAGGAAACAAATAACTTCAGGTATCTGGAAATACAGTAGCCAGCATGGTGTAGTGGTCTGAATGCTGGATGAGGATTCCAGGATAGCAAGGTTCAAATCTCAGCTCAGTTATAGAAACCTTTTGGGTAGTATAGGCAAAGTCACTGTCTCCCAGTCTGGAGCCATTTCTGCACTAGACTGTTATAGTGCTATAATTCCACTTTCAACATCCTATGGAATCCTGGGGTTTGCAGTTTTGGGAGCGGCCAACCGGCCCCTCCCAAAACTGCAAACCCCAGGATTCCATAGGATGTTGAAAGTGGAATCATAGTGCTATAACAGTCTAGTGCAGAAATGGCCTTAGAGAACAGCAGTGACAAATCTCCTCTAAATAAATCTTGCCAATAAAACCCTAGGTTAAGTTGTAATTGACTTGTAGATACAAAACAAAAGCAAAGCTGGAAACACTCCCAAAATAGTTTCATATTTAATAAGAAAGGAAGCTAAGTTAAGTTTTATTTAAAGGTATCCATTGACTTCTAACTATTTTTACTTCATTTTTACTGTAAGTAAAAAATGAATATTGAAAAGAATGAAAAAAGGCTTATTTCAGTTTCATACTCGGTGGCAGTGTTGATGATTCTTGGCATAAATCTTAATATCTGCAAACTAATAATGAGAGGGTGTGTGTGAGAGGAAAGTTTCTGACCTCAGGTCACAGAATATTTTCTTTTCTTTACAGGGAACTGGATGATATGTATTAGGCCAGACAGCTTCCTTGCTGATACTTCCCTCTTACGTATACACCAGAATTTGGAAAAGTTACTTTTTAGACTACTAATCCTGGAATGCTCCACTGGGCATAACCAGGCAAGTGGAAGATTTTGAGAAATTGTAGTGCAAAAAAAGTAACTAAGCATGTTCTGATTCACTACCGCCAGTACACGTGAAGGGCGAGATGGATTGCTTGCCTGGCAAGTATTGGCACTGAGACAGAAGTTTGGCTGCCTGCCCAGGAGATATTAACAGTAGTGGTACGTATGGGATGCGTGTTGTTGCAGAGAGAAAGTGGCATAAGCAATAGCTAGCTTAGCTTCGTAGGAGGTACCCTGTGGGTGGCAGTTTGGGTCCATGCTTGGGTGCTCATTCATCTCAAATAGTCCTCCATCTAAGTCAAATGTGCTTGTGTTTCACTTTAATAGTACATACGAATTCGTCTCTTGCCTTAGTGTCAGGCATGGCCGCACTTAAGAGCTGTAGTATACAGGGAGGGTGAGCAGCCTGCCCTACGTTGCAGTGCTGACATGGTGCACTGAGTCTAATGCAATTTTTCTGGGTGCCATCATGCCAAGCAGCAGATATAATTTCTAATTATCAGTAGGTGGGCTCTATTTGTGGCAGAGGAAGAAGCTGAGACCATTTCTGCACTACACTGTTATAGTGCTATTATTCCACTTTCAACATCCTATGGAATCCTGGAGTTTGTAGTTTAGTGAGGGGCATTTAGAATTCTCAGCCAGAGGGCTCTTTGGCCTCAGTAAACTACAAACCCCAGAATTCTACAGGATGTTGAAAGTGGAATAATAATAGTACTATAACAGTATAGTGCAGAAATGAGTGGCTTCAGGAAATGCAAGATGTGTGGCCTTAATCCTTCACGTACTGCTAATCTTTATGACGTAATTCCTGTGCTCCAGAATACACATTGGTGATAGGTTCATTAGGCAGACACACACAACAAGAATTACACTAGTTTTTGAAGCTCACTGTATTCTTCATGAGGCAAAAATGGTGCGGTTAATACAGAGTGAGAAATGGCACTGTCATAGGTTGCAGGTCTGCATGTTTGTTTCTATATTGCAGAGAGATTGTGAGGCAAGACACTCCCCCAAGAAAAATCCCAGAGAGACAGAGAAGTGACAGGGCAAAGGAGATCAGTTCTCCGTCACTGCCATAAAGTTTCTTTGTTTGAGATAAAAGTCAGTTCCTGCTCTTATGAAGACAAAACTCCTATGTTTGCAGATTTCCCATGGAATTGGAAAATACTTTAGAACTTACTTAACGAAAGCTGCTTCTTTTTTTCCAATAGATGAAAGTTTAAAATGGTATTAATAGGTGGTGGAAAGTATACACATATTTTTCTGTTCAGGTCCCAATTTATGAATGTTACTGTGAGTCTCTTTCCAAAACTGATTTCTAGCAATGGAATTCTACAAAAATTGAGACAAGCAGATAAAGAACATATTGCCTCTTTTGTTAGAAACAAGCAAAAATGTTGGTTAAAACAAGACCCTTAATTTGTAAAGCTCATTGCAGTATGTTGAAAAACCCGCCAGGGGCATTCCATCAATAGGAAAAACATCACAGCCAACACGAGGCAGCAGGCTAACAGTCTTTATTGCGGGCAATAGATCAAGTAGCAGACTATTAAGTTACAGCGCAGCGAGCCATCTCCTCGTCCAGAGCAGAAAGGAAAAGAAACAAGAAAAAAGGCACAGCCTGTTCAAAAGCCGTGTTTTTAAGTATACATATTCAATAACAAGGCGTTCCCTTAACCATAACAATGTTGCGGCTACAGGCAGCAGAAGACCTTGAATACGTTTAGGTTTCACATGGGAAGCGTTCACAGAAAGCTAGACTAAACAACTACAAGCAGCTTTGCGTTCTCACCCTCTAGTGGTGGGAAAATATGAAGCCAGGAGTAACAACAGGTCCCATCATGCTACTCAACCTGTGACACAGTAAAACAAATAATTAAGGCTATGGTTCTAGGTTTACCTACCCTGAAGTGAGCCTTACTGAATAAAATCATTTATGTTGAATAAATATGTATACAGTTGACATGCAAGAGGCCCATTCCACATTAAAAAAAAATACACATGTGGATAAAATTTCTGAAATATTGTCTAATATTCCAGTGGATATAGTCTCAGTAAAATAAAGATTTTGTTTTTACATTTAGAGTATTCTGGAAAAAAATCCTTTTTTTAAATGACAGGAAAGGCAATTGTAATAACCAAACAGTATTTCTGTCATGATCAGTAATTCACTGCATTTAAATTTTCAGCAGATGGAAAATGCTCATTAATATTTTCCTTATTATATATGCTGTTCATTTTTCACTGTAGAAAATTCATCCTTGTTGGTAAATGTCATTCTGCATTGCTCATTCTTTTTTTCTTCTTTATTAAGAGAAAGTGATAAGAAACCTGAAGTGAAAAACTTCAATTTTTTAAATGAGATTTGTGTGAGGCTAATTAATAAATACCATTCGCATGAGGTAACATCAGCAACCAAGCCTGATCTGTTCATTTGCATCAAGTAAATGGGATAGGCCATATTTGCCCCACATTTCATACTGTCTGTAAATATTAGTTGGGCTGTGTCCTTGTTGTTTGGCAAAAGTTTTGGGAATATTCTAGTAGCTGCTCTGAAAGCGTTGATTCAGACAATCAATCTAATAAGTCTTAATGATCCCTGGCTATAGCATAAACCCCAGATTCATTAGAAAGGCCTTAGAAATTAGGAGTGGAACAGAAATTTATAACTGACTTCTGGAATGAATTTATCTAATTTGCATCTGAAATTATTAGCAAAAAGTCTGTATATATCTCCATGTGTCATCTTTAAGGGAAAAAGTCACAATGGCACATTCTTTATTTTTTTTTCCTCTTGAAATATTACACACAAATAAAGGGGCACAGCCAAACTCGTGTATCTTTGAAAAATGTGGGCAAGCTTTAGTAAATAACAAATCAATGGCAAACAATGGCCATTTCCGCACCGGGCTTCTGTAATGGTGCAAAGCGATCTCTCACGGAGGTCTTCTACACCCTAGAGTGGACTGGTGTGGACTACTTTTTGTAGTTCTACACCAGAATCTACTCAGGAGTGGCTGGAACTAGCCGCATTGCGTGTTTTTTAAAAACCTCTTTTTCGAGGTTTTTAAAAAGCACGGAGAGCGTAGCCCCATGCTGCTCCATTGCCCAGCTCTGCTATGGATTTGCAGGCATGTGCAAGTGTGTGCCTGCGGACCTGCCGGGGACGGGCTTCCGGCTGGCGAGCTTCTCCGGCTGGTGGAGAGCCTCCGCGTGGCGACGGCTGCCAGTAAGCTCCGTTTTCGGGCATTCCCCCCCCCCACATGTGGAAAGGGCCATTATGCAGTTTTGCACAAAGCCCACTGTTTTGCATAAAAAATCCCATGAATGTTACTGGAAACAACAACAATAACTTTGGTGAGAAAAGTACAAACATTCACATTTTATGTGCAACCCCCATCTATTTATTCACAAAATAATTTCCTGAAACATTTCTGGATGTGCAAATACTGGGAAAAGCTGTGTGAAAGTGTTTATTCACATGGCAGGGATAAAACTATGGACATTATTTGTCCTCATTTGCATGGATGAAATAGTTGAAAATTTGTATCCCTACCTGCCATAGCCCATGGGGACAACCATATTTTCTCCTATACAATATCTCTGGAAGAGAATAGTACATCATCATATACTGTCAGTCCCAGAAGTAGTCTTGGGCCCATTTTCAAAGTGTGTGGCAATAGCTACATGGCCTAGCCTCTTCACATGATGGCTACTTGTTAAAAGAAGGAAAGAAGGTAATGGGCCATCGACCACCACCTACAAATCCATCATGGTGTGGATCCATAGGGAGAGCTGTATGCCAATCCACACCTTTGTCTAGAAGGGGATCAGACAAGTTCACTCAGAAATGTGGACCCACATAGTGAAGCTATCCAGAACAATCCCATTATACACTGATGCTCGCTCTCGCTCTCTCTCCTCCCTCCCTCCCTCTGTGTGTGTGTGTGTGTGTGTGTGTGTGTGTGTACACACGCACAAATCCTTAGGCTGAGAGGCTTTTGCTGCTTTATCTGTAGAATCTTCATTACATGGCCAAAGCCAAATAAATCTCTCTGTCTGATTCTCTCACTCAGTAAAAAGCTACCCAGAGAATTGGCTGCTTAAAAATTATGATCTCACTCCCCAGACAGATAAAAATCTTCTTCCTGTGGGTTTCTGAGAATGTGGTATGTTATATTATGTTGTCAGTCTAATTTTTTTTAAAAAATACACAAACTTTGTAACACAGTCCAGACACTCTTTTGAAAGCTTAGCATCTTTGTTTAGACCTCCTGCATAAGTGGTGCATTTTTAGAAAATATTTCTGGCTGTAAATCAGATTATAGATTGGTTCATAATTTGCATCTTACGATTTATAGGCCTCTGATTGAGGACCACATGGTTGATTCTGGGGCAATGGAAACATATGGAAAGATGCAAGTGAAGACAATACCTAAGAAAAGCAAAATCTGTCACATTCCAATCACATGAAACATTGCTATTCTATCCAAAAGTTAAATTTAGAGGAAAGCATAATTGTACAGCTGGGATTTTTTTTTAAACGACTCCCCCTGCACCATTTCCCCCCAGTCATGCCAAGCAAGGTCTATAAACCAGGCCTTCCAGAAACAAAAATGACAATCATCACCAGGTTTATGATCAGTGTAATGTTTAATCTGGTTCTGACTTATTGAAGGGTGAAGAAGTGGCCTTACTCATTTGGATGGGAATGCACACATTAAATTTGCTCCACTCTGTTGCTTGGTAACAATATAAATGCTGCTTCATTAAGAAAAATTAATTTCACCAGGTGAAAGTAAATGCTGTTTAAACTGATTAAGCCTCCTCACATCAAATCATTACACATGAGCAGGTTTCAATGGCCCATCACAGTGCTCTGATGTCATTTCTACAGCAGGAAGTGTAAAAGAGTGGTGTAAATGAATTGGATATGCACAGATAGCTGAAAGGTTTGTTTGCTTGAGTCCCTTTCCATCCTAAGTAGGTTCTTAGAAACTGCAGTTGAGCATATAGACGATCCTAGACATTTTTTTCATCTAGTTTCCTCCTTGAAAAATCCTACACTGTGTCCTCAAATGGATAATTTCTCAACAATGGAAAAAGCTACCTAGATATTTCTGGAGGAAAGTGGAGAGAGAGGTAGTGGTGATGAACAAGTACTAGAAAGTAAAGGCTTGAATTAGACAGTACACCTATTCACATCACTCTGCTACAATGAACAAAACAAATAAATGACCTGCTTTGAGCTAAGCCCTCTTGAAGGGTTATATTAATCATTCCTTTAATTATGTACACAACTGGTAGCAGCTCATAGGTCTCATTCCACTGCATGCCTGAAGACTTCATTTTAGTAGGAAAGACTTGTAATATGAATCTATCCTTAAGCCACATAGTTTAAGTAAGCAAGGTATTCAGTCACTGTTGAACTCAGCATAAGTATGGACACCACTCTCCTCGAAGCAAGGTGAGATTTCATTGCAATAAATATACTGTTAACAACTTAAAGTTACCATCCATTGTATATTTTACTGCTTGCTGGTAATTGTGGTCTTTTCCCAAAGCACAGTAATAGCCAGAAGACTTTTCTTCAACTGCTCATATCTGTCTTCAACTACATCAGACCTACTGTAACTGGTTTTAGAGCATTCTGAAGCCAGTGATCTATGTGTGTAGCTATGTAAGTGGCTAATAGAATAGAGACAGTCAAAACATTAAACCAAAATAGTAAAAACTAAAAGCAGGACAGCAGCATAAAACAGTGAGCATGAAACCATGTTTACATTACAAATCTAAAGCCATGGCAAATAACAAGGTAACTATCTAGCTCCAAAAAGGCTGTAGGATTGAGTTCTAGTGAAAATCCCTGTGGGCAGCCTTCTATGGAATGGCACTACTGAGAAGACTTCATATCAAGTTGCTAGCTGACTTAGTGCTATAACAGTCTAGTGCGGAAATGGCCTATTATCCCACTTTCAACATCCTATGGAATCCTAGGGTTTGCAATTTTGGGAGGGGCCTCTGGCCTGGAGGCAGAAGGAGTATTAACACTGAGGTTTCCTTAACTGGAAGAAAGAAGTCTTTAGGATACACAGGTTCCAAGTCGTTTAGAGCTTTAACGCTCGAACCATATGTTGAATGATTCCTGGGTATTGCCTGCCTGAATAGGACTGTGGTCACATATCACTAGGGCCCTTTCCACACGGGGTAAAAAAACGGCTTAGGGCGACCTCATCTGGAGGTCGTCCACACCGTGGAGCGCGCTAGAGCGGTTTGAATAGTGGAGGTTCCACACCTCAAACCGCGCTAGCGCGGCCGCAAGGGGTGGCGCAGCGCGTTTTAAAAACCACATTTTATGTGGTTTTTACGAAACGCGAGCGCGCTAACCTGTTGCAGCGCCCCGTGTGAAGCTGCAGGGACGAGCTGCCCGGGGGCGGGCTTCCGGCTGGCGCGCTGCCCTGATTGGCGGAGCGCCGCCGGAAGTCGCCGGCCGCCATTTTGGGCGCCGCCGAACACCGCCGAAACTCGCCAGTGTGTGGAGCGGCGAACGCGTGCTCCCCGCAGGGACGGAGCAACCCGTTTTCAGATAAGATCCGTCCCTGCGTGCGCTGCCCCGTTCCCCCGTCCCCCGTGTGGAAAGGGCCTAGGAATGTGAAAATCTGTCAGTCTCCTTTTTCTGTGCTTTTCTCAGAATCAGTTTACCATTCCCCTTCCATTGTAGTTCCCTCTCCGGTTTGTAAGACTTGTTTTCCAGTATCAAAATATGTACAAATGTTGTGCACACTTTTTAAAAAATGTACATTTTTTTGGTGATATCACATTTTGCATGTATTCTGTCCATATTTTTCAATGCTAAATTTGTATTAAGACCAACCAAAATTCTCTGAAAATGTGTCAGCTTTTAAGGTTTAAAAACTCACCATCAGCCTACATACAAATAAGGGACAGGGGAAGAAGCAATTAGACCAGTCCAAGACTTAGACCATTTGCTGAAGCCATAAGGTCTGCAGGTAAATTTATACTGTTCTAATTTGGCAGAGATTCTCCCAATTAATCTCCTGTTGTCCCACTTTCTGAGTTGCTTTTAAAATATCCTGGTTTCTGTCTCTTCATTCTACTTTCCCCCTTTATCTTCAGCTTATTTCCATCAGCGCAAACTGAGTTTGACTGCAAAATCAATTAGCTCAGTTGTGGGGGGAGGAGAGGGCTGAATCTTGCCCTTCCCAATAAGTTTAGGTAAAGACAAAATGCTGCAGCCTCTTATAGCTTGTCTATTCTTCTTGCTTAATAACTTTTGTCCTCTTAACCACACTCTGACGTTCTTTGGCCGTATGTGTCCTGGTTTTCATCTGTGAAATGTTTGAAGTTGTGTGAACTTATTCCTAAGATGTAAACTGCAGACTGAATGAATCACTATTTGGTGTGTAGGTATCATATTATACACCTAGAACAGCATATTAGGACAAAGAATAGATGTCTGGTCTCCATTACTGAGGATACAACAGAGGGTTTCAACTCCAAGAGCTGGCCAACCATTTTTAATCACCTCTACTGCCTAAGTACCCTAAAGACTCCAGATCCTCTCGGATCATGGATGCTAAGGAGGGTCATCCCTGGTTAGTTCCTGGATGGGAGACCACCAATGAATACTAGATGCTGTTGGTTGTATTTCAGAGGAAGGAACTAGCAAAACTGCCTGTGGATATTTCTTGCCTAAGAAAATCCTATGAAATTCATGGGGTCGCCATAAGTTGACAGGTGCCTTAAAGGCACACACACTGATGAAGAGTTTGGCAAAGCCCCAAACTCTGCATACTTCTTGTGCAACTAATGTATGCATGTGGACAATTATCAAGAATTTGCAACTTAGACATGTGCCTTTTCGAAATTTATACATGGTTTTGTGTTCATTGTTTTTTTTCCAGAATGCAAAACAAATCTCAGAAATGTTTGGATATCCAAGGCAAGATACACTATATTCTGTTGCCAGAATATTTTTCCAGTCCTACTTTTGTATTCAGGTATGTATGTGAGAACAATCCAGATGGACTCCTGTGAATGATTCTTTTGCATGCTCTAAAATTATAGAAAAGTAGTTAACTGTAATATATCACACAACTAACTCTAATTGGCTATCTGGCAAGAAATCTATTCAGAATAAGGGCAATGCTTTGTGGCATTTCATGCTGCCTACATCATGTCTGGGGTCCTTTCACACTACAGAATTATACCATTATGAATTCATTTTAACTGCCCTGGATACATGCTGTGGAATCCTGGGAACTGTAGTTTGGTGAGGCACTCAGGCTTTCTGTCTGAGAATTAAATACAAATTGAATTAAATTAAATACAAATATGCCAACCCCAGTGTGACAGATCCCTTTCCCAGGCTATTCCCACAGTTCCTGTCTGTGGAAACCTGTCACTATCACTTTGCTATAAGGTGCCTGCTTAAATGCTTTCTCAGATTTAGGACATGGGCCTTCAGGAGACCTTCATGTGGACTAATTTATTTTATAAGTGTTTCCTGTTATGATCAGCATGACACTCTATGGCTCAGGCTTAAGGAAGCCAGCCAGAGTCAAATTTAACAAAATAACCGATAGTTCAACTTTATTTTCATAACACAGAGTGGTTGCATTATCCAGTTCCAGTGCGTAGTTCCAAACATGTAATAATAGTCAAACTGAGTTATGACAGACCTTTTCCTTCAATCAATCCAGGCCCCCAGTATACACATTCACTCCGTCTGACTCTCACCACTGACTCTCTCAATTGCCTGTCCCCAAAACTGTTACCAGTGAACTCTTAGGTTTTTAAAAATCTTCCTCTGTCTCACTGAAGCCCCTACCCTCACAGAGTTCTCTGTGCTGGGATTGGATGCCCTCTGTTATTTACAAGTGTGCTTCACACCCTTTAATCTAAGAGTCTTTCAGTAACATTTTGTCAAGTTCTCTTCCTCTTTGCTTTTCCTGGATCACACCCAGGATTACAGAGGATGCTGCCATCATAGTTAAAGTACAGTACAGTGCTAGAATTCTGTAGGGTGGAAGGGCCTCTGATTACCTCAGAAAAAGAAAGCTCTGGCTGGGTAGTTTTAAAATGAATTCTGGAGTGAATAATATGCCAACCCCCCCCCCCAAAGTAATAATGAGAGATGTTATGATTTGCCATTGAAACCCTCCATTTCACTTATGCAGGTGTCATGGATATTTTTTTTTCAGCTCTAGAAGAACTCTTTCTAGTTGGCAATAAACACTTCGTTGTAGATGGTCCCAGTTTTAGAGATGGAACAAATCCAGAATTATCTGAATCCCTGGAAGGTTCTGTGAATCCACAAATCTCACAAATCTCAAATCTTTCGAATCCTTTTTTTTACAAAAGGGTTTAAAAAGCAAGGGAACAAAGCACTTCTACTGAAAAATGTTTTGAAGCAGAATTTGACATCTTTGTTTAATGAAAAACAAATTAAATAATAGTTTTCACTTTCAGGAAAACATACCCATATACTTGTTATTAAGAATTACATGTAATTTGGAAGTAGCTCCAAATGTTGGAGTTGACTCCTGGGTTGACTATTAGAAAACAAAACAAATAAACAAAAAAGAGAAGGATAATCTTGGGAAAGACACACTCTCTCAGCCGTAGCAAAAGCCTAGGCAAAGGCAAACCTCCCTCTGAAGAAATCTGGCCAGGACAATTGTCATAATTTTGCCTTAGGATCTCGCCAGATTGAAAATGACATGAAGGCTCTTTCTACACATGCAGGAAAATGTGGATTATTAATCCCACATTTTCCTGCCTGTGTAAACAGGGCCACATACTACAGCACAGAGATAATCTAGGTCAAAACTGGATTTTCTTTGCATAGCTCCTTATGGCATCCTGGGGTTGTAGTTTGATGATGCACTAGCACACTTTGGCAGAGAAGGCTGTGACACCTTGTCCAACTACAAACCTCAGAACTGTGTATGAAAGATCTTTGCAAGGGAGCCATGCAAAGGAATCTTTCAGCTGTCCTTGAAATCCCAAGAACACTGTACTTTCCAGTCAAGTCTCAAGTCCTGCAACAAAGAAGGCACTTTAAAAACACAAATAACACCAGCCTCTAGCCCAGTCTCAGTTCTCTACCCTGATGTCCAGTCTCAAGTCCTAAAACAAGGAAGGCACTTAACAAAAACAAACACTGTCTCAATCCCTACCCTCCAGTCTCAAGTCAAAAGAATAGGAAGAAGAGAATAATTACCTTGCAGAGGGAGGCAGCCACAGGTGCAGGCAGCAGGAGCGAGCTTGATCTGGGGCACTCGTGCCAGCTCAGGCCTCTGGGCATGCAGGAAAGTGGCCGCCCCTACGTGCCTGCCTGATCAGGGGCACTCACGCCAGTTCAGGCCTCTGGGCGTGCAGGAAAGCAGCTCTCGCCACCTCTACACGCCCATACGGGCCTGATCCAGGGCTCTCGCACCGCTCAGGCCTCCGGGCGTGCAGGGATTCAAAAGATTCGATTTGCCTGTTTTGGCCCAGGGATTCAGATCCACGAATCTCGAATCCTTCCCAAGGATTTGAGGATTCGCAGATTCGATTGGCCCATCTCTAATAATTTTATTATTTCTTTTTTGTATTTGTATCCTGCCTTTTCTCCCAGAATGGGACCCGAGGTAGCTTCCAAAAAAAAAAAAAAAAAATTTAAAACAATTAAAAACATTTAAAACAATTAAAACATCGGAAGCATATACAATTATAAAAACCTAAAATAATGTACAATTTTAAAACAGGTTAATAAATAAATAAAAAGCTCCCCAGCAAACATAAAAGCCTGCTTAAAGAGAAATATTTTTGTGTTCTAGTGAAAGGAAAGCAGGGAGGGAGGCAGCCTAGTTTCTCATGGAAGAGCGGACCATAGGATGGAAGCAGCCACTGAGAAGGCTCTCTTCTGTGTCTTCACCAGCCCATCCTAGGATGGTGGCAGGACTTCTTGTTGGCTACTTAATATGAGTGGTTTTCTCCTTTAAATGGTCCTTTGAACTTATAGGGACTTCCTTCTGAGTGGTCATGTATCATGTATAGCATTGCACTTTTGCTTGGCTTTATTTCTCTCTTCCACTAATTTAAAGCAGAGTTTGTATGTGCATCTGGACATATCTTGTTCGTTAACAGACATAGAAGTGGTAAATGGATCTAGAAGTAAACTGATTTTGTGAAGAATCTCCTCTGCACCATTCATAAGGGTCTCTCAATGTTCCACGTAGCATTTTTGTCTGGAAGTTGAGCGTACTACTATGAGAAGAGGGAGCTGTGCATGACCTTTTCTGTCAATCAAGTATGCATGTACCTAAATCTGGGTCCAGTTTGTTTGTGTAAAAAAAGGGAAAGACACACACGCACACACGCGTGCGCACACACGCACACACAGAGGAGCCTGTGGTTTTTTCAAAGGTTACCCAGTATACAAGTAGGGCTTTTTAGATAAGCAAAACATAAAAGTCATCTGTTTGCTTCAAATTCCATACATTATGATATGGAAGGATGAACCAGAAAAACCTTCTTCCCATTTCAGCTCACAATGGGCAGTTATGAATAACAACCAAAGAACATTTTCTGATTGATTGGCTTTTATTTATGGGCATGAGGGAAGAGATGCACCACATTCTTAAACTCCCTGTGCTAAACTTTGACATTGTGTAAGCTGAATTGTGGCTAGACATTACCCACCAGCTCTAGCATCAAGCATTACAGATGCCAAGTTCTAAGAAACGAAATACAAATTCCAGAGTTTTTAAAAATGTGAGTTAAGCTGTTTAGTAGAACACTGAATGTATTGAGATAATATTTGGAAATGTTCAGCCCCTCACAACACACAGTAACATTCAGCAGATGTGCTGCGTGTTACTACATATGCATAAAAGTGAACATAAAAGCATCTCAGAAAGTTAATCAAAACCTTCTGGAGATTGTTTTGCATGTTTAGTTGCTAGCTGAAAAAAAGAATATATGTTATGCAGAATCACTTCGTACAGACTTTTACAACAATTTCTGTCCTGGTAAATAATATCTTTTGCTTCCCATTACATGCGCTTACTCCCAAGATGCCAAAATTGGTTGTATAATAATCCCGAGATGGAAATCACTCCGTATTTCTATATGTCTGTATTTCCATCTCTATTTTTGTCTACTGTGCACTTTGAATTTGGCCCAGTCTTGTATTTCAAACTAAATAGGGCACAGTTAATCAGATTCACAAGATGTGCAAAGAACTCCTCCTCCAAAGAAGACTGAAACCTAATCTGAACATTTGAGGAAACACAGAGACACAGACAGAGTCTTCAACAGTTTATACATTTTCCACATAGCTCTCCATGTAGCAGAAATATGAGGATGAGGAGAGGAGAGACAGAAAAGAGAATGTATTGTTCTGTATTATGTATCTCCAGTCTCTAGATATGGTGAATGGTTTTCTTTGGGGCCTGTAATCCCAGTGCATCAGGAAGGGATGCCTTGGAAATGTACAGTAGAATGGAAGTAGTGTTCAGTCCACTTGACTGGTCCCAGGAGAAAGCATGTTAGAAAAAATTTTGGTGGAATCTATGGGTAGTGGTGTGATGCAGTATTGGACACTTTCTTTGAAAATGCTGGATGTTCAAGTTTATTTATTCCTCATCCATCACCCACTCCTGTCCCCCTGGCACTTTCTGTGACTTTGATGCCAATTCAGAAGATTAAAACAAACAAACTCACTCCATAGCCTTTCCACCTATCTTGCTCTTCTGAAATTTTGGTATTTTAATATACCCAAAGCCTTGAAAGGTGTTAAGAAGCAGAACCCCCCCCCTCGGCAAATCTGTGCACTCTTTTTTTCCTAGTCAAAAGAAGCAGCTATCCCTGCTAATTTCATTCCATCTACAAAGAAATTTGTTAAATTTGCTATTGTCAGTTCTCCCTTAAAAAAAAAAATCAAAATTTAAAGGAAAACAGTACCCAAAATATCTGTACCTATTTCTCTAAAATTTGGAAAGTATAATCCTCCTCATAATGATGGCAAATTTCAACCAATTCAAACATTTGGGGAAAAGACTATAAACTAACAATAAAGGCAGAGAATGATGGATTTCCTAATCAAAAGCAAGCTGAATTGAATTAAATTTTGTGAATTGCTGAATTGTGATCTGACCCAAATGCTGCTGTGTTCCTCATTCCAGTACAGCAGAGGAGTGGCTTCAGGTTCTGTAAATGGAAGAGGAAAGTAGTGAAAATGTCTCCTCCCTTTTACTCCAGTGGAAACTTTTCTTAGCTCAGAATCTATTAACAGGAATAGACGTAGGTCTTCTATTCATGGAAAAGAACTCAAGATCTAACAAGCTGAATCCTATAGTGGCATATTCCAATGAATTATAAAACAATCTCAATAGTTTTGCTATCTGTTTGTTCATTCTCTCTAAGAAACTGACAAAATGTGTTAATATATGTAATATGCCAAATATTTAATGAATGTTTTGTTATTAGCCAAGTATCCTCTCCCATTTCTGCTGCACAATTAAGACTACTAATAATCATTCTTGCTGTGGTGAAGGAAGTATGTCTTTCCTAACCATGGAATTATGGTACAATTGTGTGGTCTCCGGGATGGCAAACTAAGGGCAATATGTTCCCTTCCATGATTGGAGAGGGAGCTTTATTTATGCAACTTCTCTTTAGATGGCAGTGGAACCTTCCATCTGGCATATTCTCTTTGTGTTGCAGTTGAAAACAGGGCAGTTGAGTAAATCAGTAACTACTGGAAAATCTGAAATGTTGAAACAGGAAGTGCGAAGAACATATAGTGAGGACAGTACAAGTTTAAATGCAAGGAAATCATTGTTTGGAATTCTGAGGGTTATGACAACAAACTGTTGGGGAATTAAGGGATTTTTAGTAATAAGTCTCCCAATCAGAAGAATATTTAGTAAATGAACAAACAGAAGGTCAACAGATTACCAGCCCCACTTTATCATCTCCACCCCAGACACACTTAATCTATCTCAAACTAACAAAATGAACTTCAACAGAGAGAAATGTAAGGTCCTACACTTAGGCAGAAAAAATGGTATGCAGAAATATAGGATGGGGGACACGTGGCTGGCTAACAGTATGTGTGAAAGGGATCTAGGAGTCTTCATAGACCACAAGCTGAACATGAGTCAGCAGTGTGATGCGGTAGCCAAGAAGGCCAACGCAATTCTTGGTTGCATCAATAGGAGTATGGTGTCTAGATCGAGGGAGGTATTGGTACCACTCTATTCTGCATTGGTTAGACCTCATCTTGAATACTGTGTCCAGTTCTGGGCACCCCAATTCAAAAAGGATATGGATAAGCTGGAGCAGGTCCAGAGGAGGGCAACCAAAATGGTGAGGGGCCTGGAAGCCATGCCCTATGAGGACAGACTTAGAGAGCTGGGTATGTTTAGTCTGCAGAAGAGAAGGTTGAGAGGGGACGTGATAGCCATGTTTAAATATTTGAAGGGATCCCATGTCGAGGAGGGAGTGGGCTTGTTTTCTCCTGCTCTTGAGACCAGGACAAGGAGCAATGGATGCAAGCTGCAGGAGGGGAGATTCCGCCTGAACCTCAGGAGGAATTTCCTGATAGTCAGGGCTGTCCAGCAGTGGAATGTGCTGCCACAGAGTGTGGTGGAGTCTCCTTCTTTGGAGGTTTTTAAGCGGAGGCTGGATGGCCACTTGTCAGGAGTGCTTTGAGGGTTTTCCTGCATGGCAGGGGGTTGGACTGGATGGCCCTTGTGGTCTCTTCCAACTCTACATTTCTATGATTCTATGATTCTATAAACACAAACAGTTTGGTTAAAAATATGTAAAAAGGATTTACTCACCTAATCTTGTGCATAGCTTACACAGGTTCAAATTCTTGAAGAAAGTTAAGACGAAAATAAGAACTCAGATGCTTACAAGAAAGCATGCTTGCTGGAAGATTGAAGACCGCATGCTTGCACGGTGTCAAGGTCAGAGACCTGGGCAGCGAGCCAGCCCAGATAAGGGAGTGTGAGAGACAGCAAAGTCCAGCCAGGAGGAGACAAGCAAGCACTTTACACAAGGGAGTTCATTTACCAGAGCATCAAGCAAAAGCTGTAGTCAGAGTTCCAAAAGCCAAAGACCAATTCAAGGTAGCAGGAACCGGGTGCTCGGAGCCAGGAACAGGCAAGAGGAAAGCTTGGAAGAAGTTTGCCACAAGCAAAGGAAAGCTTCCAGGCAGGCAGTTATATAGCCCAAGACACAGGTGTGGCTAGTCACTGCTTCTTGAACTTAATCAAGGAAGCCTCCCTTTGCTCAGCTCTCTTGAGTCTCCGCCTTGTTTGTGGGCTGATTGGCACAGGCTCCAAGGCATCTTCAGAATCGGATCCCTGTTGCCCTAAAGGAGCAGGCAGAGGAACGTCCAAGCCTTCTTGGTCCATGGCAGCAGGGGGAGCTCTTGAGCTGCAGGACTCATCTCCAGCCAGAGCCACAGGGACCAACAGCTGCTGGTCATCATCTCCACCCTGAGCAACAGGGACCAACAGCCGCTGCTCGTCATCAGCAGCTCTGACAGGGGCTTCAGTTATCACACAGGGAAGCCAAAGAACAAAAAAGGGAAAAGGAAGAGAACATGCAAGGGGAAGTGAGTGTTGACCAAATAACAGAAAGTTTACTCTAGTCAGTCCCTTCTATGCCTACAATACACATGCAAACTAATTAGCCAGTTAATTAAGCATGCAAAGGTTGCCACTCCCAATACAAACAAGGTCATAAAACAGTCCAGCAAGCCTTTCACACTACCCAGTTAAAGCACCATGACTTCACTTTAATTTTGATGGAGGCATCGTATGGAATCTTGATGGTTGAACTTGAGGAAGTACATGACTGAGAATTTTCAATGCCTAAACTGCCAATCCCAGGCTTCAAGGGCAATTTAAGTGGAATCATAGTGCTCTAATTATGTAATGCACAAGGCCTCCAGATCATAAACAGTTGTTTAGACAAAATATCAGGACCAAGTAATGAAAATGCTTGAAGCTTAAGTCAGTGTGGTTGGAATGCTTAAAAAAAACTCTACCTAGCTTTCCAGTTGCTCCTACTTGAGGCCTTTCAGATGTCTTGCTCCTGATGAGTCCTTAATTGCAGCAGAGCATGGCATCTGTGAGGAAGGACTTGGGTCAACTTCTATTGGTTGCTCTGTGGATCTGGGTTGGTCTCCCTCTCAACTCTGAGTGGTTATGCACAGTAGAAGAATGCCTGACCAGATACTCAGCTGTATTACATCTTTCCATCCTCAGAGGGAAAGTCACAACAGCAGTTAGGATTGTGTTCATGATGTGGATTGGACTGGCAAAGGATCCATAGGTTCCCAGGCCTTCTTGTTTCCTTGTCAAACTTTCTGAGAATAATTCACACCCACTGGAGAGAAATAAAGAAGGGGAAGTGGCCGTCCTCAACTCTTAACCTGGCTTGCATAAACCAGCGGTGATTGGAGTATGGGGCTTCCTTCTCCTTTGACTTCTTGACCCCCACCTATGAATTGTTTTGATTTAGGCCTTAACCAAGTTGTTAGTCTTAGTTAGAGTCCTCAAACTAGGTGCTGACTTTGAGTTCCCTCTGATTCAGTGTTTTTGCTATAGCTGAGACTATGGCCATTTTCACCCTACATTGTTATAGTGCTATTATTCACTTTCGCCTTCCTGTGGAATTCTGGGGTTTGTAGTTTACTGAGACCAAAGAGCTCTCTGGTTGAGAATTCTGAATGCCCCTCCCTAAACTGCAAACCCCAGAATTCCATAACATGTTGAAAATGGAATAATAGCACTATAATAGTGTAGTGCAGAAATGGCCTGTAGCAGATTTAGCACAGTGCTGGATTTAGCAGAGCATTTTGAGAGAAAACAAAGACTGCAAAGATAGACTATAACATGTGATTTATTTTATATTTCTATTTTATGTTGATTAAAACTCACATCCACTAATATATGATTTTAGGAAATGTCTGAAGATACGTATGCTGTTTGCTGAAGTGGATTTACAACAAAATAAATGCCATTAAATTTTAGATATATTCAGCCTTATTTTAATTGGGAGAGATACAGCTTGAATACCAGTGAAAAAACTTCCTCTAAGTTTAATATTGGAGGTTAAATACAGCTCAAAATTTAAGAATAAATCTCGACAAAGAGCAGAAAATTTTATTTGCTGATATTTCCCCCATTTTCTTCATACACATTTGATATACATACTAGTTTTTGCTTTTTAGCGTAGAAGAAACAAGATTTCAAAAGCTGTATAGTTTCTTAGATCTCTTTATTTTATTGGTAACATGTTAGGCATGTAACATATTTCTTCTTCACCCAAACCTTCTTATTTCCATTATACTCAGTATACCCCCATATTCTTGTATCACTTAATAAATATATTAAATCTCAGAGTTGTAATATGCTGCTGATAAAGGTGATTAACCTCGATACAGTCTGTGCCATGCAGCATATAGATTCTTTGTATATGAATCAAGCTATTGGAAATATTACTTTTTTTTAACCATGCTGATGGGGAATTCTGGGGATTAGAGTAAATAAAAAGTAATTTGAATTCTGGAATTAAATTTAACTCTTTAGGGGTCAATTTTACTATTCACTGGATACAACAGCATTTTGATGTTCCTGTGTTCTTGTCATTCAAGAATGAACTTTTCATGTACTTCAGAATTAACATGTAAATTAGTCCTTATAACATGGTTCAAAAGAGACCCAGCTGGCTCCTCTCATCTCCATACGATGCCAAGAGAAGCCAGGGTTTTGTTTACTATATAGCATGTGAGAGAAGATGATGTGTGGTTGGATTGCTTTCAATGCCTCCTTAATCTGGAAACTGTTAAGGCAGGGGAAGAGACCCTTTGGCCCTCTGGATGTTTTGGATCTGAGAACTGAATGCTTTTAAAGAAAAGTTTTTTAAAAAATTTGTTGCACTAGCTGCTTTTAACTGTACTGCTTTTAAACTGCTTTTTATTCAGTTTAGTTGTATCTTTTAAATTGTTTGTATGTTTTAATGTTTTAAATGGTTTTTAATTGTTATTGATATTTGAATTCCATTTTAGTACTGATCTTTTGTGTGTTTAAAGCTCACCTCTCTCCTTATGAGTTTGCCTGAGTCTAATGACAGCTTTGGAAGTGGCTTTCCCTCAATACATACTCACAGCCTCCTCTGGTGAGGACATGGGAGAGGTCTTTCTTGATGATTGTTCCCAGATTATGGAACTCCTTCCCAAGAGATACTTGGTTGTCCCCTTCTGTACTCTTTTTTTTTCTCTAGCAGGCAAAGATCTTGAGACATAAGGTTTTTTAATGGGTGTACTGTATAGTTTAGTATGTTTTGAATGAGGCATTAATTGTTTTAAATTAATTTTTAATTGGATTGATTGTTTAATGGTTTGTCCTAAAGGTTGCTTTAGGTGTTTTGTTTTAACTTACATTGTAAACCACTTGAGTACCATATTGGGACATAGTCAGGTTACAAATTAAACAAATGAACAAACAATATTGCATTTATTTTGATTTGTAAGCCACCTTGGGTCCTGGTTTTGTGGGGGGGGGAGATGTTGTATAAATAAGGTTAACAACAACTCCCAGAAAACATCAAGATGGTCAAAGGTTCTTCCTTCTTTATTAAACATGCAAATGCATTAGGTCACAAAGGGATGATTTATGTTTGATTGCGATTTCCATATGAATGTTTCAGAAACATGCAAGTGTGGTGAAACAAGCATGGTGTCCCATCCCTGTCTCTTTAGACTGAGGAACTGAGGGTTCCTTGCCAGCTGTCAGCAAATTCATATCTGTATGGACTCCAGATCATCATACATTTATATTTATTATTAAGGCATCATACATTTATTATATTACAATATATGGCATAATGACTGAACCTTTATACCATCTGTATCTCTTTAGTAGACTTTTCTGTAATTAACACACAGAGTAACATTACCATCTTTAGTCATATAGCATAGCCCTTTACCCACTAAGGAGTACCATTTCGTCTGTTGAGGAACTATACATTTCTGAACAGACATCTGTGCCAAAATAGGCAAACCGAATCTTTTGAATCCACCAACCAAATAGTTTGTTGGAGACCAGGACGTCTGAAAACCTGGGAGACCAGATTCACAAGGGGAGATGGCAAGTAGGTGAGTTTTTCCCTTTGAGTAATAACGGCCTTTGCTAACCATTTCAGAAATTACATCTGGGATTGTATTCTAAGATATTTAAATTGAACATTTAATATTTAAATTCAGCACTTAACTGGAACGTACATGCTTGAGATTTCAAGGACAGATGAAACATTCCTTTGCATAGCTCCCTTGCAAAGCTCTTTCATACACAGTTCTGAGGTTTGTAGTTGGACAAGGTGTCACAGCCTTCTCTGCCAAAGTGTGCTGGTGCATCATCAAACTGCAAACCCCAGGATGCCATAAGGAGCTATGCAAAGAAAATCCAGTTTTGATCTGGATTATCTCTGTACTGTAGTATGTGGCCCTGTTTACACAGGTAGGAAAATGTGGGATTAATACACATTTTCCTGCCGGTGTACAAAGGGCCTTCATGTCATTTTCAATCTGGGGAGATCCTGAGGCAAAACTGTGACAATTATCCTGGCCAGATTTCTTCAGAGGGTGGTTTGCCTTTGCCAAGCTTTTGCTAAGGCTGAGAGAGTGTGTCTTGCCCAAGATTATCCTTCTTTCCCTTGCTTTTTAAACTCTTTTTAAATAAAGGATTCAAAAGATTCGAGATTTGTGAATTCCCAGAACCTTCCAGGGATCCGGATCTGGAAAATTCTGGATTCATCCCATCCCCAGTGAACACACAGATATCTAAGGGATTAATATTGTTGCACATTACTATATCTAGCAGCATCATTATACATCATCCATAATAAGCATCCTTTACAATCCTTGTGGGGATTATCTCTACTTAACACTGGATGAAATAGATTGCTGTCAGATTACATCAGCCATCTGATTGCATCATCTGGTAAATTCTAATAAGACACCTGCCTACGATTCATTATTGGTTGATGTTTTCTTGACTTGTTCTTGTTATGGCCACCTTTGAGAGTTCTTTGTCATCAGAGGATGAACCAGATTTACCAGCAGAAGAGTCACAGCAGAGGCCTAACAGCCAGCCAAATCCTCCCTTGGTTACTCAGGTCAGGTTGGATTCAGAGCAGGAAGAGAAGCTGGAGGAAAGGCCTCCCAGACATAAAGAAAGGTGGAGGCTCAAGAATCTGGCCCAGATCTTTCTCCAGAGACAAAATGAGAAGTTTCAATCAAGGTAGGGGTGAGAACACAGGTGCAAAACACTGTCCTTACATATTGCCTGGGATCTGAGTTGGCAAACATGCCACCCATAAAAGGCAGTTACAAACACCAGCTACCTCCTTAAGAACTATTTCATTCCTCCTATGGCCCTTTCTGCATGTGGAGGGGGAAATGAGGGAAAATGTGCTGAAATGGAGCTTATTGGCAACTGGGTAAATCCGTCCCCATGCGGAGCAGTGTGGACTTGCTGTTCTGCAGTCCTCCAGCGTCCAAAATGGTGGCTTCGGCGTCCAAAATGGCGGCTTCTGGCTGGCGGAGGCTCTCCACCAACCGGAGAAGCTCGCCAGCCAGAAGCCCGCCCCCGGCAGATCTGCAGGCACACACTGGTGCGCGCCTGCAGATCTGCACCAGAGCGCGGGAACGGAGTGGCACAGAGTAGCGTGCTCCGTGCTTTTGAAAAACCTGTAAAAACAGGTTTTTAAAAAACATGCTGCACGACCACTTTGGGTCACTCCAGAGTGGACTGAGGTGCGGAACTGCGACAAGCAGTCCGACCAGTTCACTCCCAAGGTGCAGACGAGCTCCGTCAGAGGTTGCACCATGCCATACTATTTACCCCGTGCGGAAAGGGGCTATGTGTGCTCAGCTATTCAAGTTGCTGTTGATTGCTTTCTGATTCCTGGACCATCTAAGTGTTACCGTAGTTTTCTAGCCTGGACTTGGGGGATATTAGATATCGCTTTGATATCAATAATTTGGCCTTCTAAACCTATTCCTTCCCACTTGCTTGCGAGGCCCCCGGACAAGCTCACATACAGGCTCGGCCGCTAATTGCTGTAATATTCCAGACTAATACAGGCAGGCCAGAGATAGCCGTCCCACCACTTCAGGAGACCTCAAGGCAAGTACCACATTACTTGTAGAATCATAGAATCATAGAATCTTAGAAATGTAGAGTTGGAAGAGACCACAAGGGCCATCCAGTCCAACCCCCTGCCATGCAGGAAAACCCTCAAAGCACTCCCGACAAGTGGCCATCCAGCCTCCGCTTAAAAACTTCCAACGAAGGAGACTCCACCACACTCCGTGGCAGCACATTCCACTGCCGGACAGCCCTG
This sequence comes from Iguana delicatissima, assembly GCA_948472985.1. Taxonomy (NCBI): domain Eukaryota; kingdom Metazoa; phylum Chordata; class Lepidosauria; order Squamata; family Iguanidae; genus Iguana; species Iguana delicatissima. The sequence goes on along the minus strand of CAOKZL010000551.1, from coordinate 24,516 downwards.
ACCGTCAGGAAATTCTTCCTGAGGTTCAGGTGGAATCTCCCCTCCTGCAGCTTGTGTCCATTGTTCCTTGTCCTGGTCTCAAGAGCAGGAGAAAACAAGCCCACTCCCTCCTCGACATGACATCCCTTCAAATATTTAAATATGGCTATCATGTCCCCTCTCAACCTTCTCTTCTGCAGACTAAACATACCCAGCTCTCTAAGTCTGTCCTCATAGGGCATGGCTTCCAGGCCCCTCACCATTTTAGTTGCCCTCCTCTGGACCTTCTCCAGCTTATCCATATCCTTCTGAATTGGGGTGCCCAGAACTGGACACAGTATTCAAGATGAGGTCTAACCAATGCAGAATAAAGTGGTACCAATACCTTCCTCGATCTAGACACCATACTCCTATTGATGCAACCAAGAATTGCGTTGGCCTTCTTGGCTGCCGCATCACACTGCTGACTCATGTTCAGCTTGTGGTCTATTAAGACTCCTAGATCCCTTTCACACGTACTGTTAGCCAGCCACGTGTCCCCCATCCTATATTTCTGCATACCATTTTTTCTGCCTAAGTGTAGGACCTTACATTATGTACGTACACTACTTACAAAGAACTCCCTGGCCCGAGCAGGCAGCTTGACAAGCTGAATACTCAATCGTCAAGCACTCTGCGTTTGCATACTGGCTACTCTATTGACAATTCAGACTTAATCATGCTAAATTCTGACCTTTCGGAGGCTTTGTCTCCAGCCCGAAACTCATTGTTTTCCCCAAGTACGGACTAGCCTAGGGCCACATTTTCCCCTATAAGAACCCCTGACTTTGAGCACTTCCTTGGATCGCTCCCAACTTCCATCCAGCCTTGCTGCCGCATTGCTTGGCGAGCCTTCTCCTCAGTCCCACATACTGAGAGCCTTCATATCCACGAACTCTATCTTCAGACTACCCGGGCTTCAGGACAGGTGTAGTATTACCCATACCAAAAACCTCCTCTAAAAATCCTTCTATCCAACTCCAACCTTTATTTCTCTAGTTATCTGTGTGAGTGTGTTGCATACACTTGTTTGATTGTATTTTAATAAAAACAACAATTATTATTTCACTTCTGTTTGCTCCTTGACTCGGCCTGAGCCTGTAGACATTGGGTAAAAGATCTCGCTCAGTTGCCCTGCCTCTCGCAGTGCTAGCTTGTGCTCTTTGACTAATTTCCCCAACTTGTATAATTTGGAGAGCATTTAGGTGTCCCTCGTGGGACTCCCAGAAACCAGGGTAACATAAGGACTCAGTCACAGCTACTTCCTGAAATCATGACCTTGATTTACAGCTTTCTTAACCCAGGATTGTTTGACATTGGCTTTCAGTTACTGGTTCTTGGTTTTTGACCAACAATGGCTTATGGATTCTGGACTTCTGAAACTTGTTTACAGTTAAGAACAGGTCAGTTATGGAATTAAGGTCTCTCAGTAACACACACACATACACACCCACACACATATTCCATACGACACAATGCTTTCTGCTTTATATTCTGAGCCTTATAAACACACTATTTACATTTTCCAGGTCTTCAATTTTGCAAACAAGAAAGAGATCAGTGTGCCGCTTGTATTGGTGGTCATAGCACTCCTGTCATGCAGACTCTGGCTGTATCTATGAATCAGTTCTTCTACAGTGGAGTTATGTGACTACTGTGATTTGTACTCCTCAGTAAGGTCCCCCATGAAGTGGAAATGAATCTGCTTTGGAGTGGCAAGTACAAGTTCTATTTAATGATCAATGGCATCTTGGTATTGTATAGAACACAGAAGTGCTAGCAATTTTGCCTGGGGCTGTTGGGAGAAATAACAATCAAGCAGGACTGCTAGAATTGGTGAATAGCTTTGCTTGATTTCTGCAAGCTTAATAACGGCAGGAAGCACAGCAAGTTTTGATAGGATCTTCTACATTACATTCTCTCTAGGGCATCTTTGTTTTCTGGCAGTTTGTACTTCAAGAGAACAACAAAGAGTGCTGTCACTCTAGGATCTAGTTACAGAAAGGCTTTCCCTCCATGCTGGTCCCAGGATGCAGGAAAAAATGAGCAGGTTGTGTGAGCACTGGATTCCTCTTGAGTGAAATTCCACCCTTGACAGATTTTAATATTTCAGGGAGGATTTGAAAAGAGCCATTTCATTTTGGAGACTAGGAGTGGGACACTCATGCATTCCTTATTTTGACACAGACAGCTGAAAAAAGAACAGCCTTAATCAGTCATTGTTACCTGAATTCTCATAGTGAAAGCTAACATCTCACCTATTTGTCTTTTGGGACTTGCTTATCCAGCTACTGGTCAGGGATTGTTATCTTGGAATGCATAGCTTGAGAAAACATGAACATAGCATTCCATGATTTTGCCGATATTTTCTCCTGCTGGATCTTGTGTCACTCAGAGGGCATAGGGTTTCTGTATGGAATGAGGAGCATCATCCATAAGAGACTACAGTGTTAATATTTATAGACAATCATTGTATATAATGGTTCATCATCACCTGAAAGTGAAAGAAGTGTTATGTGGACACCCTTGTTCTTGCTGGAAGTATTTATTTTTTACAATACTCAATTTCTAATCTTTTTCTTGACTACATAAAGAAGGATCTGCATGCAGAAATTATTGCATCTTCATACCATCTGTTGATCTTTTTTTCCCCTTGTCATTAAGCACTGAATCATTCAACATTCAGTCATAGATTGTGTACACCCACTGCAACAAATAGCATGATAATCTCTCATGTGGATCCTAAAGTATTAGGGCTTAATATTCTATCCAGGCTGAAGTTTATACTGCTACAACTTCTTAGGTTTAAAGTAGGGGTGATCAACTTGCAGACTCAAGGACTGAATTCCGGGACTGCCATCTGCGTGGAAAAGGAAGACAGAGAGTAAAAAGGAAAGGGGGAAAAAAGAGGAAGAAAAGTCACGATCCTGTGTATTATATGCTGTTCCACTACTTACAACCAACAGTCTTTGACAGATTACCTGCTAAGGAATTCAGCTGTCACAGAAACACCCTTGTTCTGGTATTTGTAACCATTCTGGTAATCTAGTGTCCAATTTTTTTCCTTCCTTTCATGATGCTACCCTTTTGTCTTTAACTTTGGGTATTGTCTAAACCAGTGGTTCTCAACCTGTGGGTCCCCAGATGTTCGTGGACTTCAGCTCCCAGAAGCCCCAGCCACTATGGTCAATGCTCAGGGCTTCTGGGAGTTGAAGTCCACGAACATCTGGGGACCCACAGGTTGAGAACCACTGGTCTAAACCAAGATTGTTGCAGCCAATGATTTTATACTCATAATTTCTGCATCCATAATTTCTCACTTGTGATAATTCAGGACCAACACTTCAGTACATTGTGTGAGGTTTCCAGTAAGACCCTTGAACTCCCCTTTCCTATTACTTGTAATATCTTTTGATGAAGTTCAGAAACTTTGTGAATACCACCAATGTATATAGAAGATGCTATCTAGCAAAGACCCCAGAGGCTGTATGAGATCCAGCTCCCTTTCTTCTAGCCATTTCACATCCCCTGCTGATGGGAATCAACATCACTCGAGTTTTGGTGTCTGAGAGCTAACTGGCATCAATTGGAGGACCTGGACTAAGGTTGCTTAAAACTTGAACCAAAAAAACCCACACAGTGTAAATGATACAGCAGGAAAGAGATGAGACTTTAAAGGAATGACACAGTGGGAGGAGTTGTCCTGTGAGGCAAAGTGGAGAGGTGGGAGGAACAGTGTTCATGCTAAAGTCATGGTAACATTTCCTTCTGTGAAACATCTTAAAAAGTTTTTCATGCCAGAACATTGAAGTTAAGTTAACATTTCTGTGATTTGAATGGGGAACTCTTTGACCACTGTGTACTGCGTGGGAAGGCCAATACTCTTAGGCTAGAGGATTATTTTCAAGTTCAATTGTAAATGAAGTGCATGAGGAAATAAACCCCAAGAAGAGGCAATGTGTTTTCTCAGTTCATTTTTCCTTTGTAGAAGTACTTGGCCAACGTGACACAATGAATGTGAAACCTCTCTGGGATGTATTTAAATACAGCTGCATGCGTGGTTGTCAAGAACAACTTTCCACTGAGTAAATCATACAGCTGAGGTTTTCCAGATCTCCCCTTTACCAGTATTCACTGGGATGTCTTCTCTCTAACACACCTGACAGTGTTGTGAAGGACATTATATTCTATTTGTAGTTTTAATTTTTGAAGTAAAGCAAACTGAGCAATTATGCAAATGATAACACAATTATTGGCGCAGGCTAAAGAACTAATGGATATTTGCATCTCATGTGCATGTAACTTTATGCTACCATTATTACCCAAATCTCAATTGCTTCACTCTTTAGGGTGAGATTTTTAGTGGCTTTCTCATGTTCTTTAACCTGAGGCTCTGTTTGGTGCTTAATTGAATCATGTTTTATAGCTAAATCAAATAAAAAGATCAAAACCTGTAGTGTGGAATGAATAGTATGCTTCTTGGGAATAATGCTGCCATGATAGAACAAAGCAGTTGCCCAGTAAATACTTTGTCTGATTCTTTCAAGCCCTGGATTGTTTGTTTGTTTATGATAGTTCTTTATCACCTCTCAGTCCACAATGGATCCTGAGATTATGGACAGAGTTATATGTGAACAGTAATGCTATCTCCTATGGGAGAAAAAAATAACTATGAGCATCAGTGGTTTAAAGGATGGCATAGGAAACACCCTCCCTGCACTACACTGGACCAAGATCCTTTTGGTGTCTTAAGCATGCATATATTCACCTACAGAATTGATAAGATATTGTTGTCTAATGCACAATGTCTGCATTCATATCAAAATTGTGGAAATAGATTTGTACATGTAGAACCATTGCTGATGGCACATCTTTGGCTGGTTTGCCTCTTCTGAAATTGGTGGCACTCCTCTTTCGATTGCACATTGGGTTGTGCAACATTGCCAGTCAACATAGCACAATCAATGTGTAAATTCTTATGCAGAGATTTACACTATGCAGCTTAGGATCTGGGCTTTGGTGCCCACCTGGCTTGCTGAGAATGATCTTGGGGAAATCAATGGCAGTTATTGCAATCTAATAAGTTAAAGCTAGCACATCTCAACTAGTAAAAGCCATCCAAAGCATTTGGATGCACCATAAGGAAATTCTAAATACTGTTAGTGGAAAAGACTGTGTTGTACACTTACTCTAAAGAAAGTGGCAAAAGACAGCTAGGACCACAATTGTATTTAACTGCTTAACAGTAAGATCTGCAGTGAGGCTTACAACTCAGTGTGATCTGAGTGCAGACTGTTACCTGGCCATAAGTTCTGGATAAGATCTCAATAGGTCCTCACTTTCGATTTCAGTTCACAGTCTGTAAAATGGGACTCACTAGGGATGTCACTATTTAAGCAGAAAGATGGAGAGAAAGAGAAACACGTTGAATGATAGATAGGAGAACAGTCAATTCCAAGTCTGGATATTTTTAGCTGATCTGTGGTGGAGTCAGAACTTGGAAAAGTTACTTTTTTTACTACAACTTCCAGAATCCTATAGTCAGCATGGCCACCTTGTTAGTTCTAGTATGAAAAAGTAACTTTTTCAAGTTTGGAATGGAGTTCAAGATAGATATTTCTGTTTGGCCCAACTGATAATAGATTAAATAGATTTTGTTTACTTCCAAGGGTGTGATTTGAAAAAGCACTTAATCATTTGCTGTGACTTTGCATCGGCTGGCAGCTTGTGTATGAAATTATCAGATTTTTGGCCAGCCCACTTTATGAATGAGTCAGTTTATATCACTGGTGTAAGTCACAGCAGCTTTGCCACAGACTTCAGTTCAAATAAATAGCATTTAATTTCATTATTCAAGAAAGACAAGAGTCACAGCTTAAAAACAGATTTGAAAGGCGAATTGACAAATGCAAAACTACTGTGGTATGAATTCTCTGTGCTTCTTTTATTATAATGACTAATGGAGTATTCAAAGAACCACAATTAAGATCCTTTTTTTCATTTTCTTATTAAGCAATTTAGGCCCAACTGGTCAAGCTTGGCATGTAGACTGGCATTTTCATCTTGAAACAATTGCTATTTAATGAGCAAGAAAAGAACATTTTGAGGTTCAGTGTTTATTTTTATATAGTATTCATTTTTGAGTGGTTCAAAGACAATGTTTTTAATGCATGATGTAAAAAGTTTTAGACCAACTGGACCCCAATATAGACACATTCCATTAAACCTTCAAAACTGTCTTTTTCACCCCATTAAATATTATTAGAACTGCTAGGCTGCAGCTTAAAGTTTCCAAGTTGTCTCTAATAAATGTGCAGAGTTCTTTTAGGAACAATCTAAAACAGAATATAGTTTCCATTTCTGCCTAATTTCAATATCATATTCAACAGTGCATTCAACAAACAATGCTTCCTTTAAAAAAAAAAGCACCCATTTCCAACATTACAAGTAAAGATATTATAAAAAATGAGAGAGACAAAGACAAATATGATATCTGAACTTAAAGAAAGAGAGCAACAGGTGATTATATATTGAACAGAGCAAGTCAGGCTAACTTTACTCAAACATTTACTTGTTTGTTACAGACATGTACTGCCTTTCCTCCAAGGAGTGTTAACAGTGTACATACAGCCCTCCTCCCCATTCTGAATTTCATAAAAACTCTGTGAAGTAAATTAGGGTGAGAGGTCTGAACCCAAATTTTCCTAATCCTGTTTTCATGACAAGGTGGAGATTTGTACCTAGATCTTCCTTGTTCAGCATTTTAACCACAATACCAAGTGGTGTGCTGTGTTTGCCTTGTAGTAGGCTGCTGCTTGTTAAAGAGGAATCTGCATTAGGATGGATTCCTTTGTTGGGTAGGCTGAAGAGACTCTGATCCAATAAATATTCCAGAAGCAACTCCAGATATGTATCTGTTTTTGTATATTTAAACGGAGAGCCAGTGTGGTGTAGTGGTTTGAGCCTTCGACTATGACTCTGGAGACCAGGGTTCCGACCCCCTGCTGAGTCAAGGAAACCCACTGGGTGACCCTGGGCAAGTCACACACTCTCATTCTCAGAGGAAAGCAAAAGCAACCTTCTTCTGAACAAATCTTGCCAAAAATCCTGTAACAAATAATTGACTGGCATGTTTTGCACTAATTAATACAAGTTTCCAAACTTGGTAAAGAGGTAGCTCAATATATAGTAACTAGAGAAGTCCAGCCTTGAGGTTACCTGTCCAGGCTTAGTCTGGGCTGGCGAGAAGCTGATAACAAACACAGGGCAGAAACTCAGCAGTAACTTAAGTGGCCAGTTTACTGAAGAAAGGAAACAGCTTTGCAAATGAGAAGCAATAAGGGTCCTGACAATGTCCATAAATCAGGGGCAGGCAAAAAACAAACACAAGTCAAAGGCAGAAACATAGGCAAGGGCAGCAAACAGAAGCATGAATAGGAGAAATGGTCAATTGATTGCTGACAAAGGCTAGAGGGGAAATGCTCAGTTCTTATAGGCTCCAGGGTCAGTGCAGCTGGTGCCCGATTAATTGGTGCTTGGCATAAATTTGCTGGGAGCGACGCAGGAGACCCTTTTGGTGTCTACACTGGTTGAAGGTAGGGACAGCTAGATCATTCTCAGTGTCAGAGTGAGAAGGTCTACCTGCTGGGGCTGACACTTCTGTCCCTGGGACAGGTGGTGGTACTGTCTGCTCTGCAGGTTCTGCCACAGGAGTCTCTGTGTCAGGGCTAAAAGCAGATTCTGCTGCCTCAGACTCTGAGTCTAGGTCTTGGAAGCCCATGACATTACCACTGTGTGCACTGCCATCTTTAGGTCCTCCAGCTTTAGGAAGGGGTGAAGCTGGTAGTAAGCTTTCCCGGCCATCATAACTATCTGGGCTGTCATTTGGAGTGATGAATCCAGAAGCACCCCCAAGCTGCAAACACAGTCTTTCAGGGGGAGTGTAACCTCACAACCTCATCCAGGACTGGTTGACACACTTCTAATCCCAGGTTAGGACCATTAACAGTAAGCATTTCTGTCTTGTCTGGATTCAGTTTCAGTTTGTTTTAACTCATACCAGCCATTACCTTTTCCAGGCATTCATTTAGAGGAGACACACTATCCTTAGCTGATGGTATATTTGAAGACACAAAGAAGTATATTGACAGCACCCTGCCCAATGCCTCCAGATGATCTTTCCTACCAGTTTCATGTAGATGTTAAACAACATTGGGGATAGAATGGTGCCTTGTGGTATGCCATATAACAGCTGCTTTTATGAGGAACAACTATGTCAAAGTACCACCATCTGGAACCTACCTGAAAGATAGGACCAGAACTACTGAAACCAGTGCCTCTGTTTCCCAATCTCCTCAGGTGTTCTGGAAGTATACCATGGTTGACAGTATCAAGTGCTGGTGAGAGGTCAAAAAGCACTAACCGTTGATGCTCAGGTGAAGATCATCTACTAAGATGACTATAGTGGTCTCAACTCTGTATCCTGCTCTGAAGCCAGTTTAAAGTGGGTCTACAAACTTATATCATCCAAGACTGCTTGGTGTTGGAAGGCAGCTTCCCTCTCAATCACCTTGCCCCAGAATGATGGTTTGATACTAGTTTATAGCTGTTAAAGTCCAGAATGTCCAAGAGGAGGGGTTAAAAAAAAAAGAGGTCCCATCACTACTTTTTTAAACAAGATGGAAAACTTCTCTCCCTGAGAGATGCATTAAGATTACATTGCAGCTGAGATCTAACTGTATCTTCTCTCTGAGCAACTAGGCAAGAAGGATAGGGATCAAAGGGACAGGTTGCCCTGCTTACTTGTCCTAGAAGTTTGTCCACATTTGTGGTACTCACCAACTGAAAATGATTCTGTGTAATCCTAATCAAAGAGTTCCTGAACACCCCATTGTCAACTTCTGCTATAATGAATGGCCTCTGAGAGATTGTTGAAAATGTTATAGCAAACTACAGAAGGCTCTAGAATTAGGTTCAGGGAGAAGATGCCTGCGTCAGACCACTCACTGGTCTAATTCAGTTAGATGTGAATTTGCAAACACAATGTGTATAGAGAAGAAGATTTTCTTTGCTACATGTATTGCCAACTTATAGGGATAAAGATGTTCTCTATATCATGTCTTGTTGGGTATAAGTTGAGTTTTCCTCCATCTGTGCTCCATAGAATCATAGAATCATAGAGTTGGAAGAGACCATAGGAGCCATCCAGTTCAACCCCCTGCCATTCAAGAACACATATCAAAGTACTCGCAACAGATGGCCATCCAGCGTCTGTTTAAAAACCTCCAAAGAAGGTGACTCCACCATACTCCGAGGCAGCATATTCTACTGTCAAACAGCTGTTACTGTCAGGAAGTTCCTCCTGATGTTTAGGTGAAATCTTTTCATGTAGTTTGAATCCATTGCTTCATGTCCTAGTCTCTGAAGCAGCAGAAAACAAGCTTGCTCCATCTTCAACACAACATCCTGTCAGATGTTTAAACATGGGTATCATGTCACCTCTTAACCTTCTTTTTGTCAGGTTAAACATACCTAGCTCCATAAGCTGCTTCTCATGGGGCATGGTTTCCAGACCCTTCACCCTGCCTCTGGACACATTCCAGCTTGTCAATATCCTTCTTGAATTGTGGCACCCAGAACTGGACATAGTCCAGCTAATATGTAACCAAAACAGAATAGAGTGGTATTATTACTTCCCTTGATGTCAATATTATACCCCTATTGATGCGGCCTAAAATTGCATTGTCTTTTTTTACTTGCCGCATCACACTGTGAACTCACGTTCAGCTTTTGTGGTCCACTAAGTGTCATCTGCAAATTTGATGAGCATGCCTTCTATTCCATCATCCAAGTCATTGATAAAGATGTTGAATACCAGGACAGAACCCTGTGGCGCTTAATTCTTTCCAGGATGAAGACCTTTGTCTGAAGACCTCAGACAGTTGCAAATCCAGCAGCATTGTCTAACCCACATTTTATTACCTTGTTCGCAAGAATATCATGGGGGATCTTGTCAAAAACCTTACTGAAATCAAGATACACTACATCCACAGCATTCCCCTCATTGTTTGGGAGCAATCATGTTAACAGACCTAGTCAGGTCTTGATTCCATCTATTGACCAGGGCTTCAAAAGGATCACCAGTGATACCAGCCATAAAATCTTCTAAAGCTTTCTGGTATCCTGTAGGATCCCTTTGTCTTTGAGGGTGGACCTTCTTAATAGTCCCACCATCCCAGCAGGGACACACAGTAGCTGTGACGTCCATGAGAACCCAGAAGTATTAGTTACATTTGCCCATAGATCCATCTCCTCAGAACACTGTCAGCGGTGTGACTTGCTGAGTGTGTGGACTTTGAGACCAATTGGTACAGGCCCATGTTTGTCATGGATACCATGAACATCTGAGCTTCACCTGACAGACTGGGATCAAATGAGATATTGAAGCCACCCAGGACCAAAAGTCAGGCTGACTCCAACACCAACTCCAAGACTAGTTTCATGAGCTCAGCCAGGAAGTCTGATAGGCAATGGGGTGGCCAGCACATTTTGATAATCCCTAGTTTATCCTTGGTCTTCAGACTCAGGTACACACATTCAGTGTACTTGAGCTTCCTAATAGGTAGTCTGGTCAAGTTAGAATGATCTTTATACACCACAGGTGCTCTACCTTCTTGCTTACTTTCCCTCACCTGGTCACAAACATAGTATCCTGGTGGGACAGCCTGAGCCCATGTCAGACCACTATCACATCCCAAACAAGTTTCTATAAAGATTGTAAGAAAACTTTGTTCCCGAAGAATGTGAATAGTATTGAGTTTCATTTTGCTGACTCATTATGGGTAAAATAAACAGCACCAACAAATCAGATTTGTTATCTTTTTCTTCTACTGAAATTATTCTACTCTATAAATTCTTTATAACATAGCACTCTCCAATTCAATTCTGATTGGTTCCTTACTTTGTTCATTTGTAATGTAACATTCACTTCTAAAGACTGATTACCTATATGTGACAGATATGAGTTAAAAATGGACTTTCCCATTTCTTAGCATAAAATCATATGGGGAACAATCATCATCAAAGGAATTTGCTGACTGTTCTATGCAAACTTATATTTATATTTCTCTTTAACTGATGTTATCTCTCCACTTGGCACATAAAGCAGAAATGGTGATGAAACTTTACAAGCAACATCAGTGCTAAGTATTCACTAGTACCTTTTGTCTCTTCATGTGAGCAGGAAAGGCTTTATCAGGATATACTTTCCTTCAAACCGTTCCTAAGGCCTACATTATTAGAAGTTACATATCAAAACTGAGGGACAAAAGTAACAGTTTCATTTTATTTTTGGGTCTCAAAGGAAGCAAGTGGAGACTATGGGAGGCTGGGAGAGAAGTGGAACTTCTACAGAGCAGTGCAAAGGGACATATGCACCTTAATGCAAGCTCTTGCTTGCTTATAATTCATAATCAAAGAAAAGCACTAGACAAAGTGTTTGCATTAAAGCAGCACAGTTTTATAAATCAACACACTAGGATGAGCAAATAAAGAACCAGAGACGCTAGGCGTAAGTTTATGCAACAGGATTAGATGCTGTTCAATGCATGCGTTTATACAGCAGAGCTACGAAGATTTTGCACATATGGTGGGAAAGCAGAATTGTTCCACACCTTGTATATTTTACATGCACCACTTCTGCTGCCACAGTCAGCCATCTCTTCTGTGGCCTTCCTATAACAGGCCATCTGCTCAGACATGAGAAAATGTAGATATGAGAAAAGTTTACCACTTGATCATCTGTCTGGCTAGTCAATCAGGAACTAGAAAAGTCTGCCAAATCAAAGCCATGCTCTTCCTCAGGCATACATCCTCCTGCTCAGCAGGTGGCTGTCTACATCTAAGGCCTCAGGTACAGAAAAGGGAGCACTGAGAACAATTGAGCAAAGCGACAGGAGCCACTCTCCTCCTCAAAAAATGTCTAATAGAAGTTTTCAACTGACACCTCAAGCCCAGAACGTACTCGATAGGTTTTGAGCTTTTTTATGCAGCAGAAAGTGCAGTGTAGAATAAAATGCAAAAGACATTGATGCCTGTCCCTGATACGTCTGTGACCTATTCAATTATTTCAAAAACATTTAGAAAAGTTTCCACAAAGTCTAGTTTTTGTACGTGAATGATGTTAGGATAAACAATGGTTGGTCAAGCTATGTAGCCACTAATTTATTGTTCCTATTGTAGGAGTTTGGTAATTTCAAGGCAAGTAGCTGTTTTAGTTTTTGTTGCAGCAAAACCAATAACCAGGATTATTTTGACACCTTAAAGGCTAACAAATTTATTGGCCTAAGCTTTCAAATGGTTGCAACCGATGAAGAGATATGGAGTCCACAAAAGCCTACATTAAACATAACTTTTCTTTAAGGAGCCACAACACTCTTGCTGTTTTAGTTTGTAATTCCCTAGCCCATTTGTTATACTTGTAACCTTATAAATCCCCACCTTTAGCTCACAAACAAGAAATATCCAGCTTTGGGGTTCCAGGAATGACTCTTATGTAAAATCTGAAACAGCAGAATAAACACCAATTCATCAAAAACTCAAAAGAATGGAAAATGAAGTAAAGATTAGAATTAGTTTGATCTGTTGCCACTTTTGAGTAACCTCCAAATAACCAGAGATGTAAGGCCATCTGGTACTCATTTTATTGAAAAGAAAATGCTGATTAATCCTACCATTTGAAAATTTACCTTCATTTCTTTACTGTTTTCATTCCAAAATTGTTTTGGAACTTGTTAACCCTATTACTAGCAAGCATTTTATACCTACTTGTGAGTGAGCACTAGCAGCAACAGATGAAGATTGGGGAGAGAGGGAGGGAGGGAGAATAAACTTACAGGCTTCCCATGCACCTCTATAGTACATTCGTTCTTATATGCAATAGTCTCCACTAATATTTCCTTTGAGCGTAGCAGAAAAATAAATTTAAATGTCACGTTTTGATGTTACATTTTGATGGAATGAACGTTCCCTCTAAATCCCACATAAAAATGTAATATAAGGAAATTTTAATTACAGTTACTTTACTTTTTTATTTTTAAAGTATTTCTATAAAGAGGTCAAGAGAAATTGAGAAAATGAGGACAATGAACTGACACTCCAACTATTTGTATAAAATGTTTGTAGTACCATAAAGATTTAAGACTGTAACATAGGGAAGGACATTTTGCAGAAGATGTAGAACATAACTAGTGGATGGAATCAACAGGGAAAGATGTAGATTTCCACCCACACTGTGGGCTGGAGCTGAATTTTGATTGCCATCCATTGTGCAGTATAGATGGGGTTAAATGTGAATGACTCACCTCTGGATGCACATAATTTATTCACATTTATTAGCAGCTAATCTGCTAATAGTATTTTATTTTCACAGAATGAGAAAAATAAAGAACAATGGCCATTGGCAGGAAATTGCCTCACAAACATCACAGCAAGACAGAGATTTAAAACTAGCATTCCCTAGCTGAAGTGCAATAATATCTACTATGAATATTCTGCTAGATCTTCGTTATGTTCTATGCATGCATTTACTCATCTAACTGGGAAATCCAGCATGGAGGCAGACTAACACACACACAGTTGTCCTTGAAAGCCAGTTCCAAACATCTAAGTGTCTAAAGTCTACTTATAGTCTTTCACAATGTCATTCTCCTAACCTAATTTCCAGTTATAGCTTCAGTACTTCCTCATAAAGATATGGTGTCACCTTGAATTCCCAACTGTTGTGAAGTCAAGATGATAAAACAATCGTTTTGTTACTTGGAACATATACTCTGATTGAAATCCTTACATGTACCTGCTGACATTGCTTCTCCATGCTTTTGCCATCTTGTTCACTGATTATCACTTAAAGCAGATGGTGTTGTGAACTGATCCTAGGAAAAATAAATATATGTAGGGCACATTGATGAGGAGAGGTCCATGGAAAACACGAAATCTTATCATATTTCATCTGCTTCTTGTGAGTCATTACACTGATTTCCTATAAAGTCAAGAAATGAGGTAAAAAAAAATCTGCTTTTAACCTACAAGGACCTTCATGGTTACAGCATTGCTTGCCTAGCTCATTTTTATTCTCTTTAAGCTCCAATTCAGAATCTGTCATTCTCAAATCTGCTCTTCAAAATACTTTTGTTTAGTATCACTGCAAACTGATGAAAAGAAAATTGTCACTTCCTCTCTTCAGTGCCTCTTGAGTGATAGGAATTTCTGGATCCCTGTGTTGTTATGTTGCTTGCATCTTTATGTCAAGCATTATCAATTAATTGGTCTTATTAATCAGCTAATTTTTTAATCACAAATTAAATTTTGCTCCTAATTAAAAAGTGAAGTTAAAACCAAAAAAAGAGATATGTCTTTGACATAAAGCTTGCAATATCCTGTCCTGAGATTTCAAGTTAAAAGTATTTCTTTCTTACATTCTGGATTAGTCCGGCTCTGGCCATTTCCGCACGGGGCGAGGGAATCGCCCTGTGCCACTACTTACCGGGTCTTATAGCTCCCTGGTCTGGTCCAGGCTGCTCCGGAGCAGTGCATGCTCATCGCTCCGCACTGCTCCGGCGTCGAAAATGGTGGCTTCCGGTTGGTCGAGGGTCTTGACCAACCGCTGAAGCTCGCCAGCCTAAAGCCTGCCCCCGGCAGATTGCAGGCTCGCATTGGTGCGAACCTGCAAATTTGCACAAGGGAGCAGGCTTGCACTGGCGTGTTCCGTGCTTTTGAAAAACCGAAAGAAACAAATTTTTCAAAAGCACGCTGGACGACCATTTGGGGTCGTTCCGGAGCGGGCTGAGGTGCGGATCTACGTTAAATAGTCCGTACCCAGTCCGCTCCCAGGTGCAGGCGTTCTCCCTAGAGGACGGACTACGCTGTTTCAAATACCCCGTGTGGAAATGGCCTCTGTTTCTGTCAGAGCAGGATGCACTGGGCTACTGTTTTTTGATACTCATGAAAAACTAGCAAAGTAACCAGGATGAGTATTATCTTGTTTGTTAGTTTCTGATACTGAAATAAAGATAAACAATTCCAGATATATATTTAACATACTATATCAGAGGGGGGCTTCTAGATGCTATTAGATGGCATCTCCCATCAGTCTTCACCCATGGATGTGCTGGCTAAGGCTGATGGGACTTGCAGCCTAACAGTGTCAGGATAACAATATGTTTTGTGCTATGGGTCAATTTTCTCTGCTATCTTTTTCTACCTTGAGGAATCAGTAGAACCCTACAGTTTTTTTTTTTAAAAGAAAACATGAATAGTTAACATATAAAGGATGGAGAGAGACCATGAGATAACATTGTCCTTGCTAATCTTCATTCATCTTGTATTACTTGTATATTCTATCCCACTTCCACAACTGTGTAATATACCCTAAGGCTTTAATATGCTCTTACTGCATCTGAAGAAGTGGGTTTATATCTATGAAAGCTCACACTAAAATGAAAACCAGTTAGTCTTAAAGAAGCTACAATATTCCTTTTTTTTTGAAAATCCCCCTCTCTTTCTTTTTTCACGCTGCAAGATACTAAAATGGCTACTTCTTCTAAAAAACTACTTATATATATATATGTGGACATTTCTCTGACTCTTATGATCAGTAGGTGGAAGTTGGGAGCATGTTCGTGGTTTATCTCCAACTTTTGATTATCCATGGTTTTGAGGTTAGTTCACAGGCCAGATTTTTCTGTTAGGTGTGAAACATCTCTCATAAATGGGTCAGCAGGTGCAGCAAGCAAGAAGCTATGCTCCCTGAATACTATGTTGCATCTCTCTTTCAAGAAGAAAAAGTAGAATTAGATTTGTTAACTGAGGAGCAAGTAATCCTTATTATGCCTCTCTTTTAATCATGTAAATTATATGTATTTACATATGCCATATTCTCAATGAAAAGAAATATGAGGATTTTTTTAACATTCTTTTACTCAGGATCTATTTCTAAAATATGCGTTGAGGCAAAGCTAAATTGTGGTTAAGCAGCCCAGTCTGTTCTGTTCTGGACCTTGTGCAACAGGTTTATCCCACACCATGTCAACACTTCTGGTTTTAAGACCGAATTACTGTGAAAGTATATGATAATCTGTCCCTTAAAAATGGGAAACTAGCAGTTATAATTTGGTAGTCCAACTAGATTTCTTAAAAGAAGAGGGATCTCCTTAGAGTAAACAAGAATCCCTGATGCTCTACTGTGGAATAACTGGTAGATACCTACCAATTTACAGCAACATTTTACAGTAGAGTTAATCCCAGTGGTAAATTTATAGCAACTAGACATATAGGCTACACTGATGTTCTGTATCACCAGCTATCTGAACCAATTACACTGACATAGATCCTTTAGTATGGGTATGGAACTATATCTTATGATGCTACCTTTGAAGCAATGCGTCCTCCCCAACCATTTCTGTGTTGCAGATATCAGTTGGAGCTACCTCTGCAGTTACCTGTTGGAGCACACCCAGCTACTGGAAAAAAGATGGATGCATTCCTGTTTTCTGGCAACATGGAAATGGCACTATTATATGTGTAAGGGGCTGTGCTGTTTCAAAAGTAGGTTTTGGGTTTTTTTTATTCGTTATTTGGTCAGAAAAGTCTTTTAGCCTGTGCAAAGGTGGTAAAAGTGAATTGTGATGTCATGAACCAGACTTGCCATCATAATTCATGACCTGAATGTTAGTCAAAATTTTACTGTTCAGTGTGAAATTGTAATGGCTTTTTATCTAACAGTGACAAGAGCCCACAGTGATTTCTAGTTTACCTCTTGGTTGTTTTTTTTTAAAGGCCCCTCCTGGCTCTAAGACAGTTGGTGTTTGAATGGCAGAATAGGTCTCCCTTGCTTAAAAGACAAATATATATATATATATATATATATATATATATATATATGAGAGTTTAAAAACTTTTTTAAAAATTGAAGGCCTGTAGCCTCTCAATATCCAACCAAGTTCACTCCACAACCTGGATATAGGGTAGTAGAGTACCACGTTACAGATCCTGACTCTGAGAATAATGCTTCTATTTTATGACTAGGAAGAAATGATGTTTCAACCTAAAACTTTTAAAATTGATACAGTAATTTGAAGAAAAATATCTCAGTGAATGGGGCCTATCCCACTTTACTGCCTGAATTCATAGCTGCTTGTTTTCTTTCTACTTCAGGAGCAAATAACATTAAAATCAAGATGTGGAACATATCCTAATAAAATTCTGGTACCATGCTTTTGTCCCAATGCACACGATACCAATTTATAACATTTTTAATTCATTATGTGAAAGTACAAAACAAACATGTAAAGAAAGTGAGGCCATTTCCACACTAGACTGTTATAGCGCTATTATTCCACTTGCAACATCCTATGGAATCCCCGGGTTTGCAGTTTTGGGAGGGGCTGGCCAGCCCCCAAATCTGCAAACCTCCCGAAACTGCAAACCTCAGGATTCCATAGGATGTTGCAAGTGGAATAATGGCGCTATAACAGTCTAGTGAGGAAATGGCCTGAGTTTCTTATATGTTTCTGTGCCTCGACAGGTCTTTGATCTATGAAGGATGCCAACATGATCCAGAACATTGTGTGTGTGTGTGTGTGTGTGTGTTGGCTTTAAGAGGTCCTTCTGTTCAGAAAGTCACCTTCTAAGTGAACTAGTGATGATGGGAGATGCATTAGTATGAGGTCCCTTTTTGCATGTTTTCCTTTTTTGAATCATCTTACTAGAATTTGAGAGTTACATGGGATAAGATCACAAAGAAACAAGTTCCCTACTGCTGTGCATGTGAAGCAGTCCTGGGTAGATGATAGTGTATGGTACTTTGCAGAACTAAAAAGAAAATGTAAAAGTCTTACTGCTCACTGTGGTTGCTGAGCCAACTGCATCCTCCGTTTTTCTCCCTGGGCCGCTCCGCTCCTCCACACCTCCGCACCTCTGAACTTCACAATCTACGCCAAAGCTCTCTGTCTCAAACAGAAGTTAGAATTTTTATTTCCATCTTAACTTTCTTTCCCATACAGATTCAGACTGCTTGTTTCTTTCTTCAAACCCTTCTCATTTTTTTAAAAAGGTTTCTTTCGCCGGCGCTAGTCAGTTTTCCTGGCTGCGAATCTGCGGCAGTGGCTCCGTTCTCTGTCCCATTTGTGTTGGTATCTCCCTTTCCTCTCCACTGGCGCTGGCATGATTAGGGACTTCGTGAGCTGCTCTGCTCCCCCTACCTGCTAAGGGGGTACCTTTCTATAGGGACACAAGGTCCCCAGGAGGTATTTTCCCTACAGATTCGCAGCGGTAGCCCTGAGCCAGCTGTTCAAGCTACCAGCTGCGCCGACATCTTGGCCGGAAGAACTAAAAAAATAAAGGTTCTTTTATGAAAGGTACACTTTGATCAAGGAGAGGCAAGACAGATGAAGTAAGGGAAAGTGTAGTAGTTTGAGTGCTGGGCTAGGATCATAAGAAACCAGGGTTCAAATCCCTCCTCAACCATGGAAATACACTAGGTGACTTTGAGCAAGTAACACTTTTGCAGTCTAAGAGGAAGGCAAAGGTAAACTCCTCTGAACAAATCTTGTCAAGAAAACCTTGTGATAGATTTGCCTTTCAGTCACAATAAATCAGAAACAACTTGAAGGCACACAACAACTACATTAGTACGAAATAAAGACCAAGTGTGTCTGGCAATTATTTGTATGTAGATGCAATGGCTTTTGATGTGGGTTTTATAGGAAATGAATGGGATTGCCATCACACAAATATTCTGGGCACAAGAGAGTGCTGAATATACTACAAGGCTTGGGAGCTTCTGAAGTCGCTGAAGGAGAGACTGTAGACAAGATCCAGAAGGTTCCAATACAGAATTCCTTCCATGAATGGAATCAGGAGTGGAGCTATTTCTTCCCCTCCCCTTGCACCTCCACAATTTTAAAACCTGTTTTTCAGCCCTGAGAAAACATCTAGAAACAGTTTTCAGAATGCTGCAGAGAGAAGCAAAACAAAGTCCCAATTGCACTAGAAGATGACTACTAACATAATATCGGATTTAGACCTATATGACCTATATGGAAGAGACTGGAAGTGGTTTGATATGGTCAGCAGTTCGTAAAAATGCAGAAGGTAAATTACATACTCAGCATCCTTAAATGGTAATATTGGTGATTGCAAAATACTACTAAATAAAAATGCTATTTATTACTTTATTCTTTGTGTGGCAATATATTGTGCAGAACGCTCTGTTTCTTTTTCTCCCCATTCTATTTGTAGGAATTGTTATTTCATGAATAGATTTCAAGAGCAGTTCTTTAAAAAAAATGAAATGAGAGGTATAAATCAAACCTAAATGAGTGCATCTGAAAACACCAGCAAGCCTCATATAGCTGGCTATAGCAAATAATGATGCAGAGAAGAGAATAAGGTCATTTGGTTTTGGGAGCACACCATATGGCAATCCAGTCTGTTTGCCACCAGGCTTTCAGAGCTCCACGTGTTGACAGAAAAGAGGAATATTAGCTCCCAAGTTTATATGCCTGCAGTTAAAAATTCTAACAAGGGATGCTTGGCTGTCTAAACAGCATAATCTTGGGTAAGCCTTACAGTAATTAAAGGTTTGAAAACAAAATTTGAATAACAGTAGTTTTGTGTTGCCTCTAGCTACACTGGTATAGTTTATGAATTTGAACAATAATGTTCCACACTGTATGATTGTTTTAATACTAATGAGCAACTGTTGAGAATTGCTGACATATGAATTCATGTAGTGCATTAATTTTCAAGATAGTCCCTTTAAGCATTTGCTGAAATATCTGATTTGAACGAGAAAAAGTTTTAAATGCTCAAGGCCTTCTAGTCTAGCTTAGACCCTTTTCGCATGCGGTGAGGGAAATGCTCCCTGCTGCTACTGACCAGCTTTTTGGTGGGTCCAGGCGAGTCCGTCAGGACGAGGAGCAGTGTGAACTCGTCGCTCTGCACTGCTCCGGCGTCCAAAATGGCGGCTTCTGGTAGGTGGAGGCTCTCCACCAACCGGAGAAGCTCGCCAGCCTAAAGCCCACCCCTGGCAGATCTGCAGGCACGCACTAGTGCAAGCCGGCAAATCTGCACCAGAGTGTGGTGATGGAGCGACATGGGGTCATGCGCTCCGTACTTTTTAAAAATCTCTTAAAAGAGGTTTTTAAAAAGCATGCTGCGTGACCAGTTCTGGTCGCTCCGGAGTGGACTGAGATGAGGAACTACAAAAAGTAGTCTGCCCCAGTCCACTCCACGGTGCAGAAGACCTCTGTTGGAGGTTGCTCTGCACTGTTTTAATAGGCCGGTGCGGAAAGGCCTTAGAAGTGTTATTTTTGGATAACAGGTCCCAGGTTCAACCCAGATGCTAGCTGGAGGATTATGGGAGTTGTGGTTCAAAATATTAATTTTGAAGACCTGCTGCTTCAATGGAGATAGCACTGTTTCAGAGAGCCAGTGTGGTGTAGTGTTTTGAACATTGGACTGTGACCCTGGAGACCAGGGTTTGATCCCTTTCTTGACCATGGAAACCCATTGGATGACCTTGGATGATCACATACGCGATTTCCGCACTAGATTGTTATAGCGCTACGATTCCACTTTCAACATCCTATGGAATCCTAGGGTTTGCAGTTTCAGGAGGGGCCAGCTGGCTCCTCCCGAAACTGCAAACCCTAGGATTCCATAGGATGTTGAAAGTGGAATCGTAGCGCTATAACAATCTAGTGCGGAAATCGCCATAGTCTTAGTCTCCAGTAAACACCAAGATAGGTTCACGTTAGGGATGCCATAAGATAGAAACTACTTGAAAGCATACAACAACAAAGCACTGTTTCACTATCATTAATCAAATCTCTTATCTTTTAATAAGCAAAATATTGGGTTTCAATTATATTTCTGAAACATTTGAAAGCTGCAGGAAATATACACAATGTAAGGTCTATATTCTATTAACCCTTTGTCCCTCTTTTTTTAAAAAATAATTTAATTTACTTATATCCCACCTTTATCCCGGAGCAGGACCCAATGGCTTCAGATTGTTTTGAGCTCAGAAAGAAAGAAACAGCTACACGAACTTTGGAAAAACACCATTATAGACATCTTTCCTATAAACTATAAATGAAAGCTGACAACTCCTTTCCACTTCAACATTATTCACACCATCCCACCTTCACTATAACAGTTCTCAGAAATCTTTTAAAGAAACAGAAACATGCAAACTCTTGCAATCTTCTTCCTTATATTCTTGTTAATCTCCACTTATTCTATTGCCCACTTGTTTCCTTGTCTCTGTCCTATCCTAGTGTTCTGTGGGTGGCCTCTTCCTCTCGTATTCCATTGTCTTGCCCTCCCTTTTCAGTCCTCTTTTCTCTTCTTGCTTCTCTATGTATTTTTCTGTTTTCTGTTTAGTCTGTTCTCTCTTCCATGTGCCTCTCTATTCATCCACGTATCTGTGGTCTCATATGATATCCCTCCCTGCTCTTACCTCTGTGTGTGTCTTCTCCTCTATTCTGTTTCTTTCACCTTGTCCTTCTGTACTCAGGAATATGCACTTTCTCATCTCTCACTTTCTCCACAGCATGGCTTTCCTTTCCCACACATGCCATTTCATGACAAAGTAGCATGCCAAATACAGGTTGAGCCTACCTTATCCAGAGTAGTATTTGGCATACTGCTTTGTCATAAAAATCTGAAAACCAGCAAAAGCTGAAACTTTTTGCTGCCAGCCACCCGCTTCTGCTTTCAAGGTGACAGCTATGACACTCCTACTCCTTTGTCTCCCAAATCCCTCTTTTTGTTGCCAGCCATCTGCTTCTGCTTTTGAGGCAGTGGAGGTGGTGCTCTTGCTCATTTATCCCACAGGTCTGAGGAGCACCATTGCCTCTGCCATGAAGCTGAAAGTGGGCAGCTGGGGGCAAAAAGACTGAGAATCTGTGAGCTGTATGAGCAGGAGCACCTTAGCTGCTATCTCAGAGGCAAAAGCAGGCAGCTGGCAGTAAAAAAGAGAGAGACTGAGGATCTGTGAAATGGCAGGAGACATGGATTCGCGCTGAGCACTATACTTGGCTTCTTGCCATTTCACCAGTCCTGAGTTTCTCTCCACCCTTGCATCTCATGCACAATACAAATAGTGAATGAATAAGATGTGGGTCTATGGCCCTTTCTGCAACGGACTTTTAAACGGTGCAGAGTGACCTCCGATGGAGGTCTTCTGCACCGTAGAGTAGACTGGGATGGACTACTCTTTGCAGTTCCACACCTCAGTCCGCTCCAGAGCGACCGGAACTGGCCACGAGGCGTGCTTTTTAAAAACCTCTTTTTAGAGGTTTTTAAAAAGCATGGAGTGCGCAACTTCGTGTTGCTCCGTCGCCGCGCTCTGGTGCAGATTTGCAGGCGCACACTAGTGCGTGCCTGCAGATCTGCCGGGGGCAGGCTGGTGAGCTTCTCCGGTTGGTGGAGAGCCTCCACCAACCGGAAGCTGCCAATTTGGACGCCGGAGTAGTTCGGAGTGACAAGCTTGCACTGCTCCTCGTTCCGACGGACTCAACCGGATGCCAAAGAAATCTGGTGAGTCCCATTTTTGCATGGTTCCTTTACCACATGTGGAAAGGGCCAGAGTCAAAAGGTACTGAATTCCAAAATCTGAAAATATCCAAAATATAGAACATTTTGGGTCTCAAGCATTTCAGGCAAGAGAGACTCAATCTGTACTTCCTTTTCCTACTTCCTCCTCCTTCTTTCCTGTTCCTTGCTGTCCATTATGCTTGCTGTTTGCTGCTGCATCTGCCATTTATCATGGAGTGAAAAACTCTGGCATGGGAGGAAGGGAATGTTGGGGAGGGGACGTAGCAAATGAAAATGCTCACCCTAATATTATTCATTGATTTTTGAAAAATTACAGTAAGTTTAATTAAAGAGGAAAGTTCCCACTTAATTTCCCCCTGGACTTCTGAACTTATTATTAATAGAATTAACATCAATGAGTTAGTTCTGCTCCATGACTGAAATGAAATTAGACTCGATCCATTATGATTGCTTTAAAAACATTTCATAGCATAAGACCCTACTATCGTCCCATTAAAAAAACAAAAACAAAAAACCTTGGAAGGGTTTGGAAAGAAGACAAAGACTCTCTCATGGCCTCTGCCAACTTGAAAACACTTTTTATGTCTTTCATGTACCAATATTTGGTATCTGTATCAAGCAGAGTACAGAGTAGCCAGTAGAATATGACCTTGTAGTAGAAAAAAAGAGAAAATACTCAGGTTACTTTTGTAAGGTAAAAAAGGGGAGAAAAACTTTGGATTTATTATTTCACGAAATCCATCCTGGGATAGGAAAGGAGATAGACAAAAGGTTACTTAAATTTCAGTAGAAGATCCCCTAAGGCTGGATTGCATGTGCGCATGTAAGCTATCCTCAGGCAGGAATGATGATCCCATCCCAGACAAAGGTAGACAAAGCACTCGGTTTTGGAAGAAGGGGGATGTGACCTTTTCAGACAGGAAGGAAGAAAAAGGCTTGAGTACATAGATCAAAGCAAGAAGCAGAGAGATGAAACCAAAGAGCAGGCATACTCTTTAGAGCTCTGTCTTACTAGTCACTTTATACAAGTGTTGATGCTGCTTTGCTTCCATCATTTCATTCAGACCATGGCTAACCACTGGAGGGTCTCAAATACCTCTTCTTCTTCTTGTTGCTACCATATTTGCTCACTATGAGGAAGCAAGTATTTAAAAAAGGGGCAGTAGCCTCCCCTTGCACTATCATTTTCTCTTCCTTCAGATAGCCAGGCAGCAGGGCCCAGAAGAAATGGGCAAAGCAAACTGAAGCCACTGGGTTCACCTCACATGCATTGACCATGTGCCCTACTTTGAAAAAGACCATCTTCTATAAGAGTATCAAGTGTAAGGTCCTATCTGCATGGGATTATTAACATGGGTCAATGTGTTTTGGCACGGAGCTGTTCTGCATGTGAGAGCGAATTAGGTTTACTTTATTTACCATCGGGCCTCACGTAATCCTGAGTTAATGTGCCCCCAGGTGGTGGGAAAGTGTGCTATATGAAAACCGGAAAAAATCTAAAACAATTTTTAAGATCAAGCAGATTCGGACTTTCGCAGTGGTGCAGATACGTCAATTCGCACCGATGTGAATTGGTGGGCAGCGGAGGGTGGGCTGTGGGCATACTCATCTTCTCCAGCTGTCCCCATCCACCAAAGGACAGGCAGGTGTCATTTTTTGTTGTTGTTGTTGTTCAGCAAACTTTAGAAAATGGAGTAACCGGACAAAACACAGTACAGGCATGTTAAAAGGAGAGAGCTGTTTTCTATTTTGTAAATGTTTTACCGTAGTTGCCAGCATTAGACACACTGCCCTATAAGAGCAATCTATTTTCGGAATATATTATTTAGGAAAAAATATTTTAGTACTCTGTTCCTATCTGTTTGGGTGGGGGGACCT